>OX326958.1:12242991-13442991 GCA_946800325.1 Luzula sylvatica
GACGAGAGAGAGAGAGAGAGAGAGAGAGAGAGAGAGAGAGAGAGATGAATATCGGATATTACATTGATTACCTGATTTATCTTAAATATAGTCATTAAATAGCGAACTCACCAAAAAACACAAAAGTAAAGAAATGAGAGAACCCTTTTGGAGAAAGCCTCAGGGCGATTCTACAGCGACACAAATAAAAAAATCTAGGGTTAGCTCTCAGGAAGAAGATCAACAGCCGCAAGTAATCGGCGCTTGTATTAATGGCGACAACAACAACGAGACAAGCAAAAGCAATCATGAAGCCATTAAAAGCAACTATGAAGCCATTAAAAGCACAACATTCGCTTCAGCTTCCCAGGGAATAAATGGTCAGCCCAATCAAAAACCGCAGAAAAATCAAGATTTCCAAGGAAGAAATGATGATCTCGTGCATGCAAAAAGTTTTGCTCAGGTTCTCAAGGAAAATATTTCGGAAATAGCTGAAAATCAACAAAAAGAAGCGAAATGGGAGATTGTGCATAAGAAAGGTGCTAAAAAGCAACTGCGGCCGAATCAAACACAACTGAGCAGCCAGAATACCAACAGGAAGCTGTGTTACCGATGCTTTGGATCAGATCATCTCAAGTCACAATGCAGAGAACCACTCAAGTGCTATAAATGCAGGAGATTTGGTCACAAAGCAAGACATTGTCACATTCAAACACCAACTGAAAACACTAGCAAGCAAAAGCAATCGACCATGGCTCACTTTGAATATGAACTCAACAACCGACCACTCGAAAGAACAGTTTACTTCCCTCCGAGAACAACCATCTCGCCAGAAAATGATTTCATGTTTCGTTCCGCCTACATCGTCCTGCAAAATCGAAACCCTAATGCGACGATGGCAGGGCAAATTGCAGATCACCTGAAAAGAAGATGCGGGGGACAGACCATACAGTATCGAGTGTATCGAACACAGCCGGCACACTTCATACTGATATGCGACAGACCATCGACTAGAGATAGAGTGGTTCAAACAAGAAACTTCACTATGGGAGACATCCAATTTTCTGCGGTGTCGATCATGCATCGCTGGGGAATGTTCCACGAGCCTTCGTTCTTTGAAGTTGATATCCGGTTGAGGAACATGCCAATCTGGGCAATCAACACGCCGGATATCACAGCACTGCTAAAAGGCACCGGTTCTCCTATCAACATAGGACCATATTTTGAACCAGAGGGGGACTATCTCGAAATACCGGTGACCATATCTTGTGATACGCCTGAAGAGATACCTTTCTATCTAAAGATGAAAGAAGGCCAGCTCTTTAGGCGAGTGGAGGTGTTCATTCAAGATGTAGAACAAGTGGTCTATCCTGGCCCGGAGATGATGGATAATTGGAGAGATCCAATACAGATGGGTGGGGAGAAGAGCATAACAGTGCTGACAACAGTAATGAGGAAGGTGGTCAAGGGGATCATTCCAGTAACTCTTCTAATCAATCAGGAGGTAATGGAGATAACGGAAATGATGGGAACAACACTGGGGGAGGTACTGTGGGTGTTGGAGGTCCTGCTAAACGACCAAGAAGGTTTCAATCCTTAGCAAAGAGGGTGGTTTCCAAAGTGAAGAAAATATGGGTAAGGAAGGAAAACTTTCCAAAGAAGATCGAGAAATTTTGGAGAAAAAAGACAAGTGGAAATGAGAGGAACAAGATGAATGTGATTCAAGACAGGAATGACCAGGTTCAGATCAACGAAAAAGCTGTAGCGATCAGCAACAGTCATGGGAAGAGGCTGGCAAAACGTGCTGACACCATTAACGGTGCGTTTGGCAACAATAACGGTACAACTAACGGTTCAAGCTTCACGTCCATTCGTTTCAATTGGAACAAGCAGTGGGTAACGGTTGCTTACGGAGCAACGCGATTGGCTTACAAACCGTTCGATCAGCCAATGCATGTACCCCGTTTTCTGACAGAAGCCTTTCTGTCTCACCTCTTTTTACTGGCAGAAAAGCGTATCGAAGACCTCACTGCTGTCAGGAAAATGATAGGGGAATGTTTATTCCTTACAAACCACAAATTGGAAGGTTGTCTTGATACTTGTATCGAGGTAGCGTTTGGTGCAATGGAGAAACCCCAAAATGACAGCGTGGAAAGAGATGAGGATTTAACGAAATGGGCCGTGCAAGTATCAAAATGGGGCCAATTCGAAGGCCCACCAGAGATAATACAAGAAGTTATGGATCAGGCTAGTATTTTTGAGTATGGTTTTAATAAGGAGGAAGAAAAGATTGAAGAGACCAATTTACGAAGAAGCCCACGCCTCAAACTCAAGTCAGGCATGTACGAGTCCACAATTCAGAAGGCGCAGAGACAAAAATATAAAGACGGGTATGAAGATCAAAAGAAGGGGACGAGACAGATGGTGAAGAAACTACTCACAGACGAGGAGAAGGATAGTCTCACAGAAGAAGAAATAACGTCGCTATTGAGGGCAGGAGGTATAAAAATTGATGACAAGATGGTGGAAGAAGTGAAGGCCTTGACGGGGCAGAACTGAGATGATCGAGATGGAACAAGAATGTGGCTTTTTTGGACAAGCCGTAATGTCCATTAGTAATATCGAGTCTAAGAATAAAATAGAGTTTATTTTGTGTCAGACATCTTCTAAATCACTACAGATGATGGTGGTAGGGTTTAGTAGGGTTATATGTCTAGTATTAATTTTCTTGTTAGTAGGGTTTGGTCAGATAAAGTGTCATGTATCGGTGGAAGTAGTAAGATTAAGTAGCAGTCAAAGTAATAGTTTTTGTTTAGTAAGCATTGTTGTATCAAGTAGTAGAAGTAATGAGAGAAGTTTTATGGGAGTGTCTTACATAAGCTCTCGACGAGTCAATCGATCTCAAACCCAAACATTGAGTCAGAAGAGGACTTCATATCAGCTACATTCAATTGCAATTCTAATCATGGGAAATGGTGAGAGAAAACAGACAACACAAATACCAAACGAAATAGAAGAAGATGAGGATCAGCATAGCTTATTATGACAAAGACAAGGAAAATTAAAATAATGTCCTGGAATGTGAGAGGACTTAACCACAAAGATAAAAGAACAGCTATACGGAAGAACATTACGATGGAGAAGCCTCAATTGGTATGCTTACAGGAAACAAAAATCGAACAAATGACGAATATTATGCAAAAACAAACATGCGGAGCTCAGCTACAAAGTTTTGAAGTTCTACCAGCAGAAGGTACCTCAGGAGGAATCATCGTAGCATGGAAGGATCAACTTTTCAACAAAATTCAAGTAATTAAAAAACAATTTTCGATTTCAATAAGGCTACAAAACAAGTGCGATACCAGTCAATTTATAATAATTGGGGTATACGGACCCAATGATCCTGTAAAACAACCGGATTTTTTCAACGAATTAAGAGAAAGTCAACCAGAAGATAATGCACCATGGATAATACTTGGAGACTTTAATGTTGTACTCAGTAATAATGAAAGATCGAGTAACATATGGGACTCAAGAGCTGCTGAGCGATTCAGAGAATGTATCAATGATATCAGAGTTATTGATTTACCATTAAACGGTAATCAATACACGTGGTCTAGAGCAAACACGATGTCAAGACTGGATAGAATGCTAGTATCTACTCAATGGATAGTGAAACACCCCAATTCAGAACTCAAAACTGGAGCAAACACATCTTCAGACCACTTGCCAATTATTTACACAGCTACAACAATTTTTCCAAGACCTAATTTCTTTAGATTCGAAAATTACTGGCTACAATACGAAGAGATTACAAATATAGTACAAGAGGAGTGGAATTCAAGCCCAATACAAACGACTCAAGACCTACATCAAAAATTAGAGGCACTAGCAAAAAGAATCAAACTATGGAGTAAAGAAAGAATTGGAGACATCAATCAACAGTTGGAAGCATGCAAACATACCATACAATGGCTAGACAGGAAAATGGAATTGAGACGTCTCACTACGGTTGAACTATGGCTCAAGTGTACAATGAAAAAAAGATTCAATGAGCTAAGCAGACATGAGGAAAAAATATGGAAGCAACGAGCTAAAACAAAATGGATAAAGGAAGGGGATATGAATACTACATTCTTCCATCAAACAGCCACAGGACATCAGAGGAATAATAAAATAGCATCATTAACGACCAATCAGGTAACATATACAGATCATAAAAGCCAAGCCAAGGTTCTATTTGAATATTTTAGAGACGTATTAGGCAAGATAGATACAGGATTAAACACAAATCTGATTGAACTAAGTTCAATATATGAATTGGATCAAAATTTAAACTCAATGGAAGCAGAATTCACAATGGAAGAACTAAAGAAGGCAATATGGTTATGGGGCACAGATAAATCACCGGGACCGGATGGATTTACGGGAGAGTTTTACAAGAAATTTTTTAATCTGTTCAAAGAAGATTTACTAAGAATATTCAACTCGAATGAAGTCAAGCACACAGGTTTGATAAATTTGAATACATCATTTATAGCCCTGATTCCAAAAACACAAGACTCACAAAATCCAGCTCAATTTAGACCGATAAGTTTGATACATGGTATACAACGAATATTCTCCAAGATGCTGGCCATCAGATTACAATCTCAGATAACGAACATGGTGGAAATTACTCAATCAGGCTTTGTTAAAAGCAGAAATATCATTGATGGATTTGCATACGCGCAAGAAATGCTAGACTCAGCTAAAACCTTAAAAAAGGAGATGGTTATATTCAAGGCAGATATTGCAAAGGCATTTGATACAATTTCATGGGACTTTCTAATCAAAGTAATGCAAGCAAGGGGATTTCAAGCAAATATGTGCAATTGGGTAAAGAACTCGGTATTGAAAGGCTACACAAAGATCATCTTAAACAACACTACAGGGAAATCAATCAGATTAGAAAGAGGGGTTAGACAAGGCGATGCATTATCACCCCTAATTTTCATATTGACAATGGATGTTATTGCAAGGATATTAAAGAAAATGAATCAGTCACGATTTATAAAACCAATATTTGCAGAAGCTTCCACGGGATTATACTATGCTGACGACTCAATTTACTTCATAAAAAAGAAGCACTACAAGTGAGAAGATTTAAATTTATATTGGATCAATTTGGACAAGCATCAGGCCTTAAGGTGAATTACGCTAAGTCAGAGTTCATAGTAATGGCTGATAATCAACAAGAAACAAATCAAATAGAAACAATACTGCAATGTAATCGTACCAACTTTCCAATAAAATACCTAGGTCTACCCTTACAACTGGGAAGGTTAAACAAACAAAGTTACAATGATCTAATAGATAAGGTGGCAAGCAGACTGACAGGATGGAAACAAAAGTTATTATCGCTAAGTGGAAGACTAGTTTTAATACAATCAGTGCTATCATCCATGCCCATATATTTTATGTCGATTTTCTTATTACCCAAATGGGTCATCAAAAAATTAGAAAGGTTGATGAGGCAATTCTTGTGGAAGGGTAACAGTACAGAGGCAAAAGGCCTTCCATTGATTGCATGGACGTAGGTATGTAGACCAAAAAGAGAGGGAGGATTATCAATCCTAAATCTGGCTAAGTTCAATGAAGCGCTCTTAACCAAATGGTTGTGGAAAATATATGATCAGAACAATAATTTATGGAAAGATTTCATGTTTGGATTATATGGAGATGATATATACAAAAACCTAGGGACCAATTGTAAGTCCAAATCACGATTATGGAATATATGCAACAAGATATATGGTCCATTCAACACTTCGATTCAAATTCTACCAAAAAAGGGAACAAAAATACAACTCTGGGAAAACAAGTGGAATGGAATAGCATCAAAATATCAATTTCCAATACTGTATACATACAAACAACAAAACTCATATACATTGAGTCAAGCATGGCTTAGAAATGAGATTCCTGGTCTTCATATGCCTTTATCTCAACAGGCACAAGAGGAATATGATCAGTTCAATGTTATCATACAGCAAGCTAATGAAGGAAGTAATAATGAAGATATCATATCTTGGAGATGGAATGCCAATGGAAAATTTACAACAAAAAGTATGTATGAATTTTTGATAAGAGGGGTGAATATACAAGCTACTCAAAGGAGGATTTGGAACACACAAGCGCAAGCAAAAGTCAAGAATTTCATATGGTTATGCTCTTTAAACGCTATTTTGACAATAGACAATCTGACCAAGAAAGGATGGTACATACCTAATAGATGTATTTTGTGTAAATACAACGAGGAATCGGTATACCACATGACGAATAAATGTCCATACACAATAGGAGTATGGACACACATAGACGCCATCTTCCAAATACAAGTGCTGAAAGAAGAAAATATCATGCAAACATTATTATCAGGGAAGATTAACAAGAGGAAAAAGCAAGTGATGATGTATACCATATTTAGTATATGGAAAGAGAGATGTAGAAGAATCTTTCAGGAAAAATACATAACGCATAATGAGTTAGCTCAACACATCAAAGAAGAGATAGTAGAATACGGGAGGATCACGAAGAATATACATCACATAGAAATAGTGCATAATTGAATAAGATTAGGTCGATTGTAGGCAAGTATGTAAATATCATTGTAAATACCGTGGTACGAGTTTGTACTATATTTAATCAAAATATAGTTTTGGGTGCGGGGCTTAGAACCCGCCTCAATTAATCAAAAAAAAATATATATAGTCATTAAATCATCTATAAAACATCATTTATATATAGTCACTAAATTCTTGTTAAATCGAAGCTAATCATAATAGAAAAATAACAAATACACGTTATAATCCAGTCACAACATCGAAATCACAAATCCACATACTAATCCTATCATAAGAAAATAATAATAAACACACAATTAAACGTATTTGGGCAAAAAACAAAACCCAAATACAAATGCATAGACTAATATACTAAATTATTGTAATACCATCCTAAACACACAATTACGAAATATGAAGCAGCAATACTTCTCGAGTTGGTGTACACCGACATTTGTGGTCCGACACACCGAAATCGTTTAGTAAGAAAATACATTTTATTACATTCATTGATGATTACACTAGAAGGAACTGAGTTTATTTTTTAAAGGAAAAATCCGAGACATTCGAAGTGTTCAAAATGTTTAAGGTGCTTGTCGAGAAGATGACCGGGCGATATATCAAATATTTGCGGTCAGATAGAGGTGGTGAGTACACATCAACCGCGTTTACGAACTTTTGTGTGGAGCAAGAAATTAAGAGATTCTTGACTGCGCCGTACTCTCCTCAGCAAAATTGTGTGGCCTAGAGAAAGAGCCAGACCATTCTCTACATGGTTCGGTCGATGTTGAAGAGCAAAGAAGTTTCAAATTTTTTTTGGGCCGAGGCGGTACAATGTGCAGTCTATGTACACAATCGATGTCCTCATGCAAAATTAGGCGAGAAAACACCTCAAGAAACTTGGAGCAGTAAAAATCCGACATTGTCGCATTTCAAGTTGTTAGGAAGTATGTCCTATGCACATGTACCGAATCAAAGGAGGACGAAACTCGAGTATAAAAGCAAGAAGTTCGTGTTCATTGGATATCACGAGAAAACGAAGGCATACAAGTTGTATGACCCGATAGAAAGAAAAGTTATGGTGAGCCGAGATGTCCACGTGAATGAGAAGAGCGCATGAGACTGGAATAAGAAGTGTGCGATGGAAAATGAGGAGACCAAGTCAGAAGAGTCCGAGAAAGAAGAATTCTCAATTGTTGTACCAACTAGCCTTGCATTACCTAATGATGAAGATGAGCCGAGACAGACATGCACGAGGAGCTTACGTGAGTTATACGATGCAACTAGTGAGATACATCTTGTTTGTGTTTTGGCAGATGCAGATAATATTTCCTTTGAAGAAGGTGTGAGAAACAAGAAATGAAAAGCCGTGATGGTCGAATTATCAAATGGTTGCAAGCCCATAGGAGTCAAGTGGGTGAAAATGAAAATGATTTTTTTTTCAAGACGATGATCAGATTGATGAAGAGACTTGTGCTTAAGGGAGGAATTTGTTTATAAGCCCAAGCCCGGAATAATAAATCAAGTTTAATTAGCCCAAATAATTTTAGGGAAAGATTATTTTCAAGAAAGAAATTTAGGAAATGATTGTGGGGCATGTTTTATTATAAGAAAATTAGTTTAGGAAATAAGTTTAAGGCAAGATTTACATTCCTTGTATTCCAAGTTTATGGAACCTATACATAGACCTTAGATGTTTAGGAATTAATCACATTGAAAAGTTATCAAATATCAATTAGAAAAGAGAGAAAGACCTGTAAGAGACTATTAAAATTATAAAAGAGAATTTTGTTTGTTAAAAATTCATATTTGAATCTCATATTACTAACCGTTATTAATTTCACATAATTCATGTATAAGGTAAAAACATTAGAATTACTTGAGTAGATATTAGTCTATTGTCCCTTTCCTCTCTGACTATGTCGACCACCGGAGCATCCATTCTGGCCTCTAGTTCCTCCGACGCCCTCTTCAATTTCAGATGTACCTGAAATTGACGATATATCAACACATTCCCGTTAGGATCCGGTAGAAAGGCCAAACCTTTTGCCTCTAGTTGGATATCGCGTGTCTCTTGCTCCTAAGGTATGAAGCTTCGAGGACCTAGTTCACTATCTACTCGTTTCACATAAGTAGAGAAATTTCAGTATGATCATGCATTACTTGATGATCTTGAAGAAAGAAGTGCTACTTAATTTAATTATTATAATTCAGATTGATTGTTGGATTCCGAAATAACAATAAATCAACCAAAATCGATCTGATTTTATAGATCAAGAAACCCAATTAAATTCCAGAAGTTATACACACCTTTTTCTGATATCCGTTCTTCCATTGGAATGTCCAATTTGCGTGGACCCTCTAGCAAAAGATTTCGGTGGCGCCCGTGACTTCAGCCAACCAAACATAATTTCAGTGAGAGATTGAGAGTGTGTGTGGATGGGCTAAGTGAAATGTCCGGATATTGTCCACCAATAACCGTTGGATATTGGTGAATGTTTTGACCAATACACTAATGATTTTTGGATTGTGATTTTGAAGATAATTTCTTAACATGACATACACACGATCAACGTTGAGCTTATACGAAATATTATAACTGTCATCAAAGTTATTATGCTCTTTGGCAAATTATTTTCCTTCGCATTTATGTTTTACGTGACATACCATATTCTTAGGATATTATTCATGATTAATTGATTTTTTTCTTAATTTTTTAGTTTACACGAGATTTTTGAAGATTTGTTCTCATACTTAGATGATCTTCTTGGCTTCAGAGCAAAGATATTCGGACTCGATTCAGTCGGGGGTGACATTAATGGTTGAAATTGAAGGTTGCCACGTGGCACTGTCGCACCCTCTGTCTTCCTCATAAAAGTTTATTATTTTGACCTTGTTATGAATATTAATATGTGTGAATATCCATACAAATGCATATAGATTTTTGGTATTTTTATTAATATGTTGTAATTAATGTTTTTAGAGTTTTCACTCCTTATAAATAGAGACCGTGTTATGTATTATGGATTGATCCATTTTTAATAGAAAAATTCTCTCTCCTCTCTATTCTTGATGTTTGATTGTATTTATTTATAACACGTTATCATCACGAATTGTTCTATCGTTCGGAAATCGAATCGAAAGCACACAAATTTAAAGATTTAGAGCACAAAGTTAAAACTCTGCATCAAAAGCTAAGATTTATAATATTAATATTTCGTTATAATTATTGTTTTGTCATTTCTATTTTTATGTGCAACTCGTTATTGTTAAAACGAATACTTGTATGTTATAGTGTTATCTTGTTCTGCACCTGAAGTTGCAATATTTATTTTGTTTATTACCGCACTGGAAGATGCATATTTATTTTATGATGCACATGTAGATGCAGATTTTTATTTTATATTTGTTTTGTACGCACCCGAAGTTGTATATGAGTTTAGACTGGAAATTTATTCTTGCAATAAAATTTACTAAGATCAAAGTATAGACCAGAAGTTTATATATATAGTTGAGTATATAATGCATCACTATTTGAGTAAATTATACTATAACCTAACATATGGAAGTCATGGAGGCAAGAATGACACAAGCAATGGAACACTTGTTTTTCCGAGGCTGCTTAATAATCGTCTTATTTGTTTTCTTAATCTAAACTCTTTGATTAGATTTGTGTGCTTCATAATCTCATTGATTAAGAAAAACAATGAAACAGGGAGTTTCATTGTGATTTGTCAATCGAAACCTGAAGTTTTTCTTGTAATTATTGTGTAAAACCTAAAGTTTCTCATAAAATTATGATACTTTAATTGTGAATCCCAATTATTATTTTGGTTTGATGATTTCATTTACAAGCCGTTATTTTGGATGGATGAATGCTATGATTAAATGATCAAAGCTCATAAATACAAAAGAAAAAAAGAATTATGCCATCCTTTTAATTTAATGGCAGAAAGAATGAAAGAGAGTGAATAATTTGGTTTCTTATTGTATTAAAATAAAAGCAGGCCAAATGACATTTGAAACCGAAATAAGTTTTGAAACATGTAATTATTTCTTCTCATAAATTCTCTTATTAATATCCTACATTTAGTAAAACTAGCGTTTTACCCGAGCAATTGCGCGGATTTGTTTGAAGTTTTGTGATTGTCTTATATTGTTTATAAAAAAATAGAATTGAATTTTGCATGTTTAAGAACTTCAAATTTTATTTTGATTTAATATGTTTGTAAGTTTAGCAAATATAACAAATTCCGGGAAATTTCATCACCAACGTGTCTTCTCCTTCGGCTTCAGATAAAAGATGGATCGACGAGGGCATACATCTTAGTGGATCCGCTGGAGGGGTTCCTGAAAAATATAAATTCATGAATGACAATAATCAAGCTCATGACTAAATAAAAGCATAACAACTACACATAAAACATCCCAAAGTAGCCTTGTAAAAATTAAAGTACACCCTAATACCTCCTGGAAAATAAAAATAAAAATAAAAACAAAACTTAATTGAAAGAAATATCTTCTCATAAGTAAAGAAAATATGTCACTAAACCCCAACTTGGATAGAACTATAAAACAGTTAAGAAACATCAAAGTTAGTAGATTTGGTAATCGAAATAAATTAGATTAGAAATATGCACAAAATCAAATTGGACAACTATGGAAAAACACGTCTTTCCATTGAGGTCATACCTCTTCTTTAAGACGTGAATTCCGAGTTGCCTTCTTTCTCGAGCATGAAAAATCATTCACTAATAGGCATTCCAATGAGGGCAGAGAAATTCGATGACGGATCAAAACTTGTTCACTAATGGACATTCTGGATGATGAAAAATTGTGAAAAATCACCGAGCATCAAGAGAACGTACGAAGTGATTTGTAAATGGTTTAATAGATGCAAAGTCGAACCAAATTGAGGCTCAATTGCATGTTGAAGCATAGTGGGCTTAATAATATTACTTTGCAGGTGAATTAGAGTTTAATTGAATTCAAAACTGGGAGTATAATTTGACGTGAAATTGGAACCAAATGAGGCTTAACTGCACTGTTGAACCTAAATTATGGTTTAGTTAAGGTTTATTGGGGATTTAATAGAACCTTCAATTTTAATCCCAAATTAATACTTGCTTCAATTATATTTTCCTTGATTGTATATTTATTGGGCAATTATATCTTTAATTTTGCCGTAATTTAACCAATATCAACACAATTAAACAAAACAAATCGACATGCATTCACCAAATCACAATTATAGAGGAATTGATAAGAATTGAAGAAAAAAATAGCACGAAAATCAGCAGTAAGTTGTAAAACTCAAAGAAAATGTTCGGAAAGCTCAACAAAGAACCTAAATAGATCCAAGTTGGCCTGAAATCAGTTTAACTTGTACTAAAAAAATCGCGAATCTCAAAAAGAGCACTGACCGGTGTTTGTTTCCAGTCTAAGAAGCTACGTCCTAACATCTGAAGCCGGATCGAGGTTCGTATGCCCTCGTCGATCCATCCAAAACCACCGAAAAGTCTGAAAACCCTATGCGCCGCGTCCGAGCAATTGCCTTCTGGTCGTACGAACAAACTGGATCGGTTTCTCCAGCGTCTGGCCTCCCTTGCTTCGCTGCTAGGGTTTCGCAAATGAGCAGAGTGTTTTTTTTCTTTCCTTTTTTCGTTGCTCGAAGGAGAAGAGAGTAAGTGGGTTTCGTGAGGCTCCATTTATTTAGAGAAGAAGCAATACATTAACTGGCGACGTGGAAGCGGGATTTTTCGGCCCAATATTGCAGATTAGTACTATTAATAATATGGATTAATTTATTTTACTGTTAGTGAAACACAAATATCAGGGAACTAATATCATGCATACCAAATGAATTGTCTGTGTATGATATTATTGAATGATAAATTCATGTATTTAACATATATGTAATTTTTGGGAAGAAGACATAACTGTCAAATATTTGGCATTTGTATTCGAAATTAGTGGCACTAATTGTCAATCAATCTCCTCAATAGTTGACAAATAATTTATTAATGTCATGTATCTGAAATTGCAAATTTCTTAATGCTTATGAAGTTGACATTTATTTATATTCATGCACCTGAAGTTGCAAATATTTTTTCGATGCACATGAAGTTGTGTTTAAAATATCTATAGTCGTAATATTTTTCTCATTGAAAATATATTAGCATTTTAAATATGAAGCAATATTAATGTATGAAAAATAATACTAATGAAAGAAGGATTACAGTACAATGTCAGAAGCACGATATCAATATCATAAGCATCATAATATTAAGTTCGCAACATAATACACCAGAAGAATATATGTTGCATGTATATGATATGATGATAAGAGTTTATTTTATAACATGTTTGAGACATGTAGTCTAGAATATGTATTTCATGTTTATAATGTTAAATTTTATGAAATATATTTTATACACCAGAAGGATATATTAACGCACCTATAGTTGGTCATTTATATTACGCACCAGAAGTTGCGGGTATATTTATATTTATTATTTCTATGTTTATTTGATGTACATTTATCTTAATGAAACGTGGAGTTTCATTATAAAATTTTGATGTTCAAAGTAAAGTACCTCTCATAAAGTTGATAATGTTAGTGAAAGCACCTGAAGTTGCAAGATCATAAAATATATAATGTATTTATCCAATATTAAAGACTTGATAGGAATAAATATTGGCACAAAAAAAAATAAAAAAATAATTGAAGATATTCTAGAATGTGCTCATGCAAAAAAAAAATAGAAATAAGATAATTGAAGAAGTATTCGAATTAATTTTATCATGTCTTCTTTATTGAAAAACAAGTTAGATTGATGATTGATTGATTTTATTTCATTCCCAGAAGTGAATGTTGCATTGAAGGCGAAAACCCAAATTATAGCCAATACAAATTGATCACAATAACAAAATCACATAATAAAGGACTTGCAAAAACATGATTATGAAAAATCTCAAAATATATTCTTCAAGACGTGGCTGAAAACAGTTGTACCTGTCGTACACCACATATGATTTGATTTTTTTTATCCAACCTCTTGAAAAAAAAAAATAAGAAGAAAAAAGAAGAAGAAGAATAAGAGATGCTTTCCTTATCTATCAAGATCAATTTTTTTTTTGTGTCGAGTTGGTTATTTAATCAATAAAGAGATGTGTATATTCAATTACAAAAGCATATGCTTATGATTGGTAAATCTAGAAGTGTCGTTATTTGATTGTTCTAGAAGATTCATTATCTATATTGCCTCGAAAGAGTCGTTATGTTAATAAAAACATATTGGTTTATTTTTATGACATGCACTTGTATTAGTAAAATTGAAATCATATTATTATGAACTAGAAGTTCATTATGTATAATAAAAGCAAGTTTATGATTTGAATTGAATATGCATGTCACGGTCATGACTCTATAAGGGCCAACTATTTATCTTTATCATAAGTACCCCTTTATATTTATTATAACTTGTGAGTGACCGGAGAAAAATGACATTCACTGAATTTTTGTATGTAACAGATGTATAATACACATGGACGAGTTAAAATAAGTATTTGGTATATATAGTTGATTTATTCTTGAAATTGTATATCTTGAATATTTATTGTTGAACCAGAAGTTCCGAACAAGAAGTTTAAATATGTACATGTAAACTAGAAGTTCACATTCAAGAAAGCAACTTTGAATATGTTTGTTGAAAATATGAAATTCCCGAAGAAAAATATTACATACACAACTAAGATGGTGTTAGCAAATAACCAGTCGTGAGTGCAAATTTTCAAAATATAAGATATCATGTTAGTCCCGAAGAACTTCATTAGATACTAATAAAAATATAAGCAACTCGTGCCTAAATCAAGGGCAGAGATTGAAAATTGGAAAAATAAAAAATTATACGCATCATCATATCAGATCCTCGAACAAGTAAACATGAACTAGAAGTTCATAAATTAATTATTTGCATGGAATTGCAAATTGGTGATTTGATGCATTTATTAATACAAGAATGATTAGTAGATACAATTTTTCAGTCTAAAATGCTCATATTTGTAGTATAATATCATTGGATAATTTTAAATTTGATATAAGCCTGAAGCATGGTCGACCAATCGGTTCCTATGTTAAAAATCCAAAGGAATAAGAACGGGCATGACAAAAGGTCGGCAACAAAGAAGTTGGTAAATGAAAGAAATACAGTTTCGGATCAACCGTAAAAGTGTACACAAGGATAAACGAATGTACGTGTTTGTGGCCATAACTTTCAGTAGAAAACTCCAATTTGAATGATTCAAATTGGGTTAGATAGATAATGATATTATCTAGTACTTTCATGAAGAAATATATTTCATTTGAACGAAGTATCATTATCGTTTTAATGAAATACCGAAAGGGTGCAACAGTATGACATACAGTTAGTAAAACTGTCATAACTTTTTGATAAGAACTCCAATTGGTCTGGGTCACATTGGGTTGGAAAGATAATAAGATTATCTACAACTTTCGTGAGGTTGAAATCTGTTAAAGGAATTTAACAATTTCGTTTTGATAGAATACTGAAAGGATTCATGCAGTTTTCTGTGTGAAAGGGTGTATATTGGATATATATGCCTTTTGGCCCATCCTAATCATATGTGATATAAATATGATGTTTTCTCTCTCCTCTATGCAGTCTATTCAGTCCAATTCATTCTATCTAGAGAATTATCCAGAAAATAGAGTCATCTTTCTAAGAGCGAAAGAGTGCGAAGAGAGAAAACCGAGAAAAAGAATTTTTCTCCGCGTAGAGAATCGATCTAATCAAGCAAGTTCGCCGGTGTTTCTTCTAGGCAGTTGCATCCGCGACCGACGTCTTCCGACTCAAGGTGGATACACGCAGAGGAGCGACATGTGTGGCGCTCCGATTGTGATCGAACTGGAGGAACAAGGAACGTCAACGAGCGGTGAAAGATGCGTGGTGTGGGACGCGGGGATTGTCACCAACGTGACAGGAGAAAGAAGGAATAGCGATCAACCCTTCGAGTGCAATCAATTTTGCACCCGTGTGAATCTATCCTTCTATTGCATCGTACCCTCGAAGTCATGACGTGATCTTGGATTTTGGGAACCGGACCGGGCTTTCATATCCGCTGCGTGGGCCCGGGATCGGGTCAATTCCCTTCAGTAAATACTTCTAACAATATCTATCCTTTTTAAACAAGATAATGAAAGATTAATTAGTAGATTTGACATAAATATAATCTTTGAAAAAGATTCAGGTACCTGAAAACATTGAAATTGTTGAAAATATTGAGATCTCGTAATAATGTCTCTACTATAAGAAGATGCAACCGAAATGAAATTATAGTTAATAGAAAGTTGGTATAGGTGCGCATTCAATTTATAATCATTAAAACGAGGATCTAAATTTAAATCAATTGTGGAATGTCGACATTTAAAACTATTGGCCATAATAAAAATCACACATGAAAATGAAATTGATGGACCCGAAGTCATAAAAACACCATGATGATGTAAATTATATTTATTTATTTATTTATTTTTAATTTGTTTTAAGGTCTCCGAAGGACTAAAATCGTGTCTTATATTCATTATAATAGATTATTCGTATGCCCGTTTAAGTATAATATTCATGAAAATCCCTGTAGGATTTAGTATGCCTGACGCGTACGATTCAAACTCTCGAGAGAAATATTAAATTACAAAGATCTCTGCATGAATAGTAATATGAGCCATAAGATATAATCGATGTAATAACTAATAATATATATATATATATATATATATATATATATATATATATATATATATATATATATATATATATATATATATATATATATATATATATATATATATATATATTGGTATGAATGTTCAAATCCGGAGGTACGTATTTATTACAAGTAAATAATATTTAATTATAACTATGTGAACTCCCGAAGAGCCCTAAAATACAAGTACTACAAGAATAAATTAGATGTAAAAGATATCGAATGTGAATTTTTTTTCATGGATTACAAATTAATAAATATTTCCAATAGAAGTTTACTCGTCGCTGGCTACTAAGATTTCGAAACAGCGAATGTGAAAGATTGAATTTTTCGTAAAATATTTGTATCCATGAGGGGAAAAATAATGCGCGATGCACTCTTTTTATCCTTTATTGTGGTTTTGTCCCACTTGATTTTCCTGATAAGGTTCTTAACGAGGCATATTGTGAGGCGTATGAAACATTATAATATTGCACTATTTTTTCTTCACTAGGATTTTTGTCCCATTGGGTTTTTGTTGGGTATCGGCGTCACTACCGAGCCCCGCGCAACGGATTGAGAGGCCCGGTCCGACCCGATCACGAGGACCACGTCGACGACTCGATCATATGAATTCTAAACTACATGCATCTACCTATGAATATAACAATTATAGACAAAGATTCATATCACGTGACATTGATCACGGTGATGGGTTGAACGCGTAATTGCTGCTAGTTCCTTTGCTTCAATTCCGGTGACAAGCACGTCCCACGTCCGCGCAATTCGGCACCTAATTCGAAGCTCCTTTTGTCGTATACAACCGGAGTTTCTCCGGTTCGTCTCCGACCTTTCTCGACCTTGCTCTCGATTGATCACAGCGGAGAATCTCAGTTGAGATCCCTCTACTCGTATCCACCTCGAGCTTACGTCTTTCTGTTGTGGCGAATGCCCCTAAAATTCCCGCAAAGTTGCTCAAGATTCAATCTCCTTTCCTTGCTCTCTATTCTTGTCTCACAAAAACAAGACCTCTATTCTGAATGGTTGATTAGATAGAGAAGAGAAGGTTTTAGATCTTATAATAAAATCTGAATTAATGGGTAGTAATGAGTATCAAAACTGAAAATCTAGAATTTGGATCACTGTGCGTCATGACGCAACTTATGGTGCGCCATGACGCAAGAGTCACGAGTACTAGATCTAACCGTTATTGCACTGTCCGGTCATAACGGACAGGACGGTGCGTCATGACCCACCGGTCATGATGCACCACCGTCATGACGAACAGTCCGGTGCGTCATGACGGTATACTCACATATTGGCTTATCTAGAAAATATTGTACTGTGCGTCATGACGCACAATATGTTGCGTCATGACAGACCATGTGTTTTCTGTGATATTTGCATAATCTTATTATGCATCCAATCGTTCCGACGAACACATATGTTCATCTACCCTCATGTGTACAATCTACTAGTTGATCTGTGACTGTATTTCCTTCAGTTTTACCTAGTAAGGTTTTAACGAGGCAAATTTGTATGCTTTAAATATCCAAAGAGAAATTTTGTAATTAATTCTCCACTCATATTCAAAGTGACTAAAATAGAAGGAAGCAATTCAAGAAGAATTAAATTCACTTGAAAAACATGAAGAATTTGGACCTGTAGTTGAAACAACTATGATATATAACATATGCCATACAATGAGTATGCTTAAGAAAGTGCAATGAAGATCAGTAGATACATAGTCTACAGTGCTAGATGCATACACATTGAGATTTTTTGATTAGCTTAGCAGTCCTTAAAAGACTCTAGATGTATCTTATGGACGTTGTGACAACATATTTGTTTGGATCACTTGATAATATTATTTACATCAAAATCCCTGAATGATTAAATTTACAAGATACATGCAATAAAATATATCAACGTACATATTTTATAAAATGGAAAGAATCTGTGTATGGGTTGAAACAATCTAGCAAGATGTGGTACAATCGTCTCAATAAATATGCTACAAAAGAAGGATATCAAATAATCTCATTAGTCCATGTGTATTCATGATTGAAAATTCGTGAAGAATCTTATAACAAAGGCTAAAGATCTAGAAAAAGGCTTTTGTCTTGACCTGCAAATAAGGTATATAAGAAATGAGATTTTTCATCAATATACTTTTGTAGAGAATCTTGAACTCACTTATGACGATCAAACTCTTCACAAAATCATTACCGATTATAACTTCCGAGCAGTTAGTATAAATGAGGGGGAGACCTTCGTCGTTTCATAAATGTTGACATAAATGAGAGGACACATAATGCACGATGTAATCTTCTTGTTTGCTATAGTTTTTGTCCAAATGGATTTTTCCAAGCATGATTTTTATTGAGATGGTTATTATTGCGCATCGTGTAAATTTTTTTGGATATTCAAGGGGGAGTGTTATGAATATTAATATGTGTGAATATCCATACAAATGCATATAGATTTTTGGTATTCTTATTAATATGTTGTAATTAATGTTTTTAGGGTTTTCTTTTTTTTGAAGGAGGTCGACAATGTGTCGAGGCCTCGAATATATTATATCAAACAAAACCAAAAAGGTGATACATCATACAATCAGGTGGAAGGTCTATAGTCTAATTACATAACTATTTGGACCATTCCGAATCATAACCGAGTAGCCTAAAAGACTGTCCCTACTAAAAAAAAAAACTATTTATACCCTAGAGGACTATCAGCAGAATTTATTCCAAGCTATAATGTCTTGTAGAATTAGATTGAAGATCCGAGTTGAAGATTGAGTTTTGTCATTGAAGATGCTATCATTTCGGGATTTCCAAATATTACATATGACAGCAAGCCAGACTGTTTGCCAGAGCTTTGTGGTATGCGTCGAGGACCAGAATTCGAAAGGTTTTGAAATTTCTAGTGTTGGGTCATGAATTCGCGAGGATATATTACCCCAAATTTGTTTGGAGAAAGGGTAATCATAAAATAGATGTTTGGAGGTTTCTTCTTCTGATTTGCATAGGGGGCAAACTTGGTTATTCGGCCATCCCCTTTGTTGTAATTTGTCGCTCGTTAATATGCGAGATTGGATGGCTAGCCAGCCAAAAAAAAAACGAACTTTGAGGGGGGCTTTAGCTTTAAAGAGCATCGTGTTCCACTGACAGGTAACCCCCGGGTTGATGAAGAAAGAATATATGTTTTTGGACTTGAAGGGTTGAATAGCGTCGCTGGGTTCATCATTTGGAAGAGAGTTGAAGGTATCGTGCAATGATACCAATTTGGTCAAGTCTTTGAGAAAGAAGGAGGATATTTGTTTTTTGGGAGAACGATATTTGGGTTATATTTGTAGAGTTATGTAACTCTATTAGTGTCTCATACTAGAGTGATGAATGGTCATTTTTTGCTTTATGTATCCACTTCATCAAAAGAGCTTCGTTTTGTAGTTTGAGATTCGCTATCCCCAACCCGCCATTTTCTTTAGGTAAGGTGACTTTATTCCAATTAATTAGACAATTTCTCCCAAGACATTTTTGTTCTCCTTTCCATAAGAATCCTCGAGCTATTTGATTGAGCTCCTTAATTATCCATTGAGGTAATTTTAGAACCTGCATGTAGTGAACAGGTATGGCGTTGAGCACTGATTTGACCAGCGTTAGACGACCTCCAGAAGATAGAAGAAGTCCTTTCCAATAAGAGAGCTTGTTTCTCATTTTTTGGATTAAAGGGGCAAACACTGATTTAGGGTTTTCACTTCTTATAAATAGAGACCATGTTATGTATTATGGATTGATCTATTTTTGAATAAATTTTTTTTCTCTCCTCTCTGTTCTTGTTGATTGTTTGTATTTATTTATAACAGACCTTAATTAATAACCTCCTTTTCTAGCATAATGAAATATATTTGTATGCTAATATGGAGTTTGTTAGACTTGATATAGTTTCTCGATTATTATATTCAAGCACAGCATCCAACATAATGTTGGAGTTAGTGTGATTTCGTTTTTCTATTTTGGTAGATTGTTGAGAGAGGTTTGAGAAAGAAAATATCTAGGTTTCAAAAGAGATATCAAAAGAGGATTGTTTTGCTACTTTCATTATGTCACAAAATGAGCATGGTTTGTTTTCGACCCAAATTCTTTTTACATGGCTTTGATACACATCTCCCATTTACACATGGGTACACAACATATTATACAATACATATTCCACTACTAAACATAAATAAATATTACAAAAACATTAAAATTTATGAGAGTTATATTATACATCCTTTTGCTTATGATACACCTATTGAAGGATAGTTTGTGTACTCAGTTAATGAGTATTTAAGATAATTTTTCAAGTGTATTTATTAATAAATGATATGCTAAATAGGATATTTGAATTGTTCATGAACGAAAAAATATTTGTAAAATAAAAATTATGATACATCCTTCTAATACCCAAAATAGCTTTTAAAAGGATGTATGAATGAACTCCCCTAAAATATAACACATAAAATATAAACCAGACAACTTGAAAATTTAAAATTTGAACTAAGAAAGAGAAACGCTTAAATTCCATTTTATTTTATTTATAGAACAACAAAAACATCTATTCAATATCATATAGTATGATAAAATGGAATACCATCAGAACATGTATTTCATGATTTTGCTTAAATATTTTTCAGATTAACAGATGTATCTGCAAATGCAATTATTATCGGATGTGCAAATTGAACCGAGAAATAAAGATTCATAGAAAGAATGGCAACCTAAATCGCAGAAAAGGATGCCACGTTCATCACAAACGTAGGGTGCAGGCAAATGATTTTCATCGGAGCAGATATGTAATAGAACTCTTGGTGTACGTCCCTCCGTCATAGTACCTGATTTGTTTTTTGTAACAAAATTAGCATGTAAGTGATATATAGAAAAACATATGAAAATATGTTAATTACACAACAATTTAGTTCCTATACTCTAAATTTAAACTTTTGGTTCATAAATTTGATTCATTCTCTCTTTTTTTCTCTATTTTATTGATTATTTATGTATTGTCTCGACGAATCACGTAATATCAAGCAATTATCTCTCCCAACTACGTAGGTACTATCACGATTTCAGTGCACAGTATTGGAATCTTATTATGACTCTTCGAAATGGGAAAAATAGAAGTATCGTTGATGTGTTATACTATATTAATAATTTAAGAAATATCTTCTCTAGTTAAGAAAATTATGATTGAAACATAAAAGTGTAAAATGTACAAGAATACAGTACTTACATTCCAAAGTCTACACAAAATAAAATTAATTTTTACAGTTGAGAATAATAAAAGGAACTGATTACCAAAGCAACAAATGAGAAGAATCGTGAATACGATCGAGCGTATTGCTTGTTGGTTCTTCATGTCGTTTACTTTATTATTCTTGTCTTTTTGTTCTACTTTTATATCGATTCAAGAGGAAATTGCTCGAAGTAATTATGTACAAAATTTGAGAGATTTGTTATGGTTTATAGTGCTAAAATTTCATTAATAGCATTCATTTTATGAATTTAATACCTCATGCAAATCAATTTATTGCAAAGTCAGAGGTATTAAAATTGATAGAGAAACATATTTAATAAAGATGGATAGAGAGAATATATATATATATATATATATATATATATATATATATATATATAGAGGTTAACTAAAAAGCTTGTACAAGCAAAGCTCACTTTTTGCTTGTACATTCCAGACCGTTTGATTAGTTCTAAGATTAGTGCATAACTCTCACCATGTACTCTCCGTTAACAAGTAACGTCTCTGTTAGAACGTCATTTCTTTTTGCCTTTTTTGCCTTTCATCTTTGTACTTCGAGCTACCACTAGTGGTTTCTCCTCACCGATCTCTCCTTCGATGGCCACCTCTTCTCTGTTGGTGGGTTTGCTCTTGCAGTCACCCTATCGCCCAGCCGCTATGGATTTTCTTTCACGATTTTGCTGCTCTGGTTTGTTTGATTCGATCCTTTGTCTAAACCCTAAATTCTCTGGTCTGGGTTCTTAATTCTCTGGTTCATTTTCTAGTTTGCTTGATCTATGAGTCTTCATCATCTCTATATGTTCATGGTTGTTGTAATTTAATATCAATTGATGGTTGAGACTACAATATGATTTTTTTGCTCTGATTAGTGATTTGGAGTTGACTGAGGTTAGAGTAACTAATTCAGGCTATTTTTATTTGAATTAAGGCTAATTGTGCTTAATTGATGCTCAGTTGGTTTTATATGTCCCTTAAAAGACTCCAATTATAATTAATTTGGTTGATTTTGGAGTTTATTTGAGTTTAGTTTAAACTTAAAAAAATCTACTTACATTTTTACTCCTACTGATGTGGTTCAGTGTCGTGTGTAATCTCAAGGTTCGAAGGAAAAAAGTTCCTACGTTTTATTATCTTTGTTACGAACACTCACCTTCAATGAATGTTCATTATCTAAGATACAAGAGTATGTAACTAATGTGAGTGCATTCAAAATAATTCAAAGTATCATCAGACTCTATAATTAACTTCTATGTATGTTTTTTGCAGAGACTTTTTAAAGAATACAGGAGAAGATAAAGATTTAGTAAATATCAGTCAATTGAAGTAATGGAAAGATGAGTATTGTTCTCTCCTTGTACACAAGAAGATGACTTTGGAATTTTAGAGTTAATTGAAGTAATTTGTGCGTTTAAATTAGGATTTCGGATTTGAGTGTGAATGGGATTGCCTTGAGGTGTTAAAATCAAATTTGATGAATGAATATTCAAAATTGAGGTGAACTTGTATGTGATAAATTAGTACTTCAATTGAAATTAATGTGTAATTTTTTTGTGTGATTTTCATCTTGTATTGCCATATTGAATTGAGGATAAAAAGTGAAAGAAATTTTACAATGAATGTGCTATGAAAATGTTTGGGGATTCCTCTATTTAGCCCGTGTATTTAACTTATATCAATTTAATATGGATTAAAATTAAGATAATTATAAACAATTATAAGATTACATGAAAAAAATTAGTGAACATATTTATTTCAGTATTCATTTATTCATTCATCTTCATTTCATTTGCAAATATAAGTTTCGAATACACCAACACATAGCACATATACAATTACATTTCAATGCATATTGCATCCAAAAGAAACTCAAATTCAATCCGGACCCTTGTAAATAAATATCTATTCAAACTAAAATCTTTCAACGTCGTCAATTGGGTCAAGTCAGCACCTCTCTTTCTGTTTCATATTTAAATCTTTCGATACCATCATTTGAGTCAAGTCGTGCACCTCTTCTTACGTTACCCCAAATTAGTCTCATTTAAGGTCAATATACCAATAAGAACAATTAGACTCGAAATTAACCCAAAAGACTTGATTCAGCCAATTAATAGTCAATTTATCCAATTACAATTTTAATCACCAAATAAATTCTTCCAATTTAAGTTCTTATGTTCATCACCAATCAAAATTGGAACAAAAAAAACTTGTGAATCAACTGAAGTGAATCGACTTACAAAAACATACCAACATATCTCTGTTGGGAATTTCATCAAGCAGTTGAAGGTTCAAGCATATTTCCACCCATTCTAACCAAATTCACTTCTCTCCTCTGAATCTCAACTTACATGTTTCGCTAATGAAGTATTATCTCTTCTATGATTGCATACGCAAAAATCATATACTTGAAAATTTTGAAATTTATCCTTATTCACTGCAATTTCGGACAACATATCAGAAATGGAAGATATTCAATGAGAGAGGTAATATATTGCGGACAATAGAGAGGATGGACACTTAATTGAGGAGAGGTGGCATCGAACTTGCCCCAATCATCCTTAATAAACCCTATAAAGAACTTATCAAACTCTAATTAGCCCCTAATTCATCAAAACTAGTCCCAATTCAGGAAAAGATAAACCCATTCAACGCATATGAAGACCCAATTCATCCGAAATCAGTCAATTTAGACAAAACTAAACAAAAATCAGTAAAATCAGAACGAAAGTTACTTGAAACTGAACAATTACTACCGAAAATCAAACTGAATACCATCTTAGAGATGCTCTTAATTATTTTATCACACCCTCGAGACAACTGATAGGACAGCAAGCTCCTTCGATATGCTATTCATCCAAGAGAGAGTCAGACGTAGTCTCATCGGAGAGGGCAGTCAGGAGAGCGGCGTAGCTTGCGACGTTGGTCTTGAGGTCACCTTAGAAAGAGCAAGTAATGAGCAAGTGAGAGGAAGCATACTTGATATCGAGTGAATCGAGTGAAGTCTTTTTACAAGAACGAAGGGGAAGGTTTGACGGAGCTTCTCTTTAATTAACTTAGGTAACGGAGCGTAACGGAGCGTGTGTTTCTGTGAACTTTGTCCAAATCCTGATGGAGATCTAAGGTTTAAAATTCACAAGCAAAATATTAAGGTAACTTGTACAAGTTATTTAGTTAACCTCTATATATATATATATATATATATATATATAGAGAGAGAGAGAGAGAGAGAGAGAGAGAGAGGGCTAACCTACTTAATTAAGTACCAAGAATTTGGTATTTAATGTTTTTGAACAATTTGATTTGTATTGAGATTTGTGTTTTTTTCATCATGACCATGAAATTTTGTGCACATCATTAAATGCACAAATCTCAATACAAGTCTAATTGTTAAAAACATTAAGTACCAAATCCTTGGTACTTAATTAAGTAAGTTAGTATTCCTCATATATATATATGAGGAATGCTAACTTACTTAATTAAGTACCAATGATTTGGTACTTAATTCTTTTTAAACATTGGATTTGCATTGAGATTTGTGCACAAAATTTCATGATCATCATGAAAAAACACAAATCCCAATACAAATTCAATGGTTAAAAAACATTAAGTACCAAATTATTGATACTTAATTAAGTATGTTAGCCTCCCTAATATATATATATATATATATATATAGAGAGAGAGAGAGAGAGAGAGAGAGAGAGAGAGAGAGAGAGAGAGAGAGAGAGAGCAAAATTGAATATTACAAACTATTTACATTGATTACCTATTAATTTATGTAGTCATTAAATAGTTATAAACATCATTTATACAGTCATTAAATTTGTGGGATTAAGTTCAAGCCATTCATAATAGAGAAATCATAAATATATACACATTAAAATCCAGTCAGAACAGAGAAATCTTATAGTTTATAGAGAGAGAGAGAGAGAGAGAGAGAGAGAGAGAGAGAGAGAGAGAGAGAGAGAGAGAGGAGAGAGAGAGAGAGAGAGATGAAAATTGAAATTACAAACTATTTACATTGATTACCTGTTAATTTATATAGTCATTAAATAGTTATAAATATCATTTATACATAGTCATTAAATTAGTGGGATTAAGTTCAAGCCATTTACAATAGAGAAATCATAAATATATACACATTATAATCGAGTCACAACAGAGAAATCGGTGTTTGGCAACAAGGAATTTGGTAAGGAATTGGATTATATACTTCCACTCAAACTAATTCCTTAATTCCTTGTTTGGCAAAGAAAATATAGTGGAATTATATTATTCTTGTATTTAGTTCTTCACACAAATTCTTCAAATTGTAATTCCAAAAATTTGGAGAATGTCAAAGTGGAGAAAAACACATAATGGAGTTATACATAATTATAATAATAATATAATTATTATTATATGATTAAAAATAATAATAATTCTTATAATTAATACAATAGTAATTATTAAATGATTTAAGATGTTAATAATAATATAATGTTGTATAATAATAATTATTAAGTTATCACAATATAATAATAACAATAAATAAAAATAATATAATAATAATATTAATTATAATAATATAACAATAATATTGTAATAATAATATAATAATAACTATATTATACATTAAGAATATTATAATATTAAACTAATAATATTATAACTATATATTAATAATAATTATATAATATAATATATTAATAATTATATTATAACTAATATACTATTATATATATTATTATAATAATAAATAATAATTATATCGTAATATTAGTAATATATATGGCGGTACAAAAAATTATAATAAAAGAATAATTCTATTATATGTATGAAATCTATAGAATTAATATAATATTATATATTATTATAATAGTATAATAACTATTATAAATAATAATTAGATTATATTTATATAATTAATATAATATGTTATATATTATTATAAATAATCACATTGTATGGATAAAATGCAATGTTATTACTATTTTTATTTTCGTATTATTAATATAATATTACATATTATTATATTAATATATATTAAATGTTATAAATAGTAGTTATATTATATATAATTAATATAATATTATATTTATGATTATATACTTTTATATTATCATATTATATGGATACAATATAATATTATAATACTAAAAATGTATATTTAATATTTTTATAATATTATTATATTATAATGTAATTATATATTGTTATATTAATTATATGGACATAATAATATAATATAATCATTATTATTATATAATTACTTTAAATTTTTAATAGTATAATAATAATAAATTTTCAAAATTCCAAAATTTTCGAAACAAACAAATAAAAAATTATACTTTTTCAGTATCTTGTAATTCGGACATCCAAACATACTATGAAATTACTAATTCCATAACTTTTTATTCCTCCACTTTATAATCCAATTCCACCCTACTAATTCTGCTTGCCAAACAAACAATGCTTGCCAAACAATCCGATTCCACCCTACTAAGTTTATAGACATTCTCATCCAATCACAACAAAATAATCATAAACACACAATTAAACAGATTTGAGCCAAAAAGTCAAATACGACTTGACACCCTGCACATTGTAATCGGAAGTGTGGAGAGGAGGTGTCGAATTAATGTTGATGGTTAAAAGAAAAAATAATGTGTTCCCAAAGTCGGAGAGGCCTTAGCAGGTCCACATAACTATAATTTAAAATCTCTTGACATAGTGAATAAACAAAGTTTGAAGTGGAGAAATTAGCCTGATCCCACAGTTGAAGAGACCCCATAGTAGGTTCCCATAAGTGGGCTTTAGGACGTCATGACATAACGGAAGAAAAAGTTCAAGGAATTATACTTTTAAACTAACTAGGGAAATAGCCCGCGCTTCGCTGCGGGATATAGTATTTGATAAGAAATAATATAATAAGCAAAAGTAATAATTTTATATATTATTTGATATATTATTTCGTTGCGGGATATATTATTTGATATATTATTTGATAAGAAAATAGAAATATTTCTTGCGCTTCGCTGCGATTTTTCAAAATTTTTTATGATCATAAAATAATAATTTTATCTAAAACGTTACAAGTGCAAAACAAAAGTAATTTTCATAAATGTTAATTTTAAAAAAAAGGCTGATATTAAATAGCAAAAGTAATATTCATAAATGTTATGATAAACATAAAAAAAAATAATACCAGCTCAGGCTAACAAAAAGTATTTTGTGTGAATAGTTTTTTATTAATACGATGAAAAATTCAAATATTTTATTTAGAACACAAGACATATGTCAATTATATTTATTAATACGATGAAAAATTCAAATATTTTATTTAGAACACAAGACATATGTTGAATAAAATAAAATTCAAAAAAAAAGGGAAAAAAAAATGATGAACAGTACCCGGGTGAACAGTACAAAACAGTGTCGGGTTGAACAGTACAAAACAGTGCCAAACAGTTCTGGTGAACAGTGACGATGACGTGGCCTCACCTGGTGCTTGGTATTCAAAATTTAAAGGGAGGAGAGATTAGAAGAATGTACAAATAAGAATAGATGAACATATACGTCCGTCGAAAAAATTGAATAGATATTGTGCACAACTGACAACCAGAGGTCCGTTGTAACGGATCATAATGTCCGTTGTAACGAATTGTTTGGTCTAATAGTCATGAGTAATCCGTTGTAACAGACAGTACATGTCCGTTACAACGGATTGGTTATTCCATCATAACGGACTGGTAAATCCTTTGTATAGGAAGTATACAAAATGAAAAGTTCACGAACAGTATTACTTCCGTTGTAACGGAGGAACTTCAGTTGTAATGGTCTGTGTTCCGATTTCTGATTTTTCAGTTTTATATTAGAAACTCATTAATCATATTTATTGGTGTAATTAAGATAAGATCTTGATTGTTCTTCTTCCTCATTATGAATTAGTTTTATATCCGGAGAAGTGTGAAATAGCCATTGGAGAGAAAGAGAGAAAAGATTTTTCTTGGTTGAACTAAGTAAGTTTACGACAAATTTACTATGAGGATTTGCACGTAACCGAGAGACGAAACTCGCGGTAGATAGGGATAGAGATATCTGAACTGAACTGAGATCTTTCGTTGTGATCTAACGAGACCAAATTCGAGTAAGATCGAAGACTAAACAAAATCGTTCCGGTTATATACGAAAAGACGAACCTTAATCGACGGTGTCGAATTGTGCGGGCGTGGGACACACGGGTTGTCGAAAAAAGAGCAGGAGTAATAACAAGAACGAGTCAATCTTTTGTCGTGATCAATTTCGCGAGGTATGATACATTTAAAGATTATTGCATGATTCGTATTCTCGACGTCGACGAGGTTCTCGGGATCGGATCGGACCAGGCTCGTCATTCCGTTGTGCGGGGCTTGGGGGCAATGCCGATATCCAGCAAAGCTTGTGTTGGTTTTAATTACATTTGATTGTTCCAAAAAAATACCGATTATACAAATGATTTATTTTAAGTCTGATTAATAGAAATTAAAGTTCAAGATGATTAAAGTTAAATAAAGACTACAATATACACAAAGATACAACATCGAGATAATATAAATATTTCAAGTCCAACGGTTAGTTTGATCATGCTCTAGTATGTTTGTCATAAACTTTCGTATACAAACTCCAAATTGGACAAATTAACACTTTATGAAGAACTAGGAACAAGGAGTAATTTTTTTTAATTTAAATTGAAGTCTGTCTATTTAGAATATCCCATAAGGTTATATTGACTTCCGTTTGAAACGATTACAACGTTGTCGGTATCAATTTACAACGCTCTATCAATACTGAACGGGCATTTAAAAAACACTTGTTAACCTACATTTAACTTTGGGTGCAATTTGCATTGAATTGATGTACGCCGAAGACCTCGACATTCAATAATCTTGTGGTGAGCGACTCAGGTATATTATGTTTTAAGGCAAATATGAAAAACAAAATCGAAATTCAGATCGGTAAGGACCAAGAGAGTCATTTATTTATTACATTAAATATTTTTAACAAAAGTAATATTTCATTATATTTACAATAAAAATATCTCATTTAATTCTCATCGTAAATTTCTTAGAATTTCAAAATGACATTCCGACAGTACATTGTTTCTGTCAGTGAGGAATAAATATTAAAAAAGTTATTGTAGTTTCAGAAAACTATATAATGTATATATGAAAAAGTATTATATATAATGAACCAATGTTTTAAATAGCGACGATGTAGCGGTGCTATAACGAATTGTTTTGAAATACACGCTGCACAGCTTGAAATATATCGGTTGTAGTGGTGCTATAGCGTGATGACAAAAGTAAAATGATTCACTCAACATGTCTATACAAAAATATAGAGTGAAATTCTTTTATGTTGAATATGTCAAGTCATTAATGAACTATGTAATAAAAAAAAAACTTTAGTAGTCATGATAACAACAGTATTAATAATAGGGAAATGATTTTGCACGCCCGTGCATTGCACTCTATTTGACCGCCAATACATTCCCTCTTCTTTCTCTGTTTCTTGTACTTTCCTCATTCTTCTCCGCTTCTTCTACTTTCGCGAGCTATATCATGATGGGTACTCTCTTTCCTCGGCCCACTCTACCATTATGGCCTCTTCTTCGGCGTTCTTTGTCACGGCCCAAAATAAAATATAATGATCGTGACCAACGTATCTAACCTAACAACATATGAGCAATAGCATAGTCAAAAACACACAATACGAAAACTAGTTGGCATAAATATTCTACAATCTACAAGTACACAATACACATATGGTGGGCATAAACAAAACACAACAAATATGGTAACCGGTGATCGCAACTCCGCTACGCTCGTAATCTACGTGAATGCCATTGCCAGTACTTGAAGTGCTACCTAAAAATGTTGGCTGAGAGTTAGATAAGTAAAATAATATTTAATTATTATTTACTTGACGACGACTACCACGACAACCTACTAAGAGAGGTTAACTATCACGACACTACTACAACTAAAATGAATTCTGCAAAATACGACAACAACCACTACAGAATTCTCATCGTGAAACCACAACGATAACAACACGGAACTCACTCATAGTGGGATACTACAACAACAACATTCACTACAACTATGATCCTGCAGAATTCATAGTGTAGAGAACCACTTCGATAAGGTTGGCTTCCACAAGGGACCCTACACATAGACTAGTACCTCGGATCTACAATGAGGTAAAAGTCCGCTGCACTCTATCCCAATAGTGGTGGTTTCAACCACGCCACGACTGAAACCACGCCCCCTCGGCACTACATTTACTACAACTACACGAGGAGACCGTACTGCTACGTCTAACAGTTCGCAAGTTCGGGAGCGACCCGAAGATGCACACCTCTGGCCAGACACTACATTAATGTCCAAACATGTGTTCCCTTATCAGCGAGATCATCCACGACGACATCCTCACTACGAGTTGATCTACATCAACAACAACCTACATACTATAAAGAACTACACCTATTCTACAGATATAATGATGAATAAATAAATTAAGAATAAGATTCAGTAATCATAATTACTGCCAATAGAATCATCTCGGAATAAGCTTTCCAACGGATCCAAGAACTCACAAAACGGAGACCGAACTGAGAAGTTATGAGCAAACTATGAAAAGGTGACACCCGAAATCTGGTCCGATAGACCCATCAAAGAACCAACTAAACTACGATCATTCTACTGACCCGACACATCGGAATTGCTACTGACCTCGAAGGATGAAACCCTAATCACAATGCGGAGAAACAACAACTTCAAACTACTACGAGAAATCATACTCGAACTCCTCAAACTACGATACTCAATCTACAAGCTCGAACTACTACGACAAACTACAACGACAAACTACTCAAATAAATCTCAGCCATGTGTTCAATCTTGGCTCGTTTTCTCATTAATCCAACCATTAATTAATTGGACATTATCGAGCAATCGAGCCTTCTCCTAATTAATTATCGGTGACTCAAACCGACATTCTCTACCATCTACAATTCGTCCCTGAAATTCAGATATTAACGGAAATACTACAAATACCGGGTTATTGGATCACAAACATAAACCGAACACGAACCGGACTCAATTCTCTCTCTTCTGTACATTCCCAATCCGAAACCCTAATTCCACTACGTATGATCAATAAATAGCCCGACCATCACTATTCAAACGGCCGAACCATCACGATCAAACATCTTCCCCGACAATCCAATTCTGAACACTCGACCAACAAATCATGTTTAATCCAAATTTAGGTCGATACACATGGCAGTATTATGAGGTATAATAAACATTAAATATCAAGTCCGAGATATACCTCATCATCATAACGTATCCTTTACAATCGCTGCGACACATTCTCCTTCACCGAAATGCATGCCACGGTCCCTCATGATGCTGCCACAATCCTGCTGCGACACCGATTTCATGACTCGATAGCGCTTGTGCCCCTGCCATCATGCTCCTGCCCCGACACATGCGCCGCTGCATCATGGTGATGCCCTACTCCAGTCCTCACCTTCATGCCGAGTTGCCGCCATCACCTCACACTATCGCCGCCGCCTGCTGCCCCGATGCTGCCCCGTCACAGGCCCCGGCAAAGCCACGCTCTTGACCCTGCTGCTGTCCCCATGCATCTGCTGCAACACCATGGTGATATAATTTTCAAACCCTAGCTCCTTTGTGCTACCCCCTTCCCTCAATATCCAGCCATCAAATGGGGTGTAAGTCTTGCCTTATCAAAAATCACCATGCATCCTCACTTCCTCATGTTCCTTTCTACTTCTCTTTTTCCTGAGTTAGGTTTGGGGTTTATTTTTGTTGCTCTCTCTCTTCTCACGCAAGATGGTTCCTTAAATAAATGAGAAGATAAGACCACCTCTCCTACAACCAATCAGAATTTTCATTTGCATGGGCTTTGGGCTTAGGTTGAAGTGTTGATTGTATTTTCTCTCCTTTCTATTTTGTTGTTTGTCTTATGAGGCAGAATTTGTGCGTAGAGTGAAGATAATATCCAAGTTTATTAACATACATACAAGTCAAACTTTGCTTCTACTTTGTCCAATGAAAATACAAGAAGTTGGTTTAGTGTGAAAGGGATTAGGGTTAAGGGTTTAGGTGTGAAAAGGATAAGGAATTTTTGTTAATTTTTTCATCTTGATACCTAATTTTTTTGTAATTATTTTCTATCCATAATTTTGTTTTACATTTATTATTGATCTAACATCCTCCCCCTTAAAGAAATTTCGTCTTCCAAATTCGTTACGCATACCATGATATAACATTCTTTCTGCAGATATGTCATCGTCTTATCTTTCCTCGGCCCATAGTAGAATTTGTTGTCTCTTCCACGAACGTCCTCCCATTCTTCAAATCTATGTCATAGAAGGCCTGCGATTTGCCGTCTCTTTTATGATCTTTCTTTAGATCTAAGTCGAAGAAAGTAAATTCTCTTCTTCTTCTAGTTCATCACAGTGAAAATTTTCAGATTTTTTCTTGGCATGATTTTTGTGCAATTTTTGCCCCAATTCGATATAAGTCGGTTTAATTATTCGTTTATCTCGTTCTTTAGCTACTTTTTTTTTTTTTTAGAGAAATTTCAGAGTGAGCTTTATTGTCTCACTTCTGAAAGTTAGGTGTTAATACCAAAAAAAGTGTTTTACATTTTTTACATTTTTTCACCTTTAAAAACAAGTAAAAAATAAGAAAAAAACTTTTTGTAAAATCTAATCAATGTAGTTCATGGTCATTATAAATTGATCATGAACTATGATTGATTTGTACATTCACCCTAAATTCCTTTTACAAAACAATATCTGAAAAAATAAAATCTATTTTTAAGAATTCTATTTTACGGCCTCTTTCAGTCCGGCCCAACTTTTTGACCTAGGACTTATCTCCTTGTGTACTCCGCGTCCCATTCTCTCTCCTCTATCCCCATTCTTTCACCGAGCATTCTTTATCCTCTCCTCTTCTTCTTCTTTCTCGTTTCTTGGTCTCATTCAGCAGACTCCACTCTTCCACCACTTCGATACCAACTTGCTGCTCTGTGCTCCTTCGTTCTGATAACGCTCTACGACACCGCTCTCTCCATGTGACAAACAAAAGCAGTGCCCCCAATTGCTTGTGTGCTTTTCTGGCTCCTCTTTTCAAAATGGATTCAGAGATTACCTTTTCTTTGTTAGATACCCCTATTGCTGGATCCAAGTTTTTATGCACGTGCCCCCAAATCCTCTTAATTGCCTCACAATCTCCCTTCAAGTGCCTGGTATTTTCTTCTTCTCTCTCACATAGATAACATCTATTGATCAATTGCATGCCTTTTTTTCTGAAGATTATCAATTATTGCTATCTTATTTTGCTCAAGCATCCAAAGGTGGATCTTTATTTTTAATGAAACTTCAATCCCCCATATTTGCTTGAGATTTGTGTGTGACAGAACTCCCATTATTAGCTCCTTATATGCACTGCTTGTCGTAAATTGCCTATTTTTCTCCAAATTCCACTGTAACTCATCTTGGTTTTCAATAAGTTGATACTCCTCTAGCTCCTTGTCCAATTCTAGGCTTTCTTCAAATGCTTCCATTGATAATATCCCTTTAAAAATTGTTCTTCTTCTCCAATTCCCATCACCTCCCAGTAATTCCTCTACTGTTACTTCTTTATTCAATATAAAACTGAATAGGTTATTGAATTTTTGTGCAAAGCATTGCCCCTTCCATCTTCCATACCAGAAACTTGCATATCTCCCATTCCCAATTGTAATTTCTGATTTGCTTATCACAAAAATTAGCAATTATATTAATTTTCCTCCAAAAGTATGAATCTTTCTTTAACTTGTGTCCATTTTGAACAGTAGCCATCCACAGATTACTTACTAGCTCTCTCCATTCCAAATTCCCCCCCTTAAAGTATCTCCATACCCATTTCATGAGCATAGATTTGTTAAATGTTTCTAATTGAATAATTCCCAATCCCCCACCTTCTTTAGGTCTGCATGCTAACTTCCATGCCACCCAATTAATCCCTGTATCACTATGACCTTTCCAGAAGAAATTTCTCCTAATCCTCTTCATTTCCTCCAGTGCCCATTTAGGAATTTTGAATACTGAGAAGAAATAGATTGGCAATGCAGTTAGAACAGAATTGATAAGAGTCAATCTTCCTCCTCTTGATAGTAGTCCTTTCTTCCATCCTTGTAGTTTCTTTTGGAACTTCTCTATGAGCTTTCTAAAAACTGCTTTATCTGGTTTTTTAAAATGCAGTGGATACCCTAAATAAGTGAAGGATAATTTTGAAAGGTTACATCCCAGTACTCTTGCCACTTCTTCCTCTTCTCCTCTTTTTCCACTTATTACCGTAATTTCAGATTTACTGTAATTGATTGTCAGTCCTGAATGTTCCCCAAATAAATTCAATATGAATTTCAGTCTTTTAGCTTGTTCTATTTGTGGCTTTATGAAGAACAAGCTATCATCAGCATAAAAGATTGCCACATGAGCTTTTCTAATTGGTCTGTCTATGAAATTTTGGCATGTCAGTTTCTCTAAAATCCTCCCCAATGTATCCATTGCTATAATGAATAGATGGGGTGATATTGGATCACCTTGTCTAACCCCCCTCTTTAAGTGGATTGTTTTGCCTGGGTTAACATTTAACAGGATCCTTGTTGATCCCCCAAAGATCCATTTTTGGATCCAATTGAGCCAATTGGGTCCAAATCCTCTTGTCTTGAGAATTTTTATTATGAAATCCCATGAAATTGTATCAAAAGCCTTGTGAATATCAGCTTTGAATAATAGAAGAGGTTCCTTGGTTTTGTGGGCTGTGTTCATCATCTCTCTAGCATAGATATAACATTCTGATATCCCTCTCTTCTCTATAAACCCTAATTGGTTCGGTAATATCATAGATGCTATATGTTTTTTCAATCTATTTGCCATGATTTTTGAAATGATTTTTTGAACACTTGAAATTAGGCTTATGGGTCTATAATCTTTTGCCAGTTCAGCATGATACTTTTTTGGTATGAGTGTAACAAAGGACCCTCTAAACTCTTCCATTCCTCCTCCTCTTGAAATTATACCCCATAATTCATGCCTTATAAGAGGCCAGAATTTCTTAAAGAATTCTCCATTAAAACCATCTGGGCCTGGACTTTTGTCAGATTTCCATTTTTGGATTACTTCATCCAATTCTTCTATCCTGATTTCCTCTTCTAAATCACTGAAATTCATTCTTTCATTACTAAAGAATGCCTCCATATTGAAATCTGACAAAGTCCCTGGTTGTGGAGGATTTTTTCCAAATAAGTCCCTATAAAACTAAAAAAGTACTCTTGCTTTCTCTTTATGATTTTTGGCCACTATGTTTGTTTTTTCATTTTTCAAACTTGCTATTAATGTTTTGCTTTTTCTTATTGTGGCACACTTGTGGAAGTATTTGGTATTTTTATCCCCCTCTTTTACCCATCTCTTTTTAGCTCTCTGTTTCCAATAGCTTTGATTCTTCTCTATTATTTCATTGATTCTTTTCTTGTCTATCTCTCTAAGCCAGATTTCTATCTCCTTCAACTTTCTCACTTCTTGTTTCTTATCTGTCCATTCAATTATTTGTTTGCATTGTTTCTTGGTTTGATTATCATGGTTGTTTTTGTTTTTTTGCCATTGCTTTAGTTTTTTCCCTAAACTTTGCAATTTAGAGCTAAATTCACTCGAATTACTGGCATGAAAGTTTCTGAGATGATCTTCTATTAACCCCCTTGCTTCTTTTTCTTGGAGCCACCAATTCTCAAATCTGAAATCCCTATGGATTGGAAAAGTTGTCTCAGCTTTGATTTGTATTGGCACATGATCTGAGCATGTATTTGTTAATGCCACTTGGATTGAGTTGGGAAAATTATTTATCCATGCAATTGAGAATAAGGCTCTATCTAGCCTTGCTTGAGCCATGTGTATGATCTTCCTTGCAAAGGTGGATCAATGAGTTTGAGGTTCTTTAGCAGGTCTCTGAAAAGGTTGATATCTCTCCATTGGTTCTGAGAGGTGTGGTTTCTGTCCTGAATTGAAAGAACCATATTGAAGTCCCCTATGATTAGCCAAGGGACTTCACTGTTTGGTGCAATTGCCTCTATTTCAGCACAAAACTCAATTATTTCAAGAAAAGAGTGGGGCCCATATATCATACACTCCTTGCCATCCCAAGCACATTCCAAAATGATTGAAATGCAAAATCTTTTTAAGATAGTTGATTTGAGTGTGAACATATCAGACCACGCCATTGGAATGCCCCCTGAGGACCCTTTTGCATTTAAGGTGTGGTAATTTTTCAAAGACCCCCCTGTTAACTCCTTGTGAATTGTATCATTGTAACTTTCTATTTTTGTCTCTTGCAAACTCAGTATATCAGGCTTATTCTCCATTATATTACTCCTGACTCTCTCTCTCTTCTCCTTAGAATTCAGCCCTCTCACATTCCATGAGGTAACATTCAATTTTCTTGTATTCATTATTATTTAATTTTGATTTTTATTCTTGAATTTCCTATTTTCAGGTCTCTTTTTGTATCAATCCTGATACAAGGTCTCTCACATCCTCATTAACCTCAATACCAATAGCATGCAGCAGGTTATACACTTCACCCACTTGCAAGAACTGCTTATCCTCCACTAAGCAAGGTTCTAACTCATTTCATCTTCTTTTATACAGTTTCCTTTCGCAACCATGTGTTATCTCTTTATATTTTACCATTTGTGCTTTTTCAATGACAGTGATAAACTGTGCACTGGCTTTTTCACTAAGCCTTGTGCTTCTTCTTGCTTGTTGGGGTTCATCTATTTCTCCTCCTTTTTCACAAAGAGTGCCAATATCAATGATACTTATGTGATTAATTTCACAATCCCTTGAATGAGTTGCCCCCTGAAGCATTAAGATGGGACTCAGATCTTCCTGAGGGGGAGGGGACTTGCAAGAGGTGGAATTATCTGGTGATAATGCCAGATAGGTGCCCTTGTTAGTCCACTCTTCTCTTAATGGATCTGAATTCCTTATTGGGTTTGTCTTATTGATTTCTTCTGATTTCTTCCCCTTCTCCTTCTTCTCTATTGGGGTTTTGAAGTATTCCATAACTTGCTTTACTGGCATGCTTGTGGTGGTATCATCTGGCTGAAAATCTAGTTGAGTGCCTTTGCTTGCCTGAACTTTGCTTGTGGTGGAATCAACTGGCTGTAAAGCTGGTTGAGTGCCCTTGCTTGCTTGAGTTTTACTTATTGGATCTGGGGTATTGAATCCAATTACTCTCTCCTTCTCTTTTGTTGGAATTGGACTCACAAAGCCTTTTGAAACATATACTAGAGTGTAATCCACATTAGTAGAAGGGGAGATTAGGGTTGGAGATACTCTAAGAGGGGAATTGGATCTCAATACATTTGCATAGCTTTTATGATTGGGAGATTCCTCTAAAGGGGATGATGATATTATATTCTGACCCTTATTATTCTCTTCCTCTCTTTTTGAATTTACCTCCTTTTCCTTGATCTGATCATTCTCTTTATACTTTGGTTTCCATTGCTCCATGTTTCTACTGGAGATCTCCAATTGAGAAATATATACCTTGGCTGTGTTTCTCCCATCATGAATGCATATCACATTAGATACTTTATTTACCCTATCAGTTTTAATTCTGATTATCACATTAAATGTATCTCCTCTTCTTTTCAGATTCTCCATAGAGTTGAAGAATCCATATTTACTCATCATCTCTTTAAGGGAGGCCACATTGCAGAATGAGGAGGGTAGGTTTTTGAGTTGTAACCTGATTTGTGTGTAAATTTTTGGTTCATATTTGGTAGAGGAGATTAGCCTTTCTTGTGTGTAATAGTTCCCTATTTTGTGATAGCAATCTTTAGAAATATGCCCAAATGCCTTACATTCATGACATTTGATCTTGTTTGGACATTTTTCCCTTGTATGATCAGTTGCCAGGCATCTTAAGCAGAATTTCTTGACTTGTTTTTTTTTTATTTGAATCCAATGGTTTGAATTCTCATATTTTTCCTGTTGATTTGTGAGATCGCAACTTTGATTTTCCATCATATCCTTTATAGATCACTGAATTGATCTTGTTTTTTGTGGATTGAGGAAGATCAATAGGGAATTGAAGAGCTTAGCCTCTATGAGGAGTCCTATATACTCTTTTCTTTCCCTATCAATCACTCGCGAGAATTAAGGTTTTTATGTAACGATCTTTGGATTGCGATGTTTTTGTATGATCAGAGTTTCTACAATGCTTCTCTTAGTTGAGATCTCGTCGAGTAATAGTCAAGAATTGCTCAGGGAGGTGATCTTGAATCAATTTCAAGAATCGCCTCGAGAATTTCCGTACAAACAGAGCTTCTCAAGAGTCGCTGGAGAGAGCTCTGTGGATAAGGACTTGACTGAGGAGGACGATCTCCTAGAGATCGGCCTGAGAGATCCGCCGCTCAGGGGGATGATCTGAAAGCAAGAATCGCCTTCAAATCGCCAAGCAAGAATCGCCTTCCTTTTCTAATAGTATGATTTATCTTCTTTACATTTTCCGGCGCCATTACCTTCTTTCTCCATCGTTCTTTCCTCTTTTTTTTTTTCACGGATCCAACCCTTTAGCTACTTTCTTTCCCAAAACTAATAGCATTTGGTTATTATGATTATATATTGTCCCTTAATTTGATGAATTCAATTCAAAATTTCGATATTGTTTGTTAAATTTATGAATTTCACTCATATTTTGCTCACATCGGTCGTTTTTCTCTATTTTAATTTTAAGATTTGAACAATTTTGTATTTATATGTTTTTTGTCTTCGATTTATACATGTTCATTATTTATTATACCAGAATTTTTCTTATTAATACTTTTTTAATTCATCAATATGCAGTAATCAATATGGAAGAACACTCACAATTACCTGACATCGGTTTGCACAATTTATTTCGCTTAACTAATGAATTGATCCATATTTTTCTAACATTTGTCTTGAATTGTTAATGAATTTTGTTGAAATGATATTTTGTTCTTTGTTTATATGTTTTTATTGTTGTTTGTTACTAAATGGTCATTATTGATACCTTATTGTTTAATGTTTGTTATTTATCCATTTTTCAGAAATCAATATGGAAGAAGAGTCGCAATCACCTGATCTCGTATTACTCATGTCGTTGTTTTTATACCCATATTCTTCTTATGTATAAAGTAACAAGAATTGGAAGAAATCTGTGCTTCCACGTCACCAGGGGCCTCTTTGTAAAAAAAAAATTAATTTAAATTTTGGTCCTTTTTTATTTATATTTTGGTCCTTTTTAGTTGAAAAAAATACATTTTGGTCCTTTAAAAAATTACATTTTGGTCCTTTCAAGTTTAAAAACTTATATTTGGTCCAGGGGCTTCTTTGTAAAAAAAATTAATTTACATAAGGTGATGGTGTTAATTGAAGACATGCTTGATAAGAGGAAAATAAAGCACCTTTTTGATATCTAATTTGGGGATTTTAGCCCTTTTGAATCACAACTTTATATATATAATTGTTCATATTTGAGATAGCAAGAATATTTCTTCACTAAGTGTGTTTTATTGATAATTTTAGGTTTTTGGGCGAAAGTTTTTGGCATTCCAACAGTGTAGTTGTCTTCCTCTCCTCGCGCCGATAAAATCGATATATTATACTGTCCATTTCGGTACACGTATGAAGAAGGAGGCAAGAAATCTACCACACAAAAGTCTACACCAAATTCTATACGAAAACCACTCACACTTTAATCACCATTCAGCCCACCTACCTCACCTACAATTACCAAACTACCCTCAATCCTCTCAACAATCTCTAGACCAATGGGAAGGCTCCTAATGCACTATAAATAGACCCCAAAGGCCCTTGGGGCAGGATTACATTCTCTTCACCATTTTTCTGCCCTCTCTCTCTCTCTCTCGAACTCTCTCCCTCTTAAGCAAGTCCAAGAACTTTCAAGAACACACAAGAATTGCAAATACGAACGATAATTCCCAGGATTGATCAACGAGTAGAAGCTTTCTTCATTCGGTGGATCGATCTACACTTCAACGAAGATCGAGTTGTGAGGTTTAGGATAGGAGCTTTCTTCGTCCGAATCCGCGCGAGCAAGGAGTCGAGCTTACTCTAATCGATTGGGAGCTTTCTTCCAATTGGTTCCTTGCAAATCTCAAGTTCACGTAACCGGTTTGGAGCTTTCTTCGATCGGCGAGCGAATCGGTACAAAAGGAACACGTTGTGCGAGGTGACTAGCTTTCTACGCATCTCAACCAACGAGGAAGGCATTTATGACGAGACTCGAAGCTTTCTTCATCTCTCTAGGTGTTTTCTTTCCTTTCTTTAAATTCTTGTAGTATAAACTGAATTGGACTTGTGTAAAGAGTGTGAATCTTTGCTTGTTTGTGTGAATGAATGTTTCTTGTTTGAATTGAATCTTTGCTCTTTCACTTGCATTTCAGCCCTTAATTAACTCGTTTTGATTAAGTTTCTGCCTATTAAAAAGTTTCTGCCTGTTAAAATTGTTTCTTTCATTGCGTAGATCTTGATTTCTAGTTTCGGGAACTTTTTGAATCGTTGAATTTCATGAAATATTTGAATTGATATGAGTTTTTGAAAATTGTAACTTAAATTGAAAACCTGCTGTTTCCAGGGACTGTTTTTTTCAGAGACCTGATTGTAATTCGTTAATAACTTTTTATTCCGTTGTCCAAATTGTTTGAAATTTTAGGATAAATTTGATAATATTCAGACCTATCTCTGCACAAATTTGCATTAATTTTGGAAACTTCGAAATAATTATTTTGATTCATTCTTCGGCGCATATACTCCTCGTGGAACGAACTTCTATATTTCCACTATACACATATATTTCCAACTTGTTGATTGAATTGGTTTTCACATACAACGATATCTCAAATTAAAAGTGATTGAAAACCCGCTCATCAAATGGCGCCGCTGCCGGGGAGTAATGTTTAAGTCAAATTATGAATCGAACTTGCAATCTTGAGTGATATTTTTAATAGAATTGATAAGTTTGAACTTGATATTTCACTAATTTCGAAAATTTTCTATTCTTGCGAGGTAAACGGAGTAGAGGAAGATGGATCATCAAGAAAGACCAAGAACGTTTGGAGAATTGCTAACTCAAGAAAGAACTCCAAGAAGATATCCAAAACACATGACGCTTAAAGAAATGATCAATCAAGATATTGACGAATGGGAAGAAAGAAAAGAAGAACGAAGGCTCGGTTTGCTCTCATGTTACACCTCAAATCAATGCGATGAATCACACACCGAGACCCTTTATCAAGATCCCATCTACGAAACTCGCCAATACGAAAACGAATCCCCATGGGGTTATGAGACACAATCCTATACCGAAACCGCCAATAACCATTATCAATACTCTCTAAACTCCACATACGAACTTTCTCAAAATGAACTCGACATTCAACATGAATTTGAATGCCATGATCATCCATTTCAATCCCAAAACGAAGATCCAAACCAAGAATTAAAACGAATGATGGAGGAAATGATGTCGATGGTGAAATCCTTTAATCAAAAAGTAACACAAGATTTTGAAGAAATCAAACAAAATGTCGAAGAATTCAAACAAGAGATAAGTGATATCTCGCATGAGATTAAAACCACCTCTCGACGACTCGGAAATATTCAATCCATCGTAAATGATCTAGATCAAAGAGTGACTTGTCTCGAGTTAGAATATTCAAACGAGGAGATTGTGGAGATTGAAGGTGACAAGAGTTCAAGTATGGGGGGATTCGATGAAAGCGTTGGAACGAGAACGACAATTGAAGAAGAAAAGGTGTCAATGGATTCGACTCTTCAAAAGACGGTTCAACTCACTCCAATCGATGAAAACGCGCAATTATCAAACGAGCAAGAAGAAAAATCTACAATTCTCCAAGGTGAATTCTTTCCATATATCATCAATTTTAATTCATTTAAGAACTATGATGCTTCTCATGATAGAAATTCACCTTGTGTAGATTTATCAAGGAAGTCAAATACATTCGAGACACTCATGCCTCTTACAACGCCTCTCCAACAAAGGCCTTTAGAAGAAAAGCTTGGAAAAATCCAAGATGAAATAAAGAAACTCTTCACGCCAAGTTCAACTTACGCTAAACGAAAAATAATCATGGCAATCGCTCAAGTCTCCAATCTCTTAATGAGACTGCTCAAAGGCGGTCGTAAAGCTGCTAAAAGCATAAGCGCCTCATATAATCTCGAAATAGGCTAACTTTGGGTGTCTAGCCCAAAGACGTAAAAGAAAGGGCGCTAGTTGGGAGGCAACCCACGCACCAAAAAAAAAAAAAATTCAGGTTTTATCTATCCATCTTTTTTCTATTTTAGTCGACATTTTTTTTCGTATCTTTTCGCTTGAGGACAAGCTTGGAAATAAGTGTGGGGGGGATAATATTTGGATTTCCTTTGTATATATTCGCTTTTATTTTTTTTTTATGCATTTATTTTGCTTTTATGAAAATTGAAAATTTTAAAAATTTTAAAAATTAAAAAATTCTACCACCATTGTATATATCATATTTTAAATCAATTTTTCGTGATCGTCCTCGATTTTTAAGCACTTAAATACTTGTTAAAGAAACGGTTTTTCTCCACGATCAAGTCTAAACAATCACACATCTTCTTAAAAAGAATTTTCACCATCCACTTAAAGAATATTCTTTTTCTCAAATGAATATTAAAGAAAACAATAAACGGTCTTTTATGAGACTAATTTGGGATTCAATCCCATCTATAATAAGATTTGCTTAAAGAAGTATTTATTTTAAATGATTTTTATTATGATTTATGTGGCACACCATTTTTGAATAAGAACCCATTCTTAATTTAGAAATTCTAAAAAGTTTTATTCAACCATTTTTGGTAGTTTTTGCATTAGTTTAAAAATTTGACAACTTACACTTAAGGATCCTAACCGTTCATGGCGACTTATGTTCCAACCAAACGGAATTTTATTGCGTTCGCGATTTTTTCAAAAAGAATTCGCAATGGAGTAAGCCGGGCATGAGCGAACCGTACTCATGATCGGTTCGAAACATTGTGAATTAATATTTTATATAAAACTATTTCAATGAAAGAAGAAAGAAAAAAGAAAGAAAAAAAGAAAGAAAAAAAGAAAAAAAGAAAAAAAAGAAAAAAAAGAAAAGAAAAAGAAAATAGAAAAAAGCAAAAGAAAAAAAAAAGAAAAGAAAAAAGAAAAAAAAAGAAAAATATAAAATAATATTTTTGAGCAAAATTTAAGGAAATTTGGTTGGATTTAAGGAGGACCCAAGTACTTACGTACCGAGCGGTTATAAAAGTGAATTACTTACATTTAAGGTCAACTTTTGCAAAAATGAAAAAATTGGTTCTATTAATACTTTTAAAAGATTTTTCCTCTTTAATTATGTGGTGTTACGTTCATTATGTGGTGTTTAACTATCTTTTTCGAGTGAAAATCATTTCTTAATAAATATCTTAAAAATTGGCAAAATCCTCATTATAGAAGTTTGATATTTTGTTCCTCTTGAAATAACATATGATTAAGAGAGTATAAATATTTCTTGTGAAATTCAAATTTATGAGATAGTGTGATTACAATTTCAACAAAACCTAACTTGTATTTTTTGTGCTTAAAATATATTTTATTACGTTTTATTTTGTCGAGGACGACAAAAGGTAAGTGTGGGGGTATTTGATAAGAGGAAAATAAAGCACCTTTTTGATATCTAATTTGGGGATTTTAGCCCTTTTGAATCACAACTTTATATATATAATTGTTCATATTTGAGATAGCAAGAATATTTCTTCACTAAGTGTGTTTTATTGATAATTTTAGGTTTTTGGGCGAAAGTTTTTGGCATTCCAACAGTGTAGTTGTCTTCCTCTCCTCGCGCCGATAAAATCGATATATTATACTGTCCATTTCGGTACACGTATGAAGAAGGAGGCAAGAAATCTACCACACAAAAGTCTACACCAAATTCTATACGAAAACCACTCACACTTTAATCACCATTCAGCCCACCTACCTCACCTACAATTACCAAACTACCCTCAATCCTCTCAACAATCTCTAGACCAATGGGAAGGCTCCTAATGCACTATAAATAGACCCCAAAGGCCCTTGGGGCAGGATTACATTCTCTTCACCATTTTTCTGCCCTCTCTCTCTCTCTCTCGAACTCTCTCCCTCTTAAGCAAGTCCAAGAACTTTCAAGAACACACAAGAATTGCAAATACGAACGATAATTCCCAGGATTGATCAACGAGTAGAAGCTTTCTTCATTCGGTGGATCGATCTACACTTCAACGAAGATCGAGTTGTGAGGTTTAGGATAGGAGCTTTCTTCGTCCGAATCCGCGCGAGCAAGGAGTCGAGCTTACTCTAATCGATTGGGAGCTTTCTTCCAATTGGTTCCTTGCAAATCTCAAGTTCACGTAACCGGTTTGGAGCTTTCTTCGATCGGCGAGCGAATCGGTACAAAAGGAACACGTTGTGCGAGGTGACTAGCTTTCTACGCATCTCAACCAACGAGGAAGGCATTTATGACGAGACTCGAAGCTTTCTTCATCTCTCTAGGTGTTTTCTTTCCTTTCTTTAAATTCTTGTAGTATAAACTGAATTGGACTTGTGTAAAGAGTGTGAATCTTTGCTTGTTTGTGTGAATGAATGTTTCTTGTTTGAATTGAATCTTTGCTCTTTCACTTGCATTTCAGCCCTTAATTAACTCGTTTTGATTAAGTTTCTGCCTATTAAAAAGTTTCTGCCTGTTAAAATTGTTTCTTTCATTGCGTAGATCTTGATTTCTAGTTTCGGGAACTTTTTGAATCGTTGAATTTCATGAAATATTTGAATTGATATGAGTTTTTGAAAATTGTAACTTAAATTGAAAACCTGCTGTTTCCAGGGACTGTTTTTTTCAGAGACCTGATTGTAATTCGTTAATAACTTTTTATTCCGTTGTCCAAATTGTTTGAAATTTTAGGATAAATTTGATAATATTCAGACCTATCTCTGCACAAATTTTCATTAATTTTGGAAACTTCGAAATAATTATTTTGATTCATTCTTCGGCGCATATACTCCTCGTGGAACGAACTTCTATATTTCCACTATACACATATATTTCCAACTTGTTGATTGAATTGGTTTTCACATACAACGATATCTCAAATTAAAAGTGATTGAAAACCCGCTCATCAATGCTCTACAAATGAAATAAAGATTGTTTTACTGACGTTGCGAACTTATCTTATAGGCTTACATGATGATTATATGAAAGTATTATTTTATCGAATCAGTAACCCTCATATCGATACGGGACTCCAAGTTCATAACACCCATGACCCATATTTCACGATCCTCCCACAAGTTGCTTTGGCAGCGAATCACGACTCTCGACTGAAGTGGCAACCCGCCAGTATACAACTCGTATACAAGAGGCTCTTATATGATAATTCCACAAAAACATAAACTCCACAACTCGAAAATAACGACACACATATATATATACATGCAACACCATATCATATACAAACAAACGTAAATAAACCTAGCGGAAGCATATAAACACATATGCGACATAAACACACAAAATACTAAACATGTCGCAACGACAAAATGGCTCGCTGGCCAGAAACGGAAGTACATTAATATACACAACATGGAGGTTCCGCGACCAAAACGAAACCATCGTACTCACACTCTAGATATCTGCTGCCCCGGATAATCTGTCCACCATACCTAGACTCAAACCATTATAATTAAATGGCTAGTCACGGAAGTGATTAAGTGAGTGAGTTTTGAGCCTAGCTTATTAAGATCGACATCATACATGGCTAGTCAAAAACCTCGCATGAAAATAATCGTAATCGTAATTCATATTCTGATATCATATAAGTATATAAATACTTCTCAAAGTACTTGCCCCGGCTTTTTGAAATAAAAATCACTTACCTTCATACATAATCATATACATACTAATACTTTTACCCGGTGTGAGGACGTTAATAACTCTCGACTGAAGTGCCAACCCGAGCTGATAGCGAATCACACTTGGGCTGGAATAAAACAAAAGGGGAACACATCCGCCCGACGACTGGATATCCATGCGCCACAACCATACCCCTCATGGGTCGGGACTTTGCACTACATCAAGTTAGCTACGTCTTTTCTTCACTGGAGTCTCACAGAGACCCTTTCTAAAATCGCAAGTCCTAACTTACGCTTTAGAAAAATCAAATCATACATATAGATAGCCTCATGTAGACCCTCACTAAAATCGTAAGCCCGGCTTACGTTTTATCCAATTAAAATTTTACATATATATAGATGATAAAATCTACATAATATACATTTTGTTGAGGTCATGCGGTTGTTAAAGCAAAATACGGTTTCTAAAGCAAGAAACTTTGACTATCATGTAAGGTCTAGAAACGCTCGTAATTGGATTCTTAATAAGAGAAAAGTGAGAGTAACACTCAACTAATGGAAAGAAACTCGACAAACAAGAGATTAATCGAAACGATGCACAGGATTGAGTGAAAATGGAGAAACTCGAAACTTGAATGGAATTCTTCTTTTGATCTTGCCAACTCGCACAACTCAACCTCCTGAGGATTATGGCACCTTTCTTTTTGCGAAATTTTCTCTTTTCCTTGCTTTTTCCTCTTTTTCTCTCTTCTTTTCCATGGGGTTTCATGAGATTTCTGAAGTGAGCTAATGGCAATGGATGGGTATGAATGGGCATGAGGTGGTAGCCGCCCAAGTAATGCATGGGGTGAGGTGTTGGCCACAAAGACATGCATGTGATGTGCTGGATGGGTACATTTCATATATACCCACAAAACTATAAAATTTGCAAACTCTTGGATTTACAAGTATATGCAGGTTTATTTAAGAAACTCTATATTTAGTATTATTAATGGTTTGGTCATTTTGCAAATAAGACCCTATAATATATTTATTTAAATAACCCATCAAAATGAAATTACGATTATACCCTTTCGAGAACTTTGACACATAAGAACTCGGTTTTGATCGTTGGAAGAGTTATATTCTTAATACGGGTCTTATATTCTGAGATTTTAGGAATAATAATCTGCAAATATGAGAACCCTATTTTTGATATTTATCACATGGGTGGGATCTCTCTATTTAGGTAGGATTATATCCAATCGCATCCAATGCGACTCTTGATCCTTTATATAATTTTCGGTGATGGATCGTATCTAATACAATCCCAGTTCCGTGTGTGCATTCTATCTATGTCCCGCACTCCAATCGCATTGGTTTGGACGGTTAAGTCACAACCATATCCAACAGATCGTTCAAATAAATATTTGTCTTTGACCTTAACCCTTATCAGTGCTTATTTAACGCTTTCCATCTCGTTGATAGTTACAATAACCCATGTCGGATTTGTCCTAAACCCATGTGAGACGTAGTACCGAACATAGTGGTTGTGAATGTGGAAGGCATTTTCGTGACTTAAATATTATGAGGGATAATGATATACGTGTTATAAATGCGTGACATAATCTTATTACATCACTATCACAAGATTTTCTAATGCATATGCACTAACTAGGAAGACTAAATTATTCTAAATAATATCTAAATAAATATGAATTAAACCGGTACAAATAATACAAATTTAAGAAGTTTGTAGTAAAAAACAAATCCGGCAACCATGGGGCTTGTGCATCATGACGCACCACCTCGTGTAACTCTTTACACATGATTTTTGTACAATCCATCATGACGCACCATCTCGTGTGTCACGACGGACAAACACCCAAAATCTCCAGAGACCTGGCGTCATGACGCATGTTTCCACCGTCATGACGCACCCATGGCGTCCCCGCAGATCCGTGGCAACTCATGGCGTGCGTCACGACACACCAGTCCGTGCATCATGACGCACAACACGATGTTTTCCCTTTTTGTCTTGATTCCAAATCATTTTTCATCGTTTCTTCAACGATCGATCATGAAGCCTTTCTACGATCATTCCTAGATCATATCAGACATTCCATGACTGATCTCTAGTGAATTCACTTGTGATTGTAATCGAAAATTTCATTTCAATCACCAATTTTCATGCATACGGATACGGACTTTGATAACCCGTGCGTATATCGAATATAATATACGACTATGATTCGACCCTCGAATCTCGGTGCTTGCTCTAATACCACTGAAGGAAATTATACCGATTCCGGGCCCGAGCAGCGGATATGAAGGCCGGTCCGATTCCCAAAATCCGAGATCACACTTCGATATCGAGGGTACGATGCAAAGTAGGATAGTCAATTATCGGCGTGAAATTGACCACGCTCGAAGGGTTGATCGCTTATCCTCCTTTCTCCTTGTCACGTTGGTGACAAAATGCGCGTCTCACACCCACACGTCTGTCACCGCTTCCTTGACAGTTTTCGCTCTTTCGGTTCGATCACAACGAAGAGCCACAAGTGTCGCTCCTCTACGCATATCCACCGCGAGTCGTAGCACCTCGGTTACGGGTATATCTGTCTAGACGATATACCGGTAAACTTGGTTGATTGAATTGATTCTCTAAACCGAGAAAATTCCCTTTTCTCATTCTCCCTTTCTTCGCACCCTTTCACTATATGAAAAAGTTTCTCTTCTAGAATAGAATGATCTGGACAAAAATCAAATGTACAAGAGAGAGAGAATTATCATATTTATACTAGTCTAAGGACACCCAAAATGCACGTTTTAGACACACCAAACCGTGTGTACCAAAAATTGCCAGAAAACAGCTTTTTAACACAATGCGTCATGACGCAGCACATGGTCCGTCATGACGCACGATGGCAAACAGTTTATGGACAAAATACGCATCCTAGCGTCATGACGCACCGTATGGTCCGTCATGACGCACAACCGTATTTTTCCCGAATTTGACTAAGTCCACAACTATTGCAGACTAAATACACTAGGTGCGTCATGACGCACCATATGGTGCGTGATGATGCACAATGTAATTTGGCCCAATTCTGCACAATTCTATTGTGCATCCATCCGTCTTCTTGAACGCGTACGTTTGTGTGTGCTCGTGTGTATACTTTTACGGTTGATCCGAAACTGCATATCTTTCAGTATTTTGTGTCCATAACTGATACAAGTCGTTGAACAACGTATGCAACTCTATAGAAAAGAATAATACAACGACACACATAACTTGCTAGCAATACATGTCCTCGATGAGAAAACAAACCTACGATACAACAAATATATAACTTTGACAACCAAAAAAATTATGAAAATTAAAATTAAAAACAAGAGAAAAAAATCAGCCCCGCGCAACTGCGCGGGTATGACGCTAGTTTTTAATAAAGATAAATAGATAGAGCGCGGGGGGGGGGGGAGAGAGAGAGAGAGAGAGAGAGAGAGAGAGAGAGAGAGAGAGAGAGAGAGAGAGAGAGAGAGAGAGAGAGAGAGAGAGAGAGAGAGAGAGAGAGAGAGAGAGCTGAATATTGGATCTTACATTGATTGATATAGTCATTAAATAATTTATAAACATCATTTATATATAGTCACTAAATTCTTGTTAAATCCAAGCTAAACACAATTGATTTCATACACGTTATAATTCAGTCACAACATCGAAATCATAAATTCACATACTAATCCTATCATAATAAAATAATAATAAACACACAATTAAACGTATTTGAGCAAAAAGCAAAACCCAAATACAAATACATAGACCAATCAATCAATAGTTATAATTTTAAACATATCACAACACCATGACATGTGTTATCTTTTTCTTTTTTTGTTGTTTTTTCTATTGCAATCCAAATTATATTCAAGTATATATGCAATAAAATTATAATTGATCCCCAAACTCATCATAATATCATCGGTGAGCAGACAAAGTGAATTGATTAGTATTTATAATTGATTCAGTTAGATGTTAATTGACGCATATGAGTAACACATCAATAATGTAATATGTTAATATTAGTAAATGTTAATTGACGTGTCAATTCTATTAAACGATCAATTAAATCGTTAATTGAGTCAATCAATAATACTAATCAACATATTTAATCCTTTCTCGCCGCTTCAACAAGGATGTTATTTTGTGTTATAAATCAATAGTTATAATTTTAAACATATCACAACACCATGACACGTGTGTTATCTTTTTCTTTTTGTTGTTGTTGTTTCTATTGCAATCCAAATTATACCCAAGTATGCAAGAAAATTATAATTGATCTCCAAACTCATGATAATATCATCGGTGAGCTGACAAAGTAAATTGATTAGTATTTCTAATTGATTCAATTAGATGTTAATTGACGCGTTTCATTAACACATCAATAATTTAATATGTTAATATTAGTAAATGTTAATTGACGTGCCAATTCAATTGAACGGTCAATTAAATCATTAATTGAGTCAATAAATAATACTAATCAACCTATTTAATCCTCTCTCGCCGCTTCATCAAGTAGGGGTGTACGTAGGCCGGGTTGGGCGGGTTTTTTATCTAAAATGTAACCCAACCCAACTAGAACGGGTTTTCATTTTTCCAACCCAACCCAACCCAACCCACGAAACCTATAAAAATTTTCAAACCCATCTTGACCGGGTTGGGCAGGTTAACAGGGTTTTTTTTTCGTAAATACATACTTGGGCGATATATGTTCATATGTTCACAAAAGAATATGCAACAAAAATTATATTTTTAGTTAGATCAACGAAAAATATTTTACAAACACGCAACAAAAATTAAACATGTATAATCAACATCTCATTATGTTTATGTCATTTTTTCCGACAATAAATATAAAACACATATTATATAAAACAAATTAAAAGTTCAAACTAATTATATATTTGATGACAAAACGGATATAATGATATCATAAAAAAATAAAAAAACCTTTCTAATAAAGAAAACATAAAATAATGACCAAAGACGAAACTTACTCTTAAACCAAATAAAAATAACCAAAGAGGATACTCATTTTTTGTTAGAAAACAAAACATGTCATATATAATTTAAGTCAAGAAATTTTGTATTCTAGTTTGAGAAATTTGAATTACTTGATAAACATAATATTCATCTAAGGTAAAAAAGATAAGATACAATATAACATTGAAAATAATTAATAATAAATAAATTGTAACAATATAAATTACGAAAAAATAACATACCACATAATTTATATTAAAATGTTAAACAATTATTTTAAAATTTGGAATTATACGGGTCGGGTTGGGTTAATACGAGTTTTTAGCTTCAAACCCGTAACCCAACCAACACTTCCGGGTTTGTCAAAGTTCCAACCCGGACCCAATCCAACAACTTCGAAACCCGCAAAAAACGGGTCGGTCGGGGTTGGGTTGGGCGGGTTGGGTGGGTTGGAGAATTTTGTGTACACCCCTATCATCAAGGATGTTATTTTTGTGTTATCAATCAATAGTTATAATTTTAAACATATCACAACACCATGACACGTGTTATCTTTTTCTTTTTGTTGTTGTTTCTATTGCAATCCAAATTATACCCAAGTATGCAAGAAAAATATAATTGATCCCCCAACTCATCATAATATCATTGATGAGCTCACAAAGTGAATTGATTAGTATTTCTAATTGATTCAAGTAAATGTTAAATGACGCGTTTGATTAACACATAAATAATGTAATATGTTAATATTAGTTAGTGTTATTTGACGTGTCAATTCAATTAAACGATCAGTTAAATCCTTAATTGAGTCAATCAATAATACTAATCAACATATTTAATCCTTTCTTGCCGCTTCATCAAGGATGTTATTTTTGTGTTATTGAGGCTCCATATATAATCCCCGTATAAAACTCTGGCTCAATTGTTTATTTCTTATGGTATAATTTACAATTGTCTTTTTTTTAAAAAAAAAATAATATTTTAAATTGCGATATTGCGGTCCATTGCGGTCGGGTCATTTTTTGCAGCGGATTGCGTTTGCGGACGCAATTGCGGCGCAATGACCTTATTGCGGGCAGTCGTTGCGATATTAAATTATGTAAAAATAATAGTTTGTTTAAATATATTTTTCACAATATTTTTTATCACCATTAATATCGTAAAATTTTCTTCATAATTTTCTTCTAAAAAGAATAAAAAAGTTGATTGTCCTGGAACCTTTTCAGTGTAAATAAAAGTTGATCATAAAATTTCCATTAAAATGGAAATTATACGGGATCTTTGGAATTGTATTTGGTTGAATAATTTTTTGTCGACATCCTAAAAATATCAAAACACTATAACTCAAATTTTAAATCGAAACATCAATGAAATACAATGAAATTACTAAATTCATACATTTATAGATGAAAATGACACATTTTAGAAGTTACATATGTTATGAGCATATTTTATCAAATATTTTGATAATAAAACATGGAGACTATGTATTAAATAATCACAAAATTTATGTTATAATATTTATATTAAATAATTCTCGATAAAATTACTTTAACGTGTATTTTGTGTTTAATTCAAGGTAAAAGACAAAATTTCACAAATTCAAGCCCATCATTGCATTCCTCTCGTCGAGACGAGCGATTTCGATATAAATTTCATGTAATTTGTTGGAAGGATGAGAAAATTACAACGATTTGAATATTATCCGCAATATTTGACCCGATATGGCCGCAATATTACCGATATTTCGCCGCAATCTCGCCGCAATATCCGCAATTTATATATATTCCGGTTTTATGCGTGTTATTCAAGGTTTTTCTCTATTTGTTATGAAAATTTAATTTTGTTTGAATTATAACATGTTATATTTCATTTATTTTGTGTGAATTTATAATGATGAACCAATTTCGTGGACCCTTATGAATTGTAATGTATATATCTATGATATACAAATTTCATGAACTTTTATTAATTATAATGAATTTATTGACATTAATATATTTGCAAACATATCACGATTATATAATTGCGGTTAAACGCACCCGCACAAATTCTATTTAAACAAATTATACAAAAAATGAAAAAAAAAATATGAAGTCCCGCGCAATTGTTGCGCGGACTATTGCTAGTATATTAAATTATTCTAATACCATCCTAAAGTCAATGGATCTTGAAAAAATATTAACTTGACATTTGGTAAAACTAGAAAGAGAAACAATTAACTTCCATTTTATTTTATTTATAGATCAAGAAAACATTTATTCAATGTCATATAATAAGATAAAATGAAATAACCTCGCATTTCATGATATTACTCAGTAGCGGAGAAAGGGGGACCGAGGGGGCCTCGGCGGCCCCACGAAATGAATTTTTGTGTGTATTTTTATGCTGTGAAAATTGATTTGGCTCTCCCCTAATGTGTATCAATAATTTAAAAACATGTTATGTCAAATCATGTAAAATATCAAAGAATCTAATTGATCATATAAAAAAAATAGAAATAATTGGGTATGTCAATCAAAACAAGGTATAATCCTAATATGCAAATATGCCTTAAGTTAACATTATGTAAAAATCATTTATCAAAATTTTCCATACAACTAATTAATATATAATAAGTAAATTATTTTGGTATATTAATACGAAGATTATTCATATATTAATGTGTGTATAGGATTTCTCTGTTGTGACAAGATTATAATGTGTATATACTTATGATTTGTTGTTGTGATTGGCTTGGACTTAATCCCATGAATTTAATGACTATACCAAAATGATGTTTATTACTATTTAATGACTATATGAAGTAATCAGGTAATTAATGTAAATACTTTATAAAATTCAGTATGCAACATTCTCTCCTCATCTCTAGCTCTACCTATTTATCCTTACTAGGAGAATACTCGCGCTACGCGGCGAGAATGTTAATTATGTTTTTCATTGTAATACAAAGTACATATAAATATGATAATAATGATAATTATCATTTCATAATATAATTATTTGAACTAATTTGTCCATGATTATGTATATGATTTACAATTATTTTACATCATGAAGACAAAAAGTTTCATTTTCTTAAATAATAGTACTTGTATTAATGTCATTGTATAATAATAATAATATGAGTTATAACATGATTTTACAAAAAAACATAACAACAAATATTATATCTTTGTTATTCACAATATTTCATACAATATCAAATATAAAAATAATGAATCATACAACATACGTAATAACATATTATTAATTATATATTACTAATAATTTGTTATTGATTTAAAATGAAAATTATAAATAATGCCAAACTTAATATTGCAAGTGATTTAATAAATAATATAAAAAATTAATTTAGCATAAACATAAATATAAATTATTTTATAGCGTATGATTTTTTTTTAATTTTATAGTTTTAAAAATAACATTTTTATTTGATAAGTGCTTATAAATTTAAGAAATTATTTCGATGGATAAATTATTTTTTATTTCTATTATTTTACGAAAAAATTAATATTAAATTTGTTTGATAGAAAACACAAATATAATCAACTTTGTATTATATGGTATTAATATAGTTATAATTTTTTAAAAATAAATATTAATATTTAAAATTTCTATTATGTAACTAAAATAATTAAAATTTTATTTTGTAAAAATGCACTTTTTGCATTGTATTGTACATAATATGTTTACAAATTTAAATTATGAAAAATGGTATGTATGAACTATGCTAAAATGAATGTCAAAATAAAGAGAAAGTTAAAATGAATATATTTCATGAATTTTTAAAATTAAAATTCTAAAATTAATACTACTATGTGTTGTATGTTTATAATATTACATATTAAGTTATTAGTATTTCATATATAAACTTTTCATCTTCCATTTTCTATTATGTAAGTAAAATAATTAAAATTTTATTTTCTAAAAATGCACTTTTTGCATTGTATTTTTTACATAATATGTTTACAAATTCAAATTATCGAAAATGGTATGTACGAATTATGCTAATATGGATGTCAAAATAAAGAGAAAATTAAAACGAATATATTTGATGAATTTTTAAAATTAAAATTCTAAAATTAATACTACTATATGTTGTATGTTTATAATATTACATATTAAGTTATTAGTATTTCATATATAAACTTTTCATCTTCCATTGTATTCACATTTGATCGTGTAATTTTGTGTGAAATGATAACAATTGAATATACTTAGTTTAGTGCGAACCTAACCAATAATATTAGTCCACGTCATTGATGTATGATGATGTGGCTTTCCAAGGATGCTTAAAACATGGTGTAAAATAATGACACATAAATGACTACACAAAATATGATCTTCAAAAAATCTAAAAAATAAATCAATGGTTTATATCAAAACACATCACTAAAAAGTCTATAGGATGAATCAATATCACAAAATCTAATGGTCAATAATCATGAATAACCATGATGATGTGGCTTCATGAGGATGCTCAAAGATAGGTGAAAAATAAGGGGGTGGGTAAATTAAATATATCTCTATCAATTTTAATACCCCTGATTTTGCAATAAATTGATTTGCAGTAGGTATTAAATTCATAGAATGAATGCAATAAATTGCATTTGAGCACTATATACCATAACAAATCTCTCAAATTGTGTACATAATTAGTTTGAAAAGTTTCCTAATTTCCTCTTGGCTCGATATAAAAGCGAACACGAGAAACAAAAATAATAAAGTAAATGACATGAAGAACCAACAAGCAATAAGCTCGATCGTATTCGCGATTCTTCTCGTTTGTTGTTCTGGTAATCTATCTCTTGTATTATCTCTAAAACTGAATATTAATTTTTACTTTGTGTAGACTTTAGAATACGAATACTGTATTTTGTTTACAATTACAATGTCATGTTTCGGCTATAATTTGTTTAACTAGAGAAAATATCTATTCAATTCTTAATATTATAACACATCAAGGGTACTTTTATTTTTACAATTTCAAAGAGTCATAGATAAGGTTCGGATATTTTGCACTAAAATTTTATATTACCTACTTAGTTGGCACATACTCTACTTGATATTATATAATACTGTGGGACTATAAATAAATAGTCACTAATCAAGAAAAAAGAGAGAAGGAATTAAATTTATGAACAAAAGTTTAAATCCATGGAAAAGGAACTATATTATTATAATGTAATTAATTTATTTGAATATACTTTTCTACATATTACTTTCGTGGTAATTTTGCTAAAAACAAATTAGGTACCAAGATAGAGCGACGTACACTGGCAAGGGTTATGTTTGATATCTGCACCGAGGAAACCCCTTTGCCTGCACCATACGTTTGTAATACATATGGCACACAGCATTGCCAATTTTACTGCCATGCTTGCTTTGGCAGAATGGCGTTGGTCGATTCAACTTGCACATCCGCGAATATTTGCGTTTGCAGATACATCTGTCATACCGTGTAAAATATTGAAGTAATATCATGAAATGCGTGCTGTGATGTTATTTCATTTTATCTTATTATATGACATTGAATAGATGTTTTTTTGATCTATAAATAAAATAAAATGAAAGTTAATTGTTTCTCTTTCTTGTTCGAATTTTAAATTTTCAAGTTGTCTGGTTTATCTTTTATGATGGACGCTATGCTTGAATACAATACTCGAGAAACTATACCATGTTTACGGATGTCAACGGAGCGGGTTCGAGTTCGGATAAGCCTCCTCCATATTCGAATCTGAATTTTTGAGTATTATCAGAACCTGAATCCAAAATATCCACGAATAAAAAATCATCTCCGAACCCATCAATTGAAAATCAACTATACAAATCTAAAAATCTAAAAAACTATAAAATTATTGCACAAATACGTAAAATCAGTAACAATTTTAAATACATAAAAAAACCGACATGTACAAAATACATTAGTAATACATATACTACAAATAATTAATCCATAAAACATAAAAATTATTCATATCATTGGATATTTTCAGGTATTGTTCGGGTTTGGATCCGGATTCGGATATTTTCGGGTAACGGGTATTTTCACGAGTAAAAATGTATTTCCGTACCCGACCCGAACCCGGAACGGATATTTTTTTCTTGCTTACGAGTTAAGAGACATAATAAAAGAAATTTCATATTGTCATTTTACGGCCAAACTTGTCTATTCCACAAACAAACAAAAAAATGTTGAGTCGTGCAATCAAATGCATATTAAATGGAAGACGGTGTAGGGATACACAACCTAAACAAAATTTCATAAATGTTTCAATATTTGTTCAAACAGAGTTCTTCATGTTTTATTTGCCTTGACTTTGCCTCTTTTGACCATGAATACTAGAAACATTTCTCTCTTTTTCTAATATGGACAATTTGTGTCAATGTGCTTAATGTTTTTATTGCAACCAAGTTATTTTTTAGCATATTGAAAGTACAATTTCATCACTGTTGTGATGAAAAGAAGCTGCAATATATGCAAATGTATTTGAAAAATTATTGACATAAATAAATAAAAGATGAGAACTGACATTTCTACATTTTGCATTCTCAATGAATGCAATGATTGTGGATAATTACCCCCCACCTCCCCTTCCCAAATTGTTACTAGTTTGATCCCCGCGCAATTGCGCGGTATGTTTTTCATATAATTATTTAAATAGAATTAACGCGTGTGCGAATTAACGCGCATGCGTTTGAACTAAATTAATCTAGTCATGACATATTTGCAAATATCATGATGTTAATAGATGCATAAGGTTCAAGAAATTAGTCTATCACGGATATTATTTTCTAATACAATTTGTATAAATAACATTTGTTCAGGTGCTTCTAAAATCGATTAATATAATCAGGACATATTCGCAAATTTTAATATGTATGTAAAATAGGAAAAAAAGACCAAATGTAAAAAAGAACCAAAATGTAAAATAAAAAAAGGATCAAAATGTAAAAAAAAATCGAAATGTAAATAAAAAATGACCTTAATGTAAAAAAAGACCAAAATGTAAATTAAAACAAAAAGACCAAAATATAAATAAAAAGGATCAAAATATAAATTAAAAATGTAAAAAAGGACCGAAATATAAATAAAGAAGGATCAACATATAAATAAAAAGGACCACAATGTAAATTAAAACTAAAAAGGATCAAAATATAAATAAAAAGGACCAAAATGTAAATAAAAAAATATTTTTTTATACAAAAGTTCTTGATGACGCGGAGGCTTAGAATTGCAAGAATTTTGTTTGATTTATATGTTAGATATAATATAATATTACTAGAGTCTAGAGGGCATGGGAGGAACTAGAGGCAAGAATGGATGCTCTGGTGGTCCATATAACCAGAGAGGAAAGGGCCAATAGACTAAGATCCACTCAGTACCTATGTTGCACGGATACGGATACGAGTATCGTATCCGATACGATACGGATACGGCGATACGACAATTTTCAAAAAGTATAGAATACGATACGTTATATGTATATATATTTTAATATTATTTTAATATCATTAATCTTTTAATCAAATGGAGTATTTATAAATTATGTTAGTTAATAAATATCAAAACAACATTTTTTAAATAATTCATATAATCAGATAATTAGTTCATTTCTAGGGCAAAGTGGAGTTGAGTCGAGAGGCCCGCTCAATGTAGAACCACCACTAGGGTTAGAAGAACCACTGTCCGACGATTGCATTTTACTATAATTACAAAAAAATTATTATCAATAACTGATTTATAATTTCTGAATTCAAAAACGAAAAAAGCTAGGGTTAGTGAAATAAATGACAATAGAGCAACAAATTTCGAATATCTTACTTGAAATCGTTGTATTTCGCAAATATCACTGCCAAATTCCACAAACATTGGAGAGAATCATCAATTTTGAGTGGAATAATGTTCTTGAGCTGCTCTGCGACAGAGAGAATTTCAAAACGAAGACAAGAAAGAAGCCATTAAATTGGAGAGCAAGAGACTTAGGTAAAAGTATATTCTATCTTATGTATAAAGTTGCAAGAATTCTTGCATTTCTAGAGCTCCACGTCACCAGGGACCTTTGTGTAAAAAAATTATTTTTTAATTTATATTTTTGTCCTTTTTATTTTAAAAAATTACATTTTGGTCATTTTTATTTATATTTTGGTCCTTTTTTATTTACTTTTCGGTCCTTTTTTACATTTTTGAATTTATATTTTGGTCCTTTTTATTTACATTTTGGTCCTTTTTATTTTTAATTGACATTTTGATCCTTTTTATTAACATTTTGGTACTTTTTTTTTTTACTTTTTGGTCCTTTTTTACATTTCAATTTACATTTTGGTTCTTTTATTTACATTGTGGTCCTTTTTAGTTTTAATTTATATTTTGATCCTTTTTATTTACATTTTGGTCCTTTTTATTTACTTTTCGATCTTTTTTTACATTTTTTACATTTTTTCTTATTTCACATTTTGGTCATTTTTTACATTTGGTCTTTGTTTCCTATTTTACATACATATTAAAATTTGCGAATATGTCCTGATTATATTAATCAATTTTAAAAGCACATGAACAAATGGTATTTATACAAATTATATTAGAAAATAATATCCGTGATAGACTAATTTTATGAACCTTATGAATCTATTGACATCATGATATTTGCAAATATGTCATGATTAGATTAATTTAGTTCAAACGCATGCGCTTTGATTCTATTTAAATAATTATATAAAAAACATCCCGCGCAATTGCGCGGGGATAAAGCTAGTATTAGTAAAAACAATGGGTGTACTGAAGAAAAACTGTAAAAAAAAATTAGGTGTTTGTAAATGAAGTTCCTTTTTAATCCCAATCTAAAAAATTTAAAACTAAACTAATAAAGCAATAATCTTTTACACATCTAACAAATATTTCCTTCATCCAAAATAAAAACTACGTTAGTAAAAACAACGAGATTATGCCTACAGATAATTCGAACTGGACATCTCCATTTGGACCCCATCAGTAGTCTCTTGAGTCTTGGGTTACTACTAACTATACCATACTTTTCCACACTTTAATCCTTCTTCTCATGATTATTCGACTCGATTTAGTCATAATGCTGATTCAGTTACTTTGCGTTTCCATCACTGTAGATAGTTTAGCAATCAACATATCTTTTTCCCTGAGCAAAAAATAAATAAAATAAGGGAGATTCACAAGGATATATATGTAATTAGAGGGGCAATTTTGTAACTTTTGATACCTTGAGGTACTTGAATGTAATTTCATCAAGAGAAATGAGTCCATTTTTGCCTCGGCTTCAAAAAACATGTTGCTCAAAGTCATCATTTCTTCAATCATAAAATATTAAAAAAAAAAATACTCAATTCAATTTTACCTTAATCCCATTTTATCAACTCAGTGGAAATCAATAAATTATATGTAACAAAGCATTTTTTTGTTAAAAAGTCAGATACCTATTGAAGGAGATCGTACCATTCTAACTCCCAGAGGGGCGAACAATGGAGGGGCCTCATGTACCATTCAAATTCTGACATTTTATATGACATTTTATATGCCAATTGCCACCTAGTAATATCAATTGCTTCCATTTGGGCCAGGCCCAAAAATAATTAATATACGAAATTCTGAGGGACATTCCGTATCCATTCGTATCATATCCATCAATCCCGTATCAATCCGTATCGGTCCGTATCGGACACAAATTATATATTAAAATATGCCGATACGCCACGTGGAATATCGGATACGTATCGGAGGCGTATCGGTCGCGTATCCGTATCTGATACGTATCCGATACGCCTACGGCTTGGATTTTGGAGTATCCGCACAACATAGCTCAGTACTCTATTCTGATTTTTTTACCTCATACATGAATTCTTTGAAATTAATAACACAATAGGTAAAACTATGTATTATGAAATTTATAGGATATAACCAATTCATTGATGAATAGTGTTACATTAGGTGATTCAAATTACTAAAGTATATTAAAATGAATTTGTTACATTATAATTTAGTTCCCATACTATGGATTTGATCTTTTGGTTCATAAATACGATTCCTTCTCTCTTTTTTCTTTATTAATGACTATCAATTATAGTATGTCCTAACTAAGTAGGTAATATCACGATTTTAGTACAAGATGTGAGAATCTTTTATATGAGAAATGAGAAAAATATTTCATACTTACCACTCCTCCAAAAAATTCAAGATAGAATAGGGGGTTGGAAAGGTCACTTACTATCAAAGGGGGGGCGACTCATGCTTATGAAGTCAGTAATTCATTCAATCCCCACATATATAATGCAATCCAACCTATTGCCGGCGTGGGTGATCAAGGAAATTAATAAAATGGCCCGTGCTTTTCTATGGAAAGGGGAAAATAGTTGTACCGGTGCCAATTGCCTAGTAAGCAGGCCCGGTCCTATGTTTTCGGGGGCCTTAGGCTAATTATAAGACGGGACTTGATATATAAAACGATATTTTTTTTTTTTCAATTGCGATGGAAGTTGTGTGTCTAATTGAGAAAAATCGATCAAGTTTGTGAGAGAAAGATTGAGTTTGGGATTTGTTTATTATTGAGATTGTTATAATTATTATGCATATCTATACATAAGGAAAAAATTAGGGACTTTTTATTTTGGGGGGCTTTAGCCCAGGGCCGGGCCTGCTAGTAAGGTGGGATAAACTCTGCCTACCGCACGAAAATGGCGGTATAGGGGTCACGAACCTTAAACTTCAAAATGAATGTCTACTTCTCAAATGGTTCGCGAGTCTTGATCGACCACAACAGGGGCTCTGGGATTCAACAGTCGCCAATCTCTATGGTATCTCTGACTCGTCAGATCTAGCGCATAGCAGAACCATTAACTCCTTCTTTCTCAACGATTTGATCAAACTCAAAGATCTCTACGAGGCAGCAACGATCCCCTCTCATGACTCAACCCAGAGAATATGGAAGCTTACCAACTCTGAACATTTCACCACCTCCTCGGCATACTCTTTCTTCATAAACCCTGGAATAATAATCGAATGGAACAAATCGCTGTGGAAAACACACATTCCGGCCAAAATTCGTTTCTTCCTGTGGACTCTCTTCCAAGATCGACTGTTAACAGGAGAAAAAATGGTTTCGAGAGGATGGAATGTTGACGCTACATGCCAGCTCTGTCGGACGAGTATCGAATCATCCTCGCACCTCCTACTGGAATGCGACTTCGCACGGCAGGTCTGGTCCAAGCTGGAAACAGGGTTTGATTGGTGGAGGTATATCGCTGACATTACGCCACTAGAAGTCTGGCAAAAGGGCTCCGGCAGATTCAAATCAGCTCAATCGCGGACACTCTGGGTGGCTTCGTTTGCGGCGGTGACTTGGCAGATATGGAAGGAGCGTAATCGCAGAGTCTTCTCAGATGCTAGTGTTCGGCGTTCCCCTGTGGTTCTCGAGGTCGAATCCTTACAGACTGAAGGTAAATCTCACTATTGGGCCTCTCAAATCGTGGTTTGATTTCCTTTTTGGTCGATTTTGTTCTTATTTCTAACAGATTTGTACATTTTAGGATGAAATACCTCAACAAACGATGAATAAATCCCTCTTGCATACGAAAGATACCAAAAAAATCTCTGAATCGAGCTCCATTGAAGGTAAATCTCACTGTTAAGTCTCTCAAATCGTGGTCTGATTTTCTTTTTGGTCGATTTTGTTCGTATTTGTAACAGATTTTTGATTTTTTGGACGTAAATAACTTTTCCCCATTTTTTGGTATATATTACAACTCATTCTATCTCCTTTCGCTGTTTGATGGTCCAGCGAGAGTTAAGTCTTGATTGTGGACGACGAGGGATGCATAAATCTGGCTGTGTTTGGCAGAATCTGACCAGTTGATGCGGGCGGTTGGGATGAGCTACCAGTTCGCTTGAAGGCGTAAGTTGGCTCGATTACTTTGTGGTTATATACCAGTGGAAAAAGAATGTCGGCAACGGGTGGTTGGTCATGGTACGGTGCAGGTTAATTAACAAGGTATAATCAATCCCGCACAAATCATGAGTTTTCTTAATTACTGCCCTCGACAACATTATGCCAAGTTAGGAAATAAATTCTTATTTCTAATGCTATATCAATGGAGTCCAATTAATTTCATAAATTTGCACATAATTTCACCAACTTTAGGTTCTTTTTTTGCAAAGAAATAGCAAGTTTGGGTTCTTTTTGCATATGGGAGTGATTTTGAAAGCTTTTGCACATACTGTTCCTTTTTGCTCTTTTTCAGCAAAAATAGGTGATGGGTAATTTTTGCAAATTTCTTTTCATTTTAGTTTTTGGTAAATTTCAGCATACTCTGGGTTCTTTTTCGAAATTTTAGCTTTTTTGGGATTTTTTTTTAATTTCAGCAAAAAAAAAATGTAGGGGGTTGTAAATTTAAGAAATTTCGAGGGGTTCTGTACAATTTTCAGTTTTTTTAGGTATTCGTTTTGCAAACCTTATCGTTTTTAGCTGAAGAAATTTTCTCTACACATGAATATTTTATTAATTTGAGTCAATTGAAACAATAAGTTTTTTTGTTTGCTCAAAATAATATCTGAAATGATTTTTTTTATTTAGTTTAGTAGTTTGATAAGAACCGTTTCGCGATATTGGGCCCCCTTTTCAGGTCAGATCACTTATTTCCCGCTCAACAGATAAGAAAATTTCTTCAGGTATTTTTGCACTTCAACCCAACAGTTTGTACTAATTACTCTCAATCGAATCCAACAGCTAAGATTATTTATTTTCTAAATTAGTTATGCAGAAAGGACGAAGCAATCTGCGCCGTCAGCCTCGAAAAAAGAAGATCTGGTAAACGGCACCATAATCAAACTATAGCTGTCGGCAAACGGCCTGGAATTGCAATAGTCTCAGGTATAACCCTAATTTTATTTATATCATTTCTTAAACATGTTAATTAAACATTTTTCTTTTATTTAGTTTTTCTTTTGTTTAATAGTTGGAAGAAATGAGATAGAGGCATCGAGGGGCATTTTCGATATTTCTCTGAAATGATAAAAGTTCTGACATAAATATCTTATGCTTAGACGTGAAAATTTTCTATCAAAAGTAGATTTATTATTATTCGTTACTCATAAATGATGCGAAAATATTTTCTATTCAAATTTAAAATTGACACGTTTGACAATTTTACGTTTGGGTCCAAAAAATTATTGGCGAGTCAGCAACAAGGGTCTAGAAACTTTGGCTTTTTTCTTAGCTATGCCATAATTATCATTGTAAGAATAATAAATCACTTATTTTTAAAATTTATTATGTTAATGCCGAAAATATCTCTTTGAGTGCAGAAAAAACATATATATATACTTTGGGGGCATCATGGACAAATGCGGCCGTGGTAAGAGGGGTTTAAGAGCTGGGAACCAGAATTAATCGCTGTTATTTTGCCTCAGGGTCTAAATAACCTCCCGAGAGCTGGAGAATTATTGTCAATGGTACATTTTTACAAAATAACCCTTATAAATATTTTAGTTGCTTTATTGCAATTTTTATTTGTTTTATTAGGTCAAGAATTTGATTGAGAAGCCATAATATGAATATTTGCCTCAGGGTCTAAATAAGCAACTCAAATCCTAAAATAATAAAAATATCGCATATGCCCTTCTAATTTCAAAATATAATAATGTATCTTTTTCCAAATAGATCCCTCATCTTTTCTTATATATCATCTTAAACATTGGGCCTTTTTGATAAGCTTCCAAGTTCCTATTTCAGCGTGACATGTGTCTCTGTATGACCAGCTCTTAAATATTGGTTCCTGCTTCTGGGGTTTTGATGTTTGTTTGTTCTTTCTCCCATCCCTCCTTTTGTTTGCCGAAGATGAAGTTTTTTATTGATTGCACAACTTTGTTCAGATGTTGTATGCGCGATACTTTAGTAACGGATAATGCAAGTGATCCTTGGACGTTGAGTTCGAGTATTAGCAACTTATTTTCCATTTTGACTGAAGTTGCAATTATTTCAACTGAACAAAGTTACGGCATCATCATCTGTTCCGAGGCTAATTTTGTACCATGTTTTCTTACTCTTTTTTTATGCGATCCTTCACAGATGTGTTGTTGCTTTCTACCCTTAAATTTGAAAGCTTCATTTCTGTTCGAGACATTTTTTGGTTCGATATTTGTACGAATTAAAATGAAAATACAAAACATTTAATACAAGTTAACAAATATAACGTAGCACATATGAACATGGATACAAAAAAGGAAGGGCACTGCCAAAAAACAATTCCAACACCAATATGAATAATTGAATATTGCATAAACGAGAAAACAAAATACTACTAATTTGCATTAAATACTTACTACAAATTGTGACCAAAGAATTACGGAGCATGGAACAGCAAATCCGAAATGTGAAAAAACAGTATGAATGTAAACAATATGAATTTTAAGAATATTTGTACAACCACAGGATGCGACTCCAAGTATGAGTAGAAATGAACAATTTAAACAGAAAAAAAGTACTGCTGCTAATATAAGCTACTTAATGCAAAATGAAAATTCAAACAAAATAATACAAACATAATTGAAGGCATGCGATGAAATACTTGAAACAAAAAAAAATCAATACTTATACTAAATAACCTGCTTAATACGTGACAACAATTGAAGTCAATAGAGGTACGATACACCAAAGAAAGAAGTAAAAATTACATACACGATAGAGATACGATACATATAAAAAAATACCAAAAAGAGAAATACAAACCAAAAAAGCTCTGAATACGAACAACGTAAAAAAGACAACAATAATAGAACTGATAACAATATTACACACACAATACAAAAAAATATGCATTTAGGGATTGTATAATAGTAATCCCAAAAAAAAAACAGTAAAAATACATAAACAGCCCTGTGCAATTACGCGGGCAAAAACGATCAAATTAAACAAAAAAAAAATCCTGCTGCCACCACAAGCTACGTAATGCAAAATGAAAATGCAAAGAAAATAATACAATCACAGTTGAAGGCACGGTTCGAACTATCGAACTAGATTCCAATAATAAAACAAAACAAAAAATTTGAATACGAACAACGGAAAACATACACCAATAATAAAACCAATAATAATATTACGTATTCAATACAAAACTAAAATATGCATTACGGATTACATAATAGTAATCCAAAAACAACAGGAAAAATACAAAAAACACACCTGCGCAATGCGCAAGTACAACGCTAGTAATATATATTAATAGATATCTTCTCTAGTTAATCAAATAATGGATGAAACATAAAAGTGTAAATGTAAAAAAATACCGTACTTATGTTTTAGAGTCTACACAAAATTAAAACGAGTATTCAGTTTTAGAAATCATAAAATAGATTGATTACCAAAATAACAAACGAGAAGAATCACGAATACGATCGAGCTTATTGCTTGTTGGTTCTTCATGTCCTTTATTTTATTCTTTTTGTTCTCTCGTCTTGTTTTTATATCGAGTGAACAGGAAATTTCTTGAACTAATTATGAATTTATTACTTCATGCAAATCAATTTATTGTAAAATAACGGATATTATAATTGATATTGGGCTATCTTTAAATAGCTATAATACTGAATATTGTCCTTTGCTTTCCCTATTCCACGTGCTTTTCTTTTCACCACTCGATGCTTTCTTTTACTGTCGTAGGACGCTGAGCGTGAGGTAAATAATAGCGTGTCTCTTTCTTCCTCACTCCTGCGGAGATTCTCACTGAAGCTCCAGAAGAGAGAAACGCGTCGAAATCCTAGGACGGTCGCCGCGGGATAGAAGGCTTACGCGATTGGTGATTCAGGTGGCTTTCTTCGGCAGGAAAACGCGATCAAACAATGATACATACAGAGTCGTTCTCCCTTTCTCTCTTCATTCACCATTCACGACACTCAAGCTGGAGAGAGAAATGCCACGCAAAAGAAATCCTAGACGCAAAATCAATCCGGGACGAAGCACGACACACAGCATCCAATGTTGGGATTTTTTGGGTTTAATTTGGATTAAATTTGATTTGGATTGAAGAATATTGGGATTTGTTGTTTGGGGGATGGATATCAAATTTCATTTGATATTGTAACAAATGAAATTGGCCACGCTGGTGAGAATTTTTTTTTGTCTTTTCTTTATGGACAATTGATACACGACACCAATAGATAAATAGATACAAACACCAAAATGTACACACTCAATAATATATGGATACAATATTTCGAGATAAGAGTGAGATTATTTTCTCTACATCTTACTCTAATTCACAAAAAAATTTCTATCTTATTTTTCTGGAGATTTTTTCTCTCTAAAAATGTGAGATGGGATCGCATTTATACATTCATATGCACCTTCTCAATACAACTATTTGATTCATATGGATAATATATCCTTAAATGACATAATTTATCCATACAAACTATCTTTCACACTTGTTTACATATTAATGAATTTATTATATATTAATTAAATTATCTAGTTGTAAAAAAATTAATTTTAATACTCCTCTTTAATACTGTTGTTGTCGATACTCCCCTTTAATATTTTTTTCCTGTTATTTTTTTTCTCGATACCTGTGCGTAATTTCTTTCCTCGCATTTGTCATATCTTCTTTCTTTTTGTAAACTCGTTTTTTATTCGGCTTTTTTTTTCGAATCGTCTTTTTTTCGGACCATTTTTTTGAATTGCGTTTTGTTCGATCGTCCTCTTTCCGGATCATTTTTCCGGATCGTTTTTTTTTTCCGAATTGTCTCATTTTTCAGCCATGTCCATACTATCGACAATTTCTTATTTTTCTATTATTTTCCATTGATCATGCGTGATCAAAATAACTCTCGTCATAATACTCCAAAAAAATGTATTTTTCTCCATCGAAATTGAGTTGCGAAATTTGTGTGAATCCGAACATACCATCTTGGATTGTCGTGGATTTCTCCTACTCCAAATTTTTACTAAACTCGATAAATCGATAATGAGTTGTGAAGTTCGTGGGAGTCCAAATACGCAACCTCCTCCTTGGTTGTCTTGGTGATCTCATTCTTTGACTTGTACTAAACTCGATAAATTGGAAATGAATTGTGAAATTCGTGTGAGCCCAAGTACGTAACCTCCTTGGTTGTCTTGGTGACTCATTCTCCAACTTCTACCAAACTCGATAACCGTCGTTCTGATGTCAATTTGTTGGGATTTTTGGGGTTTAATTTGGATTTAGTTTGATTTGGATGGAAGAATATTGGGGTTTGTTGTTTGGGGGATGAATATCAAATTTCAATTGATATTGTAACAAATGAAATTGGCCACGCTGGACAGAGAACACGGAGAGAGATTCTTTTTTTGTCTTTTCTTTATCCACAATTGATACACGACATCAATTGATAAATAGATACAAACACCAAAAAGTACACACTCAATAACATAATGATACAATATTTCGAGATAAGAGTGAGATTATTTTCTCTACTCCTTATTCTAATGTTTCACAGGATTTTCTCTCTTATTTTTCTTGAGATTTTTTCTCTCTAAAAATATGAGATGGGGTTGCATTTAAAGATTTACGCTCTCAATACAACCATTTGATTCATATGGATAATAAACTCTTACATGGCATCATAATTTATCCATATACACTATCTTTCACACTTGTTTACATATTAATTTATTTATTATATATTAATTAAATTATCCAAATTTAAAAAACATTACTTTTAATATCCAAGACCGGAAACACACTTTGTTTCGCGCATCCACGGTCGGGGCACTTCTAAATCACGATTTGGTTCGATAATTGTCGATTAAAATTGCAAATTATGTGTTCTAAAAATTGAGAAATTGAAGGAAAAATCGTTGCCAATGGAGGGTTGCACTTCAATCACGGGACGTATCGACAAAAGCGTCACTGCTCTTTAACGAGTTTGTTCATTTTCTAAATAAGTCCAATAATAATTCAAAAATTACATTTCACATTTCTTTCCAATTCTCATAATATTTTTTGCTGTTTTTGAGACATGCAAAGAAAAGACGTGAAATGTGAAGATATAGAAGATTCGGTAAATGAAGCCTCTCCAGAAAATTTACAATAATTTTATTAAATTTACAACATTTTAATCTCAGGTTTCGAGGAAATTTGACCATGGTTCTTAATGTTGGCCGACATAAAAAAAATCGACCGAGTATATCGGACTCTGTGGCCACCGAGCTGATTTTGATCTGAAAAAATCGGATCCAAGTAACCGATTTTTTTTTTTTTTTTTTTTTTTTAATAATATTGGTATGTGTTGGAATTTAAATTGGATCTGTGAATTATTGGGAAAATAGTTTAAGACAAATATTTGTTTTTGACAAAAAATCAAAATCCACGAAGAAAGAGAGAGTCAGAAACTCTTTGATTCTTTTTATTATATCACGCACACGCACACGCACATGCACACATGGGAAAGAAAGGAAGAGGCTCTTCCTTTTTTTAGGGTGACGCTATTGCGAGAGCCAACATGACTAAATTGAGAGTGATTTTAATTTTGTTTTATCAAATAACCGTTATATCCCTGTTAATGATGAATTGATAATTGACATTTCTTACATTTATCTATTAGTTTATCAGTTTTCATAAATCATGCAAATAAAATCTTTCATCTATAAAAAATAGTTTTATTCTTAATTTTTTTCATCACAAAAAAATAATTTTTAATATGTCATATATATTTAAATATAAAAATTAATATATATGGGTAGATTTGATTTTTTCATAATATTAAAAAAAATATTTTTGCATTATTCATGAAAGATATAAATAATATTATATAAGTATAATAAATATCATTCGCCATAAATAGGAATATAGTGGTCATTTGATTAAAAAAAATTAAAATCGCTCTCAATTTAGTCACGTTAGTTCTTGTAATAGTATCATTCTTTTTTTAATGAGAAATTATACTTTGCCCTCTCAATTTCCTCACAATTCTCCAACACTAATTAATCCCATAATTAGTGTGGTGGATTAACGACTAATTTCTCCTTTCCTTATTTGCTACAGTACAAATAATCTTTAAATATGAATCAATATATTTCTCCAAAAGACACTCTTAACTTTAGACACATTTTTATTTAACCGACCTATTCCCTGCACATTAATAACTAACTTTAATACCCTGCCCCAAAATACACACACAATACTATATTAAATAAAATAATAAAACATTAATTTTAATAGTATGCTATATTGATGCTTAAATTATTTACATTGACAACATTATTTGGATACATTATATTCATGTTTCAATTTTATATTGACAATCATTTATGCAATTTTATGAATGTTTATTTATTTTTTTTTCTATTTTTTCCAACTTTTACTAACCGTCCGATTTTCTTTTTGACTCGGCCGAGTCTTGTCCGAGTGGACTGAATCCCGAGTCATCAGACCGACCGAGTCCGAGTCCGATATTCAGAACCATGAATATGAATCAAACATTTCGGCAAAATAGAGGTGATATCTATACAAAATGGAGTGTCCAGTTGTGGGCTCGCCAGAAATGGAGCCCGAGGCCAGCGACACATCCTGTCCTTTCGAGCCCCCCCCCCCCCCCCCCCCCCCCTCCAGCACGAAATAGAGGAGCTCGAGACCTATGATTTCAACCATCTGTGCAAAGACATGGCTTTGGCCATGCAATGATACAAGGTAATGATTTTTTAGTGTTTCTGACTTTCTGCAATTATGCCCCTTAACTTTTGATTTTTGTTTAATTAGCCTGAGGTTGCCGAGGAAAAAAAGACGAGGAGAAGGACGATGACGACGACGAGGAAGAAGAAGGAGAAGAAGAAGAAGAAGAAGAAGATACATGCGAACACAAAGCAAAATGACACGACGAATTCGAAGACGTTTATGAAGTTTGCAGCGTAATCCTCGAAAAAATCGAAAACATCATCGAAGCCAGTTGAAAAAGATATATCTGAAATACCCATCCATTTAATTCTTCTCTTTGACCAAAATGCCTCTCATATTTCCCCCTTTAACCAGAGGTGGCAAATCCGACCCGAACCCGCCCGAAGTCCGACTCGTCCTTGACCCGAAAAATTTAGAAAATTCAAACGACCGAACCCGTCCGATCCGAACCCGTCCGATCCGAACCCGAGGAATCCGATCCAAAATACTGACGTGATATATTATAATTATTATTCCGACCCAACTCGACTCGAATCCGACTTGTCTTAAACCCGATTATGACAAGTCCGAACTATCCGAACCCAAATTGACCCGGTGTTATCATTTTTTTAATTAAATATATTAACTGTTATATTTATTATATTTTTCGAGAGTGAGATGACACCGGTGTTTTCAAATAAAAATCAGAGACCTATATTTGGATAATAGTTTAATTTTATATCCAATATTTTGACAAAATTTATTTATAGAATCTTTAAAAAATATCCAACACAACCCGAATTTGAGTAATCCGAATTCCGAAAGAATCCGAATCCGGAACAAACCGCGTCCGCGAATCTCACCGAACTTGAAAACCCGACCCGACTATAATTTTCAACTCGAAATTGATCCGACCAAATATGATCCGATCCGAATCCAGCTTGATCCAAATTGACTTAATCCGATGAGATTTGAATTCAAAAATTAGCCCGAAACATGTTGGGTTCATCCCCCAACCGTCCAAATCCGCATGTTTGCTACCTCTACCTTTAACAAACAGAGAATGAGGACTTGACGGCCATTGTATACAAATCAAACCAAAATAGGACAAAGAAGTTGATTTCGGCTCTGTGAAGCTTCCTCAAGACTATTTAAAGGGTATACATGAAAGTTCATTCTTTTTTTAATGTACATTTTTAAATAGCATGTCATATTTAGTTTTTTCCGAGGGGCACAAATGAATTTTTTTAAACGTTGGTTTCAAAAAGGACATTTTAGAGGGATATAGATGATATTTTGAACTTCCGCAGGGGGATACCTGAAATATTTTTTTATACAAATATATTCTGAAGATATATTCATAGATATGTGATATATTTGAAATTAAGGACGTATACATGAAATTCAATTTTTTGTTAGTTGTAACATTTTTTGAATAGGTTGGATGTTTCCTGAATTTAAGACGACAATTTTTTATTTTTTCAAATTTTTTATGTTTTAAAAGTTTTTTTTTTTCAAATTTCTCCATTCGTGCTAATTGGGAAATGATTCTTTCTTAACTTCAATAAAGTTTTTTTTTTCAATTTTTCAATTTTGAATTTCTTAAACTGTATTTTTGTATATTCAATTAATTATTATGAAACACAAAATGTTTTTTACTTCTTAATTTTATGTATGATTTTTTCAATTTAAATTAGTTTTTGTTTTGAACTTTCTTGCTTTTTCAACTCTCAAAATGAGAACTGTTTTTTGTACTTTTTGGAAACTGATTTTTTTAATTTCAAATTCATTTATGTTTAAATAATTTCAGTTTTTTTTTCAGAAATTTTAGGGTTCTTTAATTTTTAGGGGCATCCATGATATACAATTTTCAGCATTTAATGCGTTTTTGATAATTATCAGCCTTTTTCAGGAATTTTTAGCAAAAAATTTTCCTTTCTGAAAATTTTAGCAATTCGGATTGTTTTTTGGAACACTCACAAAGGTTTCGGTTCAACAGCTTGGTCCAAGAACGATTCAACAAATGCAACAAACGTGTAATGACTAGAAGGAGACCAGCAAGACGATCAACGCAAAGACATGTCTACTGAGTGCAAGGGTGAACATGTTTTCTAAGAGAAGTGAGTTCTAGAAATCGTGATAAAGAATATACAAGTTGTTGAACCTATTTTCTGTTCAATTTTTTTTTTTTGGAAAATGTTTTAAATTTTTTGGATGCAGTATTTGAAGGGAATCGTCCTGATCCCGGACTCGCGCAGCGGATATGAAGGCCCGGTCCGATTCCCAAAACCCGAGATCACGATTCGATATCGAGGGTACGGATGTAAAGTAGGATAGTCAATTACCGGCGTGAAATTTATCACGTTCGAAGGGTGGACCGTTTATCTTCCTTTCTCCTTGTCACGTTGGTGACAAAACGTGCGTGCCACACCCACACGTCTCTCACCGCTTCGTTGACAGTTTTTGCCCATTCGGTTCGATCACAACGGAAGAGCCACAAGTGTCTCTCCTCTATGCGTATCCACCGTGAGCCGTAGCACCTCGGGTACGGATATACCGGCCTAGACGATATAGCGGTAAACATGCTTGATTGAATTGATTCTCTAAACCGAGAAAAGTCTCTTTTCTAGTTTCTATCTTTCTTCGCATGCTTTCACTCTATGAAAAAGTGTCTGTTATAGAATAGAATGATCTGGACAAAAATCGACTGTAGAAGAGAGAGAGAGAGAATTATCTTATTTATACTTAATAGGATAAGGACACACAAAAGGCATGTTTTAGAAACACCAAACCGTGTGTACCAAAAACTGTTAGAAAACAATTTTTTAACACAGTGCGTCATAACGCAACACATGGTCCGTCATGACGCACAATGCCAAAAAGTTTCTGGACAAAATAAGCATCCTAACGTCATGACGCACCATGTGGCCCGTCATGACGCACGACCGTATTTTGCCTGAATTTGGCTAAGTTCAAAACCATTGCAGACTAAACACACTAGGTGCGTCATGACGTACCATATGGTGCGTCATGACGCACAGTATTATTTTGCCCAATTTCGCACAATTCTATTGCGCATCCAACCGTCTTCTCGAACGCGTACGTTCGTGTGTCCTTGTGTGTACACTTTTACGGTTGATCCGAAATTGTATTTCTTTCAATATTTTATGTCCATAAATGATACAAGTCGTTGAACAACGTATGGAACTCTAAAGAAAAGAATAATACAACGATACACATAACTTGCAAGCAATACATGTTCTCGATGAGAAACAACTAACGATACAATAAATATATAACTTTGACAACACAAAAAATTATGAAAAGGAAAATTAAAAACAAGCGAAAAAAATCAGCCCCGCGCAACTGCGGAGGTATGACGCTAGTTTTTAATAAAGATAAATAGATAGAGAGGGGGGGGGGGGGGGGGGGGGGGGGGGGTCATTTATATATAGTCACTAAATTCTTGTTAAATCCAAGTTAATCACAACTGATTTCATGCACGTTATAATTCAGTCACAACATCGAAATCATAAATTCGCATACTAATACCATTATAATAAAATAATAATAAACACACAATTAAACGTATTTGAGCAAAAAGCAAAACCCAAATACAAATACATAGACTAATCAATCGATCAATAGTTATAATTCGAAACATATCACAACACCATGACACGTGTTATTTTTTTCTTTTTTTGTTGTTGTTGTTGTTTCTATTGCAATCCAAGTTATACCCAAGTATGCAAGAAAAATATAATTGATCATCAAACTGATCATAATATCCTTGATGAGCTGACAAAGTGAATTGATTAATATTTCTAATTGATTCAATTAAATGTTAACTGACGCGTTTAATTAACACATGAATAATGTAATATGTTAATATTAGTAAATGTTAATTGACGTGTCAATTCAATTAAACGGTCAATTAAATCGTTAATTGAGTCAATGAATAATACTAATCAACCTATTTAATCCTCTCTTGCCGCTTCATCAAGGATGTTATTTTTGTATTATTGAGGCTCCACATATAATCCCCGTATAAAACTATGGCTCAATTGTTCATTTTTTATGTTATAGTTCAGAACTGTGTTTTTTCTAAAAAAAGAATAATATTTTTGATGTTAATGGATAACATTTTAAATATATATATTTCGGCTTTATGCGTCTTATTCAAGGTTTTCTTCTATTTGTTATGAAACTTGAATTTTGTTTGACTTATAACATGTTATATTTTATTTATTTTGTGTGGATTTATAATGATGAACCAATTTCATGGGTCCTTATTAATTATAATGTATATATTTATGATAGATAAATTTCATGAACTATTATTAATTATAATGTATTTATTGACATTAATATATTTGCAAACATATCATGATTATATAATTGAGTTTAAACGCATCCGCATAAATTCTATTTAAACAAATTATACAAAAAATGTCAAAAAAAATATAATGTCTCGCGCAATTGTTGCGCGAGATATTGCTAGTATATTAAATTATTCTAATACCATTCTAAAGTCAATGGATCTTGAAGAAACATTAACTTGACATTTCGTAAAACTAGAAAGAAAAACAATTAACTTCCATTTTATTTTATTTATAGATGAAGAAAACATCTATTTATAGATCAACAAAAACTATTGAATGACAATTAACTTGACATTTTGGAGCAAAGTAAAAACAATTTTAATATCTGTTCACGTGAAAAAAAAATATAAAATTGTATGAAAACTCCAAAATGTACCTGCGGTATTCCCCATGCTAGGAGATTACCCGCGCTTCGCGGCGGTTTTGTTTCATTTGTTTTACCATACATGTAATATATACACATAATATATAGTTATGATTTTTCGGAATCAAATATAAGACTTTATGAAAATAAATATTATATTGATTAAGGAAGTTTGATGATGACAAAATTATCATGCTATTTTTGAAAATGACACATTGCGAAATATTTATTTATTACTATAATGCAACAAATACAAAAAAGAATAAATGTCACTATAAAATAATAAAACAAGATGGATGGACATAAAAAAAAATAAAAACCATATGATATTTTAAATTTTCATATATAAAATTAAGAATAATAACATTGTAAAAGTTTAAAAAAATTATTTATGTCTGATAAATTTTAAGTTCCATGTTTATTATTGAAAAATATTATATAAGCTAAAGAAATTATTTGTGTTCATAAATAAATATCTTTCATTATTTTTTTTAAAGATTAAGATGAAACTGTTTTAAGTAAAAATGGAAATATAACATAATTGTTTTAAAAAAAATAATAATAATTAGGATGTGCAATTTTTTTTCTATTAAATTTTTAAAAAAAATAATAATAAGGATTACAAGTCATTAATATAATTATATTTATTTTTATATGTTATTTACAAAATTGTTTTCATAATTTTAAGTTAGAGAAAAATATTGAATATATGATAATAACATACTTAGTAGTATGTGCAATTTTTTTTCAATTATAGTCTTAAGAATAATAATAATTAGTCTTACAAGTCATTAATATAATTATATTTATTTTGATATCTTTTTTTACACAATTGTTTTCATAATTTTAAGTTAGAAAAAATATTAAATATATGATAATTTTGATCTCGAAATAAAGATAAAATTTCAGTTAATATATTTCTTAATTTTTTTACATTATATTACGAAAATACTAACAATATTTGATGTATTTTATTATATTATATATTGATTTATTAATTTATTAATGTTAGAGATTTAAACTCTTCACATTCTATTTGTATTCACAATTGATCATGCATCATATTGTGAAAAAAAATTCAAAATCAAATACAATTGGTTCAACATAAACCTAACAAATAATATTTTGACACGTCATTAGTGTAAGGTGATGTGGCCATCTAAAATTGCTTAAAACTATGTGTGAAATAAGGGACACATAAATATCTACAAATAAAACATAACTACACAAAATCAAAGGTTAATCTATGGTTCATATGTTGCCACATATCATAATCTAATGGTTGAAATAATTGTGATGATGTGGCATGAGTTGTGATGAGGTGGCATGAGGAGATTGCATAAAGATGAGTCCAAAATAAGGGGGTTGGTAATTTGTATTATTGCATTTAATTAACGTGATAATTAGAACATATCAATTTATTAATATTGATTCAAATTTACGAATTCGAACTAATGTTAATTACGTATTAAATTAATAGCTAACATGTGTTAGTTATCATGTTTAATAAATATATTAACTTAGAACATAGAGAATGTTATGATATATTTTGGAGCAAAATAAAAAAATAATTTAATATCAGCTAACTGTTATTCAATTCATTCTTCTAAGTTGATATTTTTATCGTAAATAAATTAACGCTATTGAATTTATTTAAACAGTTAAAATTCAGTTGAAAGGAATTATGAAAGTTAACAAGTTTAAATGCGAGAGTTAACTTTATTTTCCTATGTTTTTATATAAATTTTTTTGTCATATCTAATATTTGAATACCAACAATTACAAATCACGAGATATAAACTATTCAATTCATGTCAAAATAACACAACAATGCTACGCATCCCGAAACAAAATAAACAATACCGAATAAATCTCGAAATTATATTTATGGTAAAAATGTAATGGGTACCATGTGGGACCCACGTACAATTCATATGCAAATAATTTATTCGGAAATGTATTCGTAATTTACAGAACACCAATACGAACTACGTATACAAATACGAAATACCAATACGAGTACGATATACAAAAATGAAAGACAATACAAGTACGAACACGGAACGTAAACACGAACACCAATACTAATAAAGGAATTAAGAATTACGAATAACTAATAATGAATACGAATACGAAAAACGAATACTAATACGAATACGCGAATAAGAATAATACACGAATACAAAATGCGAGTATGAATACGAAATACGAATACAAAATACAACTAAAAATACGAACAATTTGATATATTTTGGAAATGAGACATTTTAATTACAACAAACCCTAAAAATCAGAAGAAAAAAAAGTACGTAATATTTTTTTTTACAACGAACCCGCGCAATTGCACTTGTACCACGCTAGTATTTAGTGACTCTGTAAACAAAGTTTACTTCGGAGGCAACACATCCAGTGTAATCGTGTAAATCATGTTTAGGATGTGAATAAACATTTATATATTCATTTATGTACATGATAAATAGAATGCAAATAAACTAGCTTTTTCCCCGCTCAATTGCGCGGGTGTCTTCGAGTTTGTTATGATTTAATTTTCCTAATATGTTATGGGACTCTACGTTTCATTGTCTGACTGTTCACACATCTGTGTTTTGGTGTATTTTTAACCCCCTAACTTTTTGGGATATTGTAAAAAATCTCGATGTTTTTGTAAACTTCAAAAAAACCCGTCTACCAAACTTTTGTTTCCAAATACCCCCTTATGGATGGTATTCATTTTTTTTTTACCAAAAACCCTTCAATCTTCATATGTAATGATTATTTTTTTTTGTTATTTATTATTAATTTTAAGAAAATTCATAAAGAATAATAATAAAATATACAATAATAAATAAACACATTGAAATATATTGTAAAAGAATATCTATTTAAACATCAAGTATTTTTTTATTTTCGTTGTCCTTTTATTTTTGTAATAGTTTCATGATTTTCTATTTTTTAAATATTTGCAATGTGTTATTTTAGTATTGTGTTCTTATTATTATTATTTTGTGTTAGTTTTTCAGGGAAAAAAAAATATAAAAGTCAAATATATATAATATATGAAATATTAAAATTATATAAATATAACATATAATAAATTTTTTTGATTATTATATGCTCCAAAAAAATTAAGATTTTTTTAAAATTAAAAGAAAATAATATATTTTTTTTCAATTACTACATATGTAAATTTAAGGGGTTTTTACAATATCCAATAATTAAAGGAATTTTTTGAAAATTTTTCGTGTTTAATTGAGACAAAAAAAATGAATGAACTTGGTCCACGATGGACCAAGGTTCATGTAATTTTTGAATTAGTTGGTTTATATAGACCATGTTCAAATGAAAAATCAAATATTTTAGACCTTTTGATCAAGATCAAGTGGTCCACATTAAAGGGATGATGTGGCCTCTTGTGAGGGCTTCAATTTCCCTAAAATTATATATATTAATAATAATAATAATAATTAATAATATTAAAATTATACAAATATAACATATAATAATTTTTTTTAATTATTATATGCTCCAAAAAAATTAAGATTTTTTTAAAACTAATAGAAACTAATATTTTTTTTTAATTACTACATATGTAAATTTAAGGGGTTTTTACAATATCCAATAATTTAAGGAGTTTTTTTAAAATTTTCCATATTTAATTGAGACAAAAAAAATTTATATGAATGAACTTGGTCCACGATGGACCAAGGTTCATGTAATTTTTTAATTAGTTGGTTTATATGGACCATGTTCACATGAAAAATCAAATATTTTAGACTTTTTGATCAATATCAAGTGGTCCACATTAAATGGATGATGTGGCCTCTTGTGAGGGCTTCAATTTCCCTAAAATTATATATATTAATAAAGGAGTTTTTTTTAAATTTTCCATATTTAATTCAGACAAAAAAAAAATATGAAAGAACTTGGTCCACGATGGACCAAGGTTCATGTAATTTTTGAATTAGTTGGTTTATATAGACCATGTTCAAATGAAAAATCAAATATTTTAGACTTTTTGATCAAGATCAAGTGGTCCACATTAAAGGGATGATGTGGCCTCTTGTGAGGGCTTCAATTTCCCTAAAATTATATATATTAATAATAATAAGCATGAGCTCGCATATATTTTCTTATTATTCATAGACATCAAGCAATACTGTAATATTTGCATTTTTTGTATGATTTGTATATGCAAAGAAATATTGTAAAGACAACTTTCGATCTTAAAAAAACTCGTGTATACGGTGTACTTTGCAAGCAACACATCCAATGTAATAATGCTATGCATAGAATATGCATAAAGGTGTATATGTTATTTTGTTTTGTGCATGACTAAATTACAAGAGTTTAGTTGATGCATACAATACCGTTACATGAATTTAGATGCTAAATAAAATAGGACTATCCTTGAGTCCGTGCAATTTTGCGGGTTTGTTTTTGTTATCCATGTTTGATGTTTGTTTTGTTTTTTTCTATGTACGGGAGGAATGTTGTCGTAATAGATGTTTGCGATGTTCATTTGTCCAAAACGACGATAGCTCTTTACATATTATACAGATGGTGACACATCATACATCGCATATTACTGTTGATTGTTCACATAGCAAAATAGCATTCTATCAGAATGCATATTGTTCATATTAGTATACATATTAGTACGTACAAAATACAATTGGAAACTATCTTTTTTCTTCAAGTTTGAGGCAAAAGTCTATTTTCTGTTCATTCTTTTCAATTTTCTTCTGGTTCATATCTGAAATTTATACATTTATTTGTTATTGTTTGTGTGCATGTATTTATTTGTTATAGTTTGTATTTTCTTTTATGTTTTGTGTGTACCTGATCACTAATTTCTTTGATGCTTGTCTTTTAGCTGGTGATTCTATCGCTTCTTCGTTCTGTGTGAAAAGCCTTTATTTTTTTTTGTAATTTTTTTTACCTTTGGCCTGCTCATTTAGTTGCTGCTTTTTTTTGCTGGTGTTTTGGGATTCACAAGTGTTTACGTTGTCGGTAATTGTTGAGTTTTTGAGGACGTTGTTTTCTCAGTGTGTTCTATCAGTGCTTGTTTCTATTGGTTTTTCCGCTCGAGTAACGGTGAATGATGGTGTTTAGACTGTGTCCACTGTGCTAGTCCGCATCACGTCGAATACGAAAGTTTGGTCTTCAATGTTTTGAATCCTTAGCGGTAGTTGCCCATGTTGCTTTGGATCGTGGTCTAGCAGCAATGCTAATGCTGGCATTCCGATAACATGTTTGGCTACTTGTCCTAGCATAACAAAATCAGCTTGATTTTTACCGTGTTGGGATTTTCATCGTGTTGGGATCGTGGTCTAGCAATTTTTATTTTGATTGAAGAGATTTTCAGGATTTGTATTTGGAAGATAATTTAACGACACTAAAATATTTTAATGGAAGAACCAACAGAGAGGAACACACGGAGAGAGAGCTGCAGAGATTATTTTTTTTATTTCTCTTCTACAACAGTACATTACAAGATGATATTATTAAAATTAATGGTTTAATATATTAATTAATATTATTATATTTAATTTAGGGGCAGGTTAATATTTAATATATTTGTGTGTGAAAGGTAGATGTCTCTTGACATAAATATGTGTATACTGAATAAAATAGAAGTATCTAGAATAATTGGGTGTGTGTAAGCACGTTCAATAAGAGTCCTATATATATATATATATATATATACCGATTTTAAACAGAAAAAGAGAAATAATAAAAAAACTTCCCCAAATCGATTAATAAAAAAAAGACAGAGCCTGTCTCTCTCCTTGTGATATTTTCTTATCAATTATTTCTTTATTCAATCCTTGATATTGATCCCCGTTCTTTCTATTTCAATTAAATTCAAACAAATTGGTATCTAGAGCCAAGCTTTTTACCGTTTTCTGCGAGTATTTGCGAGAGTGAGTTTGGAGAAGTTTGGAGAAGGAGAAAGTCATGACAGTCCAAGGCGGTGTTTCGGACTCCCAAAAGTTTCGCAACTGATTTTCGATGATGAAAATTACGATAATTGGAGTATTAAAATGAAGACTCTTTTGATCACGCAAGATCTATGGAAAATAATAGAAGACGGAGTAGGGGTGGGCATTCGGTTGAACCGAACCGAACCGAACCGAACCGAACCGAATAAGAGCAAACCAAATTAAATCGAACCGAACCGAACAAAATTTGAACCAATTTAAAACCGAACCGAATTAGAAATTTTATAATGTTCAAATTCAAATGTTATGTAGATAAAAATATAAAAACAAATCATATAAAATATACTTACTGTATTTCTAATGTTACAATATTTAATTTTAATATTTTAAAATGAATATAATACAAAAAGTGGAAAATAGCATTAATTCGGTCGGTTCGGTTTAATCGGTTCTAAAAACACCAAAACCGAACCGAACTGAATAGACCGAACAATATCAATTTTTGAACCGGACCGAACCAAATAAACCGAAAAACTGAACCGATTAAACCGAATTCGACCGGTTCGGTTTGGTCCGGTTTGGTTCCCAAATAAACCGAACCATTTGCCCACCCCCAGACGGAGTGGACACAACAAACGAAGGAGAAATAATTTCGGATAAATTATTCCCGAGAAGGAAGCGTGGAAGAATTTGCAACGAGAATTTCAAGGAAACAAAAAAGTGAGGATGGTTAAACTCTTGACGCTTAAGAAGGAATTCCAAAACTTGAAAATGAAGGAGAACGATACCCTCAAAGATTTTTTTCTCCATTATTTTGGAAGTGGTAAACAAAATAAAAGGCTTCGACGAAAATTTGACCGATAAATCGATTTGCAAAAAAATACTTATTATCCTTTCTTCAAAATACAACAACATGACTTCTATTATCGAAGAAACCAAAGACCTAGCAACTCTTAGTATGCACGACTTGATGGGTTAATTAACCGAATCATCAAACCAAAATAAGTTTATGGGAGAATCATTTCGTGGTGGTGAAAATGGTAGAGGTCGAGCTCGAGGAATATTTCGAAGAGGAGGAGGTAGAAGAAATTACCAAAAAAACCAAGAGATATGGTGCGGTATGTGCAAAAGTTCGACTCATGCTGAAAAAGATTGTTGGAACAAAGGGAAGCCTCAATGCTACAATTGCAAGAAGTTCGGCCATATGAAAAAGGATTGCAGAGTTAATGCAAATGAACAAGCCAACTATACCGAAGAGGAAATCGACAACGAAAATATTTTCTACGCATGCCAAGCGGACTTTGAGTAGAAGAATGATGTGTGGTACGTCGATAGCGGGTGTAGCAACCATATGACCGGAATTGAATCGGTCTTTAGCAAAACCGGCAAGATGGCCACTACTCAAATTACCATGGAAAATACTACGGTTGTTCGATCTAAAGAAAAATGAACGATTGCGATTGAGTCAAAGAAAGGTCAAATGTTCATTCGAGATGTGTTGTTTGTTCCGGAGTTGGCGCAAAATTTGTTGAGTGTTCGACAATTGGTTGAGAATGGACACATGGTACATTTTGAAGGCGATTGTTGCAAAATTTTTGAGAAGGCGAAAAAAGGGAGTCAAGTAATAGAGAATATTAAAATGGAGAAAAATGAAAATTTTCCTCTTAGTCTAAAAGCATCGAAACTTGTCGCTTTGGCAGGCGGTGTAGAAGATGTGTCGTGGTTGTGGCATAAAAGACTCGGTCACGTGATTTTTGGAAGTTTGAAGTTCTTGAGTGATAAAAATATGGTCTACGGTTTACCGAATATTGAAGAGAAGGATGATGTGTGTGAGGCGTGTGCTCTCGGTAAAATACATTGAGAATCATTTCGAAAAGAAAATTCATGGAGGAAGACAAAACCATTTGAGCTAGTACATACCGATGTTTGTGGTCCGATGAAGACACCTTCACAAGGCGGTAACCGATATTTCATTATCTTCATAGACGATTACTCGAGGATGTAAAAATCCGATGCATTTTCTATCTTTAAGAAGTTTCAAAGGATGGTTGAGAGGCAAAGCGGATGCTTCAACAAGAAGTTACGAAGTGATCGAGGCGACGAATACAACTCTGAAGAGTTCGACAAATTTTGTGAAGATATTGGTTTAGAGAGGCAATTGACGGTTGAGTATACACCCGAACAAAATGGTGATGCCGAAAGGAAGAATCGGACAATATTTGAGATGTCATGAGCGATGTTGAATGAGAGGGGCCTTCGACTATTTTTTGGACCAAGGCAGCGAGTACCTCGTTTAATTTGTTAAATCGATGTAGGACAAAAGCGGTGAAAAATAAAATGCCGTTTGAAGTATGGTCCGGTGGTACAAAACCATCGGTCAATCACTTGCGAATTTTTGGATCTATTTGTTGCGAATGTTCCGAAAGAGATGAGACACAAACTTGAAGAAAAAGGATAAAAGTGTGTCATCGTGGGTTATAGCTCACAATCAAAGCGTTATATACTCTTTAGTTTGAAAAAAATAAATTAATAACAAGTTGCGATGTGATTTTTAATGAAAAGGACAAGTGGGATTGGAAAGAAAAATGAGTTGATGATGTCCCCGTTGTAGTAGAAGAAAAACAATTCGAGCCACAAGTCGAGAAAAATAATGATGAAGACGAAAGTGAAAAAGAAGAAGAAATACCGCGATCTCCTCCGACAAATATCGCATCGAGTTCCTCAACAGGGAAGCCAACACCGCTAAAAATGAGAAGATTGAGTGATAATTATATGAATTGTAATTTTTGTGTCGTAGAACCGGCATGTTTCGAGTAAACGGTTCAAGAGGAGGTTTGAATAAAAGCAATGGAAGAAGAAATAAAAATGATCGAGAAAAACGAAACGTGGGAGTTAGTCGAGAAACAGAATGACAAATGTGTAATCAGGTTAAAGTGGATTTATAAGACGAAAACGAATATGGATGGATCAGTTCAAAAATACAAGGTGGTACTAGTTGCGAAAGGATACTGTCAACAACCCGGTACCGACAATCAAGAGATGTTTGCGCCGGTGGCAAGACACAAGATGATTCGGTTGTTGATTGCATTGGCGGCGCATAAAGGTTGGAAACTATATCAGCTTGATGTGAAATGTGCTTTTCTAAATGGTGTGTTGAAAGAGGAGGTGTACGTGGAGCAACCACAAGGATTTGTGATTGACGAAGACGACAACAACGTGTACAAATTGAAGAAGGCTTCGTATGGGCTGAAACAAACACCCCGTGCATGGTATAGCAATATCGATGCGTACTTCACCGAAAAAGGGTTTAAAAGGAGTCCGAGTAAACCAACCATTTACATCAAGCAAGGAAATACTGGTATGATTATCGTTTGTCTTTATGTCGATGATTTAATTGTTACCGGTAGTGACAAAAAGATAGTGCGAGAATTCAAGGAGGATATGTTGAAAAATATGAGAGGAATTATTTGGGATTACTTCACTATTTTTTGGGTATCCAGATCAATCAAATAGAAGATGGAGTTTTTATTTCGCAAATGAAGTATGCCCAAAATATTCTCGCTAAATTTAAAATGGAGAATTGTAATCCGGTGACGATACCGATTTTGGTGAATGAAAAGATGATGAAAGAAGATGGTAATGGTGATGCCGATAAATCGATCTATAGAAGTCTAGTGGATAGTTTATTATACCTTACCGTTACAAGACCCGACATTATGTATAGAGCGGGTTTGTTATCTCGGTTCATGAATAAGCCGAGTAAATTACACTTTGGAATTGCAAAGAGGTTGTTTGGATACATACAAGGTACCAAAGATTTCTAACTTAAGGATGCGAATAATGAGAAAGTGAAAAATAGAATTGGTTTGATTTTGTGATAGCGATTGATCCGGTAGTGTGGATGATATGAGAAGCACATCCGGTTACGAATTTACCCTCGAATCGGTATATTCCGTGGGCCTCGAAGAATCAAGAATGAGTACAGCGAATTGAATATTGGATCTTACATTGATTGCCTGATTTATCTTAAATATAGTCATTAAATAATTTATAAACATCATATATATATATTCACTGAAGGAAATACAGTTTCGGATCAACCGTAAAAATGTACACAAGGATAAACGAACGTTCGCGTTCGTGGGCATAAATAATGTGTATATTAGATGCACATATGTATATTGGATATACATGGTTAACTTTCAGTAGGAAACTCCGCTTTGAATGGTTCAAATTGGATTAGATAGATAATGAGATTATCTAGAACTTTCATGTAGAAATATTTTTCATTTGAACGACGTATCAGTGTCGTTTTAATGGAATAACGAAAGGGTGCGGCCGTTTGACATATAGTTAGTAAAACGTCCGTAACTTTCGCATCCGAACACCAATTGGGCCAGATCCAATTGGGCTGAAAGATAATAAGATTATCTAGAACTTTAGTGAATGTTCAAAGTCGGCTCGAACGATTTAATATTTTCGTTTCAACAGAATACTGAAAGGGTGTCTGCAGTTTTCTGTCTGAAATGGTGTACATGAGATATACATACCTTTTGGCCCAACCTTATCCTATGTGATATAAATAGGATGTTTTTCTCTCTCTCTCTCTAGAACAGATCATTCATACCAATCTATGGTATTATTCAGAATATTCCAGAAATATAGAGAGACATCTTTCTAGAGAGCGAAAAAGTGCGAAGAGAGAAAACCGAGAAAAGAGTTTTTCTCGGTGTAGAGAATCGATCTAATCAAGCAAGTTCGCCGGTGCAGCGTCTAGACAGTTGCATCCGCGACCGACGAACTCCGACTCACGGTGGATACAAGTAGAGGAGCGACACTTGTGGCTCTCCGATTGTGATCAAACCGAAGGAGCAAAAATGTTGCATGTGGAAGAGTGTGGACGTGGGACGCACGAAAGACAACCGGAGGCGTGTCAAAACGGTGGGAGATGTGTGGTATGGGACGCATGGGCTAGTCACCAACGTGACACCGGAGAAGGAAAGGATGCGAGCGATCAACCCGTCGTGCGTGATAAATTTCACACTGGTAATCGTCTATCCTTCTATTGCATCGTACCCTCGAAGTCATGGCGTGATCTTGAATTTTGGGAACCGGGCCGGACCTTCATATCCGCTGCGCGGGCCCGGAGACGAGTGAATTCCGAACAATCACTAAATTCTTGTTAAGTCCAAGCTAATCACAATTGATTTCATACACATTATAATTCAGTCACAAAATCGAAATCATAAATTCACATACTAATCCTATTATAATTATAATAAAATAATAATAAGCACACAATTAAACGTATTTGAGAGCAGACCCAAATACAAATACATAGACTAATCAATCAATAAATAGTTATAATTTTAAACATATCACAACATCACGACACGTGTTATCTTTTTATTTTTGTTGTTGTTGTTGTTTCTATTACAATCCAAATTATATCCAAGTATGCGAGAAAAATATAATTGATTACCAAACTTATCAGAATATCCTTGATGAACTGACAAATGGAATTTCTTAGTATTTCTAGTTGATTCAATTAAATGTTAATTGACGTGTTTTCTTAACACATCAATAATGTAATATATTAATATTAGTATATGTTAATTGACGTGTCAATTTAATTAAACGATCAATTAAATCGTTAATTGAGTCAGTCAATAATACTAATCAACTTATTCAATTTTCTGATCTTAACGCTTCATCAAGGATGTTATTTTCGTGTTATTGATGTTCCATATATAGTCCCGTATAAAATTATGACTAAATTGTTTATTTTTTATAGTATAATTTTATGATAATATATATATATATATATATATATATATATATATATATATATATATATATGTTTTATGCGTGTTATTCAAGATTTTTTTCTATTTGTTATGTAACATTAATTTTGTTGGAATTATAACATGTAACATGTTATATTTTATTTATTTTGTGTGGATTTATAATGATGAACCAATTTCATGGACCCTTTTTAATTATAATATATATATTTATGATAGACAAATTTCATGAACTTATATTAATTATATTGCAATTATCGACATTAATATATTTGCAAACATATCACGATTATATAATTGAGTTTAAAGGCACCCACACAAATTCTATTTAAACAAAATTATACAAAAAATGTAAAAAAAAAACTATAATGTCTCGCGCAATTGTTGCGCGAATAATTGCTAGTATATTAAATTATTCTAATAGCATCCTAAAGTCAATGGATCTTGAAGAAACATTAACTTGATATTTCTTAAAACTAGAAAGAAAAACAATGAACTTCCATTTTATTTTATTTATAGATCAACAAAACATCTATTCAATGTCGTATAATAAGAGCGGAGAAAGTCGGCTCCCCCCATGAAACGATTTTTTTTGTGTATTTTTATGTTGTGAGAATTGATTTGACTCTCTCCTAATGTGTATCAATTATTTTAAAACATTTTATGTCCAATCATGTAAAATATCATAGAATGTAATTGATCGAATAAAAAATAAAAAATAATTGGGTAAGTTAATCAAAACAAGGTATAATGCTAATATGCAAATATGTCCTTAAGTATAACATTATGTAAAAATTATTTATCAAAATTTTGCATACAACTAATTAATATATAATAAGTAAATTATTTTGGTATATTAATACGAATATTATTTATATATTAATGTGTATATAGGATTTCTCTGTTGTGACAGGATTATAATGTGTATATACTTATGATTTGTTGTTGTGATTGGCTTGGACTTAATCCCATGAATTTAATGACTATACAAAAATGATGTTTATTACTATTTAATGACTATATGAAGTAATCAGGTAATTAATGTAAATACTTTATAAAATTCAATATGCAACTTTCTCTCCTCATCTCTAGCTCTATCTATTTATCTTTATTAAATATATCTCTATCAATTGTAATACCCCTGATTTTGCAATAAATTGATTTGCGGTAGATATTAAATTCATAGAATGAATGCAATAAATTACATTTGAGCACTAGATATCATAACAAATCTCTCAAATTGTGTACATAATTAGATTCAAAAGTTTCCTAATTTCCTCTTCGCTCGATATAAAAGCGAAGACGAGAAACAAAAACAATAAAGTAAATGACATGAAGAACCAACAAGCAATAAGCTCGATCGTATTCGCGATTCTTCTCGTTTGTTGTTCTGGTAATCTATCTCTTGTATTATCTCTAAAACTGAATATTAATTTTTACTTTGTGTAGACTTTAGAATATGAGTACTGTATTTTGTTTACACTTAGACTGTTATTTTTCGGCCATAATTTGCTTAAGTAGAGAAAATATCTATTCAATTCTTAATATTATACCACATCAAGGAAAAAGAGAGAAGGACTATAAATAAATAGATAAGGTTCTGATATTTTTCCAATTTCTATTTTTCCAATTCTTAATATCTATTCAACTTCTATTTTTCCAATTTCAAAGAGTCATAGATAAGGTTCTGATATTTTGCACTATAATTTTGACACACACTACTTGATAATTGATATTATATAATTCTGTAGTGTTATGTTTAAATCCATAGTCACTAATAAAGAAAAAAGAGAGAAGGAATCAAATTTATGAACCAAAAGTTTAAATCCATAGAAAAGGAACTATATTATTATAATGTAATTAATTTATTTGAATATACTTTTCTACATATTATTTTGCTAACAACAAGTTAGGTACCCAGATAGAGCGACGTACACTGGCAAGTGTTATGTTTGATATCTGCACTGAGGAAACCCCTTTGCCTGGACCATACGGTTGTGATACATTATATGGCATACAGCTATGCCAAATTCACTGCGATGCTTGCTTTGGCAGAAAGGCATTGGTCGATTCAACTTGCACATCCGCGAATACTTGCGTTTGCAGATACATCTGTCATACGGTGTAAAATATTGAAGTAACTAGCCTTACCCCCGCGCAATTGCGTGGGGTTGTTCGGGTTTATAAGTAATGTAGTTGAAGAAAAATTGTTGTTCATTTTGTGTATGTGACTTTCTTTTTGTAATCATTATTATATGTGTAATTTAGTGTGTTGTGTGCGAGTGAAATTTTGTAGCAAAAATCGTTTGAATATTTTAAGAGCCGGATTTCTTGAATAATTCAAACGGTTATTGCTAAAAAAATTATCTATATTTTATACTTCATAAGCAAAATAAGGAAAAAGAACGAATGAGTCGTCATGAAATTTATTAAGAACCTAATAGAACAGAAAACATTGCCGAAAAAAAGAGTGTTCTTAATTTCACAAATCCTTAATTTCGCTACATATTTAGCACAAATATTTTTCGCCCTTTGTGTGGTCGGCCAACAACAAAGTTTCACGATGTCATCGCTAACCGTTTCGTTCGAAACTTTAATTTAAATTATGTCATGATTATTCGCACATCCGTGATTTGGTATATTTTTAACCCCCTAATTTTTTTTGGATATTGTAAAAAATCCTCTATCTTTTCGTAAACTCCAAAAAAGAAACTCTTTACCAAATTTTTATTTTAAAATACTCCTTATGGATGATATTAATTTTTTTTTTCCAAAATACCCTCCAAATCTCATATGTAATAATTAAAACTTATTTTTGTTATTTTTTATTTATTTTAAGAAAATTCATAAACACTTCTTAATATGTAGTGATTTTAAAAAATTTAAATTATTACATATTTTGTTTATATAATTTTAATATTCCATTCTTTATTCATAAAAAACTAACATTAAATAATAATAAATAAACATCTTGCAAATATATTCATAGAAAATATCTATTTAAACATCTACTTTTTATTTTAGTTTTCCTTTTATGTATTTTTTAATATTTTTGTGATATTTTATTTTTAAATATTTGCAAGATGTTCTTTTATTAATATTGTTCAACTTATTATAATTTTATTTTAGTTTTTAAAAAAAAATAATACATAAGTCGAATATTTGTAATGAATGAAATATTAAAATTATATAACATATAACATATAGTAATTTTTTTTTAATTATTATGTATTACAAAAAGTTTAAGAATTTTTTAAAATTAAAAAAGCATTTTTTTTTTAAATGAATACATATGTAAATTAATTTTTTTTTACAATATCTAAAAATTTAAGGAGTCTTTTGAAAAATTTTCAAGTAAAGTGGTGATAGGGAGGCATAATAAGGTGTTGATGTGGACGCATGAGATGAGAGGAATTATTAATAATGTAAAAAAGGACCGAAATTTAAATTAAAAAGGACCAAAATGTTAATAAAAAGTACCAAAGTGTGAAGTAAAACTGAAAATGACCAAGATATAAATAAAAAGGACTATAATGTAAATTCAAAAATTTAAAAAAAGACCGATATGTAAATAAAAGAGGATGAAGATGTAAATATGAAGGACCAAAATGTAAGTTTCTAAACTGAAAAGGACAAAAATGTAAATAGAAAGAACTAAAATGTAGTTTTTTCAACTAAAAAGGACAAAAATGTAAATAAAAAGGACTAAAATGTAAATAAATTTTTTACAAAGAGGCCCCTGGACCAAATTTTAATTTTTAAAACTTGAAAGGACTAAATGTAAATAAAAAGGACCAAAATGAAAATAAAAAAGGACCAAATTGTAAATAAAAAGGACCAAAATGTATTTTTTCAGAAAAGGACCAAAATGTAAATAAATTATTTTTACAAAGAGGCCCCTCGACCAAAATGTAAATTTTAAAACTTCGAAGGACCAAAATGCAAATATAAAGGACCGAAATGTGAAAAAAAGGACCAAAATGTAATTTTTTTTAAAAAATAGGACCAATTTATGGCCCCTGGACTAAAATGTAAATTTCAAAACTTCGAAGGACCAAATGCAAATATAAAGGACGAAAATGTAAAATAGAAAGGACCAAAATGTAAAACTTTTTCGAAAAAAAGACTAATTTGTAAAGAAAAAAGGACCAAAATGTAATTTTTTTTTTTACAAATAGGCCCCTGTTGACGTGGCTGCACCAGGAGGCAGCAAATCCCCTTGCATTATATATATTATAGATATCATGAAATGCGTGTTGTGATGTTATTTCATTTTATCTTATTATATGACACTGAATAGATGTTTCTAGTTCGAATTTTAAATATTCAAGTTGTCTTGTTTATCTTTTATGATGGACGCTATGTTTGAATACAATACTCGAGAAACTATGCCATGTTTAGGGATGTCAACGGAACGGGTCCGGGTTCGGATTCGGATAAGCCTCCTCCATATTCGAATCCGAATTTTTGGATATTATCAAAACCTGAATCTTAAATATCCACGGATAAAAAATCATATCCGAATCCGAATTCGAACTCATTATTCGAAAATCACCTATACAAATCAAAAAAATATAAAATCATTACACAAATATGTAAAATCAGTAACAAATTTAAATACATAAAAAAACCAACATGTATAAAATACATTAGTAATACATATATTACAAATAATAAATTCATAAAACATAAAAAAATATTCATATTAGGGGATATTCTCAGGTATTGTTCAGGTTTGGATCCGGATTCGGATATTTTTCGGATAACAGATATATTCACGGGTAAAAATGTATTTCCGTACCCGATCCGAACCCGGAACGGATATTTTTTTCTTGCTTACGAGTTGAGAGACATAATAAAAGAAATTTCAGATTGTCATTTTACGGCCAAACTTGTCTATTCCACACAAAAAAATGTTGAGTCGTGCTCTCAAATGCATATGAAATGGAAGACGGTGTATGAATACACAACCCAAACAAAATTTCATAAATGTTTCAATATTTGTTCAAACAGAGTTCTTCATGTTTTATTTGCCTCTTTTGACCATGAATACTAGAAACATTTTTCTAATATGGACAATTTGTGTCAATGTGTTTAATGTTTTTATTGCAACCAAGTTATTTCTTAGCATACTGTAAGTACAATTTCATCACTGTTGTGATGAAAAGAAGCTGGAATGTGCATTCTCAATTAGAAAATAAAAGATGAGAACTGACATTTTTACATTTTGCATTCTCAATGAGCAGAAATCTCGGTTACGCCTATGAAAATGGACGACCCGAACACACGTGTGTATTTCTCTATTTCTCAAAATACGTTTCATTATTTACTTTCTTTGGAGAGAATTAATATATTTAATGAATATAGTTTGGTCAATCTTTTTGTGTTGATGATGACAGATATAGAATGGAAACAAGGCAAAAATACTCGACACGAAAAAGCACGGGTTAATATTTTAATCAAAACAAATACTCAATTTTTTTGATAGATATAGCACGAATTATAATTTCTGGATTTCGGATCCAAACTTTTTGGGTTAAAAGGTCTCATCAAATCATCATTTGCATCGCATGATCTCCTCCTCATCCTTATTATCATTCTAATCATTATTACCATCATCATTATATCATCATTCTCATCATATCATCGTAATCTCATCATCCTCATCTCATCATATCTTCATCTTTATCATTAACATATAACTATGTCGTGTAAGTTTTGCGAAAAAATAAAACAATATGATACATTGATCAAAATCATGGTTCCCGGTCTAATACAACACTATCTAATACGAAACAATTCATTACAAATGCTTAATGGAAATACAAATTCATTAATTGTTTCAAATGATCGAAACGAAGCTCTATGTACATATGATTTGTGTGAAAAGAAAAATTGCGATACTATGTCATTTGCAAGTTGTATTCGATGAATTTTATTATTTCGGTTTTGTTGTTATTGCAAATACCAATATCAATGACATCCGAAATGCTAATACGAAAAAGACAAATATGGGATTCGAATATGAAAAACAAATATTACAAACTACGAAATAAGAATAGCAATATGGAGGAGGATAAGCATTAGAATATAAGTATGGGACTCGAATATGAAAAACAAATATCAATGTCATCACTAACTACGATATAAAAATACACAGAAAATACAAATATAAAATGAAAGTACAATTATAAATTAATGAAACGGAATACGGATACAATTGCAAATACAAAATAAAATAAAAATGAAACAAAAAAAACTGACTAGTACAAGTACCAAAACGAAAAACAAAAAATGCAAACATTGGTACCAATCTCAATACGGGTACAAGCACGAATACTATACAAATACAAGTATGACAATAAAAATGAAAATGAATACAAATACCATTTTCTTGATTTTGCATATGATGAATAAACTAATAAACAAATTTGAAAGCAAGAACAGTTTGCATTGTTCAAAAATTCGGCTCTTGAACAATTCAGACGGTTCTTGTTTTCAAATTTATAGAAAAACATGATCTATTGAGACAAATGCACCATGCTTACATATTTTATGTCGAAATGAAATGGTAATACGAATATGATATGAATTACAAATTATGAATTACGAGAGTCACGAATTACGCATTATGGAATATGAAATCAAGAATTCATAACCCGATATACTAAATACTAAATACTTAATTGTGAATGCAAAACACAGCATACGAGTACATACAAATATAAAATACCGATACAAATATGAATGCGAATACGAATATAATTATGAATTACAAATTACGAATTCCTAAATTCGAAATTCGAAACACGAAATACTAAAATAACAAAATACGAAAAACAAAATATGAAAGACGAGTACAACTACGAGCACGAATACCAATCACAATACGAGTACGACAATAAATATGAATATTATTTCCCTGATTTTGCCGATGATGTATAAAACAATAAACAAATTTAAAATCGAGAACTCTTTGAATTGTTCAAGAAATTCGGCTCTTGAACAATTCAGGCGTTTCTTGCTTTAAAATTTACAAAAATCATGATTACTGAGGCATACGCACATTCCTTACATATTTTATGTCCTTAAGAAAGTATTCTCTTTTTTGAATGCATTTCATTGCATAATTATTAATAACCGAATTAACTGAAAATTATGTAACTTTATGTATTGTTTTTTTTGTCAAATATTCATATATTTGTGCATTGTGTTTTTGCGTGTTAATTACATCTTACCCATTAATCATTTATTTTATGCATGCAATCAACATATACCATAGAACTATTTAATTAGATTCGAAATAAATTATGTTTTCATTCATAAATAAATACTTATTCTATATCACTCACACAAAATATAATAATTTTGTTATAATTAGTTTTTCGACTTTATTCTGTTTGCGCAAATATTTGAGTACTTACAATCAATGCAAACATCCAACAATCAAATATACTATTATTTGGATGTAATAATCCCATGATATTTTTTGCTAATACAAAACATCCATTTTCGTTATGATCGTATTCACATCATGCTAAAAATAGATGCAACACGACACACAATCAAATAACCAAATCTACCACAAAATCAATTAAAGAAAGTATATATATTCAAACTTCTCCAAAATTGTGTAAACGAAATAAGCACACTAATATCGACACAGACAAACTCGCGCAATAGCGAGGGAGCGACGCTAGTTTGTTCATATTTTCGGATCCTTTTTTTGCTACTTATATGTCTATGTCGTGTTTTGAGATTATAATTTATGTGTTATGCGTTCACGCAAAAACAAATATATATTTTGAAATGCTTTGTGGATAATTAATGATTGCAAAACTTTAGTGAGTTAGTAGAGTTATGTTTCTTTGATCACATTATTCTCTTTCTTTTGGTAATTAAAAGTTTGCACAAATAATACAACAACAACAAACTATCCAGAAAGATTATACAGTAAGTCCACAGTGTACCGCGTAAATCGCACATGGGTACAACTAGTAGTAACTAAAAGTTTAATCCAATATTCCGAAATTTAAATACCATAATTAGTCCAAGTCTCAAGTAATTTATAATTACTATTAGTATTAGTATTATTATTATTTATATTATTATTATTATTATTATTATTATTACTGTTGTTGTTGTTACTATTATTAATAGTATTGCTGCTATTGTTCTTAATACTCTTGTTATTATTACTATTACATTTGTTATTATTGCATAGTTCATTAATGAGTCCACATATTAGTACTATTATGGTTATTATTGAAGTTGTTGTTATTGTGTTATTCTTGTTGTTGTTATTATTATTATTATATTCTACATAAATAAATAGTATTCAATATTTTTATAATAAACTATTGAATTAATGAGCCCACAGTGCTTTTGTAATCAAGCTAAATTTACACGCTTCGCGCCGCTAGCTATGAAGTTGCATTGGAAGAAAACATTACATAACTAAAATTCAAAGAGATCCATGGTATACTTCCAAAAATAGCACATTTATTTAAATTTTGGTACATTATATATAATACTTTTGCATATATACATTATATAGTTTTCTGAAACTAGAAAAATCTTTTTAGTATTTATTCCTCATTAATGGAAAAAAATTGCGTTTTTGATATGTCATTTTGGATATCTATGAAATTCTTGATATAAATGAGATATTTTCTGTTGTAGAAAGATTGAAATATTAATTCTGTTATATATATAATATAATAAATGATTGTTTATATCCGAATAAACAAATATTAATCTCCGGGTCACTTGGCAAATCGGGAACAACGTTCTCACCCCGGTTGTCAAACTCAAAACCAATCTCGAAAGTCGAAACAAGGTATTGATCTACAACCTATGGTACCAAGATACACCCTCCATCAACGTTCCAAACTTGATCATCAAGCATATGGAATACTCGTTGCGAGTCGGCACCTCCTCTCTTCCCTATGGACACATTATTACACTCGCATGTTTCAAATCCGGGATTATTATACCGGAATCGGATTGGCCATTCGGGAAACTCACAACCGAAAATCTTTTGGTTCCCGAACGCCTCGAAGTGTTCGGACTAAGTCGAAAGAGCAATCAAGGACTCTCGGAACACTAATCTCGAAACAACCGAGCCGGTCCCTATTTCTTTCCCGAAATCCCCTCCGCATGGGTTCCATTTGACCCTCCGGCGCAAGAGACCAACAATCCTCCGGAACCCTCCCGTAGGTCCAAATGGCGTGCTCTCAATGATGGCTCGAGCTCATCCACTCAACCGTCTTTCACTCTTGAGGACATACAAGCACTTCTCGCGGCCCAAACCCTCGAACTAAACACTAGCGCCGAATCAAGACGCAATGAGATCCTCGCCGACAATCGCGTGACCCGCGATACCGTTCTTGCGGCCCGCGACGAGGTTTTGGTTGATAACGCTCTCACCCGAAGTCATGCGGTTCAACTCCGTGCGGAACTATATGACTATGTCGATACCACATTCGAGGCAATGAACCTTCGCTTCAAATCCGACAACAATCCCGATGACGAAGACTCAACCGGAGACGATTAGAGATGTGTGTGTCAAACTAGCTCATTAGAGCCTAAAATATTTTCAAAATTTTACTAGCTATTTGCATTGTCATGTTTGTTTTCGAAACTCGTGTTTATTTGTGTTATTTCGAGTATGTGTATCCATCGCATGTTTCTATGTATGAACTTGAAATTGTTTTACGAAAAAGTTGATTTGGTTATGCAAATGAGTATTATATTTTTAGTTAACATATTCATTAGTAAAATTCAAAAACTATATCACATATAACTCTCAAAAATCATTCGTAATTTAAAGAGTGATTGTTTTTACATGCTCATACATTCATAAAATTCATTTATTGAGGGGGAGCTCGTATTTAGGGGGAGCCTTCCCTCTCGGGAGTCTCATTGACCCTTTTGATCACTTTCAAAATGGGGGAGAAAACGATCAAACGGAAAGTTCTCGATAAAAGGTCGAAACTCTCCAATTCGACGGTGTTTTGAAATTAATCAAAAGGGGGAGTTTGTTGGTTCAAATTTCCTAATGGTTTGATTATTTCAAAACACTGTCATTACTAACGTTTACATCGAGAAAATGTGTAGGATAACGCAGGTACGGTTAGAAGATGATGAAGAGATTCGAAGTCACAAGAAGCACAACAAGAGAAGAATTAGAAGGAACGCCCTTGAAGCATATCAAGAATCAAGATGTCGAAGCCTTCCGTGAGTGGGATTCGCCACAAATAAACCATAGGTAGAAACCTAGTAGATCTCAAGTAAAATCATGTTCAAAATAACAAAGAGTTCAATCAAGCATGAAGTGCGTTCTGAACGAACTCAAAGTCCGTTCATAACGGACTTGCCACATATCAAAATATTATTTCTTGATAAGAACCAAAACTGTCACAGGATTGTGTGCGTTCGAACGAACAAACATGTCCGTTCGAACGGACATTTAGAATCCGTTCACCCACCATTTAAGTGCGTTGAACGGACAATCCTTCCTGTGAACACAAAATGCAATGTATAATTGAGTCCGTTATGAACGGACTTTGTCCGTTCGAACGGACCCACAAATGTACTTGCACGTTATTTTGAAACGGCTAGTACAAACTGCAAGTGCATTCGGAACGAACATTGTGCGTTCGAACGCACTGGCAGTTTTCTGAAGGATTTCTATAGAGAGTAACCCTAAGCTTTCGAGTATGTGTATCCATCGCAGTTTTCTGAAGGAATTCTATGGATAATCAAAGCTATCAATAGAATCCTTCTAGGGCTTCTCTCTCCCACTTCTTCATTTTCAAACTTTCAAAACCAAAAGAGAGAAACCCTAAGCTTTGATTATCCATATCCATTGATAGCTTGAGAAACCCTCTTTAGATCGTTGATCTACTTTCGAAATCCTCCACTAATCGTATCCCACTCACGTGACCGATCACGTTGTAGCTCGATTAGTGAAAATTTGTAATAGGCTAGTGCAACAAATTGTAAAGAGCCTAAGCTATAGATCGATAGAAAGCGTGTAAATCGATCTAGGCGACACCTTGTAATCGAGTGAGTTGGAAGTCAATCGAAAGCCAAAAAGAGGCACAAGGCATTCCCGGAGACGTAGGTACTCGCAAATAATTGAGTCGGTCAATTAAGCGAGTAAAGGGTGAGTTAAATCTACATAGCAACCACCTACCGAACTTCGTAAACAAACATCTTGTGTTCAAGTGTTAGTACGGTATCATCTTTATCATCTAAATTATTATTAATTCCGCACCGTAAATTAGGTTATCATCTAAAGTAAGTGTACGTTAGATTACCAAATTTACCCCCCCCCCCCCCCCCCCCTTCTAGGTTAGAATTAACCAACAGGAAATTATTCTTATGAACTCTCTTCATCGAAAATCATCCTTCATCCAACCTTTTCTATGCTCCTCTTCCATTCCTTTTATTCTCCTTTGCTTCACTTTTGCTCTTTCCCTTCTTCTTTCTCTTTTTATGTTATTAATTAATGGGAGTAAGGGTTTCATTTGGTACAGCTCGTGAGAAAGAGAAATATCCCAATATATATCAAAAGAATTGATCCCACCTATACTTCATCCAATGGAAGTCTAGAGAATAGGGTTAAGTGTGAAAGGGGTTAGGGTTAAGGATTCTTTTTCATTTTGATCCCTCATTTCTCTTGTAATTATTTTCTGTCATATATTTCATCATCCAATTTATTTATTGACATTTATAATCATGATATAAAATTCTCCCCTCCTTAACAGAATTTCGTCTTCGAAATTCGTTACGCATACCATGATATAACATTCTTCCCTCCTTAAAAGAATTTCGTCCTCGAAATTCATCACACATCTTATCTTGCTACATGTCAACTCATTTTCGTGATTGCAATAAAATTCATCAACCGGTCTACAATCATTCATCACACATCGTGACCACATCCCCCACCTCCACAACCTTCTAACAAAATCAATTTTATAGGTCCCATTTGATGATCATTCCATTCTACCAATAATCTCTCTGTTGATGATCATCATGTACACACAATCTTCCACGAACCCGAATAGGACCATCGCTTGCGATTTGAAATTTAGAATCACCACCTCGAGCCAACTCATCATTCACCGCCTACAACTATTCATCATTCCTTTCATTTCTTTAATCTTTGTCACCAACTTGGATTGTGCCCAACCACACTGATAAGAATCCTCGCGATCGTCCAAGCAAAGACTCTCATTTAAATCTCCAAGCACGAACACGAAACTCCACCTATGTACTTAAATATGGGCATTGTAAATCACAACATTTCAATTCAAATCAATTCTTACCAAATTTTCTTTTCACGAATAACTACTACTTCTACAATCCAAATCCTTCAGAATACATCCACCATCTTCAACGCATATTCAACTCCTTTTGCGTAAAGAAATGTTTCGACTCTTGTAATCTGTGAAAATCTCAAACTTCAGCCACGTAGAGACCTCCAACTCTTTCCATTTTGCACGATTACACATCGAAGCCCACAATAAGACGCATCATTACACACCACCAAACCATCTCCACCCGAAAGAATTATTAACCACCTCTTTAACTCCACAAAGATTCTTTCACAATTTTCATTCCACATAAATTTTAAATTCTTCCGCGTCGATCATGTAATAGGCAAATAAATTTCGAAAATTAATCCCTTCACAAACCCTCTACACCAATCAGGAAGACCGAGAAAAATACGAGTCTCAATCACATTTGAAGATTTCTTCCAATAAAGAACATCTTCCATTTCTCCAAATCTTCAAAACTATCTTCACCGGTTATTACAATCCAATGAAATACCTTCACCGAAAACTCTGAACCTCGATCCAAAAATCGCATTTGTTTTACTTCACATACAACTTCTTCTTCCTCCAAATATCCAACGCAAACCACAAATGCATTGCATGCTACTCTCGACCTTTTCTTCGTGCATTCACTCAAGTCCGTCCTGAGTTATTACCATAATAACACACTCGCTCGCCAACCGAGAAATTCCTCCACCAATGTCCATTCCGGCTACAATAATACATACCGACTATGATGTAATCAACACACATCACTCAATCTTCATTTCCACACACTTCTTCAAATTTCTAACAAGAGGCTTCAAGAACTCAGAAATTTCCTTCACTTGCCTCTTTAGACTCTCCATCCTCGTCTCACACTACTTCAGCTTCTAAAAATCACATTGCACCCATACTTCTTTGTCCACTACATTTACCAAACTATTGTACAAAACAACACACACTCCACCATTCACACTTCTACAAGACATAAAAGGCACACTCGACATCCACCACATTTAATGCACTGAGAAACACACACTCAACCCTTTTTGTCGGAGCATAAATTCCGAACACACCTCCACACTTTCTTACACTCACTTCTTACATCACGCAATGCAAATTGCGATACATCACTAAAATACGCTCATTCTTCAATATCATCACTCCATCTTGCATTAGAATCGCGAGCATTTCTTCATTGTCCATTCAAATGAAAATGGATCGTGTTGTTTCTTACACGCATCAACAAACTCCTTCTAGGTAACAAAATCCATTTTGGACAGGTGCACATCCATACGCACCACTACGTACTACAAAACCATTTTCTCCCAGAAATTATTAACATCTTCTCCAACTCCTTAAAGCTTCATTACGAGACCGCTTCCAATTGAAACTCCATCAATTTTCTTCAGATTTGCTTCTTCAATTTCTGCTTCTTCTTCATACATTCGCTTGAATTTCGGGTTGTGATCCACCCACAACATTCTTCCTCATTTGCATAGACTTGTGCATCTTCAATTTGAATTACTCGCAGACTTAATTCTTTTAGCTCTACCCACTCTTTATATTCATCTTGTGTCGCTTGAACTCCTCATTTTCGCATTCCGTCAATACGGCTTTGTGAACAACATTCACACAACAATTGACATTTATTTCCGGGCATAACTTCCGAACAAACTTCGACACTTTTTCGCTCATAATAAATATGAACCACATTTTTCATTCAGTGCATCCACAAAATCTCTCTAGCTAACCTTACCATCAAACGACACCCTCTTCATAGAGGACACAAATGGTCTGCATCATGTCCATCATAATCGAAACAACCAACTTCACCTTTTCAGCATCATCGATCACTTCAAAAGTCTTGTTCGCCCTTAGAAAATCCACTCCTACGACTTTCGAGGGCCATTCGTACAAAAGAAGAATTTTGACCCAACACTTCCACCACCACTACTTCAATCATAATGCATTCTCATTCGACAACCACTTCAACCACCACTTCATCCAACAAAACCACTACCTTCATCACAATGCATCTATAAATGCAATTGCGGAGATCCTTTTTCCTTCACGAGACTTCTCAACTTCATAAAGTACATCTTCTTCATATACAAAGCCTTCGTGTACTCTTCGCACCAATCGACGAAAGCATTATGCTTCCCTACATCAAGGGACCTTACTCAGCTCCGCCAACTACAACCTTCCTTCTACCAAGCTTTTTCGAACTCTTGCCGCCAACTACAACCACAACTACATAAATGCTCGGTACTTCACAAACTACAATTTTCCCTTGAAAAAGGCTTCTTCAAACTCCCTCCAACAACAACCAAAACTAGATGAGCTACCACAAATTCACAAACTTCAAACTTCAACTTGCTCATGCAAATCCCTCATGAATTCCATACACCAACAAAAACCACACCTACATGAGCACTCAAAACTTCATAAACTACAACTCGCTCGTACAAAGCCTTCTTTCACTTTACGTACTAGGAATGAAAGCACTACTCTTACCTACATTAGGCACCATCGGTGGCACAAACTACAACTTCTTCATACAAAGCCTTCTTGCGCATTTGCACCAACCATGCAAAGCACTAAACCTTCCTACAAGAGTGCCATTCAGCTCCACGAACTACATCATCTTCCTCTTCATGTCGTCCTACACTCTCTACACCAACAATTAAAACACTATAGTTTTCTACATTAGTGGCATTCACACTCTCTAAAGTCGTTTAAAGACGCATTGAGCAAGGTATGGGCACATACGGTATAGTGTTAAAGACTTCTGCAGGTCAACTAGGACCGTTGCTCTGATACCAAAAAGGTTCTCACGACCCGAAATAAAATAATATAATCGTGCACAACGTACTCACCTTCATTAAATGAGCATTAGCAGAGTCAAAAACACACAATACGAAAACCAGTTGGCATAAAATATAATCTACAAATACCAAAATACATATGGTGGGTACAAACAAATAAAACTAAAACAAATATGATAACTGGTGATCGCAACTCCGCTACGCTCATAATCTACACGAATGCCACTGCCACCTCAAGTGCTACCTGGAAATGTTGGCTGAGAGTTAGATAAGTAAAATAATATTTAATTATCATTTACTATCGACGACGACTACCACGACAACCTACTACGAGAACTACCATGATGACCAACTACAACGATCTAGGAATTCTGCAAATACGACAACAACCACTACAGAATTCTCATCGTGAAACCATGACGATAACAACACGGAACTAACTCATTGACTGGTACCTCGAATCAGCTTGAGGTAAAAGTCAACCACAACAACTACTACCACAACTATGATCCTGCAAACACGGTAACAACTACTACATAATTCATAGTGTGATACTACAACAACTTCCACTACAACTATGATCCTGCAAATACGGTAACAACTACTACAGAATTCATAGTGTAGAGAACCACTTCGATAAGGTTGGCTTCCATAAGGGACCCCACTCATAGACTAGTACCTCGGATCCACATGAGGTAAAAGTCCGCTGCACTCTATCCCAAGAGTGGTGGTTTCAACCACGCCACGACTGAAACCACGCCCCCTCGATCAACTTGAGGAGACCGTACTGCTACGTCTGACAGTTCGCAAGTTCGTGAGCGACCCGAAGATGCACCTCTGGCCAGACACTACATTAATGTCCAAACATGTGTTCCCTTATCCTACATACTACAAAGAACTACACATATTCTATAGATAAAATGATGAACAAATAAATAAGTAATCAGATGCAGTAATCATAATTACTGCCATGAGAACCACCTCGGAATAAGCTTTCCAACGGAACCAAGAACTCACGAAACGGAGACCGAACGGAGAAGTTATGACCAAATTACGAAGACGTGACACACACAATCTGGTCCGATACACCCGTCAAACAACCGATCAAACTACAACATCTCTACTTATCCGACACATCAAAGCTTCTACTAACCTCGAGATGAAATCCTAACAATACGGGAGTGATGACCAACATGAAGAAACTACACGAGGCAACTCAACTACTCAAAGAAACCTCAAACTACAACGACAAACTACAACAACAACTACTCATAGAAATCTCAGCCATGTGTTTAATCTTGGCTCGTTTTCTCATTAATCCAACCATTAATTAATTGGACGTTATCGAGCAATCGAGCCTTCTCCTATTTACTACCGGTGACTCAAACCGACAATCTACAAATCTTTCCTGAAATTCAGATTTAACATAATACAACAATACCGGGTTATTGGATCTCAAACATAAACCAAACATGAACCCGACCCGTTAAGAATAAACACCTCAATTCTCTCTCTTCCATGCATCCACAAACCGAAACCCTAATTCCAATACTTATGATCAACAAATAGCCCAACCGCCACTATTCAAACGGCCGAACCATCACGATCAAACATCTTCCACGACAATCCAATTCTCAACACTCGACCCGACCCAAGATAGTATTTCGGACACAAAATTAGGGTTCCACAAATCAAGCCTTAATCAGAAATGTATCAATACACATGGCAGTATTATGAGGTACTATAAACATTGAATATCAAGTCCGAGATATACCCCTAAACAAATGTCTAATCGCAACCAACTCGGCACCTCTTCCTGGCCCGAAGCATGTTCCACGATGCCTCCATGCCATCCATTCTTCTGCCCCGAGACTTGTGCCGCCATGATGTCCCCATCCTGCCGAACACCAGCCCCCGTACTCGTGCCATGTTGCCGCCATCACCTCACGATCATGCCGCTGCCGTTGCCGTTGCCCGATGCACACCCTGCGACACCGTTTTCCTCATCTAGTGCCTACGCCATAGAGTCCCCGTGATGCCGTTGTGTCGCAACGATGCCGTTCTCAAACCCTCGCTGCTTCCTGCTTGTCCCTTCTCCTCTTATTCACCCATCAATTATGAGGGTAGGAAATTATTCTTATGAACTCTCTTCATCGAAAATCATCCTTCATCCAACCTTTTCTATGCTCCTCTTCCATTCCTTTTATTCTCCTTTGCTTCACTTTTGCTCTTTCCCTTCTTCTTTCTCTTTTTATGTTATTAATTAATGGGAGTAAGGGTTTCATTTGGTACAGCTCGTGAGAAAGAGAAATATCCCAATATATATCAAAAGAATTGATCCCACCTATACTTCATCCAATGGAAGTCTAGAGAATAGGGTTAAGTGTGAAAGGGGTTAGGGTTAAGGGTTCTTTTTCATTTTGATCCCTCATTTCTCTTGTAATTATTTTCTGTCATATATTTCATCATCCAATTTATTTATTGACATTTATAATCATGATATAAAATTCTCCCCTCCTTAACAGAATTTTGTCTTCGAAATTCGTTACGCATACCATGATATAACATACAACGTTGTAAATTAATAATGACAACCTTGTTAATGATTTGCAAAATAAATTTTATTTTTGATAAAATAAATTTTATTTTAGATATTTTATTTTAGAAAATTAATAAGATTTATTTGACTTGTGTATTTATGACCTCTTAATGACATAATTATAATGTCATAAACATCATGGTGAAATTTAGATGATATTATGTGTCATCTTATAAAATATATATAAATGACACTATGTGTCATCATATTAATAATGTAGAAATTATTTGTCATGAAATGAGATGTAAGAACATGCACACTTACACTTGTATGGGTATGTGTCATGAATAAATATAAAACTTTCCCATGTATGTGTATGTGTCATGACATGAATGCAAGTTAACATGTATGGTTACACATGCATGACTATGTGTCATGATAAGAATGCAAGTTAACATGCATGGTTATACAAGGATGACCATGTGTCATGGTATAACATGCTTATTTCTGATGGGAATTATCCCGTCCCGGGACCCGCACAGCGGATATGAAGGTCCGGTCCGGTTTCCAAATCTCGAGATCACGCTTCGATATCGAGGGTACGATGCAAAGTAAGATAGATGATTACCTGCGTGGAATTGATCACGCACGAAGGGTTGATTGATCGCATCCTTCTCTTCTTCGGTGTCACGTTGGTGACTAGCCCGTGCGTCCCATATGAAAGAAATACAGTTTCGGATCAACCTTAAAAGCGTACACAATGATAAACGAACGTACGCGTTCATGGGCAAAACTTTCAGTTAATGAATCAAATTTGAATGGTTCAAATTGGTTTGATAGATAATAAGATTATCTAGAACTTGCATGTAGAAATATATTTCATTTGAACGAAGTATAAGTGTCATTTTAATGAAATACCGAAAGGGTGCAACAGTATGACATACAGTTAGTAAAACTGTAATAACCTTTTCATACGAACTCCAATTGAGCTGATAAAAATTGGGTTGGAAAGATAATATGATTATCTACAACTTTCGTGAAGGTCGAAAGTCTGTTAAAGGAATTTAACAATTTCGTTTCGACAGAATACTGAAAGGGTACATGCAGTTTTCTGTGTGAAAATGTGTATATTGGATATACATACTTTTTGGCCCATCCTAATTCTATGTGATATAAATAGGATATTTCTCTCTCCTCTATTCAGGCCAATCAATTGAATTAATCAGATTAATCCAGAAATAGAGAGTCATCTTTCAGAGAGTGAAAGGGTGCGGAAAGAGAGAAGCGAGAAAAACGGTTTTTCTTGGTTTAGAGAATCAATTCGATCAAGCAAGTTTACCGGTATATCGTCTAGGCATGTATACCCGTAACCGAGGTGCTATGACTCACGGTGGATACGAGTAGAGGAGCAACATCTGTGGCTCTTCGATTGTCATCAAACCGAAGGAACAAATCTGTCGGCGACGAAGCGGTGAGAGACGCGTGGGCGTGGGACGCGCGTTTTGTCACCAACGTGACAAGGAGTAAAGGAGGATAAGCGAGAACCCTTCGAGCGTGATCAATTTCATGCCGGTAAAGATCAATTTCATATCTGTTGCGCGGGCCTGGGGTCGGAATATTTTCCCTACACCATACCACACGTCTCCCACCGTCTTGACACGCTTCCGGTTGTCTTTCGTGCGTCCCACGTTCACACGCTTCCACAACCTTTCACTCTCTTACTTCTCCGGTTTGATCACAACGAAGAGCCTCAAGTGTCGCTCCTCTACCCGTATCCATCATGAGTCGTAGCCCCTCGGTCGCGGATGCACCTGCCTAGATGATGCACCGGTGAACTTGCATGATTGCTTTTGATTCTTTAGACAGAGAAAACTTTCTTTTCTCCTCTTTTATTTCTCTCTTTCTCCACACTCTTTCAACTCCTTGTATACAATGATTGACTGGATTGGACTGAATGATTCACATCTTAGACTGATTAGAGGAGAGATAAACATCCTTTTTATACTAAAATAGGACAAGGATTGGGTGAAAGGTTGTATATATTCAATATACACATCCAGTTGTATGTTCGTTCGAACGCAACGTACAGTTCGTTCGAACGGACTGCTTCCTGTCATGAGAATGTATAAAACCATTTTATACTCGAAGAGGTCCGTTCGAACGCACCCTTACTGTTCGTTCCAACGAAACATTTCCTGTCTCACTTCAGTGTTAATTCCAAACATCATTCGTTGTAGTCCGTTCGAACGAACATAATGTTGGTTCGAACGAACCACTCCCTGTAATGAATATGTGTAAAACCATTTTACACTCATAGCGGTCCGTTCGAACGGACCCAATGGTTAGTTCGAACGAACCACTCTCTGGATCTTAACTTTGCACAATCCTATTATGCATTTAATCAACCCATGAACATTCATGTGCATATATCTTTATATGTACTTTTTTACGGTTGATCCGAAACTGTATTTCTTTCAGTTTCTACTATAAATAAGCCATGATTCTTGAGAAAATAAGTAAGAGAAAGTAAGAGAAGAAAGATAAAAACACATCACGAATTTATGAGAAATAAAGAGAAAATAAGAGAAAGAAAGAGAAAAAACACACCACAAATTTATGAGAAAGAAAGATAAAAGAGAATACCATTCAAGAAAGAAAGAGAGAAAAGAAGAGATACAATCTCATACAAGTCTTATACTTCTCGGTTAATTTTCTTACAGATCCACTTCAAACAAATTACTGCAAAATTTGTTTGGAAAGTGTTACGATAGTCTTGGTATTTTCGAGTAGGTGTTTGGGTCTGATTTTGTTTGTGCTAACGCAGTCATAAATGCTACTGTATCCTGGAAGGCTATTCATTGGACCCGTTGCACACCAAATAATATAATTGGGTGGAACGAATAAGTCTTTAAGGACATCGACATTGTAACGCGAATAGTAGCCATCTCTAATTACCATTCTCTTTAATTTATCCACTTACCATCTATAAGTGACATTATCTCATATTTACCCGAATACCCACCAAAATCGTAAAGACTTATTCGGTATAATAGCACCAATTAACCACAAAGAGATGTCTTTTGAGATTGTGAAATTAGAGAGGTTTAACGGTGGTAACTTTATCCGATGGCAACGAAAGATGCGGTTCTTGCTAACCACTCTTAAAGTTGACCATATGTTGAATACCACACCACCGATGATGAATGATGGTGAGACACTATCCGAGATCAGAAATAGAAGAAAGATTGAAAGCGATGATTAAGTGTGTCATAATTATATCCTCAATGCCTTGGATGATGGTTTGTATGATATCTTTCAAACCACTACCAATGTAAAGGAACTCTGGGACAAACTAGAGGCCAGATACATGTCTAAGGATATCACAAGTAAGAAATTTATAATTCATCGTTCCAATCATTTTACCATGGTAGATAGTCGATCAGGCATGGAATAATTTACCAATGATGAGCAGAAAGCTCTAGAAATGCAAGTCCACATGATAAAAAGAGTTCATTGTCATAAGTCTTGTATGAGAACATACAAGAAGTCTAATAAAGCCTCATTTTATAAAAAGAAAAATGTTGCGTGTTATCATTGTGATATGTCCGAACATTACAAATCGGACTATCAATTTTTAAAGAAAAAGAGTAACGCACCTACTGTAAAAGAAAATTTTGTGGCCATGATATCCGAGGTCAATAAGGTCGGGGATGGTGGGGCTTGGTGGATTGACTCAGGCGCCACTCGGCATGTCTGCAAAGACTGAGGTCTATTTTAGACTTATGAGCCGGTAGGGCTAGGAACTGTCTTATATATGGTAATTCGTCCACTGTGTCAGTGCCTGGAAAAATAACTTGTTAGATTGAATTTACATCTGGAAGAACGCTATTGTTACATGATGTTTATCATGTGTTGGGTATCGACGTCACTAACGAGCCCCGCGCAGCAGATTGAGAGGTCCGGTCCGACCCGATCCCGAGGATCACGTCGACGACTCGATCGTACAAATCCTAAACTACATGCAACTACCTATGAATATAACAATTATAGACATAGATTCGTACCACGTGAAATTGATCACGGTGACGGGTTGAACGTGTAGTTGCTGCTAGTCCTTTGCTTCAATTCTGGTGACACGCACGTCCCATGCCCGCGCGATTCGATACCTAATTCGAAGCTCCTTTTGTCGTATACAACTGGAATTGCTCCGGTTCGTCTCCGACCTTGCTCGAGATTGATCACAGCGGAGAATCTCAGTTGAGATCCCTGTACTCATATCCACCTCGAGCTTACCTCTTTCGGTTGAGACAAACTTGCTCATGATCCAATCTCCTTTCTTTCTCTCTTTTCTTGTCTCACAAGAACAAAACCTCTATTCTGAATGGATGATTGAGAGAGAAGAGAAGGTTTCATATCTTATAATAAAATCTGAATTAATGGGTATTAACGAGTATCAAAACTGAAAATCTGGAATTTGGATCATTGTGCGTCATGACGCACCATATGGTGCATCATGACGCAAGAGTCACAAGTACTACATCTAACAGTTATTGCACTGTCCGTCATGACGGACAGGATGGTGCGTCATGACGCACCGGTCATGATGCACCACCGTCATGACGCACAGTCCGGTGCGTCATGATGGTATACTCACAGATTGGCTTATCTAGAAAATAATGTATTGTGCGTCATGACGCACAATATGCTGCGTCATGACGGACCATGTATTTTCTGTGATATTTGCATAATCCTATTATGTATCCAATCGTTTCAACAAACACGTATGTTCACCTACCCTCATGTGTACAATCTACTAGTTGATTTGTAACTGTATTTCCTTCATCATGTTCCAGATATTATAAAAAATCTTGTATCAGGTGAATTATTAATTAAGTTTTGTTTCAAACTCGTTTTTCAGGCAGATGAATTTATTCTATCGAAGTACGATAAAAATATCGGAAAAGGTTACCTATGTGATGTAATGTTTCAACTTAGTGTAACCAGTAATGATGTTTCAACTTATATGATTGATTCGCCTTGTATGTGGCACAATTGTCTTGGACATGTTAATTTTCGTAAAATGCACGAAATGGTCAAACTTGATTTAATTTCATCTTTTGATAAGAATATTACAAGTTGTTAGACTTGTAAACTTACAAAATTTACTAAAAAACCATACACAGCGGTAACAAGATGTTCAAACTTACTTGAGCTTATACATTCTGATGTATGTGATTTTCACAGCACACCAATTATTGGTGGAAAGAAATATCTTGTTACATTTATCGATGATTATTCACGATATTGTTATGTATATTTATTAAAATCAAAAGATGTAGTTTTAGAAAAGTTTCAAGTTTACAAAAATGAAGTTGAATTACATACTGAAAGCTCTGTCAAGTGTTTGAGAACTGATAGAGGGGGCGAATATTTTAATCCCCAATACTTTGAATCAAAAGGCATTATCCATCAGATAACTGCACCTTACTCACCACAACAAAATGGTGTAGCGGAAAGAAAAATAGAGTCCTTACAGAAATGATAAATGCAATGTTTTCTAATTCTTGTTTGGGGGCAAGGTTTTTTGGGGGAAGCTGCTTTGACAGCGTGCCATATTTTAAATAGAGTCCCTATGTACGAAAAACAATAAAGTCACACCATATGAATATTTCAAGAAAAAAAACCAAACTTGAATTATTTCAAAGTTTGGGGTTGTCGAGCAATTGTCAAATTGTCATAACCCAAAAAGAAAAAATTGGGTGAAAGAGGAATTGAATGTATATTTTTGGGTTATGCCCAAAATAACAAAACATATATGTTCATGGTAGTTGAACCAAATGATTCAATAAATGTAAATTTTATTATTGAATCAAGAGATGCTATATTTGATGAAAATAGATTTATCTCAATTTCTAGGTCCAACTTACAAGCCTTCAAGAATGAGAAAGTCGAAAATACTAAACCAAGGAAAAACAAAAGAATTAGAAAAGCAAAAGATTTTGGACTAGATTTCTTTATGTATCTAGTTGACGGTACTAGAAATTCGGTCAAGACAGAAATTCCATACTGTTTCAATACAGATGGAGACCCTATGAACATAATGAAGCAATTAAATCGAATGATACCATCTTTTGGAAAGAGGCAATTCATAATGAAATCGATTGAATCCTCGAAAACAACACTTGGGTGTTGGTAGATCTTCCACCCTGTTGCAAACTAATCGGTTGCAAATGGATTTTCAAAAAAAAAATGAAGGTGGATGGAACAGTTGATAAATATAAAGCTAGACTGGTTGCGAATGGTTTTACTCAACATGAAGGTGTCGGTTATTTTGATACCTATACACCAGTGGCTCGGAATGCAACAATCCGAATGTTAATTGCATTGACAACATTGCATAATTTGATCATTCATCAGATGGATGTAAAAATAGGTTTTCTAAATGGTAATTTAGAAGAAGAGGTATACATCGAACAACCTGAAGGGTATGTATTGCCTGGTCAAGAAAACAAGGTATGTAAACTTGTTAAGTTATTATATCGACTAAAGCAGACGCCTAAACAATGGCATGATAAATTTGACCAAATTCTATTAATGAATGGATTCACAATAAATGAATCGGATAAATGCATTTATTGCAAATTCAATAATAACAAAGGTGTCATCATTTGTTTCTATGTAGATGACATGTTGATATTTGACACTGATTTGGAAATAATAAAATATACAAAATTATTTCTGTCAAATAATTTTGATATGAAAGATATGTGTGTTGCATATGTGATACTCGGGATACAAAAATATTAGAAATAGTGACAACATAATTTTATCCCAATCACATTACATTGAAAATATATTAAATATATTTGAGTACTTAGATTGCACTCCAGTAGAAACAGCATTTGATCCAAGTGCGAAATTACTATCCAATAATGGTAGAACTGTGAATCAATCGGGATATGCACAGATAATTGGATACTTAATGTATGTTATGACGTGTACCAGACCTGATATTGCTTTTGCAGTTGGTAAAGTAAGTAGGTACACAAGTAATCCAAATAATTTACACTGGCAAGTAGTACATAGAATACTGAAATATTTAAAGAAGACCATAAATTATGATATTTCTTATAATGTGATCCTTCAGTTTTAGAAGGACACAATGATGCCACTTGAATACAAGATATAGAAGACCACGCTTCAACTAGTGATTGGGTATTTACACTTGCTGGTGGGGTTATCTCATGGAAATCCAAGAAACAAACATGTATTGCAGATTCTACTATGACTGTAGAATTTATAGCATTAGAATCAGCAAGTAGAGAAGCAGAATGGCTTCATGAAATGTTATCACAAATATCATTATGGCAAAAACTGATTCCGTATGTATCAATACATTGTGATAATTAGGCCACACTATCTAGAGCATATAGTGAAATATATAATGGTAAGTCTCGACGTACTGGTCGAAGACACATTACAGTGAGACAATTAATTACTAGTGGAGTAATTAGTATTGACTTTGTAAGATCTCACAAAAATTTGGCTGATCCGTTAACAAAACCTCTTGTAAGAGATATGTTGTAAAAAACAACTAAAGGGATGGGACTTAAGCCCATATAAGAATATCACAGATAACAAAATTACGACTAAACATTTTGTACAATGGCAGATCTTTAGTTCAATGGTCGATTTTGTGAAACTTGTGATGCAATCACTTTTGTAAAAAATTTCCATCCAAGGAAATAAGTGCTTGGACCGTAATGTAAAAAGGGAAGGATGAGCACAAGCTCTTACTAGACATATTTTAAAGTGTTTTAAGTACGGGACACTTGTGAGTCTACCTATGTGGATGAGAAGTGGGGCCGCTTCTTAGAGTCCGGACTTAACTCTTAAAGCATCCATGAAACAGGATATAGACGCATGGCCATTAACGCGTCGTCAATATAAACACTTACTAGGATATGAGATTCTATGTGTGAGATATATCATGTTGGTCAAATAGGATATTTGGTTCAAAGACTTGTCTACTAGATTATTATGATCAACTTTGATAAATTATCACTACGTAATGGTTCAAATCGAGATATACCTTTATTTATGCATAGAAACGCCAGAACTATCAAAGATCTATAAAAATATTTTATTTTCTTTTATTTTGAAATTGGTGGGGCAATGTTAATGATTTTCAAAATAAATTTTATTTTTAATAAAATAAATTTTGTTTTAGATATTTTATTTTAGAAAATTAAATAGACTTATTTGACTTGTATACTCATAATCTCTTAATGACATGATTATAATGTCATAATATATATATATATATATATATAAATATATATATATATATATATATATATATATATATATATATATATATATATATATATATATATATATATATATATATATATATATATATATATAGAGAAATGCTAAATAGAATCCACAAAAAGAATCCACAAATCGAATCCAAGGACCAAAAAAATAATACATGTACAGGCGGAGGGGCCTGTTTATAATATGATCAAAATTTACAGACGGAGGGACCTTTTTGTAAATAAGCAACAATAGTCCTCTCCCTCGACAGACCTTCATCTCTCTTCCTCTCTCCTCTCTGAGGCGATTTAGGCGATTTAGGCGAACCTTGCTCCGTCGCGATCCTTCTTCTGTATAGGTCTCCGACGATTCACGATCCTTCTCCAGATCTGAGACTTCTTTTCTCTCGGCGATGGCGAACAAGAAGAAATGGCGATGGCGATGGCGACAAGAAGATTGAATCGTCTCTTCTTCTGGCCATAACGACGAGGAATCCATAGTCGATGAGGCGAGAAAACTCTAATCGATCCATGACAGATGATTTGTTGTTTTCTTCTTCTCATGATAAGGTAACTCTTGCTTGTGTAAATTTGCAAATTCAACTGTAAATTTCAATTTCAATTGTTGAATTTGCAAATTTTGCTTCGGTTTTCGAATCCGAAATGGAATTCTCTTCCAATTAGCCCGAATTATGTACTAATTACTTTCCCAATTAGCCCCAATTCAGTCTCAATCATGCAATTCAACTCAATAATGTTTCAATTGCACATTTAGACCTCAATTGAGTTCTAGCTAAGTTCTGATTGTGCAAATGAGCATCAATCAAGGCTCGATTTATATATATTTGACCTAATTTTTTTTTTAGATAAATGCAGATGCACTTGCATTGGTGAGGCGAGATATACCGATTGGGATCTGGCCGGTGAATCCCGAGTTGGATAAGTTCAGATAAGTGAGATTTGGAAAACGTTCGAATCCAGTTTGTGGAAAAGGAATTTTATTGAACAGGTTGTAGGCGAGGCTGAGATTCTCGAGCGAGTTGAGGTTAAAGAGAGATGGTTCAAGATTGAGTGAGGTCACTCCACCGGTGAACCGATCACATTTGACTCCTTGTCCCTAGTCGCGCCCTCCTTCTCCCTATCGAACAGGTTAAAGAGAGATGTATTGTAATTGTGATATTGAACTTTAAATGTGACTGTAATTGTTATATTTTTCAGTTTTATTAAAATCTTGATATTAATTATTTTTTATCGAAGACGTGATGATTTTTGTAATATTTATTTGAATTACTTCTAATTCTTTTCCTGTGACATGTGAGTGGTAGTTTTTAGAATTAATGTAGTAAATTCAGGCAATTAACCATTATTATATATCAAAAAACTACAATTGGTATAGTTTGTATTATTCTACTGAATATATCTGAATATTATAAAAAGAAAATTTGAATACTTGTACTAGTTATTGTAAAATATTCTCCAAAAATATTAGTTTAACATACTAAGAGAAAATAACTATTGAATACTAAGAGAGGAAATATTTCATCCAAAAAAAGTTCTCAATATATATGATTGAATTTAACAAAAAATGTTCTCAAAAAAACTTCTCAATACATGAATTTAGCAATATTTCATCGTAAAATATCTGAATATTATAAAAAGTTCTCAAAATGATTGAATTTAGCAATATATATGATTTAATTTACCAAAATATATAATTGAATTTAGCAAAATATATGATGGAATTTAGAAAAATATATGATTGAATTTTTAAAAATATATGATTGAATAAAGCAAAATATATGATTGATTTTTGCTAAATAAATTATTGAATTTATTTAAATATACGATTAAATCTAGCAAGATACACGATCGAATATACAAAATATATGATTGAATATAACAAAAATAGCAAAATATATGAATCATTGTACACAGATATATGATTTAATGTAGATAAATATACGATTGTAATCTAGCAAAATATATTTTTGGATTTAAAATTAAAATAATATAAGGACTTAAAAATAACAAAATAAACACACGGATGGACTACTTTGTAAAATATACTTCTGCTATTCTTTCAAATCTTTCTTCTTCCAACATACCCGCCTTTGTTCTTATTGTTCGCTTCCTCGGCGATCTCATTCATGCTGTCCATCCCCGATATCGGCCGTGCTCGCCTTCGCCGATCTGAACCGATCTGAGCTCTTATTGTCATTGAAATTCTCTTAACGTTGCTCCCAGATCTTAACCTTCAGAATTCTTTTACAGGTATTCTACTTTTGAAATTTTAAATTTTAATTACTGTTTAAAATCTAATAATTTTTCTGATATTAACAAAATATAATTAGTACGATCAAATTCTACTATTCTAAATTACATTTCTCTTCTGTTTTTTTTTATTTACATTCATTGATATATCATCTTGTTATATTTAATCATATATTTTTGCTATTTTTGTTAGATTGAATCATATATTTTGTTAATTCAATCGTGTATTATTCTAGATTCAATTGCATATTTAAATAAATTCAATATATATTTTGCTAAAATCAATCATATATTTTGCTAGATCAATCATATATTTTGGTTGATTCAAACATATATTTTGGTAAATTAATCACATATTTTGCTAATTCAATCATATATTTTGCTAGATTCAATCATATATTTTGGTTATTCAATCATATATTTTGCTATATTCAATCATATATTTTGCTTAATTAAATCATATATATTGACAAATTATACTATTCTAAATTACATTTCTCTTCTGTTTTTTTTTTATTTTGCAGAATGTCTACTGGCTCGAACAACGATCTGCTCAATGTTAACAATCCAATTTTACCAATACAAGAAGCTTCGAAAGAAAATGATAACTTCAGTACCAACGGAGTTGATCAAGACGAAACATCTGATATTGGAAATTCAGAAAAACCTGAAATTAATCCTCATGAATTCATTCAACCAGAATTGAAGACAGAATACATACCAGTTCTTAACATGAAATTCCCTTCTCTCAAACATGCCGAAGATTTCTACTACCGGTATGCCTATAATGCCGGTTTTGGTATAGTTAAGAAAGGTGGTAGTGACAAAAGCCAAAAAAGATCTCGTCAATTATTCAAGTGTACCAGAGAAGGTTCCCCAAATCACAAATCTGATAAATTGGTAATGTATAGGAGGAGGCTCGACGTCAAAATTAATTGCAAAGCAATGGTGCAAATCACACCATTTGGTGATGACATTAATGGTGAATGGTATTACAAATCTGTAAATCTGGATCACAATCATGAACTCACACCAGGAATGTCACATAAATTCAGATGCTTTCGTTCATTACCAATGTTTATAAAAAGGCAAATTGAAATCAATGAAATAGCCGGTCTATCTGTTGAAGCTAACATCAATTCAGTCATAGCAATTGGAGGTGGTTCAGAAATTTCATGTGGTTTTACGAAGAAAGATGCCAGAAACGTAATTACAAAAATAAGAGCTGCTAACCAACCAAAAGGAGATACCAAAGCTCTCTTATCTTATTTTCAAAATAAACAATTGGCCGATCCAATGTTCTTTTTTAAGGTTGATTTCGATGATGATGATTGTCTCGAAAGGGTTTTCTGGGCTGATTCATATTCACGACAATCTTACAAGTACTTCGGCGATGTGATTTCCTTTGATGCAACATACATGACTAATAGGTATTCTTTAATATTTTCTGTAATTTATAATAATTTATATGACCATTAGATTAGATAATGAGGTAGCAAACTATAATCTTTTGTTTTCTGAAAACCTATTATTTATAGCAAAATATACGATTATTATAATCAAAATATATGATTGTATTTAACAGAATATACTAAAAGTTTTTATTCTCTTTTTTTATAGGTATGGCATGCCTTTTGTTCCATTTGTTGGTGTTAATCATCACATGAATTCAATTATCATGGGTTGCGCACTTGTTGCAACAGAAACAACAGAAACATATGAGTGGATATTTAGAACATTTATTCAATGTATGTCAAATGAAGCACCGAAAACAATTATAACTGACCAGTCACCCTCGATGAAAATAGCAATTAATAATGTAATGCCCAATACAAAGCATCGTCTTTGTATGTGGCATATACTAAAAAAAATTGCTGACAAAGTTCGAAAAAAACATGATGCATCCGATGACATATGCAGTATTGTGAAGCATTCAACTACTCCTGAAAAATTTGAAGAAAATTGGAAGGCCGTATTAGAGCTTCATAATTTGCAAGGTAATTTTTACGTTAATTTTAATTTGTCCAATTAATTTCATTTTTTCATATATATTTTTTATTTTTTGAAAAGATAATAGATGGCTCAAACAATTACACAACATAAGGGAAGAATGGGTGCCAGCTTATATTAACGACCATTTTTGGGCTGGAATGTTATCTTCTCAGCGTAGCGAAAGTATGAATTCCTTTTTCGACCAGTATGTGAATTCAAATACTGGTGTGTCCTTATTTGCCAAGAGATTTGATATTGCTCAAAATCGAATTATTGAAATTGAACTCAACGCTGATAACATGTAAATATCATTTTTAACATAATATTCTAATCATTTTGGCATATTATATAAATGTTAATTTAATAATTTTTTTTAATAACAGACGTAGAACTGGGAAACCAAGACTAATTCATGGCACCCCAATAGAGCACCTATTCCTTCAAGAGTACACTTTGAATGTGTTCCGCAAATTTCAAGACCAGCTGGTAATAATGGCTTTATTGAGTTTTGTGATCGAGGATGAATCTGATAATATTAAGAAATACAAGGTTGAAAATACAAAAACTCACAACGATTTCCTGGTTTCATTTAATATCGTCGACAAGACCGTCAAATGTGAATGTCGGTATTTCGAAACTACTGGTATTCTCTGCTCGCATTGTTTAATGGTATTCAGAGAAGAAAGAGTTGAAACTATTCCTCAAATATATGTAATTGATAGGTGGAAAAGGAATTTTAAACGGACGCATTTGAATAATAGATCTTCTAATTTGGGAAATAATACAGACAATGATGGGATTAATGCGAATTATTCAGATTTACACCCTATTTTTCTGGATTTGGTTGAATACTCAACTCACAACAGGAAGTTAAATTCTTTAGTTAAGGATGGTTTAGTTGCTTTACGTTTATCTGTCTCCAAATCTCTACCTACAAATCGAAAGAAACCTTCCTGTAGTACGAATAATCAAGAAAAAATACCATCTCCAACATCTCAGAATTATCAAAACCCTAAAACCAAGAATAAGAAACGTGGTAGACCAAAAAGAGTTCGAGATATGTCTGAACGAAATAAGCAAATTCAAATATTGAAGGAAAAGAACAAAAAAAAAATTGTTGAGGAGAGTGATGATGATTCCGAATAAATTCTCATTAGTTAAGTTCAATTATATTTTTTTTAACCATTAATTTCATTAATATCAACTAATGATATTATTTTTTTTTTAATTTTGCAGGTTTTAAATAAATTCATACAAGACTGATATAATTGAATTCTTTCAAATTCCTCTTATTTCATTTTTGTAAAAAACTATTTTTTTTTTGTACTAATGAATTAATAAGCATTTGTGTACAAACATATTGTTGGATTTATCAAAAAATACGATTTACTTAGCAAAATGTACGAATAAATCTATTAAAATATGCGATTGAATTTTCAAAAAACTAGGTAATTATCCGATGAACATCATCATTAATTTCATATAATTCTTAAACTAATACGATTAAATATAACAAGATATATTACCTATAATATGTGATGAAAAAAATTATTTATTTTATACAAATCAGAAAAATATATTTGATTTTACCAAATATACGAATTCAATTAGCAAAATATACAATCGGATTGAGCGAAATATGCGATTGTATTTAGCACAATATACGATTAACTATATTAAAATATTCGATTGAATTTACCAAAATATAGGTAATTTTCCGACAAACATGATCATTAATTTCATATAAATCTGAAAAATAATACGATTAAATTTAACAAGATATTTGATGAAGTAAGTTATTAATTTTATACAAATCAGAAAAACATACTATTGATTTTATCAATATATGAATGAAATTAGCAAAATATACTATTAAATATAGCAAAATATACGATCTAATTTCATTCATAAATTAAATGCATGTAGACATGTAGACATATTAAGTACAAACAGGAGTTCAAATAAAAACATGCATTACTTTATGAAAACATGCATTACTTTATGAAACCATGCATAATTTCATTCAAACCATGCATTATATATTGCTAAAATAATATCATCACACTCTCTCTTACTGGCACTCTAAACTCACAATCCCTCGTACACTCTAAACTCTAAACTCACAATCTCTTGAACACTCTAAACTCATAATCTCTCTCACACTCTAAACTTACAATCTCTCGTACTTATCTCTAAACTCTCGATGAACAAAATGAAAAACAAAGAAGTTTACAGCTCTAGCGACGATGATTTCGTTCCCGAAGAAGAAATTCCTACCGAGCTTAGAGGCGAAAAGAAGCGAAACCCTAAAATTAGAAAGAATGAGAAGAAAACGATGCCGAAAAGGGGCGAAATTAAGGAAAAAGCACCACGTAAAAGAGGTAAATTGCTACTTTCAATTTCAATTTTTAACACTCCTTTCTGCCATAATAACACCTGTTATTTTCTCTATAATAATACCTGTTATTTTGTTCATTTTATAGAAGAATTGGCTAAAACTAAATGCTACCCAAATAAGATTGAAGAATTATATTCGTATTTTAAAAATAAAAACCAAATATCTCCTCAAATCGTTCAAATTCTTCGTAAAACCCCTTTCTGGCATTATTTTGATCACATGCCTGAAATAAATTCTTGTCAAACTTTATTGTCTGAAATTCTCGATAGGATCAATCCATCCACTGGTCACTTAGTTTGGAGTATAGGGGACGATAAAGTAAATATACCATTTACCCAGGGCGATGTTTCCGAAGCTATAGGTCTAGCCAATTGTGGTCATGACGTCAAAATTTCTAGGCACAAAAATAATGAAAAAGTTCCAAGGTCTTTAATTTGGGAAAAAATTTTCGGGTCAAAAGGATGTATTCAGATTACTGAAATCCGTGACCAAATTGATCAAATTTTCCAGAAGGTTTCTAGAAATGATGAAGATGATAAAGATGTTGTATCTTTACTCATCATGCATTTATTTTCTGTCTTTCTCTTTCCCCTAAAAATACAACATGTTCCAATTCAATTCTTCCAGTATGTTGACGAACTCGACGATTTGAAAGAATATAATTGGTCTAGAGCAGTTCACCAGTATATTAGCACCGATTTGATCAAGACTGCTCAGACTATTCAATCAGGAAAACGCGCAGATTTTTTAGGATGTTCTGTAGCCCTTATTGTAAGTATTTCATTTGATATTTTTTTTAATATAATCTAATAATATATTTTTAATTAAAATTATTATTTTAATTTTTAGGTTGGTTTCTTTTGCCGTATCGAATCAATACCAACAGATCTAGTACTATTTTCTGGTGGATATCCAGCGTACTATAATTATAACCTCAACCAGAAAATCAGACGTGATACAATTTCAATAATGTTTGGAAATTGCTTATCAAATTGCATCAATACCGATATTGATAGAAAAGTACCTCTTATTGATCTGATTATTTCATCAGAATCCATAAAAAAACCAAAAACTCTGAAGAAACCATCATTAATTCCTTATAAGTCTCCTCCCTGTCCTTCCAAAAGAAAGAAACCCGATGATTTGAAAACAGGCCCTCTAGTCACAAAAAATTCCTCTTCTAGTCCCAAAAAAAAAGTTACTACAAAGAAGTTTTCCAGAAGAATAACAAAAGAACATCAAATTTCTGATAATTATGCTGCGGAGATCCTAAAAGATGTTATTGGTGATATTGCGAATAATATCCATCAAGATGCAATTTCTGAAAATATAGGTAATTGTTATATTTTGTTTTTAATATTTTTAAATCATTAAAAATTCATAAATTTTATGTACAGGGTCAAAATCTGAACTACTTGCAGTCATTCCTTCTCCTTTGCTTTTTGACTCTGCCGAGAATGTCAATATTCCTCCTCAACCAATGAAGTTAGCAGGTAAATTTCTGACATTCCAATGTAATTTGTGTAATCTTTTTAAAATAAACACTTAATTTATTTTTATCTTAATTCTGTAGATCCTCCTTCAGTGGAAGTTTTACAGGAAAACCAAGCTCCTTCTATCTATATAGGTAATAATACCACTTATTCTTATCAAATATAATCATTAAAATATACAATTAATCAAAATATGTAACATATATATATTCTCATTTAATTCATTAGTATATCCCAAAAGGTTCTAATAATATATGATTGAAATTAGCAAAATTTATGATTGAATCAGCAAAAATATATGATTTGATTTTAGCAAAATATATGATTTAATATAGCAAAATATGTTAATGAATAGAGCAAAATATATGATCGAATATAGAAAAATATATGATTGAATATAGGAAATTATATGATTGAATTTAGCAAAATATATGATTGAATTAGCAAAATATATGATACAGTTAGCAAAATATATGATAGAATTTAACTAAATATATGATCTCATTTACTTACAGAACAAACTAACTCCGAAGACAAAATGAGCTCTGAAGATGAAGTCACCATCACAGGATCAACACACGATGATAGAGATGAATCTCGACTATCGTTTCATGAATTCTCAACAAAATATAATAAAGAAATTGACCAATATTATCTTTTGAGGATGCCACGAGAAAAATCTATATATACAACTTACTCTGACCCTTTCGATTCAAACCAAATTCTGTCATTTGAAAAACAACTTAACCCAATTCTCCTTGATTCGGTTCAATCAATTCTTCACAACATCCCAGATTCGAAAGTTGTATATGAACGCCGAACTTCCTTAGTCACCTGCGAAACAATGAAAAGTTTGTTAGATCCTACAAGTCTTCTAGTTGGATCGGTAAATATATATTTTCTCTTTTATTTTTTAATGATCAATATAAAATTAATTTACATTTGTATATCTTTTTCTTTAGGTTATTAGTATCTACATGCACCAGTTACATCGTGATTTGAATTTTCCTGACTATCCAAAGTGGACATACATATGTCCAGACTTTTATGTAAGTTTCAATAGTATATTATGGATGAGTGGATTTTTTTTTTGTTTTTTCATAATATATTTATGTATTTATTTATATTTTTTTTTATGCAGAATATAATAAAGAAACCTATAAGCGCCGAATATTTCAGAGGACTCCCACAATTATTGAAAAATGATATCGAACAATGCGATCATTTGTTCGCAGTAATACATGCAAACCAAGATCATTGGATCTTGGCCCATGTAAATATGAAAACCAAAAAAATCCGAGTATACAACTCTTTGAAAAAAAATTATCGCTATGAAAAAGAAACAAAGACCTATCTCAATAAATTAATTAAATTCTTCAAATGGCGTACTTCAGACAACAAATGGAAGCCCATTAATAAAGTAACATGGGTTCCAAAGTCTGAAATAACCTTGCAAATCGGAGGGTGTGATTGTGGATTATATGTAATACGCTATTTAATTGCGATAATTACTGGTCAGAAACCAGTTTGGGACCAGGTAATCATATATATTTTTACTTCTTTAAATTATCAATTTTTTGTTTTTTAATACAATTTAATTTGCAGAATAATATCTCTAATGATCGAATATTAATGGCGTATAACATACTTTTCGATTTTGAGAACGAACAAAGATACCTTGCAATTGAAGGAGAACAACCTCTAATACCAAAACCTCCTCATCTTCAGAATTTTGATTCAGTAGAGTTTGTGAAACGTTTTGTTTAATGATGTAATAGTATTATGTAGTATGGCTGTTTTTTTTAGAATATTTAATAAATTAACTTAACTTGACAATATTGATTCAGTAGAGTTTGTGAAACACTTTATGTTGAGAATATTAAATTAATTTTTTTGTTGCTTATTTTTATAGTATATCTTCATAAGATAATTAATTATATTTCGCTAAATTCAATCATATTTTTTGCTAATTTAGTTAATATATTTTGATGAATTATATGAAATTAACGATCATGTTCATCGGATATTTAACTATATTTTGTTAAACACAGTTATATATTTTTGCTAGATTCAATCTTATATCTTCATAGATTCAATCTTATATATATATAAATTAAATAATATTTTTTTCTAAACTCAATCATATATTTTGCTATATTCAATAATATATTTTGCTAAATTCAATCAGATTTTTTGTTACATTCAATCATATATCTTGCTAAATACGATCATATATTTTTCTATATTCATTCATATATTTTTGCTAAACTGAATTATATATTTTGCTAAATTCAATCATATATTTTTGATAAATTGAAACATATATTTTGCAAATTCAATCACATATTTTTCCTAATTTAAATCATATAGTTTGCTAAATTGAATCATATATTTTATATATTCGATCATATATTTTGCTTTATTCATCATATATTTTTTCCCTCACAATTGAAATTAGGCCCATTAAGAAATCTCTTAAAACTCTAGGCCTATTTAGGCCCATTAAGAAATCTCTTAAAACTCTAGGCCCATTAAGATATAAACAATGTATAATATTTCTTCTTTTTATTTGTAAATCTAATTCATTATAATAAAACTTTTTTCTATAACGGAGCGGGTACGGAGATACGAATTCGTCGTTTTTTCTCAGATCCAAACCCTAGTTCCTCTTCTAGCGATCTCAATTCTTCCAGATTGAGTAATCCAATGCAGAACCAGATTGAGTAATCCAATGCAGAACCAAACGCCTTAAGAGCGAGAAGAAGAATAAGAAGAAAACGGGGAAAAGAACAGATCGAACAGCAGTACCAGATTTTGTAATCCAATGCAGAAAGAAACGATCAATTGTTCCATCGATCTCAGTAATGTACGTAAATCACAGCGTTTACTTCCTAAAGTTATTTCTAGCGAACCGACATCTAATAGAAAAAAACAAGGTAAATTCATTTAATTCAAATTATTACTGAATCTCGTACAAAAGAATTCTTTTATTGTTTTTAATTTTTTAATGAATTAACATTTATTCAGGAAAAATTATTACTGAATCTCGTACAAAAGAATTCAACAATGAATTTTCAGGTATTCAATTATAAAATTTAGTTAATTAAGCATCATTCAAATTAACCATTTTTAACAATATATTCTATATAATTTTTTTTTATTTTTTTACAGAAATTGTTACTAACAATACAGCTGTTAAGACAATGTGCATCCCTAAGTTAATTAAAGAGATTTATCAGAAAATTCCCAATCTAGATAGCCCAAAAATTATTGAAATTTTGCATTCCACACCTTTCTGGCACTTCTTTGAAGATATGCCAGAAATTCACGTGTCTCGTAGTTTGTTAAGCGAAATCATCTTAAAATTCGATTTGGATCTCAAAAAATTTCTATGGGATAAAAATTCAAATTACCAAATTTCTTTCACTTTGACACCCAACGATATTTCCTATTGTCTTGGACTTTCTAATTCTGGGACCGATGTTAACATAATTAGAAATAAAAGTAATGACAGTGTTTACAAGTCTGTTATTTGGGATAAATTTTTTCCAAATAATGCATCTATCGATAGAAAACAAATCCTTTCTCAGATTCAAAAAATCCTAGACCTAAAAAAAAAAATTCAAGAAGATTACAACAATGTTGTATCTTTACTTATCATGTATTTATTTACAGTTTTTCTTTTTCCACTAAAAAACGGTCACTTTCCAGTACAATTCTTCCCATATTTGGACAATTTAGATTTACTACATAACTATAATTGGTCCTGTGCTGTCCACCGTTTTATCATGAACGGAATAGGAAAAACCGCTTTAAAATTTCAACAAGGTAAACCTGCATATTTATCCGGATGTTCCACAGCATTGATTGTAAGTATTATATCTTAATCAATTTATTATTAAGTAAAGTACACAAAATATTTAACACAATATAATTCTTTGGTTTAAATTTCAGGTGGCATTTCTCAGCCGGCTTGAATCAATTCCCGAGCCTCTCACACAATTTTCTGGTGGTTATCCTGCATATCACAACTTCAATTTGATGGAATATACAAACCGTGAGAAAATCCGGGAATTATTCGAGAAAGTTTTGCCATGTACGATCAATACCAAAATTAATCGTAGAATTCCAAATTTGGATGGAATAATTCAACCTGAATTTATCAAGAAAGCCAAAATAACTTATCCCACAATATTTGGAAAAAATAAGGGTACAAGTTCTATGCTAAAACAATGTGATAAAAAACGAAGCAATGCTGGAAACAACTTGAAGAAAGAAGAAATTTCACCAGAGAAATTCTCACCAATTAACGGTAAAGATCTTAAAATTAGAAAATTAGTTTCTAATTTTTTGTATGGTTTCATTCCCCATTTGAGTAATTGTAAAATTTCTGTCATGCAAATAATATTTTCTTTAATTTACAAATAATAAAATTAACTTATATTTTTCAGTGGATCGCAAATCTAAAAAATTTCAAGTTAAAAGATGTGTCAAAATTGATCAATCTGTCGATTCGCAGAACAAGGATACTTCATCTTCAAAACTTCCGTTAGGTTCGTACTGTTTCATTTAGATGTACTATTCTTCTCTACAAAAAATATTATAACTTTTATTTGAACAGATTGTCAAATTGTATTATACGACAATTCTTCATCTTCTCAAATGGTATTATACGACGACACTTTATCTTCAGAAGTACCATTAGGTTTGAAATTAATTTTTATTCGTCGTCATAATTTTAATTTAAATATTCCAAATTCAATTATTTATATTCCTACTGCAGCCACAGCAACAGATGAACTTTTTATTCGTCATCGTTATTAATCATTTTGATTTTTCTGTTTAAGGTAATTTTTGCTGTTTATTTTAATATATAATTTTTATTTTCATTTTAATATTAATTATTACTTTTTTTTTCATATATCAGAAAATATCAATTCTCTTCCAGAGGCAAACATCGTTAAACATCCAATCCCTTACCTCTACAAGCTTGAAAGAGAACAATCTCTGATTTGTTATGAAAAATAGTCTTTTAATTTTAATTTGCTTTTTATTTTTAATGTAATCTGAGACAATATTTTTAATACTCTAGTTCTAATACTTTTGTGAAAACATCAAGTTCATTTTAGTGTTTTGTTTATAGCTATGATGCCAAATTTAATCTTCAATATTCTTGTTATATTTTATCAATATCATCAAAATTCAAAAAATAATTAAATTTAGCAAAATATGTGATTGAATTTAGCAAAATATGTGATTGAATTAAGCAAAATATATGATAAAATTAAGCAAAATATGTGAGTAAATTAAACAAAAAATATGATTGAATTAACCAAAATATCGGATTCAATTTAGCAAAATTAATGATTGGTTTATCAAAATATATGTTTGGATTTATCAAAATATATGATTGAATTTAGGAAAATTAATGATTGTTTTATCAAAATATATGTTTGGATTTAGAAAAATATATGATTGAATTAGCAAAATATATGATTTGAATTATTCAAAATATATGATAGAATTTAGCAAAATATATGAACGAATTATCAAAATATATGATTGAAATTATCAAAATATATAATAGAATTTATCTAAATATATGATTGAATTAGGGAAATATATGATTGAATTAACAAAATATATGAATAAATATATTATTAATTTTGTTGGATTTAAGAAAATATATTATTTAATTTAGCAAAAAAAAAACACGGACGCTCTACTTTGTAAAATATACTTCTGTTATTGTTTCAAAAGTAGAATACCCGCCGATCTTAGTCATTAACGATCTGAGATTTTATTGTTCTCTTCCTCGGCGATCTCAGTGATGCTATCCTTCACCGATCTGAACCGATCTGATGCTATCCTTCCCCGATCTCTTCCTCGGCGATCTCAGTGATGCTATCCTTCTTTTACAGGTATTCTACTTTTGAAAGTTTAAATATTATTTACTGTTAAAATCTTTCTAATAATTTTTTTGGAAAAAAAACAAAATGTAATTAGAAAAAATCAAAATATACTAATATGTTCAAAATATACTATTATAAATAACAATTATCTTTTGTTTTTTTTTTATTTTGCAGAATTTCTACTCGCTTTTTTAGCTTATTTCTCGCACAAATTCTTCGTTGAATTATCTGCTTTTCTTTCGGTAATTAGAATTCTCATCTAACTATATTTCTTAAATTTTTTTCAATTTCAATTTCAATCCAATTTATTTTTTTTATTCGATTTATACAGATCTGTCCTAATCGTAGCAGTTTATTCAGGTCAAATCAATTTGTGCATCGATACCACAGGTCAAATCAATTTGTGCATCAATTTGTGCATCAATTTATGGATCGACAAATAGCTAAATCGCACAAAAAAGAACTTTACATTCAAGGTTAATTTTTCTTAAAATTTTATTTTTTCTAAACTATTTTACAGTAGTTTGATAAATTATATTTTTATTTCTTTTTACAGAAGCAGAATTTACAACTTCTTTAAAATCATCCTTAAAAAATGCTCTTTTAAATAACTTTGAAATTTCGAAAATACAAAAGAAAGTACGATTTAATCTACCCAGCGATCACTCCACATCTGGTACGTTATGTACTTATGTCATTATTTTATTGACAATACATTTAAATAAAATTATAATTATTAGCAAAATATATGATTGAATTATTCAAAATATATAATAGAATTTAGCAAAATATATGATTGAATTATCAAAATATATGATAAAATTTATCTAAATATATGATTGAAAATACAAAAGAAAGTACGATTTTTAAAATCTATTAATATCAATTTTTTCTTTATTTTCCAGAAATGAACCTCGTGGATACTAATTGTGCACCAAATCTTATGAATCAGTTTTTTTCTTCAATTAGCCAACAATTAACCGACGAACATTGGGATATATTATTCAATTTACCCTTCTGGCATTTCGTTTTCCATTTACCAGAAATGAACCTGTCCCGTGATTCATTAACCCAAATTCTGACATATTGGAATTATCACAACAAAATGTTCGTTGTAAAAGGAATAAATGTTCCTTTTTCTATTTCTGATGTTTCCTTATCGTTGGGTTTGATAACCAAGGGACATATATTGGAAACGACAACCCATAAATCCAAAATACCCAAATATTTTTCTCGAATACATGAATTGTATTTCCAGAATAATCAAACAATTACCCACCAATTTTTGGAACAAAAAATTACAAACCTTCTAAATAATGAACGAAATCCTCGCGATGTAATTTCATTGATAGTAATCTATATTTTTACTATGTTCTTGTTTCCACAACCTAATCAATACGTCCCAATCCATTTGTTCCATCTCGTCGATGATTTAGAATCTTTAAATATGATCAATTGGTCCAAAGCAGTACATGATGTTATAATGAATGATATACCATCATGTGCAGAATCTGTTAGTTTGAAGCAGCCTACAAGACTCGCTGGATGCACAATTGCACTTCTGGTATTGTAGCAAAATTTTGTTTCAAAATAATTTTTTTTATGAATCAAAATACGTCGAAAACTATTTAATAACATTTCTTTAATGAATTATTTTTCAGGTTTCTTTTTACGAACGAATTAACCCGAGACTTGTTAAATACACTGGAGGTATACCTCGTTATTATAACTGGAATTTGACCGAAAATCACAACAAGAAACAGGTTATTTCTATTTTAAATGAAATCAATGTGAGTAACATTCACAGCAAAATAGATTTGATAAAATCAAAAAATGAAGACCTAATATCAAATAATGGAATGTGTAAACAAAATTGGATCAATATACCAATTAATTTGGAACGAATTCTGTTGTCATCGCCAATATACAATAAAAGGAGAAAAATGAATCCAATTTATACTAATTCTCCTACGAACCAAGTCCTCTTACCTAACGACAAAAACCAAAACACACCGAAAAATACAATAACTACTGATTATTCATTAGGCGATCCCAGTTTTGATTTGGGTATTGATTTTTCATCTTTCGATTATAACCAAAATGAGAATCATCCAGAAACTTCAAATTCATACAAAACTCCAGAAAAATCCAAAGATTCTCCAACCCAAGATCTTATAATACTTGCTGATTTGACCGAAAAAAGAATATTCGGTGATAAAAGTCTTATCTCTGAAGCAATATCTGAAAAACCCGGAATTACTTTCTTTGATTTCAACTATCATTTCATCGTTAAAAATGCGGTCCCGTTTAAAAGACAACGTTACCGTGCTTATCACAGCCCCTATACCGATCCATTTTTGCATATTTCGAAAAAAGAAAATAAACCATTAAGCAAAAAATTCACTTTCCCTAATTCCAATTGTACTTCTTCAAAATTACAAAAAGAATTGGACAAATGGAGAAATACATTCCTCTCTTCTGATCGTTGGAACGAAGTAGTGTACTTCACACTTTCAAAAACCGTCACGTTCACTGCTTTGCAAATTAGTCGATTCCTCGATGGTCATAGTCTATCTACTGAGGTAAGATGCTTCATTTATCAATCATATATTTTGCAATTTGAATCATATATTTTGATAAATTAAATCAAATATTTTTGCTAAATGTTATCATATATTTTGCTTAATTCAATCACATATTTTTCTCTTAACAGATCATGGAAGCTTCTTTGCATCTTCTCAAAAGGGATTTACGAGTATCCCCTCAAAAGAAATTTATCTTCATACCTCATTATTATCTGGTAATTCTTTTTTGTATTAAATTCAATATTAATTTTCAAATTACTCTAAATTATTTTTTACTTTAACGAAATGTATTAATGAATTTTTAATTATAATCACAAAATATTCTATATTGTATAAAAAAAATGTATTTTTCGTCTTACCAGATTAAATCATTTTTTTGCAAAATATACTACTACTTCATTTAGATTTAATATTTTACGAATTAAGTATTAATATAAAACAAATTTGCAGGAATTCTTAATGACATCAAACAGCCATAGCGAAAATTATATTAGATGCCCATTTTTGTACGATTCTACTATCGAAGATGCTAAACATTTATTTTTGGTTATGTACAAAAAAGAGCTGGATCATTGGTGGCTCGTTCATATTGATCTGAACAGTAGATTTATGGATTCGTTATCTTCATTTGAAAATGATTATTATCTGCACTCAGAAACCACTTCAGCAATTAACTGGGTCCACAATTTTCTGAATTGGAGATTTCCAAAAAAAAAAAAATACCTCATTCAGACTGATTGGTCGCATTCTTTCGAGTGGTCAAACTCATTTCAAAGGACACCTCATAAAAATGCAGATGACTCTGGCCTTTTTGTTTTGCGATATCTTACATGCATTCTGAATGAAAGAGTTCTGAAATTTAGCGAGGTATTAAAAATTATTATAATTAATATTATCTTTGCAAATATTAATCAATAATTGATGTTTTCTTTTCGAAATATTAATTTCAGCAAGGACTTAGATATGAAAGGATGATATTGGCTTATAATCTATTATTTGATTACGAAAACATCGCAAATAAGTCCCCTCTTCCTCACGCTCAATTGTTGAATGAAGTATTCGAATCGGTTGCCGATTGAAACTATTTAGTCTGCAGTTCGAAATATTTTTTTAATATTTTGTAATATTTTTAGTCTTATAGTTTGAACTTTGTTTACATTTTGCTGTAAAAAATAATATTTTGTAGTTTCTTATATTTTGAAGATATGTAGTCTACAGTTTCAAATATTTTGTAATATCTTATTCAATTTAGAAAGATATATTATTCAATTCAGGAAAATATATATTTCATATAGCAAAATATGTCATTGAATTAAGCAAAATTTATGATTTAATATAGCAAAATATATGATTGAATATAGGAAAATATATTATTCAATTTACCAAAATATGTGATTTAATATAGCGAAATATATGATTTAATATAGCACAAAATATGTTTGAATATAACAAAATATATGATAGAGTTCAGCAAAATATATGATCGAGTAGCAAATATATGATTGAATTTAGCAAAATATATGACAGAATTTAGCAAAATATATAATTGAATTTAGCAAAATATATGATCTAATTTAGCAAAATATATAATTGAATTTAGCAAAATATATGATAGAATTTACAATACAATCTAACATAATATATCAAAATATATGATTGAATTTTGTAAAATATATGATAGAATTTAGCTAAATATATGATAGAATTTAGATACATATATTATTGAATTTACAATACAATCTAACATAATATATCAAAATATATGATTGAATTTAGCAAAATATATGATAGAATTTAGCTAAATATATGATAGAATTTAGATACATATATTATTGAATTTACAATACAATCTAACATAATATATCAAAATATATGATAGAATTTAGGTAAATATAAGATAGAATTTAGAAAAATATTTTTTTGATAAATTGAATCTATTATAATATACGTTAGAACAAGATCATATTACTGTGGAAAAATTGATTATAACTTGAATCACTGCAATTACTTTCTTTGATTTCATATTACTGTGAAAAAATATTACAAATTACAGTTTACAGGATTGTAATTAAAATTTAAACAATAATCCATCTTCAATTCCAAATCTTGTAATTTCAATAAACCTTAACATTCGAAAAGTTTGCTTCAACTCGAAATCAGTTTACAGGATTGTCCAAATTGAAGTCATTATCTCCATCTCCATTGCAATTTTTCATCGTCTGCTCCGTAGCTGTCGGCAAAATTGTCTTGTTGATTGTTCGTAGCTGTCGTCTACTCTATCGTTTTCGCCATCATCGTCTGCTCCATGGTACAGAGGTCTGCGAACTTGATTTGAGTGCAAAAAATCCCAAATCAGTAGTACATACCTCAATTTGACACATATATACTGCAATTAACCACAAAATTTGAAATATATACTCAAATTCAACACATAATATTAACCACAAAATTCCAAATCAGTAGTATATACCTCAATTCGATATATATACATCAATTCAGCTAGAAAATCGATCAAAAATCGTTGAATTTCAATATAAATACGTCAATTCATCAAGAAAATAGATCAAAAATCGTTGCTAAAATAGATCAAAAATCGTTTACAGGACGTTCTTGCCTCCGGGGAGATTTTGAGAAGCGACGAAGAGCTCGGATTAGCGGCGCTTTCGTAATACCTTGCGCGTTCGTAAAATTAGCGGTTTGGGTTGCTCGGTTTGGGTGTTGGTTGCTCGGTTTCGTGGTAATACCTTGCGCGTTATCGTCGTCGTAATACCTTGCGCGTTCATAGCCGGTCGTCATCGTCGTCGTCGCTAATCGTCGTCGAGGGACTATTTTGCAAATCGCGCGTAGCGTGGATTCGATTTCTGGATTCGAATAGTGGATTCTCCTTAGCAGCCCTGTATATATATATATATATATATATATATATATATATATATATATATATATATATATATATAGAGTCTAAACTACTTAATTAAGTATCAACATTTGGGTACTTAATGTTTTTTCACCATTGGATTTGCATTGAGATTTGTGTTTTTTCATGATGATCATGAAAATTTGTGCACATCATTAAATGCACAATTCTCAATGCAAATCCAATGGTGAAAAAACATTAAGTACCAAAATATTGATACTTAATTAAGTAGTTTAGCCTCCCTCATATATATATATATATATATATATATATATATATATATATATATATGACATTATGTGTCATCATATTAATAATGTACGAATTATGTGTCATGAAATGAGATGTAAGAACATGCACACTTACAGTTCTATGGGTATATGTCATGAATAAATATATAACTTACACATGTATGTGTATGTGTCATGACATGAATGCAAGATAACATGCATGATTACACATGCATGACTATGTGTCATGATAAGAATGAGAAAGAAAGAGAAAATAAGAGAAAGAAAGAGAAAAAACACACCACAAATTTATGAGAAAGAAAGAGAAAAGGGAATACCATTGAAGAAAGAAAGAGAGAAAAGAAAAGATACAATCTCATACAAGTCTTATACTTCTCGGTTAATTTTCTTACATATCCACTTCAAACAAATTACTGCATAATTTGTTTGACAAGCGTTATGATAGTCCTGATATTTTCGAGTAGGTGTTTGGGTCTGATTTTGTTTGTGCAAACACGGTCAGAAAGGCTACTGTATCTTGGAAGACTATTCGTTGGACCCGTTGCACACGAAATAATATAATTGGTGGGGACGAATAAGTCTTTAAGGACAGCGATATTGTAACACGAATAGTAGCTATATCTAATTACCATTATCTCTGATTTATCCACTTATCATCTATAAGTGTCATTATCTCATATTTACCAGAATACTCACCAACAAACCTTGTAATCATTCCGAACGGAAGTCACTGTGATCTTCAGGGATATTCCGAACAGACTTCAATTTCTATTAAACAATTGTAGTCCTTGTTCCTAGTTCTTAATAAAATGCTAGTTTGTCCAACTTGGAATTCGTATGCGAAAGGTTATGACAAAGAATAAATCAGAACCAACACAATTCTATCTCAGTGTTGTATCTTTGTGTATATTGTAGTCTTTCTATGACTTAATTGTCTTGAACTTTAATTTCTATTAATCACACATAGAATAAATCAATAACATAATGAATATTGTTTTGAAACGATCAATATAATTAGAACCAACACAAACTTTCTCTATCCATTAAGGTTTTATTTTTTGAAGGAGTTACTTCTCGGATTTGAATCTCTATCCATTATGTCACGAGGTCTTAAAACCCACTTATGGGAACCTACTAATCTCTCTTTTACTTCTGGATCAATGCATTTGACTTGTACCGAAAGCAATTATCAGTGAAGTGAGATGAATCATATTTAACTTATGTAATAATTGTGTGTATATTCGTTGATTTTGTGCGTAATAAAAATCGTGGAACTGCAACGATACCATCAATGTGAATAATATTTTGTGCATTGCTTTCCTCTGTATAGAGTCCAGGGAATGATTTATTTTTCATTGGAAAAGAGGAAACAGTGTTTTGTGTAACCAAAAGCAAATAAATAAGCATAAATTGGCATATTATTTTCATTTTTGTATACTTGAACTGATATTGTAATATTGGCATATATTTATGTTTTGTACGTGAAAATCGATATGGTGACAGAATCTTTCATTTACAATAATGTAAAGTCATATATATTCCAGTGACTTTGCAAACAAACTATATATATTTAGTGACTTTGCAAACAAACAGTTTACTTCGGAGGCAATACATCCAATGTAATCGTGTAAATCATGTTTAGGATGTGAATAAACATTTATATATTCATTTATGTACATGATAAATAGAATACAAATAAATAAGCATAAGCTCGCATTTTTTTTCTTATTTTTCATACACATCAAGCAATATTGTAATATTTTCATTTTTTTTTAATGATTTGTATATGCAAAGTGATATTGTAAAGACAACTTTTGATCTTAAACAAAACTCCTGTATACGGTGTAATTTGCAAGTAACACATCCAATGTAATAATGCAATGCATGGAATATGCATAAAGGTGTATATGTTATTTTGTTTTGTACATGACTAAATTACAAGAATTTAGTTGATGCATACAATACCATTACATGAATTTAGATGCTAAATAAAATAAAACTAGCCTTGAGCTCGCGCATTTGCGCGGGTTTGTTTTTGTTGTCTGTTTTTGATGTTTGTTTTGTGTTTTTCTATGTACGGGAGGAATGTTGTATATGATATGTATCGTAATAGATGTTTGAGACGTTCATTTGTCCAAAACGACCATAGTTCTTTACATATTATACATATGGTGACATATCATACATCGCATATTACTGTTGATCGTTCACATAGCAAAATAGCATTCTATCAGAATGCATACTGTTCATATTATATACATATTAGCACGTACAAAATACTATTGGAAACTATCTTTTTTCTTCAAGGCAAAAGTCCATTTTCTGCGCATTCTTTTCAATTTTCTTCTGGTTCAGATCTGAAATTTGTAGATTTATTTGTTGTTGTTTGTGTGTATGTATTTATTTGTTATTGTTTGTATTTTCTTTTATGTTTTGTGTGTGTACCTGATCACTAATTTCTTTGATGCTTGTCTTTTAGCTGATGATTGTATCGCTGCTTCATTTTGTTCATCTCTCTTGCCTTTTCCTTTGGCTGCGTAGCTGGCCAAAAAATCGATATCGTTAGTGTGTGTGAAAATCCTTTCTTTTTTTTTGTAATTTTTTTTTACCTTTGGACTGCTCTTTTAGTTCCTGCTTTTTTGGCTGATGTTTTGCGATTCGGAAGTGTTTGCGTTGTCGATGTCTGATGAGTTTTTGAGGACGCTGTTGTCTCAGCGTGTTCTGCTGGGTTTTGTTCTGCGTAAGCAGCTGGTAGACTCTCTGTGCTTGTTTCTGTAGTTGGTTTTTCCGCTCGAATAACGGTGAATGATGGTGTTCCGACTATGTCCACTGTGCTAGTGCGCATCACGTTGAATACGAAAGTTTGGTCTTCAAGGTTTTGAATCCTTAGCGGTAGTTGCCCATGTTGCTCTGGATCATGCTCTAGCTGCAATGCTAATGCTGGTATTCCGATAACATGTTTCGCTACTTGTCCTAGCATAACAAAATCGGTTTGATCTTCATTGTTATCGGACACCGTTACTGTTAGTTTGTACCTGTTATTTATTTTCGTATTTAGTTTTGTTTGTTGCTTAGATTAGTTTTTTAGTTTGTTGTAATATTTTTATTTCTTACCATGGCACTGTTTGGTGATTGGCTGTGGGCAATATTCGCATTGAAGTTTTCCTCCTTTCGTTTCGAGCTTGGCGTAGTCGAAGTGCGAAACTTCAATATCGAACGCAAATGAGGCAAATATAGCACAGTTCGCCATCGATATCACTTAAAGATAAGCCCTCATACCATCTTCCTGCCACAATCGGAAATTACAAATATATCCACAGTATATTTTGATTTCGTATCAATAGAGAAAATCACAAATGATGTAGTTGACGGCAAGGAAATAATAGGTAACAAAATTCTAAAAATACTATATAACTAACAACACAAACAAACAAAAAATCCATTTGCAGATGTTATTGGACAAATCAACAAGATCAAACCAGTGAAAGACATAACGCGAGAACACAACTCAACACAAGTCCAAGACATTTACATAGTAAACGAGAGGTACAGAAAAAAAAAAAAAAAACATACAAAAATGTTGAAATTTGCGCAGCGATTTAACACTCAAAATACTAATTTTATTACACAAAATATTTGAATTACAAAACTATCACTCTTTCTCTCTCTTAATTTTTCTCTCTCTCTAGAAGTCCCTAACTCTCTTTCTTTCTCTTTACGTGGCACTCACACTTTCTATATGTTGATACACTATCTATCTCAATTAATTCACACAACTACGTCAAGTCCTATATATATAGGCATCATGAGGGACATTGTGGAGTTCTCTAGAAAACTTTGGACTTCTCTCTTTACCCATTCTACATTGTCGGTTTGTAATGTCATGATACTTCTACACTTATCCTCTCCATTTGATGATCTAGAAGATTCTCCATTGCTCTAATATATTAAGAAAATAAATTAATATTTCAACACTCCCCCTTTAATTTATTTTCTTGGATACGCCAATTCGATCGCGATTACGCACAAACTTTTCCTTCGATAACGCTTTCGTAAATATATCAGCCAACTGTTCTTCTGTCCTGCAAAATTTCAGTTGCACTTCTCCTCGTTCCACTGCTTCGCGTATATAATGGTATTTAATCGCAATATGTTTCGTCCGATCGTGATTAACCGGATTCTTACTCATTGCGATCGCCGATTTGCTATCACAATAAATCGTGATCGGATCTTCTTGTGATTCTCCAATATCCGTCATTATTCGTTTCATCCACTCTGCTTGTGCAACTGCTCTGGCTGCTGCCACAATACTCGGCTTCTGCTGACGATAACGCCACGATACTCTGCTTCTTAGATGACCAAGCACACATGCCTGATCCATGAGAGAAGGCATAACCTGACGTACTCTTCATGTCGTCCTGAGATCCTGCCCAATCGCTGTCAGTATACCCAGTCAGACGTGAATTCTTGACCGACTTGTACCAAATGCCGTAATCTGCGGTTCCTTTTATGTACCGCAACACTCGTTTAGCTGCTGTATAATGTAGCTGACTCGGGCTTTGCATGTATCGCGACAATACACTTGCGGCACACATAATATCCGGTCTCGTCGCAGTCAGATGTAATAGACTGCCTACCAAACTTCTGTACACCGACTGATCCGCCTTCTTCTCCTTCTCATCAGTTATCAGCTTCTCGTTCGGCATCAATGGAGTTGTCACCGACTTGCAGTCACTCATCTTGAACTTCTTCAAAATACTCTTGGCATACTTCTCTTGAGAAATGAAGATGCCGTCATCACCTTGATAGATCTCGATACCGAGAAAATAATGTAGCAAACCCAAATCACTCATCTCATACGTCTTCATCATATCCTTCTTGAACTCTTCTACCATTTTCTCGTCACTTCCCGTATATATGAGATCATCCACGTATAACGAGACTATCAAAATATCGATACCTTTCTTCTTGACGTACAAGGTAGGCTCACTTTTGCTCTTCTCGAAACCTTTTTCGATGAAGTACTTAAAGATCTGGCTATACCATGCTCTCGGTGCTTGTTTCAACCCGTATAATGCCTTCTTCAACTTGTACACCTTGTTTTCTCCCCCTTCAACTATGAACCCTTCTGGTTGTTCGACATAAATATCCTCCTCGAGATAACCATTCAGAAACGCCGATTTCACATCTAGTTGATATAGTCTCCACTTCTTCTGGGCCGCTAAAGCGATCAACGTTCTGATCGTCTCTTGCCTTGCGACTGGAGCAAATGTCTCGTAATAATCGATTCCATGTTTTTGCTTAAATCCCTTGGCAACGAGTCGTGCTTTGTATTTTTGCACTGACTCCGATAACATCTCTATCTTTTGGTCGTTCCTTCAACTCCCACGTATTATTCTTCTCGATCATCTGGATTTCATCTTCCATCGCCTTAATCCAATTCTCGTGCTTCTCTGTTTCCACAAAACTCTGTGGCTCGACCACCGAGAAATTGCAAGATTCATAAATATCTCGCAAACTCCTCACACGTCTTGGTGTTGTCTCCGGTGTTGTCTCTTCTTCTCTTCTTTCTCTGTTCGGGCTTGGACTCGAATCTGGAGTTGAGCTCGAGCTTGATCCATTTCGTCCACAAGAACTTCCTTCTCCATGTGGCTCGATAATCGGCATTCTCGGCTCACCAAACGAAATAATAGTCGGTGCTCCTCTAACTTCTTGCACCTTATTTTCTTCCCAGTTCCAAGAAGAATTCTCGTCGAAGATGACATCTCGACTAATAACCAACCTTTTCTTCTCCAAATTATATAGCTGATATCCTTTCGACGTATCGCTATATCCGACGAATATGCACTTGTCGCTTTTATCATCGATTTTTCTTCTATTCTCGGACGGTACATGCGCATAACATATACAGCCGAACACCTTCATGTGTCGAACCGACGGTTTCACGTCACGCCATGCTTCAATTGGAGTCCGATTCATCACCGATCGTGTTGGACTTCGGTTCAAAATATAAATTTCCGTTGCAACAGCTTCCGCCCAAAATGAATTTGGCATACATTTTTTCTTCAACATCGCACGCGCCATCTCGACAATCGTTCGATTCTTCCGTTCAGCAACGCCATTTTGTTGTGGGGTATATGCGGCCATCAACTGCCTACGAATATCATGATTTTCGCAAAATCGATCGAACTCTTTCGAGGTAAACTCACCACCTCGATCACTCCTAAGCGTCTTTATTTTTCGGCCACTCTCATTTTCAACAAGAGCTTTAAATTTCTTGAAAGTCTCGAACGCCTCAGACTTCTCTTTCAAGAAATAAACCCACATCATTCTCGAATAATCATCAACAAAGAGAAGAAAATACCAATTATGCCCTTGCGATGGTGTTTGCATCTTTCCGCATATATCAGTGTGCACTAACTCCAATGGTGCCTTAGCTCTCCAAGCGCCAGTTGGAAATGATGCTCGGTGTTGCTTTCCGAGAATACACCCTTCACATGTATCCTTCTTTGTCTCGATATACGGCAATCCTCGCACCATTCTTTTTTATCTCAATAACTTCAACGCCATATAGTTGAGATGCCTAAATCTCTTGTGCCACAAACCGGAATCACTTGTCACCTCGCTTCGCCATGCTAATTGCGGAGCATAACTAATCTCCAGGGGAAAATTTCTTGACTGCTCCATATCAATTTTCGCCAACACTCGATTCTTATTGTGCCGATCATAGATCTTGCAGTAGTTATTTTCAAAATGAACGACATAACCGTTCTGAATCAGTTGCCCGACACTTAATAAATTCTGCTGCAGATCCGGAACCAGCAATACATCTCGCATAAATTTCGACCCGTTTTTTGTCTGAAGAGCGATACTCCTCTTTCCTTTGGCTTCGACTAAATTTCCATTACCCAAACGAACCTTAGTCTTGTACGAAGTATCGATATCTCAAAATATCTCCTCTTTTCCAGTCATATGATTCGTGCACCCGCTATCCAAGTACCATACATCATCTCTTTCTTCTTTTGCCGTGTGACAGGTATAAAACATGTTCCTCTGATCTTTTTTTCTGCCGTAAAATTCGCTCGGTTACCCGTCTGAGATCGGCAATCCTTCGCTATATGCCCAAATTGTTGGCACTTGAAACACTGTATTTTCTTCTTCGACCAACAATTCTCCGTTGTATGATTATTCTTTTTGCAAATAGCGCACTACCGTCCTGGTTTTTCTTCTTGCGGATTCTGGAAGTTTCTTCTTGGACTGTTTTTCTTCTGCGAACCTCCTTCTTCTTGGTTCTTCGGATAATACCGAGGCTTGAAACTCATTTTCGATTGAAAAGCATTTTCAACCGAACTACTCCCTCGTTGTAGTTTTCGCTCTTCATGCGACTCCAACGAGCTCATCAATTGTTGTATCGTCAGGGTGGAGAGATCCTTTGACTCATCTATCGCCGTCACGATATACTCGTATTTCTCCGGCAGACTTATCAAGATTTTCTCTACTACCATCTGATCAGTAACATTTTCTCCATACGTTCGCATCTGGTTTACTATCTCGATAACTCTCGTAAAATACTCCTTTATCGTTTCCGTCTCTTTCATATTTAGATTGTGAAGCTGACTCCGCAGCGTCCGCAATTTAACCGCGATCACCTTCGCGGATCCCTGAAACTCTTCTTGTAGTACACTCCATGCCTCTTTTGCCATGCTCGCACCCATTATTCGCGGGAACAAGCTTTCGGAAACTCCTTGTTGGATCAAGAACAAAGCTCTGGCATTCTTGACCCGATTCTCCGGCAACGCTTCTTTTTCGGCATCGGTCGGAGTTTGTCCAGGCATAGGTTCGACATAGCCTGTCTCAACAATCTCCCACAGACCTTGCGATAACAACAACGTCCGCATCTTTATCCTCCATACATCATAATGCTCCCCCGTAAATACGGGTACCATCGACTGCGCCATACTCGCTCCAGCACTCGAAGTCATCAACTACTTCGAAAAACGCCCGTAATCGAACCTCGATCGCTCTGATACAACTTGTTGAAATTTGCGCAGCGGTTTAACACTCAAAATACTAATTTTATTACACAAAATATTTGGATTACAAAACTATCACTCTTTCTCTCTCTTAATTTTTCTCTCTCTCTAGAAGTCCCTAACTCTCTTTCTTTCTCTTTACGTGGCACTCACACTTTCTATATGTTGATACACTATCTATCTCAATTAATTCACACAACTACATCAAGTCCTATATATATATAGGCATCATGAGGGACATTGTGGAGTTCTCTAGAAAACTTTGGACTTCTCTTTACCCATTCTACATTATCGGTTTGTAATGTCATGATCTATGTTGCACGGATACGGGTACGGGTATCGTATCCGATACGATACGGATACGGCGATACGGCAATTTCAAAAAATACACGGATACGATACGTTTATATATATATATTGAATTTTAGAAAATATAAATCATAAAAAATGAATACATGACTAGATGATAATCCATTGCAAAATTCTTACCTTTCTTATAAAAAACAATACAAATAATATAATCAAAGCCCATTAACCAAAAGCCCACGGTAACTAAAAAGATAGAATGATATGCACCGGAACAACATAGTGATTTATCATTTATCCCACCACACCTATTGTAGGTTGTAAACACATAATAACGCCTATAAATACAAGGGTGCTGTTATATCAAAAATCAGTCTAGCGACTCAAGGGGTGCTTGGAATACAGGCGGCCGTATCCAGTGCATTCAATGACTCATGATACTTTTACACTTATCCTCTCCATTTGATGATCTAGAAAATTCTCCATTGCTCTAATATATTAAGAAAATAAATTAATATTTCAACAACAAAAAAACCACAATTAGCAAATAAATAATAAACATATTCAGATATTCTGTCAATACAGCGGCTACGAAATAAGAATATCGATTTGGGCTGATAATCAGGAATTCTTTGATGCAAATGCCATCATACAACAATCAAAAACAGACCCAGTCATCCTCTGCCCGGCAAACCCTCTAGTCGTCTTCTTCTGGCTCAGCGATCAAACCAGGGAGAAATTGGTAATCTTTGCCATTTGCTAACTGGGCGTAAGGCCGGGCCTGTATAGTACAAACTGAGTTGAAATTGTACCGTTGAATTAGATTTTGGAATATATTCTGATTTATATCACAAGTATAGTATTTTTTTTGATAATAAATGGAGAAGGGTCATATGTCATTCATTCATTGATGTCAATGAGAATCGAACTCACGACCTCTTACAACATATGGTTTTTGTGCGTCACACTCAACCAACTAGATTATGGGTCCATTGACATATCACAAATGTAGTATTTGTCTTGCATTTTTTATAGTCAGATTTAGAGTAAATTGAATTGTAAACTTGTAATGTCAGCAGGCATTTTGATTTTACCAACCGAGCCCACAGAGTAACCAACGTGTGAAAATTAAATTGTTCGGGAGATGCAAGAAAATGAATACTGACACAGTACTTGCAGGACGGTTTTAGATTTTGAAATATCCGCTTATTTATTTGAAGAAAAATTGACGTATTTAGTCACATGTGATTGTGTGGATTGTTTGTTTGGTTCTAGATTTTTTTTCAATTGATCCAAGATTTAAATCCCTCATAAACCAATTTTTGAATATATTTTTGTTGTATTTTACAGAGAATTTTTTTTAAATTATAGTTTATTGGAAATTGAACTCCTAATATTTTACAAAAAAAGAGAATCATTTTATTAATCAATCACAAGATTTTTTATGATATAGAATGATTTTATTATGATTACACGTAACTGAATAATATTTTTTGAAAAGTTTGGACTCTTTAAATTGTTGATCCCAAATCCGGATCTCTTGAATTTATATCTAAGACCGGCCCTGATTACTTGTCCGAAAAAAACGTTACGGCAAAATAAATGACTCGGGGATTGTCTTGTTGTAAATAGTAGGTCCCAAAAAAATTAAAAATTAGCAATTATTGACAAGTGAGTTTGGTTTATCAGTTCGTTGAGAGAATGTTATGATGGGATTAAACCCAACATGTATTATACAAATGAGATAAACTATTATATTTGGTGAGCTCCTTATTATTTAATGTTTATAGAAGGAAAATATAGATAGTGGTCGGTTCTTTAAAGATTAAATAAGGGGTTATCTATGGTGTTCCAAACTCACTCAAACAGTATTGATGACATAATAAAAATATTTAATTGGATTTATTAGTATCATTAATTGAATGAATTAACAGGTTAATTAATCGTGTCAATTAACATGTATTAATATTAACATATTAAATTGAATTGACGTGTCTATTAAACGTGGCAATCAATCTTTATTTGGGTGTTAATCAACCAAACTAATTCCAATTTGTCCACCTCATCTAGAGTGTTAGGACGAGATTGGGAGGAGGCATACATATTTTTCCCTTAAATAAATGGTCACTATACAATAATTTCAATTTTTGCACGAATTATTTTAGAGTAGTGATTCGAACAGAAACATTTTTAATTCCCGCAACAATAAAACTTGATCCTGCCGCAATCACCATTTCACCATTTCTGATTCGGACATGAATTTTTTTGATGGTTGCAGGAATTAATTTTTTGCAACCATCAAAATCGTTTATGTCCGAATCACTATCCTTATTTTATTGCAAGTTGACAATAATGCCATTTCTTGCAGGAATTATTTTATGAGGCAATTTATGGTGCCCACATATTTGCTATTCACTTTCCCATCTCTTGATCATAGTTGTTTAGTTCGCGAATAATACGTGTATAAGTTATGATTAATTACGTATTATGAATAATATATGTATTGACGTTTCCTTATTCAACCTGATTAATAATTTGTGCATTTTATAATTTTTTTTAAAACACGAACAATACACGTATTACGGTATAATACGTTCTTTTAGAAGACAATCAAAATATCAATAATAATATATAAATTTATGATTTTGGACTAAAATAAATATTATTTAGTAAACTAATTATATTTTTGAATTATTTATGGATAAAAAAAATGTATATTTATATACTTTTATATACGGAATTATTTTATCAATATTAAGTAAAATAAACATAACTATAGATGAATAGCCGAATTGACGAATTATTAGCGTATTACGTTTTATTTGACCGAATATTTGACCGACTTGAAAAACGGTTGAATCGATTAATACACGAGCGTACTGCGTACCGTATTATTCTCGTATCACGAATGACTAACTATGCTCTTGATTATTTTCAAATGACAATATCATTAACGGTCAACGTATACTTAGTGAAATATTAATATGTAATTAAGGTTCGTTCCAATTAACAATTAAAAATTAGCATTAACAAAATATATGTTGTGAGAGGTTGTGAGTTTAAGTCTGATTGACATCAACAGATGAAAGATCATCGAACGTTCTTCATTTATTATAATAAAAATAAAAATAAAAATTGTTAATTAGGAGATGGGGACGTGGGTGGAGAATTCGGTGGGGTGAAGTAAATTTCCCTCACTTTATTGCAAGTTGGATTATTGGATGTGATAATTACATTTCGATTAATATATTTTATGAAATAGTAGTTCTTTAAATATTGGTATACCATCTTTTTTAGAGTCGGCAAAATGTGGAGCTCATTATATATACTAGGAAATTGCTCCGCGTTTCGCTACGGATTTTAAGATTTATATTTTTCATATTTACTGAAGTTCTTGTTTGTGTTTTTAATAATAAAAATTGAAATGAATGTAACCAAATTATATTATTTCAAGTAGCCATCATTAATCGTCGTGACATGCTCGTTTACAAATCAAGATATCTCAACATTACCATCATTAATCGTTTACAAATCAAGATATCTCAACAAACAGAAAAACCCAACACAAACCACCATATATCCAACATATTCCACAGTCCATGCAGACATGCTCGTTTCGTTCATGTCAATGTTATCCTAAATAACCTTGCTAACCAACATATTCCGACACATATTTACGACTAAAAAACTTTATCTTTCGCATATGGCTTGCACATTTTGTGCCTTTTCTATTATTCGTACTTCACTCACTTCCTCCCTGCACAATTCTTATTTGCTGGAAAAATTCAAAAAAATAAAAAACAAACAAAGTTAAGATTTTTTGATATAAATAGAAAAATAATACAAACCAGTGGTTGTGTACACAATTTTTTTAGCTTGCACCAGTCGAGTTGGGGCGGTACACTATGCTAATTAGTAGGTATAAAAATAATTAAAATGAAGATTAATTAATGAAAAAATAGGAAAATTAAATTAAAAAATAAGTCAATGATTTGAAAAGATAAAACCGGAGTATAAAAATCAATTATTCCAAACTATAAGGATTGATTAACGAAATAACCACATAACTTGTACAAAAATGAAAAAATCACCTAAAAAATGCCCTTTATTCAACCATACATTTTAAAGTAACCTGATATTAAATATTAGTACTCAGGCCCTTAACTAACCGAGCAAGATGAATAACCTGATATTAAACGTCAAGAACATTCAAAAATACACAAAATATCATGACATAAAAAATGCCAAACAATTTATTCAAAATCGAACAGTTAACAAACAACATACCAATTAGAAAATTCAACAATAATGTACACCCAAACTAATTATTAAAAAAAAATACATCCTCATATAAGTAGAGATGTTACTCACAAAACAATACCAGCAATTCGAGTAAAAATCACGCGGAGTTTTCCTAATAAAATAATAAACATGCTCAGATGCCCATTACTACGAATCATTTTTTAACGGGATTATATATGGCACCCCCATAATTCCAAAAAACATCATTGATGCGTCAATCGATAAGGATTAAATGGATTAATTAGCTCTCTAATCAATATTTATTTGGATTGATTCAATTAAAGAGTCTTCAATCCACTTAACTTTTCCCGGTTGACGAATCAATGATGTTTTTTGGAGTTATGGGGTTCCATATATTTACTCTTTTTTTAAGTGAGCAAGCTACTAGTCACTAGAGAAAATAATCTCTTGCCATTGACTAAGTCTCATGGAGTGCTTCCGAGAAAGTCCTAATTAAGTATTCAATATTTTCAATGTATTTTAGACAAAGAAAAATCTTAAATTAGAGTTTATTGGAAATTTAACTCCTGATATTTCACAAGAAAAATAATCATTCTATTAATAAATCACAAGATTTTTTATATCTTAAATAATTATATTTGTTATAAATGTGAATGTATAATATGTACAAGTGTGAAAAGGTTAGACACTGAGGAAGATGTATGGATATGGAGAGATGCATCTTGGAGGTTTCACACTGGAGAGATGCATATTGGAGGTTTCACACTGGAGAGATGCACATTGGAGGTTTCACACTGGAGCGTTCAAATTGGATGAAAGGGTATTGTGTTCCCTACAATGTTTTAAATTGCGATATTGCGGTCCATTGTGGTCGGGTCTTTTTGCAGCGGATTGCGTTTGCGGGCGCAATTGCGGCGCAATGACCTTATTGCGGACAGCCGTTGCGATATTAAATTAAGTAAAAATAATAGTTTGCTTAAATATATTTTTCACAATATTTTCTATCACCATTAATATGGTAAAATTTTCTACATAATTTTCTTCTAAAAAGAATAAAAAAGTTAATTGTCCCGGAACCTTTTCAGTGTAAATAAAAATTGATCATAAAATTTTCATTAAAATGACAATTATACGGGATCATTGGAATTGTATTTTGTTGAAAAAAATTTTGTCGACATCCTAAAAATATCAAAACACTATAACTCAAATTTTAAATCGAAACATCAATGAAATACAATGAAAATTACTAAATTCATACATTTATAGATGAAAATGAGACATTTTAGAAATTATATATGTTATTAGGATATTTTATCAAATATTTTGATAATAAAACATGGAAACTAAGTATTAAATCATCACAAAATTAATGTTATAATATTTATATTAAATAATTCTCGATAAAATTACTTTAACGTGTATTTTGTGTTTAATTCAGGGTAAAAGACAAAATTTCACAAATTCAAGCCCATCATTGCATTCCTCTCGTCGAGACGAGCGATTTCGATATAAATGTCATGTAATTTGGTGGAAGGATGAGAAAATTACAACGATTTGAATATTATCCGAAATATTTGACCCGATATGGCCGCAATATTACCGATATTTCGCCGCAATATCCGCAATTTCTAAAAAAAACGATATTTTCGCAATACTTCATTGCGATATAGCGATTCTAAATCTCAGCCCGCAATATCCGCAATATCGCCGCAATATCGCCGCAATTTAAAACACTGGTTCCCTATATAAGGATGGTTTGTGTGGTTCATTTGTAAAAACAATTCAGTCCAAAAATAAAAGCCTTTTTCTCTCTATTTCATGTGTTATTTACTTTCCGTTTATAATACGTTATCAGCACGACGTTCTGACCAACTGAGATATTGAGATGAATCGAAGGTATGAATAATTATCAGCACGAAACTCTTGAGATTTCAGTCAAAGATAACATCTCAGACAAAGACGAAAATAGAAGAAGGTAAAACAAGTCGAAGTAATTTCAGACAAGGTAAAACAATTAAAAGGTATGAACTATGAATTTTTTTTATTTATTTCTTATTATATATATATATATATATATATATATATATATATATATATATATATATATATATATATATATATATATATATTTTGAGGAGATGAATTAAGACAGCGAGAAAAGAAAAGAAAAAAATAAAAACTTTTGTGTGGTGTTTCTTTCTGAATATCCACGAGTGATCAAATATAATGTCATCTAGACTTGGTATGGTCATATACCATAAACCGAGAGAGAACATTGAAGATAAAAATATGGGTACTGTATCAATAAAATGTTCTGGACAATTGAAATTTGGAGATTTCAATCAAAGAATATATTCTAATAGCCACTGAATTCTTCTCTCGTGCCAATATTATAAAATATGTATATTGGATGTGGCTGATTTATAATAAGCCATAAATTTACTGGATTTTTATTTATATAAATAAGGATTTTGGCGAACTTTACCATATTCGGTTTAAGACCTCAAGTTAGATTAATTCCGAGTTTACACGAAAGAACATGACGCTCGAGACTTAAGGGTCGAGTACTAAAACCAAGCACTGCCATGGAATCTGTATCGTGAGATTCCGAGTCTGGATTGTTTGTTGTTGCGTAGTCTCGCATAGTGAACGATGGAACATACGAGATGACAGTACGAGGGTTTTGTGCGCGATAGACGCCATGAAGAACCCATGATCGAGTTCTCGTTGTTGATAGACGATGGATTGTTTGTCGTTGTCGTTCACCCGTCGAATATATACTAGCGGAACAAGTGGCGGTGCATGAATTTGGACAGACGTGATGGGGTGGCCGTGCAGTCGCACCTCTCTCGGAACTGGGACGAAAAGCTTGTATAGCACAGTCATTGTTTCTTTTATTGAAGGCTTGGATCTAAAGCCTAAGAAGATAGTAAGAAGATAGTGTGTTTCACACCTCCAATTAATCCTAATTTGCACAATAATAATTATGTCGGTGACAAAGATGGAAAAAAAAAAAAAAAAAAAAAAATTGAATCGAAATCAAGTAGATTTGTCATTCTTCTGATTTAGGAATTAGACGAGAAGAATAAAGTGAACCCTCTCTTCTCCAATCCTTCGGATGAATCAGTGAATGAATAACTACTCGTGTGCACAGAAGAGGATATTCCTGTCTGAGAAATACTGGTGACATCCGAAATTTTTTGGGTGAGTAACACTATAGTTTATGAGAAATAATGGACATAATTTTGTCTGTTTTTATAAGTATACAATATTCCTAAAAGCTGCAGAGTTTTTCTCCGTTTGTATACAACAGTCATGTACAAATTTATTTTGTATGAGTTATGTAATTTATTTTTATGGTTGATATTAACGTTGTTATTCCATATTTTAATATTGTCATTCTTGTCGATTGCACCTGAAGTTGCAAAATTATGAAATAATATGTGAATATAACTCCATGATTATGAAGAGTATATTAGAGAAATAAATTCGATGATTCCTAAAATGAATATCGCCCTTGAAGATCAAAGTGGGCTCTAAAAACATAGTCGACGAAAGTTGCAAACGTATATTTTGGATGTTATATGAAAAGTTGTACTATCATATATCAAATACTTGGAGAGGAGAAAGAAAAAGAACAAAAACGACAAGTTTGTCGATCGAGATAATAAAATTAGCAAGAGTTATTTTGATTACTCTAGAAAATTATATTTATAATATTACTCTAGAAGATTTGTTTTGGAAGAGCCATTATTTATATTGCTCCGGAATAGTGATTCTGTAATAGAAATATCATTGCTTATTTTTGTGATATACAAATGTATTGGTCGAATTGAAATCATGAACTAAGAGTTCATTATATAAAATAAAAGCAATGCTATGATTTGAAATAATTGATTATGCATAGAAAATGTTTGTCATGATGATGACTAAATTAAGACCAACTATCGATGATAAATACTCTCCAAATCTCATTATAACTTGTGAGTGGCTTGGAGCCAACAAGTATTCTTTGAAAAGATTAAGTGTTTAGTTGATGTGTCGGTAACACTACCATACCAAGATGAGTTAAAAATTGTTTGGCATATATATTGGATTGATTTATTCTCCAAATATGATATCACGAACATTTGTTTGTTTGAACTAGAAGTTCAATTGATATGTATAAACCCGAAGTTTAAATGTATACGTAAACTAGAAGTTTACATTCAAGAAAAAAACAATAAAGTCAAATATGCATGTTGTGTGTATAATATCCGTGAAGGATTATATGTTATTTGTTATAACAAATAAAATTGAAAAACATGCTTGAATTTTCGTAAGTATTTGATGATAAACGTACAAATCCTTGAAAGAGAGAATATTCATGAAAGAGAGACAATACCAGCAATTCAAGCAAACCCACGAAATCACGCGGAGTTTTCCTAATAAAATAATAAACATGCTCAGATGCCCATTACTACGAATCATTTTTTAACGGGATTATATATGACACTCCCACAACTCCAAAAAACATCATTGATGCGTCAATCGTGGAGGATTAAATAAATTAATTAACTCTCTAATTAATATTTATTTGGATTGATTCAATGAAATGATCTAATCAATCCACTTAACTCTCCTCGGTTGATGCGAATCAATGATGTTTTTTCCTTTTTTTAAGTGAGCTAGCTGCTAGTCATTAGAGAAAATAATTTCTTTCCATTGGCTAAGTCTCACCGAGTGCTTCTGAGAAAGTTCTAATTAAGTAGGTATGGCATAATTTCCCATTATCCATTTAAAATAAGCTAGCTGAATAACGATCAGTTCACATTGTTCTCCGAATCTACCTTTCATATTTATTTATGTCTTTATTTCTTTACTGTCCATATCCCCCTATTATATATAGGGAAAATATACTTGGTCCCCCAAACTCCAAAATGATGTCTTGATGAGGTGGCAAAAGTGAATTAAGTGGATTGATTAGTTTTTCTAATTGACTCGATTAAATATTAATTGACACGTAAATAATTTATAATATATTAATATTAGTACATGCTAATTGGCATGTCAATTCGATTAAACAGTCAATTAAATCGCTAATCGAGTCAATTAATAGTACTAATCAACTCATTAAACCCACTTTTGCCACCTCATCAAGGAAACTTTTTGGAGTTTGGGGGGCTGAATATATAACCCCTTATATATATGTTAGGCTCGTATCCTCTTTGGCAATCAACAAAATCTTGCTTCTCTCCACAATATATTTATCCAACTTCTCTTCATTTAAAACAGATTGTACCATATAATTCCTTCTCTGACTATCATCCAGTGTCCTGAAACCCTATTCATTTCTTGGAGTCAGTGTTGTTATTTGCTTATAAACCTATGGAAATCGTGGCTGCTACTGTGGCCGCAAATAAAACCGCCGATGCCACTCTGCCTCGCCTGTTGGATGCCACAATTCGCTCCGTGAAATATCCTTTTGATGTTGGCGCCAATGTGAAAGCGTTGCAGTCAGCCATGAAGGAGTTGTTAGCGAAGAGGGAGGACGTGAACACAAAAATAGAGAATGGTGAAAGACTGGGTGAAAAGGTTACAAAAGAAGGTAGTGGGTGGATCAACCAAGTGGAAGCCATTAAAAAAGAAGTAGAGGAGATTGAACAAAGGTACCAAGCGAGATACAAGTGTCTTGGTAGTTACTCTTTTAACTGTAGGTTGAACTACACGATTAGCAAAAGGGCGGTAAATACACTCTTAGATGTGCAAAGGTTATGCACTAAATGGGAAACTTACGAGTTGGTCACGATGCAAGTACCACCACCAGCAGTACAAGAGGTGTCAATGGAACCGATTACTTTATCAACCGCAGATTACAATCTTCAACATGCCCTCGAGTTCATTAACAATGACCCTGTGGGGGTTATCGGCCTCTTGGGTATGGGAGGGGTCGGTAAAACATGTTTGCTACAAAGGATCAATAATAATTACACCCAAAACCCCAATAATTTTAAAGTCGTATTCGTGACGGCTTCGCAAGAATGTTCCATAGCAAAACTTCAATCCGGTATAGCTGAGAAACTCAACTTAGCTACACATACCAATGAAGAGCAACATGCAAGCATTATATTTAACTTTTTGAAAGAAAAGCATTTTCTTTTATTGTTGGATGATTTGTGGGATGGGTTTGATCTAAAAAAAGTCGGTATACCTTTCCCTCTTGGGCTCGGGGAGAAGTACAGTAGAAAGGTTGTTTTAACAACACGGTCATCTCAAGTTTGTGGTAAAATGGGGGTAAGAAAAGAGATTAGAGTGGCTTGTCTCAACGACGAGGAGTCATGGTCTCTCTTCCGAGAAAAAGTCGGTAATGATACCCTCGACTCTCATCCTCTAATACCATCTTTAGCTCAGAAGGTCATAGATCAACTAGGTGGTTTGCCGCTTGCTCTTATTATTGTTGGGAGTGCAATGTACGGTAAAAGAGACCCAAGAGACTGGGACTATGCTATTGACCAAATCCGGTCACCAAACTCGATCGAGATTGATATTTTAGGTAGTGAGGAGAGTTTGTATCATCAGTTGAAGTTCAGTTATGAGAACTTACGGAATGAAACACTGAAGAAATGTTTCTTATCTTGTTCTTTGTGGCCTGAGGATTATAATATTGACCGAGATGATCTGATACGGTGCTGGATCGGGTTAGATTACATAAAAGAGTCCGACATGCAAAAAGCACACGATGTGGGCCATACAATTATAAGTACTCTGCTGGGGCAATACTTATTGGAGGAAACGGACGACGACTACCTTGGTTCCGAGGTCGTGAAAATGCATGATGTTATACGTAGCATGGCATGGTGGATAGCTTGTGATTTTGGGGTTAATAAGAATAAATGGGTTATCAAAGCCGGAGTTGGTCTAAAAGAGTCACATATTAATTACAAAGAACTCTGGTATGATGCAGAGTGTGTCTCGTTAATGCATAACACGATTACTGAATTGAAATGTCCCCTTTTATCATTTCCCTCCAACCTTACAACATTGATGCTTACTGGAAATAGGTTAAAACATTTCTCTCTACCAATGCCTTTAACTAGGCTTCGATATCTCGACTTATCCAGTAACATTATCTCAAATTTTCCATTAGAGATATGTGACCTGGTTGACTTACATCATCTTGATCTATCATCTAACCGCATTGAATCAATACCAGATGAGTTGAAGTCTCTCATAAATCTCAGGTTCTTATATTTTACACGCAACCGCATCAGATATTTCCCCGAGGGTGTCATATCCGGACTCAAGTCACTTGAGGTGTTGGATTTTTATGACTCTTATAATATTGAGCAAAGAATATTTGAACCTTCCTTTTTTGAAGAAATAAATTGCCTGGAGAACCTAAAGGCTCTTGGCATCGCAGTACACAATTTTTCTGACCTTGAAAAATTCAAAGTGCTATCTACTACGGTTGCGATTCGGTTCCTTTCATTGGAAGGTGTTACGTCAGCTTCTCTTTCGAGCACTTCCTTTTTTAGCACGGAAACAGAAAGTCATCTAGTTAAACTCGAGATCCATAATAATCGATTTAAGGAATTTGTAATTGAAACGAAACAATTTCCCTACCTCGAGGACTTAAAATTGGGGTTCAATCAAACCTTAAAAGAAGTAATGTGGAGAGGTGTCCTGCCGATGGATGTGTTTCCAAGACTTCGGAAGCTATTCGTATCTGCTTGCATCATGGAGCATTTAACTTGGATCGTGCACCTCCCATTCCTTCTAACATTGAGTGTGAGCTCTTGCTTATTTATGAAGGAGTTGGTCAGAGATGATGAAGAAGGGAAGAATACAACCACGCGTTTTTCGCTTCAGCCATTTTCTTCATTGAAGATTATGATGTTGTATGCCATGAAGAACTTGGAAAGCATTTGTGATCCCAATTTTGCTTTTCCATCTCTGAGGATTCTTGACATTAATCGGTGTCCCAAACTAAAGAAGCTTCCATTCCCGAATGGCACCATCCCGTCTACCCTGAAAACATATGGCAACTTTTGGGATGATTGCAGTTAAATATTTATAAATTTGAGATGTATATAAAAACTTCCATTTTCTAAAGAAGCTTCCATTTTCTTCATTGATTTGTACGAATTGTTTGAAATTTAATATTTATAAATTTGAGTTGTAATTTGTTTGAATTTCTTTCAGGGATGATTTCAGTTAAATAAATGCATGGAACTCAAATTTGGAACAAATAAATGCAAATAATGATTTTATATATTGTTGTGCTATTTGTTACTCCGACCCCAGTTTGCTACTGTGCCAGTGTTCCTGTGTGTTTGATTTTTAAAGATAATGAAGCTAGAAAGAAAATTAGCTGTAGTCTGTACCCCTTGAGGTGTTTTAAGTGATTTTTAAATCTAAATTTCACTGGATTGTTATCTAAATATTAGAAATTTATAACTATGAACATCGTTTTGCAGAATTCACCGTCGATGGCGCAGATGCGCGATGTACCAGCCAAGCATACAAAGGCTCTTGTGAGACGACATGGTATTAAGGAAAAAATAAAACAATATTCAGCAAAGCAAGAAATATCCGTGCTCATTATAAGTCACATTTATACTGTCGAAAATACAAATTTTTTTTTTTTTTTTTTTTTGAGTTTTGAAAATACAAATTTTATTTGCAAGAAAATATTGCCCGACCCTGATCAGTAAGCCTAATTAAACCAAATAGTAATATAAAGCTCGGTAACCAAACCCGAAGCTCTAGTTCATCCCTCATGGAACCAAGTAGTTCGTGAACATCACACTTTTCTCGGGAAATAGTCTATCCCTAATCGAACAAAAGTTTCAGAATTCATTTAATTCATCAAAAAGAAATTGAAAATTAAATTCCAGATGAAATATCACTATTCGAGCAGAAAAACTAAACACAAAAACACTCAAATTTTTCACCCGAAACAACAATAACAATCTAAACAATTACAGGTCACCTTCCTTCGTGCAAATCTTCTGAGAAAACCACAACCCGGTCAACATTATCGTTATCCCACACACTCAACCCCGAAAACGGACTTGACGAAAACATGGACGATGTTCCATCCGATTCATAATTAACAACCCTACCAGTATTATTATTACTTCTACCATTATTGTTATTACCATTCACATTATTATCGTGACTATTATTATTTGCAGCACTACTACTACTAGTATTATTGTTATTATTATTATTATTATTATTATTATTATTATTGGGTTGGACCATCTTGAGGGATTGGACCACCGCGCCCATTGTGGGCTGTTGATTTGCCTCGTGTGACACACAAGCAAATGCGATTGTACATACACGTGAAAAATCGTCTTTAGGGTACTTCCTTCCATTCTTGGATCTGCCAGCTCAACTAGCCTCTCCCTGTCTCGTAAAACAGGTCGTGCCTAAAAAGTATCAGAAATGTAAAAAGAAACTAAAAACTCCGTATATTCTTGATTTAAAATGCAAAAGTTCCTGCTTCGTTGCTAAATTGCAAAAGATAGAGAGAGACTGACCCAAGTGACGAGGTTTTCTTGGCCGAGGGGATGTAAATGGTCGACAGGTCTCTTGCCGGTGAGAAGCTCGAGAAGAACAACTCCGTAACTGTATGTTGGAAATAGGGCTTGTTTTTATTTATTGGGGAAGAAATGGGATTAGTGTAGTGCCAAAACCCTTAAGGGTCCCGCCCGACCCGACCCGCCCGGGATTTTGACCCGCCCGACCCGCCCGTTTGGCAAACGGGTTGAAACCCGGCGGGTCAACGGGTACGGGTCCAAGGGCGGGTTTCAACCAATGGTTACCACTAAACCCGTGTAAACCCGCCCGTTTGGCAAACCCGTCACTGTGCAACCCGACCCGCCCGTGCACCCGCCCGACCCGTCACTGTTCACTATTCACTATTCACTATTCACTGTTCACTATGCACTATTCACTGTTCACTATTTAATTATAAAAATTTCATATACTTCTATAATCCAAGCAAACACTAAAATACAACATGAATTCATAATTAAAAATGAAAAGTTGGCATTTCCTGGCTTCCACGATCTCCCATTTTGATCTCTCTCTCTCTCTCTCTAGTCTGTCAGATTCCTTTATCCCTAAACTTTCCTTCCACGACCCAACGGTTGCAAATTTTGAATTTGGTTCCCCCCAATCACTGTGTAACGCTCCAAAACACTGTATAACGCTCCAATTTTTACCCCTATAAAATCCCCCAACCTCCAATTCATTAATTCACACAACCAACTATCAATCTCTCATATTCTCTACACTCAAACTCTCATATTCTTATTTTAAAGCTCTAAATATTTTTTATATTTTATTTAAATTCGTTTATATAAAAAAAATCCAAAAAAAATAGTTATATTAGTTATTTAGTTATATTTAGTTGTTGGAGGTATCCTAAAAAAATCTCAAAAATTCGACATCGCTTGGAAAAATTTGAGGTATGAAGGTCCAATCTTATTATTTATTTTTCTTAATATAATTTTATTTTTGGATTTTTATAGATTTTTTTTATTCGGATTTTTATTTATTAGGAGAGAAATAGTTATATGCTTACATTTTGTAATTAAAAAATGTTAACTAAAATTGTTTGTATAACTTTTTTGGAATAATATTTTTTGTAGTGAAAAATGGCATCTCCATCTAACAACAACCCTCAAAACACGTTTGATTCAAACAACGAAGAATTTGGACGACGATTAAGCGATGCTATTTTCGGTGATACAAGCAATTATCCACAAAATTCCAATTATCCTACACCTACTTATCCCAATTTTCCTCCCCCTAATTATCCACAAAATCCCAATTTTCCTCCCCCTAATTATCCACAAAATCCCAATTTCCCTCCTCAAAATTATCCACATAATCCCAATTTCCTTCCTTCATATTTTCAACCATCACCACAATTTGCACAAGACCTTAATGTTTATCCTCAATCATCTCCGCATAACTATTCAAGTGGAACGGGTGGTTCTAGCACAACCGTTCATGCCACCACTTCCGAGGACGTCGAAATTCAAGTAGAAACGGAGGTCGACCCGGCGGTGCCGACGGCTTCTAAGAAAAGAAAGAAAGCAAAATACACCAAGCCATTTTGGCGTTTCTTCGAGATGACACTCGATGATGAAGGAAATTGTGTAAGCGCAAGGTGTAAGGTACGCAATTGTAAAGCCGAATATTTGTATACTAGCGCAAATGGTACCAACTCATTTAGTAGACATGCCGACAAACATATTAAGGCCAAAGAAGAACCACAAGAACATGCGGACCGTAGTCATGTACAAACCATAATTAATGTTGATGGTACAAGAACTCACCAAAGATATGATGAAAAAAAAATGTTGAGTGAGTTCGCCCGGTATATTACCAAAAAAGAACAACCAATTAGAATGGCCGGTTGTACGAGTTTTGCCCGTTTAGTGATTAGGGGTATTGGTCAACCATTGTACAAAAGGATCCACTATAGAAAAATGACCAAAGAACTTAAAAGGCAATTTGTTGAGGGTAAAAATGAATTGCAAGCCATATTAGCAACCGCACCATTCAAGGTTGCAATCACGTCCGATATTTGGACCGCCGGTAAGCATGGTCTTTCTTATTCTTGTATTACCGCACATTATATCGATGCCGCTTGGGTTTTACAAAAAAGAGTTATTAGTTTTCGTGTAGTAGATTTTCCGCACACCGCGGAAGTAATTTTTCAAGCAATTATGAGTGTTTTAAGAGAATATAATTTGAAAACCGATTTAGAAACTAAAATTTCTTCCATTTCTTTTGATAATGCTAGCAATAATATTAAAGCGGTAGAATATTTGATCCGTGCCCTAAACCCAATTATGAGCGGAGTAATGTTTCACCAAAAATGTGCTTGTCATATCCTTAACCTCACGGTAAAGTCGGGACTTAAAACACCCGGGGTTGATGGTTTGATAAAAAAATTTAAAGAGAGTCTTACTTTTATTTATTCTAATAATGTAAGAAAACAACAATTTCATGCTTTATGTCAAAGGTTGAATTTGAGTAAGTTGAGTGTGCCATGGGATGTTGATACCCGTTGGAATTCAACTTATAGAATGTTAGCTCGATGTCTTAATTATCGAGATGCTATCGATGAACAATTGAGCTCCTCGCCCGAAGGATTGACTATGATGCTAACCGTGAGTGAGTGGAACCAATTAGTTCTATTGATGAATTTTCTTGAAGCTTTTTTCAAGGCGACGGTTAAGTTGTCTTGCTCGTATACACCAACCGCGCATGAGTTGCTTCACCACCTCTTATTCATCGCCAAAGTGTATGACGAAATGAAAGGTACATATTTTTTTTGAATTAGGATTTTTTTTATATACTTATATTTTTTTGAATTGCAGGAGAAACTTCCAACCCGTCTCTCGCTCCAATTGTAGAAGCTATGAAGGAGAAATTTTTAAAATATTGGGAAGAAGTACCAAAAGTGACAATTGTTGCAAATGTCCTCCATCCGACATACAAGTTACATTACACGGTAAGAATGGTAAAAAAATACAAGACTTATTTAGATTTACCGAGAGGAACCGAGGAGCCCGAAATACGAGCTTTGATTGAAGAAATATTTACTGAATACACCAATCAAAGAAGTACCGCACAACCTACGCCCTCTACGAGATTTAGGTATATATTTTTAATACTCATATTTTATTTACTATATATATTTTATTTACTATATATATTTTATTTCTTAATAGGTCTAATAGCCGAAGTGCATTGTTACTTGAGTTAGATGATGATGATGATGATAGTGTCATGCCAACTAACACAAATGAAGTACAAAGCTATTTTGCATTACCGAGGGCGCCGGAAGGAGTCGACGTTCTAGATTATTGGAAGAGAAATGCAAATCTTTTTCCCACTCTATCTAGTATGGCTCGTGACATATTCGCTATTCCCATGTCAACGGTGCCTTCCGAATCTTGTTTTAGTTCGGCAAATAGGATTCTTACCGATAGAAGGTACAATTTTTTTAATTCTTATTTATTTTCATAATTATTAAAATTTTCACTTATTTTTAATTATCGATAAAAGGAGCCGGTTGGGGCCAAAAGTTTTCGAGCGTCTTGTATGCCTAAAAGATTGGATTGATGCGGATGATCGAAACGAACTTATGTTAGCTCCCGCAAGTGAATATCCAAATCCAAATGTTGAAGAGACTAGTACCGCCGTCACGGATGTTGATACGGATGATGAATTTGATCCCGATGGAGAAAATCCGCATTGGTATATTGAACAAATGCGCAATATACAAATATAGGTTTGGTATTATATATGCACTCTTTAATTTTTTTTTCTAATTATTCAATATTATTATACGTCATCTAAATATTTACTAACAAAAAAAAAAGTTAGAACTCCGCCTATGTTATTTTTTTAACATGGTAAATTAGTAACATAGCCGGTCTCAAGCCCGGAATAAAGGAGGAGAGTAACTTTTTTTCATATTGAAATTTTTTTTCTTGTAAAAAATTAGTTGCATATTTTTATTTCGAATAAAAATTGTTAACCAAATATTTTTATATTTTTATTCACATTTGTAAAATTTATTTTTTTGAATATTTTTTGAAATCACTGTTCACGCCCGGGACCCGTCCGCCCGTCAACCCGCCCGTCCCGCCCGGGACCCGTCTCGCCCGCCGGGTCTAAGGGCGGGTTTTCCCCATCCCTCCAAACGCACCCGTCCAAACCCGTGCCCGTGCAACCCGTCAAACCCGTGCACCCGTGCCCGTCTAGACCCGCGCCCGTGCAACCCGTTTGTGCTAGGGACCCGACCCGTGCCCGTGGCACTACACTAAATGGGATACAATATCAATTGAGATTAAAAAATTAAAATCAATGACACGGAGAGAGAGAGCAATACAAAGAGCAAATGCTTTGGGTAGTGATGCACTTCCCCCAACTTTCCCCCACACCTCTTGATGTGTCATTGTAACGATTAACACCACTATGATTTAACATCTGAATTATGATTTAGCATCTTAATTTATAGTTTAACATCATAATGAAGATGTTAAACTACAAATTAAGGTGTTAAATCATAATTAAGATGTTAAATTTGAAGGTGTTGAGCCTTATGCCAACACATCAAGAGGTGTGGGGGAGGGTAAGTGGGGAGGTCCAACTTTTTTCCTTTTTTTAATTATATATTATTTTATGCTCTCCAATATGGCTACAGTACAAGAGTTTTATTTATAGAGATTACTATCCATCTTCCATAGACACACTTATATATTCTGGACACTTCTATTATATCTAATAGACACCTATTGATGTCAATAAATATTCCTTAATTTACTATGCATCTCTCATTAAACACATAATTATTTATAATATCCTGCCCAAAAATACAAATAATATTATTAAATAAATATATTAAATCATTAATTTTAATATTCCCCCTTAATGTTTTTTCTCGCCTTCATGATATGCATTAAAAAATATCTTCATCACCGTCTTGTTCTTCGGCATAATTTGCTTGTTCGTCGTCATCGGTTTTAAATCGGCAATCATTTTTAAGATGACCAAATTTCTTGTAATTATTGCATTGAGCCTTCTCTTTGTACCAACAATCTTTGTCGACATGAGAATATTTTTGGCAAAATTTACACGGAGTTTTCTTCGTTATAGTAACCTTTGCTCGCGTCTTTCCAAAGAACATATCAAATCATGCACACTAAGGATCGAAATATCTTTTGTTTCTTCAATAATTGAGGCTATGTTGGCGTACTTCGGCGATTGGTTAATTAGGATTTTTTTCACAAAGTGATTTATCGGTTAATTCTTCGTCGCTACTCTTAATTCGATTTACCAGCTCCATTATATTAGAGAAATAATCTTTAAGACTACCATTCTCCTTCATCCTTAAATTTTGAAATTCTCTCTTAAGCGTCAAGAGTTTTATCATTCGTAATTTTTCGTTTCCTTGAAATTACTTTTGTAGAATTTTTTCGCTCCAATTATTCTCGGAAATAATTTATCCGATATTGCTTGTTGGATCAAGTATAACGCTTTTGCATCTCTTTTTTTATTTGCTTTCAACGCATCGAAAATTTCTCCTTCTTTTGTCGTTTCCACTATGTTTTCTACTATTTCCCATAGATCTTGCGAGATTAAATAGTCTTCATCTTAATACTCTAATAATCATAATTTTCACCGTCGAAAATAAGTTGTGAAGTTCGTGGGACCCAAATACACCTTCTCCAGTTGTTATGGTGATCTCCTTCTCCGATTTCTACTAAACTCAGTTTCGGAAATGAGTTGAGAAGTTTGTGGGAGCCTAAATACGTAATCTCTTTGGTTGTCTTGGTGATCTCCTTCTCCGGCTTCTACGAAACTTGATAACCGTCGCTCTGATACCAATTTGATGGAAATAGGACTAGTTTTTATTTATTGGGAAAGAAATGGGATACAATATCAATTGAGATTAAAAAATTAAAATCAATGACACGAAGAGAGAGAGCAATACAAGGAGCAAATGCTTCCTTTTTTAATTATATTTTATTCTCTCCAATCTGGCTACAGTACAAGAGTTTTATTTATAGAGATTACTATTCTTTTACCATAGACACACCTATATATTTTAGACATTTTTATTCTATCTAATAAACACCTATTGATGTCAATAGACATCCCTTAATTTACTATGCATCTCTCATGCTTTCCCACATAATTATTTATAATATCCATAACTATTTATAATACCCTGTCCAAAAATACAAATAATATTATTAAATATATATATTAAAGCAATTAATGTACACGTCACTTTTCAGTAGTACATGTACAATCATTGCATATTCTGGCGCCACATACCTACATAACATATATATATTCATATCTTGTGCTCAAAAGTAAAAGAAAAAGAAAATAAAATATTAGGTCTTGTTCAAATCATAACTCGTTGCCATTTCATGCTTCTTCTTCTTTTTCAAAGAAAAACAAGGACGTATTTGGGTATCAGCTCATTTTTAACTTTAATGTTCTAAATATCAAATAAAAAGACAAGATTTAAAAAAATGAGAAAAACAAAATCATTTTTGCAAATCAACATATATATACTTCATAATATACTAGTTACTGGAAGAAACACAATATATATAAATAATATACTAGTACAAAAAATGATATGTTAAAACATTAAAATATATATATATTTTTTAAATGAATACAAATCATTTATACAAAATTATAATAATTTCATACAAATTCCAAATGTAACAAGATAAAAGCAAAAGAAACAAATAAAAGCCCATCATAAATAGACAGCCCACTTGTTGAGAATTGGTATTGACCGGATTAGTACAAGTAGAATTGTCCCACCATGGGCATATGTGTTTCTATAAAGAAATGAGTACAGTTGGGTGTCAATCTGCACTTGGTGTATATTGGTTGTTACTATACAGATATGGCCACAAATATTCGGATGCCCGTTTTATATAAAATTCTGATCCGGATAATATTCAGATTTTTATCCGGATCCGATCAATAAAGCTGTGATGTATCCGGATTTTGATCCGAAAAAATGGATCATGGTCGGACGGATCCGGATATTTTTATTTGAGTTCGGATATTTTTTTGGATATGGTTTGGATTAGTTCGGATAATATCCGATCCATTTACATCCCTACTCATGACACGAGTGGAGAGATGGTTGCCCTGTCCTTCGGGTGCCTGTTTAGAAAGCCCAAAATCCGAAACCTTAGCATGGAAATCATTTTCCAGCAAAATATTTGAGGATTTGAAATGTACGCCAATCCTCTCGTTGCATCCAGCGCAATTTTCATCCTCATTTCCCAATCCAACACACAATTTTGCCCTAATGGCCCTATCACGTAGAAAATTTAGTTACCAAAGTAGTCCTGAATATAAATAAAAAGAAAATCATATATTACCGCGAAGCCTCCAAGCTCCCATTAGGGACGAGTTCGTAACAAAGCAAGCTCCCCTCGCTCTCGTCCCTACTAGCGAAATACCCACCCAACCAATTGACCGAATTTCGATGATGCAATCTACTCAATATCTCCACCTCCACCAAGAACTCCTTATCCCCTTGGTGGCCCCCACTTGTCAGCCTCTTTATCGTGACAGCTGTCCCGTCTGATAAAACTCCCTTGAAAACCTGCCCGAATCCGCCTTCGTCGAAGTTGTTGGTTGCGATGATGAGTTCTTCGAAGGAGGTGAATCGGGTCTAGGTGGGCCGTGGGAGCGATCTCCGTGCTGACATGGCATCACGAGCTGTCTTTGGTTTACCTTAAAGTTTATAATAATTATTATTAAATAAAAATTTAGTTTAATGAATTATTATAACATTGTATTAATTATGCACAATAAAGTCGTACCAGTTTCGGGATCTTGGTCGTCCGATACGCTCGTTGATTTACCATATGAACATGCGCAGATTATCATGATGACGACTAAAATTACAATAAGAAGACCAACACGTACTCCAATAATAATAAGTAAATTAGAATGACTATCATTATTTTTACTAGTATTATCCTCCGAACCTCTACTCGGTACGGGTAATCGAGGCACTTTACTTGGCGACGAAGCCATTGGAGATATCGATAAACTTGGAGCTGAAAAACAAGACCAATATATTAATAAAACATAAGAAATATCATGGATACCCCTACAAAATTAGTTGAGGTGGGAGCAGGGGTGGGCGAAATCAAGTAAAATTAAGGTTACGAGTTGAATAAATTTATCAACGACCCCATAACCTAGTGGTGAGATGCTTAGCACAATATACCATATGTCTTGGGTTTGAGTTCCGTTGGTATTACAAATAAAAATATGAAATCAAATATATTCACGATTCGTGTATTATGTTTCTTTAAAAAAAAATTAAATAAATTTGTGTTGGAAAATGTTAAATTTGATATAATATCTTATGCTAAAAAAAAAAAAAAAGAATTAAATAAATTTGTGTTGGAAAGGGTTACACAATTGCGTATGTTACAATCGAATCGAATCCAATAGAAATCAAAGGAAGTACAGAGAATAAGATGGAATCAACCAGGTGATAGTGTATTGGTGACATGGAACACCATGAGCATAGAAAAATGAACAGATGTTAATTTCATTGTTGACTCACGCACCCTATGATAGAAAGAAATAAAACAACAATATTAAGCCAAATATTTAGTGTTAAATTTTTGTAGAACTCAATAGCTAACCATCTTAAAATTCAAACAGCAAAGCAAGTAAAGACAATTTAACAGTTGTTAATTTCAATCACATTATTTTATTTTGTTCGCGTTCAAATTAGGAAGAATTCAACATTGTACGAACAATTTTGGCAGCACTGCCCGAGATATTATTGTTTGGTCTTTTCTATGTATCGTTTTGTAAGCAGAAAATAATTGAAGCAACAACAGGAAAGATAGCAGACCAAAAAATAACAACAATTATTGTAGTTGTACAGTTTAATTTAATTCAAGTTTTAACGACCGGTGAATTCCGTTTTGTTCGGCATCTACGCAGCAAGAATGCTTCGATTGTCGTATTATTTTTGTAATGTATAACATGAATCGACAGGGAAAAGGCATAAGCTGTTGAATTGCGAATTTTGCCTGTTTGATTTGACATGTACGCAAGACTCAGGATATCGAATGTTTTTCTATGATTTTCACATTAACCAAAGAGCACAAACTGCACATAGCGTAGTTTGATTCCTCAATATGGTTTGTAATTTCATCATTGGCTCGAGTACTCAACATAAGAAAGAACGAAAGCAGCAATAAAAAATAATAGCGTTTGTATTAAGTTTTTGTGATTTCATCATTGACACATTCTTCTCTCTTGTTTTCTCTCTCAATATTGAAAGGCGATTCTTGAGGCGATTCTTGAGAAAGGCGATTCTTCAGGTGATTTTGAGGCGTCTCTCTCCGGCGATTTACTCAGGGGAAACAAAGAATTACACACAGTTAAGAATTCCCAATCCAATCAAAACCAATTGAGCACAAGCACTGATAATGCCTTAATAAGGGAAAAGAGTATAGAGGCCCCTTGTTGAAAGGGGCAAAGCTCTTCAACTTATTTAGGTTACAAGTCAGGATCAAGCTCAATTTTTTTCAAGTTCAGTCCTTGTTACAAACACTAACTTACAACAAGAAGAATAAAGAGAAGCAAGAAGTGTTGAAGGGAGTAAGAGTTTTACACGAGAGCAACAAGCTGAATTCGATCTAAGGAAGGAACAAGAAGTCAAGCTCTCCAGAAATAAGCTAAGTTTCTTCTCATTTACTTTGCCATGATTAAGTCTTACGCTCAAACCCTGAAAAATAACCTTAATCATGAAAACAACTGGTAATTAGTATCCAGAAAAAAAATCCTTTAATAAACCTAACAGTATCAATCAAAGAAAATGCTACAGATGTTTACCAACTACTCATGTTAGATACCAGTGTAGAGAGCCAATTAAATGTTTGAGGTGTTTTAAAATTGGGCATATACAAAAAAACTGTTATACAAAATTAAATAAGGAAAAAGAATTAATATCTAATTTTCAAGTTGCTTCTATAAATGAAAACAATAACCTGAAATCCAAAAATAAGAATATTAATTTCAATAATGATAATATTAATAATAGTATTCATGATCAAATACCAGTTAATTTGAATAAAAAGAGTTATAGTGGAATATATACAAAAGACATAACTATAGAGCAATTACCTGAAAAGCTTTGCAATCCAATTGATCTTAAGAAAATTATTGAGCCAATATGTACATTAATTTCAGTTGGATCTTATATGCCAACATATAGTATATATCATCTAAAGCTTTCAGTTAATTGTACACAATATGCAAGAATTCCAAAATCTATTAAAGTCATAGATGATAATCAAACAGACATTCTAATTATTAAGGAAATTATCCAAAATACAAGTACATCAACAAATATACATAAACTCCCAGATAACATCATAGAGCATAAAAGGGTAGAGGAAGGGAAAAAACATAAAAAACATCTAAAAAAATAATGGAAATTAAAAACATTAAACACATGCAAAAATCAAATGATTAAAAAATCCAAAGGAAAGAAGAAGGGGGCAAACATAAAAAACACATAAAGGATAAATTGCCAGTTAAAAACATTCAAAATAAAAATAAAATAAAAAAGTTAAAATCTGGCAAAAAAAGAAGAAAATTCTAACCTATTGGAGGGTTAAGAAGATAAACCCTAATTTAGGTGTTTCCAATTCCACATCCTCTGAAAAGGAAATCATCATTGCAAATGTGGAATTTTCACCCTCTGAAAAGGAATTCATCACTGGGCCAATGGGGGCACTTAATCTCACACAAATTATTTATCCACAAGGCAGTAAACAAATTAATCTCCAATTTATAAGGGAAATCTTTCTGCCAAATAAATCGTCATTTAATGTATCATCAAGTATATATAAGCATAAAACTTTTCATAAGGCTTCCAATTCAATTGTAATATCAATCACTTCCAAGGGACTAGCAATTATGCCAATAGAAACACCCAAATCACAAACATCACAAACAGTGACCAAATATGTTTGTGATTTAATAATAGATAAGCCAACACAGAGTAATAGTGAATCACAACAATTGGTAATCTATGATCCCAATATATATGATAAACAACCAATTAATCACTTCTTAATTACTGATGAGCCCACAACACCAACAAGAGATAATACTTTTGATAATCAGAGAAATATAGAAGAAAATGAAACCTTACAAAATAAGGGATCTGATAAGTTGAAATTCAACAAGGTCCCTGCTAGATCTTCACTAGTACACTCATCTCCAGTTCAACAAATCAGATTCTCTGTAAAAAATCAATGAAAAATCAATGAATATTTTAAAGGTGAAAATAATATTTCTAAGAAAATTACCTTTAATAGTAAGGTCTCCAGTTTAGAAGAATTAAAAGATCCAATTGAGTCTCTAGTCCAGATAAATATGAAAACATTAAGATTAATAAAATTAATACAAATAATAAAACTTTAAAAATTGAGGAGCAAAGAAGAAGTGCTAGGTTATTAACTAAACAAAGTGGTCACTATTCCTCTCCAGTGGAAAAAGCCCAACTGGTGAAGTACAAAGAAATTCAGAAAGAAAGTACTAAAAGACAAAAAAAAAAAAAAACTAATAACATTGAACTAAAAGAAATTAGCATGGAAAATATAAAAGACATAAACAATAAAGATGACATAATAGACATTTTATTATCCACTGGAATAGACATCACATATAATATAAATGCAACAATAAATAGTTTAGTTGATGAGCATTGTACTTAAGTACTTGCTCATTCAAGGAAGATTAAATAATATATATGAATTATAAAAAATTAAGAATATTATCTTGGAATGTTAGAGGATTAAATGCAGATCATAAAAAAATTATTGTTAATAAAACTATTTTAGATGAACATGTGGACATTTGTTGCTTACAAGAGACTAAAATGCAAGTAATAGATAATAATATTAATACATAATGTTGTGGAAATATATTAAATAGTTTTGAATATTTAAAATCAAATGGTGCATAAGGAGGGATTCTAATATCTTGGAATTCAAAACTTTTCAAACTAATTTCATGCAATAAATTAAAGTATTCTATTTCAATAATATTACAGTCTAAATGGGACGGAAATAATATATTAATTACTGACATATATGGTCCTAATAAAAAATATATATAAACTGGATTTTATAAATGAGTTAAATATATTAGGTGCTACTAATAAATTACCATGGAGATTATTAGGAGATTTTAATTTAACATTACACCTACATGAAAGAAGTGGACATAATAAATTACATGCAGGAACAAAATAATTTAAGGATTTTATTGATAATGCAAATCTAATTGATTTACTATTAAAAGGGAAACTATATACTTGGAATAATTCAATAGCTAAAGCAAGGATTGACAGAATATTAATAAATAAAGAATGGTTATCATATTATCCTAATTCACAATTGATACCAAGAATTAATACATGTTCAGATCACATACCTATACTATATGAAGCAAACACTAATTATCCTATATTTAATGGATTCAGATTTGAAACTAAATGGCTTAAAATGACTGAATTTAAATTATTGATTGAAACTCATATTAACCATAATAAAGCAGTAAATATAAATGATTATTTTAATAAATTACAGGACCTTGGAAAAAATTTAAAAGACTTAAATAAAACAATGCAATAAAAATATAAAATACAATTAAATAATTGCAAAAATATAATTGACTGGTCAGTTAAAATAGCTGATATTAGAGAGTTGACAATTACTGAAAAATGGATTAAATTACAAGCTAAATTTAGATATGAAACTTTATTAATAATTATTAAAATATATTGGAAACAAAGATCAAAATTTAACTGGATTAAAGAAGGAGATGCAAATACTCACTTCTTTCATATACATGCATCAATTAAAATCTAATAATATGATACCAATCTTAAAAGATAAACATGGGACTGAATTTAAAGATCATAAGAATAAAGCACATTTATTATTTTCATTTTATAGAGACTTGATGGGTAAGAAATCAAAAAATAATAAGGGATTTGGACATATTAATTTAACTAAATTATATGAAAATAATAAAATGGATTTATTACACTTGGAAGATAGTTTTAATATGAGTGAATTAAATGATTCAGTTAAATCATGGAAAAATAATAAGAGTCCTGGACCAGATGGTTATATTGGAGAATTTTTTAAATATAAATGGGAAATTTTAAAAGAAGAAATTCTAGATTTAATTAACAGTAGTGCACATAGTTGATTAGATCAATTTAATTCATCTTATATAACACTTATACCTAAGAAAGAAAATGCTATTGAACCCAAAGATTTTAGACCTATAAGTTTAATATCTAGCATGCAAAGAATATTTTCTAAAATACTATCTAACATATTATCACCATATATTAATTTAATGATTTCAAAAAATCAACTTGGTTTTTTAAAGGGGAGAAATATTGCAGAAAATTATGTATATGCCAGAGAAGTCCTATGTTTAGCAAATAGAAATGAAATACCTTTAATAATACTAAAACTTGACATAAATAAACCTTTTGATAGTATATCATAGGAATTCTTATTAAAAAATTTAAATGCAAGGGGTTTTGGAATAAATTTTATAAATTGGATAAAGAATTCAGTTCTTCCAGGAACTACAAGAGTGATATTGAATGGAATTCCTGGAAAATATATACACCTAAAAAGGGGTTTAAGGCAAGGAGATCCTTTGTCTACATATTTATTTCTATTAGTAATGGATGTCTTATCTAAATTATTAGAGGACCTAAGTGAAAAAAAGTTTATTATAAGACCAATTAATAATATTTATACTAGTTTATTTTATGCTGATGATTTCATATTATTCTTAAAACCAGATTTAATTAATATTAAAAGAATAAAATATATATTAAACTTATTTGGACAAGAATCAGGTTTAAAAATGAATTTCAATAAATCAGAGGTGATAGGATTAAATATAAGTAATGACATCATAGACACTATTTCAAGAGAATTAAATTGCACAATTGGGTCTTTACCTATAAAATATTTAGGTTTACCTCTCCATTTTAAAAAACCATCTAAAGAGGATTATTTAATATTAATTGATAAAATAACTAATAAATTAAATGGGTGGAAAGGTAGTATGCTAAGTAAGGCTGGTAGGCTAGTATTAATGAATTCGGTTCTAACTTCCATGCCAATTTATCATTTTAATGTATTTAAGTTTACTAAATGGGTAATTAATGAAATTGATAAAATTAGGAAAAACTTTTTTTTGGAAAGGAAGTAATAACACTGGCTATAATTTAGCTGATTGGGAAATTGTATGTTAATCTAAAGAAAAAGGTGGTTTAGGAGTAATTAATTTAAATATTTTTAATAAAGTATTATTAATTAAATGGTTATGGCTATATTACATGGCAGAAGGAAAATTAGATTGGTATAATTTAATACATAAAAATAATGATAATGATTTAGATCAAATAAACCATAAAAATTATTCATATTTTTGGAATGATGTTATGAAAAATATAATTTTTTTTAATCAAAGCTTAAACATAATAATTGGAAATGGATCAAAAACTAGCTTTTGGAAGGCCAGATGGTGTGAAAAACCATTAATATTTAAATATTCAGAATTATATTCGTTTTCAGAAAACAAAACTGGTACTTTGCAATATTTTATGAAAATAATGAATGAACAGAATCTATATAGGAGTTTATGAATTAATATACCTTTATCAAATGTTGCTTTTAATCGGTTTGTTCAATTGGTACAGCTTTGTCATACCCTTGATCTTAGTGCTCAACAAAGAGATATCTTTGAATGGTCTTGGAACAATAGCAAAGCATATACTTGTAAAAGCACATATAAAGTATTAGCAAATGGTGTATATGTTAAAGCTCATTATCATAAAATCTGGAAATTACAAATTGAATTAAAAATAAAATTATTTATTTGGTTAATATTTTTAAATAAAGTCCTTACTATTGATAATTTAAAAAAAAAAGAGGATGGAATCTGGTGAATAGATGTGTTCTATGCTATAAAGCTGAGGAAAACATAATGTATCTAACATCAGAATGTGAATACACAAAATCAATATGGTCTAAAACACATGGTTTACTGGGATTAGAGCATACAAATCAACTAAATCCACTTCAATTATTACTAAATTCAAGAGAAAAAACTGAATATAAAACACTAATATGTTTAATATTATATCATATTTGGTTGGAAAGATGTAGAAGAACATTTACAAATCAAGAACTTACTGAATGGCAAGTAGTAGATTATATCCTATATGAAAACAAATCAAATATACTCGCTAAACAAACAAAATTAAATTCATATATATACAATGACATGCAACAGTTTGATAAGCACCAACAGTACAGTTCAGATTCTAGATCAGATTCTAGTATCAGTGATGAATATGATGTAAATGATATAAATGAAAGGATCAATGAAGAGAATTACTACACTAACAATTTAAATGATGCAGGAATGGAAGTGCAAAACATAGAAGCAATACAATCTGAAGATTCAAGCTTAGATGGTACAGAAATAAATCTAAATCAGAGAGATTCAAACGATGAAATCCAAAAATCCAAACCAATACCCGGATCCAAAAATCCAAAAATTCAAAAATCAGTATCAGAACCACAAAATGAACACATGCAAACATGGTGGTTCGAATCTGATTTAACGAAAGAAGAAAGAGTTTCAATAAATTCGAACAAAGAAGTAAGAGATGGAGAAGATATACATATCTTGCAATTGATTTCTGAAGGACTTCACGATCTCCTGCCTAGATCAGAGGAAGAGTTATGTTCAGATCGATCTTCACATCGACTCTTCTTCTTCAAACAGAGACAAATCCAAACGCGCTCGAGAGATCGAGTATCATGAACTTGAAGAACTAGGGTTTGTTCTCCGTTAAGGACTAAGGGATGAAGGGCTTTGAACAAAGAGGGGCGAATACGAGGGTTTGTTCAGGCGGCTAGAGGAGAGAGAAGAAGAGATCGTGGTTTATAAATAATCCTAAAAGAAAGCTTTTCCGGGATTATCAAAATCCAGGTTTATAATTCCTGGCTATTCAATTCCTAGTTGCTCAAGAACTGAATTCCGAATTTGAGAGTATATTGAAGCCAGGATTTCAATTACCATATTCTAATTGAATAATTAGCTCTTGGTATTAGAATTTAATAGTTAGTTCAGATGGTTAATTAAGAGGTGTTTAGGATTAGTATTTTAAATTTAGGGCAAACATCTCAAAATTGTATGAACTTAATTATTATTATTAATCAAATCAATACAAGTAGGGCATAAGAACCTACTCTATTTTTCTCAAAAAAATTAAGTTTTTGTGAGAGAAAGCATTATCAGGTATTAACATGAACGGACAGAAAAGTGCACAAACCTCAGAATAGTGAACTTTGTTTCAAATTCGACCCCAAGAAATCTTTTTGTAAACTCTCGATCGAAGACATCCTTTAAGAATATATCGAAAATGCACAAAGTTCCATTACGATTAATGGATGGCTCAGAGATTTCCTATGGGCACAAGCATCTCAGGTAATTTAGTCTTATGGTTCTTCATTATCTGCATATGGTCTTTTTTTCTTAGGTGCTCATTTTGTCTGGGCTTTTAGTTTAATGTTTCTATTCAGTGGCCGTGGTTATTGACAAGAACTCATTGAATCCATCGTTTGGGCTCATAAGACAGACCAAATAGAAGAGGGCTAAAGGAAAGAGGTTGTCAAAATCATGAAGTTCTTTTTCATATCTATATGAGGAAAGAAGATTGAAAGCCGGGAAAGCCGGGACTGGGGTCTGATACATTATCGTCAAAGATGGAGTTTGGGAAGATAGACAAGGTCGGGACAAGGGAGACTGAACAGAGATGGACGGGCGGACAGGGGAGATTGATCCCAAGGACACGGAGTCCCCTCTTTTCTCCTTTTGGCTTTGTCTCCTCCCTGCCTTATCCTGGAGAAAGTGGTCCACAGCTTCAGGCTCTTCATGGTCTTTCTGAGCAGGGGTGCTATATTGACAGCTGGTCTATGTTTATGATGAAATGGACTGCTGCTCTCTCTTTCCGAGGAAGCGGCTCTCTGACTTGTCTCTTTCTGACTTGATTTGCTATTGAACTAATTGATCAATTCATCGGCGCATTTGACTGCCTAGAGAAGGATGTTGTCGATCGCTTGTACTCTCCCTAGTAGCACTTCCTCGCTACGACTCACGTAGTTAGTTCCGTGGTGAATCACACCTCAAAGCAAAGGCTACTCATAGCGACCACCTTCATCCTCTCGATAGGCACTGGCACTCGCGTCCTGACTTACAGGTACACAAAACAGATCAGGAGTTCGGTTTCTATGACTTATGGGTCTTTTGATGAATTGCATAATCCTGAAACTCAAAGCTCCATCATCAATGCCAGTGTCAAGATAAGGCACCATCATATGAACTATCGAGAGCGAGCCGGTGTCTCTTTCAGCAAAACTCTTACAGCCATCGAGGATGAGTTTCCTAGTCCACATCCTGCTGCACCTGATGGTCATCAATCCGCTCTCAAGTACTACACTCGCCGGCCTAAAACCAAAGCTGCTCCTTCAGCTGAATTATCATCATCTTCTCCTCAGCCTGGGAACTCCAAATCTGAGAACACAAATCTGTGAACATAGGAACTTTCTTTCCATAGGCTAAGTACTGATTGGCTCTTTAGAACCACAAGTCAAGGTTTGGTAGTGACCAATTTAGAGGGAATGTGACTTATTACGATTCATTCGAAACAAAGCCCTACTTCAACCAATTACTTCCCAAAGTGAAGCAATATGGAAACTTGGAAACCAGAAGAATAAGAGACTTGGTCGCCAATCGTGCAGAGTAGACTGGGTTAGCTGAGGTTAGGAAGAAGTAGACAGGGTATCACAGAGAGTAGAAGTAGAGATTGAATATGTCACAGAAGGTCAAAAAGTCTCACGAGTGTCGCACCCTTGAACTGCCATTTGCACATCACTCTTCATGCCAGGTCAGAAGAAATTTCTGTGGAATCTCTGATACCAACTTCTGGTACATAGGCATAGAAAGATCCTGATCCATATCTTATTGAACCACGTGCTGGTGATGGCCTCTTTTTTCCAGTTTTTTTAGCATGTAGCAATCTTCTTTGAAAAGAAGTTATACCAACTGAACAACCTTGAAATAAATGCTTCCTTTGATGCTTTGATTCTCACTTGAGAGATGCGATATGTCCCAAGCAGTGAACCTGAGGGTAGGAATGCTTCAAGGGGGGGGACGAAAACAAACAGGATTTAGGGCTGTGGCTATAATTTTCAAATTAACCAAAGAGCACAAACTGCACATAGCATAGTTTGATTCCTCAATATGGTTTTTTTTTTTGAGAAAGCATTATTGGATATAACATGAACCGACAGAGAAGGGCGCAAAGCCTCAGACTATCGAACTTTTTTCTGTAAACTTCACATTAGCCAAATAGCACAAACTGCACGTAGCATTGTTAGATTTCTCAATATGGCCAGTAGTTTCATCATCGGCTCGAGTACTTAACATAAGAGACTACCAAACCAATAATAGCAAACAACAGTTCCTATCAAGTTTATGTAAGAGAATGCATTGTTTGCTCTTGTTTATGTAAAACATACAAAGAGAATACAGTATCTATTTTGCAGGAACACATTGTTTGATTTCATCAAGATCGAAGCGTCGCACAGTTGAATCAGCAGCAAAGAATCAATCATATAGAACGATGTTACTATCCCTTTTTTTGCATCTCGAGTGTTGAATTCCATTGATGCTAAAACCACCCTGAGTTGAATAACGAAGAAAAGAATTCCGTTTATGCAGAAGCCACCCTGAATTCAGTAATGTAGGAAAAAGGAAAGCAATAATATCAAACAAAGCACTCACTGTTATGTTATAATTAGAATAACGAAATTGTTTTTGCTATGTTATTGATAGCAATCGAAATGATCGTAGTTATTATGGCGTCTTATATAAGAGCAGCAAAAAACAAACAAGAAAAAGAGACGTTTGGAACGGACTTTTTCGAACCAATTAGTTTGATTTTCTTTATGATACTAAAGAGACATAAACAGAATGGCGCAAGCGTCAGATTGATAAATGTGTTTCAAGCTCGACTATATTAGCCAGAGAGTCTAAACTGCACGCAGCAAAGTCTGATACCTCAGTCCGGATTAATAATTTCACGACTCGCTTGCACACTGCAAAAGATCGTCTTATTATAATTGATTCATTTAATAGTTAGTTGCTTCCGACTCTTATGGTCGTGATAAAGATATATGAATAGCGCCTCCAAAGAATCGATTTCGATTTCTCCTGGCGCTTCAAAAAGCTGAGCCCCCCTCTCATGACCCAACCATATAATAATTAGAACTTAATTGTCCTCATCAAGGTCCGAAGTCGAGTACGGACACTTGCAGTGCAAAAAAGAAAAGAGGATAAAATGAAACAACGTAGAAACAAACAATTACTACATTTAAGCATAATACCCTCAGTTTGGTTTCTATATCCAATTTCAGCAAAATTGATTTTCGAAGTGCGCGACAGTTACATCAGCAACTCAAGATAACAGAGCATAAATTATTCCGTGTTCTAATCAAGCAAATGACATGAAGAACCAACAAGCAATAAGCTCGATCGTATTCGCGATTCTTCTCGTTTGTTGTTCTGGTAATCAATCTCTTCTATTATCTCTAAATCTGAATATTAATTCTTATTTTGTGTAGACTTTAGAATATGAGTACTTTATTTTTTTTACATTTACATTGTTATGTTTCGGCCATAATTCATAATTTGCTTAACTATAGAAAATATCTATTCAATTCCTAATATTATAACACATCAAGAGTACTTCTATTTTTCCAATTTCAAAGAGTCATAGATAAGGTTCTGATATTTTGCACTAAAATTTTATATTACCTACTTAGTTGGGACATACTCTACTTGATATTATATAATTCTGTGGGACTATTAGTAAATAGTCACTAACAAAGAAAAAAGAGAGAAGGAATCAAATTTAAGAAACAAAAGTTTAAATCCATAGAAAATGAACTATATTATAATTATAATTATAATATGTAATTTATTTATTTGAATATACTTTTCTATATATTACTTAACGCTTTTATTCAGCAATAAAATATGCAAGTGTTGTATGTTTGCCTCGGTAAATCATGATATTTATAAAGTTTACAGCAAATATTGTTTGAAGTATTCAAGAGCCGGCTTTCTTGAACAATTCAAACAGTTCTTGTTGTAAAATTTGTCTATTTTAAATACATCATCGGCAAAATCGGAAGAACAATGATGATGATGATGATGATGATGATGATGATGATGATGATGTTGATGATGATAATGTATTATTCCTAATATTTCTTTAATATTCATTTACCTTGAGAACAATAAACACAATGGAATTACATGAATTGGGATTGCCTCAGTACATATGGATCATTTTGTATTACAAAATAAAAATATCTTAATTATTCAAGATCCGGTCTTCTTGAAAAATGAACATATTTCATGCATTACCATACAATTATTTTTTTGTACATTACCGGCAACAGGTTATTTCTGATTGTAGAAGAGGGGCAATGTTTTTGTGTAGTCATGAGTAAAAAAAATAAGCGTGTGTATATTTTTCTATTTTTTATACATCAAAAGCTATATGATAACATGAGTTTTGTTTATATGAAGATTTAGAATAAAATAATTTAATGTACGTTCATTAAATTGACACATAATAAATATAATGGAATTGCATGAGTTTCATGTTTCCAATAGAATGCGAACGAACTTTGAACAATGCATTTGACTTGTATCAAAAGCAATTATCAGTGAAGTGAGGTGAATTATATTTAACTTATGTAATAATTGTGTGTATATTCGTTGATTTTGCGCGTAATAAAAATCGTGGAACTGCAGGAACTCAACGATACCATCGATGTGAATAATATTTTGTGCATTGATTTCCTTTGTATAGAGTCGAGGGAATGATTTATTTTTCATTGGAAAGGAGGAAACAGTGTTTTGTGTAACCAAGAGCAAATAAATAAGCATAAATTGGCATATTATTTTCATTTTTGTATACATGAACTAATATTGTAATATTGGCATATTTTTATGTTTTGTACATGAAAATCGATGTTGTGACAGAATTTTTCATTTACAATAAAGTAAAGTCATATATATTCCAGTGACTTTGCAAACAAACTATATATATATATATATATATATATATATATATATATATATATATATATATATATATATATATATATATATATATTTAGTGACTTTTCAAACAAATGGTTTACTTCGGAGGCAACACATCCAATGTAATCGTGTAAATCATGTTTAGGATGTGAATAAACATTTATATATTCATTTATGTACATGATAAATAGAATACAAATAAATAAGCATAAGCTCGCATTTATTTTCTTATTTTTCATACACATCAAGCAATATTGTAATATTTGCATTTTTTTTATGATTTGTATATGTAAAGCGATATTCTAAAGAGAACTTTTGATCTTAAAAAAACTCGCGTATACGGTTCACTTTGCAAGTAACACATCCAAAGTAATAACGCAAATCATGCATAGAATATGCATAAAGGTGTATATGTTATTTTGTTTTGTACATGACTAAATTACAAGAATTTAGTTGATGCATACAATACCATTAAATGAATTTAGATGCTAAATAAAATAGAACTAGCCTTGAGCCCGCGCAATTGCGCGGGTTTGTTTTTGTTGTCTGTTTTTGATGTTTGTTTTGTGTTTTTGTATGTATGGGAGGAATGTTGTATATGATATGTATCGTAATAGATGTTTGAGACGTTCATTTGTCCAAAACGACGATAGTTCTTTACATATTATACATATGGTGACATATCATACATCGCATATTACTGTTGATAGTTCACATAGCAAAATAGCATTCTATCAGAATGCATACTGTTTTTTTTTTTGAGAGAAGAATTTCATACTGTTCATATTAATATATATATTAGTACGTACAAAATACTATTGGAAACTATCTTTTTTCTTCAAGTTTGAGGCAAAAGTCCATTTTCTGCTCATTCTTTTCAATTTTCTTCTGGTTCAGATCTGAAATTTGTAGATTTATTTGTTATTGTTTGTGTGCATGTATTTATTTGTTATCGTTTGTATTTTCTTTTATGTTTTGTGTGTGTACCTGATCACTAATTTCTTTGATGCTTGTCTTTTAGCTGGTGATTCTATCGCTGCTTCGTTCTGTTCATCTTTCTTGCCTTTTCCTTTCGCTGCATAGCTGGCCAAAAAATTCGATATCGTTAGTGTGTGTGAAAATCCTTTCTTTGTTTTTACCTTTGGCCTGCTTTTTTGGCTGGTGTTTTGGGATTCGGAAGTGTTTGCATTGTCGGTGATTGTGGAGTTTTTGAGGATGGTGTTGTCTCATGTTTCTGTTGGTTTTTCCGCTCGAGTAACGGTGACTGATGGTATTCGGACTGTGTCCACTGTGCTAGTGTGCATCACGTTGAATACGAAAGTTTGGTCTTCAAGGTTTTGAATCCTTAGCGGTAGTTGCCCATGTTGCTCTGGATCATGCCCTAGCTGCAATGCTAATGCTTGTATTCCGATAACATGTTTCGCTACTTGTCCTAGCATAACAAAATCGGCTTGATCTTCATTGTTATCGGACACCGTTACTGTTAGTTTGTACCTGTTATTTATTTTCGTATTTAGTTTTGTTTGTTGCTTAGATTAGTTTTTTAGTTTGTTGTAATATTTTTATTTCTTACCATGGCGCTGTTTGGTGATTGGCTGTGGGCAATATTCGCATTGAAGTTTTCCTCCTTTCGTTTCGAGCTTGGCGTAGTCGAAGTGCGAAACTTCAATATCGAACGCAAATGAGGCAAATATAGCACAGTTCGCCATCGATATCACTTAAAGATAAGCCCTCATACCATCTTACTGCCACAACCGGAAATTACAAATATATCCACAGTATATTTTTATTTCGTATCAATAGAAAAAATCACAAATGATGTAGTTGACGGCAAGAAAATAATAGGTAACAAAATTCTAAAAATACTATATAACTAACAACACAAACAAACAAAAAATCCATTTGCAGATGTTATTGGACAAATCAACAAGATCAAACCAGTGAAAGACATAACGCGAGAACACAACTCAACACAAGTCCAAGACATTTACATGGTAAACGAGAGGTACAGAAAAAAAAACATACAAAAAAACCACAATTAGCAAATAAATAATGAACATATTCTGTCAATACAGCGGCTACGAAATAAGAATATCGATTTGGGCTGATAATCAGGAATTCTTTGATGCGAATGCCATCATAAAACAATCAAACACAGACCCAGTCATTGCAGCCTTCAGCTCAGTACAGATAAAGAAATACAAAGATAAAGAAGCCAAAAATCAACATACATATTATAATTATAATTATAATTATAATTATAATTATTATTCAAACATTTGCTGAATTCATACACCGGAGAATATCATCTCAGCTCATATTCTGGAATGCGTATCTATTTGAAGTTTGAACAACATGATTCCCAATTACGACGCAATCAAAACAAGGTAACAAAAATAATATGAAACCAAAAATGTAAGTTAAACAAAAATAAAAGAAATTGAACTAATAACAATGAAATACAGGTACTCTAACAATAGCCATGGACACACAACCACCGCGCCTAATAATACCACGCAACCAAGAAATAGTACAGACCGTGTCAGTGAAACAGCCTCTAGCAACTTACGAAAAAGAATCGGTAATAAGAAAACAATAAAATAAACATACACGCACTAAGAAAAACCAAAAAAGTACCAAAAATATTCTTCATACTTCCACTTTGTGTATGCAGAATAAGGAGTACCAATGCAAAGCAACAATCATTCATATCGACATAGGCTCGGGATGGTACTACGACACATGCGGCTATCACAGCCACACCGCGTCACCATTTCGTTCTGAAATATTACACAGCCACACCGCGTCACCATGTGATATGATGAAGGGCAGCAAACATAATCATAAAAAGAACTCGTAGTAACAAAAAAGAAATCGTTTAAGGCGCAGGCAAAAATTTGATAAGTTATTTTCTTTCTAACAAGAAAGGAGAAAATATAGTATAACATGGAAAAAACTCATCGAGGAAGTGCCTAATTCCATGTTAAGGATGAAATTGCATTATTCCATTGTATAAACTAATTTTTCGGCCAAAAATATATTTTGGATGAATAAAATGACCACACTCATCACACCACCATGTGTGAAGGAGCAAAAAAGTTTCAGATTTACATCCAGAGATAATCAAACGAGTGGATTACATTCAGATTTCAGCAGCTCTAGCTAATTGAGGAATCGGCATCTGGTGCAGGGGGCATGGCGATGACAGTAGGCTCAGCTATCCAACCAGGCATCCTCAGCCCGGCAAACCCTCTAGTCGTCTTCTTCTGGCTCAGCGATCAAACCAGGGGGAAATTGGTAATCTTTGCCATTTGCTAACTGGGCGTAAGGCCAGGCCTGTATAGTACAAACTGAGTTGAAATTGTACCGTTGAATTAGATTTTGGAATATATTCTGATTTATATCACAAGTATAGTATTTTTTTTGATAATAAATGGAGAAAGGTCATATGTCATTCATTCATTGATGTCAATGAGAATCGAACTCACGACCTCTTATAACATATGGTTTTTGTGCGTCACACTCAACCAACTAGGTTATGGGTCCATTGACATATCACAAGTGTAGTATTTGTCTTGCATTTTTTATAGTCAGATTTAGAGTAAATTGAATTGTAAACTTGTAATGTCAGCAGGCATTTTGATTTTACCAACCGAGCACACAGAGTAACCAACGTGTGAAAATTAAATTGTTCGGGAGATGCAAGAAAATGAATACTGACACAGTGTACTTGCAGGACGGTTTTAGATTTTCAAATATCCGCTTATTTATTTGAAGAAAAATTGACGTATTTAGTCACATGTGATTGTGTGGATTGTTTGTTTGGTTCTAGATTTTTTTTCAATTGATCCAAGATTTAAATCCCGCATAAACCAATTTTTGTATATATTTTTGTTGTATTTTACAGAGAATTTTTTTAAATTATAGTTTATTGGAAATTGAACACCTAATATTTTACAAAAAAGATAATCATTTTATTAATCAATCACAAGATTTTTTATGATATAGAATGATTTTATTATGATTACACGTAACTGAATAATATTTTTTGAAAAGTTTGGACTCTTTAAATTGTTGATCCCAAATCCGGATCTCTTGAATTTATATCTTAGACCGGCCCTGATTACTTGTCCGAAAAAAGCGTTACGGCAAAATAAATGACTCGGGGATTGTCTTGTTGTACATAGTCGGTCCCAAAAAAATTAAAAATTAGCAATTATTGACAAGTGAGTTGGTTTATCAGTTCGTTGAGAGAATGTTATGATGGGATTAAACCCAACATGTATTATACAAATGAGATAAACTATTATATTTGGTGAGCTTCTTATTATTTAATGTTTATAGAAGGAAAATATAGATAGTGGTCGGTTCTTTAAAGATTAAATAAGGGGTTATCTATGGTGTTCCAAACTCACTCAAATAGTATTGATGACATAATAAAAATATTTAATTGGATTTATTAGTATCATTAATTGAATGAATTAATAGGTTAATTGATCGTGTCAATTAACATGTATTAATATTAACATATTAAATTGAATTGACGTGTCGATTAAACCTGGCAATCAATCTTTATTTGGGTGTTAACCAACCAAACTAATTCCAATTTGTCCACCTCATCTAGAGTGTTAGGACGAGATTGGGAGGAGGCATACATATTTTTCCCTTAAATAAATGGTCACTAGACAATAATTTCAATTTTTGCACGAATTATTTTAGAGTAGTGATTCGAACAGAAACATTTTTAATTCCCGCAATAATAAAACTTGATCCTGCCGCAATCACCATTTCACCATTTCTGATTCGGACATGAATTTTTTTGATGGTTGCAGGAATTAATTTCTGCAACCATCAAAATCGTTCATGTCCGAATCACTATCCTTATTTTATTGCAAGTTGACAATAATGCCATTTCTTGCACGAATTATTTTATGAGGCAATTTATGGTGCCCACATATTTGCTATTCACTATCCCATCTCTTGATCGTAGTTCTTTACTTCGCGAATAATACGTGTATAAGTTATGATTAATTACGTATTATGAATAATATATGTATTGACGTTTCCTTATTCAACCTGATTAATAATTTGTGCATTTTATAAATTTTGTTAAAACACGAACAATACACGTATTACGGTATAATACGTTCTTTTAGAAGACAATCAAAATATCAATAATAATATATAAATTTATGATTTTGGACTAAAATAAGTATTATTTAGTAAACTAATTATATTTTTGAATTATTTATGGATAAAAAAAGTGTATATTTATATACTTTTATATACGGAATTATTTTATCAGTATTAAGTAAAATAAACATAACTATAGATGAATAGCCGAATTGACGAATTATTAGCGTATTACGTTTTATTTGACCGAATATTTGACCGACTTGAAAAACGGTTGAATCGAATAATACACGAGCGTACTGCGTACCGTATTATTCTCGTATCACGAATGACTAACTATGCTCTTGATTATTTTTAAATGACAATATCATTAACGGTCAACGTATACTTAGTGAAATATTAATATGTAATTAAGGTTCGTTCCAATTAACAATTAAAAATTAGCATTAACAATTAATATAATGCAATTTTTTTAATTATAATGCATTAATGGTTAATGAAGATGTTAAATAAAATTCTTAATTGTTAATTGGCCCATAGCCGAGTTGGTTGAGTGTGAGACACAAAAAATATATGTTGTGAGAGGTTGTGAGTTTAAGTCTGATTGACATCAACAGATGAAAGATCATCGAACGTTCTTCATTTATTATAATAAAAATAAAAATAAAAATTGTTAATTAGGAGATGGGGACCTGGGTGGAGAATTCGGTGGGGTGAAGTAAATTTCCCTCACTTTATTGCAAGTTGGATTATTGGATGTGATAATTACATTTCGATTAATATATTTTATGAAATAGTATTTCTTTAAATATTGGTAAACCATCTTTTTTAGAGTCGGCAAAATGTGGAGCTCATTATATAGACTAGGAAATTGCTCCGCGTTTCGCTACGGATTTTAAGATTTATATTTTTCATATTTACTGAAGTTCTTGTTTGTCTTTTTAATAATAAAAATTGAAATGAATGTAACCAAATTATATTATTTCAAGTAGATAAAAATGAGAAAAAATTACATAATAAATAAATATATATTCAACATTACCATCATTAATCGTTTACAAATCAAGATATCTCAACAAACACAAAAACCCAACACAAACCACCATATATCCAACATATTCCACAGTCCATGCAGACATGCTCGTTTCGTTCATGTCAATGTTATCCTAAATAACCTTGCTAACCAACATATTCCGACACATATTTACGACTAAAAAACTTTATCTTTCGCATATGGCTTGCAGATTTTGAGCCTTTTCTATTATTCGTACTTCACTCACTTCCTCCCTGCACAATTCTTATTTGCTGGAAAAATTCAAAAAAATAAAAAACAAACAAAGTTAAGATTTTTTGATATAAATAGAAAAATAATACAAACCAGTGGTTGTGTACACAATTTTTTTAGCTTGCACCAGTTGAGTTGGGGCGGTACACTATACTAATTAGTAGGTATAAAAATAATTAAAATGAAGATTAATTAATGAAAAAATAGGAAAATTAAATTAAAAAATAAGTTAATGATTTGAAAAGATAAAACCGGAGTATAAAAATCAATTATTCCAAACTATAAGGATTGATTAACGAAATAACCATATAACTTGTACAAAAATGAAAAAATCACCTCAAAAATGCCCTTTATTCAACCATACATTTTAAAGTAACCTGATATTAAATATTAGTACTCAGGCCCTTAACTAACCGAGCAAGATGAATAACCTGATATTAAACGTCAAGAACATCCAAAAAAACACAAAATATCATGACATAAAAAAAATGCCAAACAATTTATTCAAAATCGAACAGTTAACAAACAATATACCAATTAGAAAATTCAACAATAATGTATACCCAAAATAATTATTAAAAAAAAAATATATCCTCATATAAGTAGAGATGTTACTCACAAAACAATACCAGCAATTCGAGCAAAAATCACGCGGAGTTTTCCTAATAAAATAATAAACATGCTCAGATGCCCATTACTACGAATCATTTTTTAACGGGATTATATATGGCACCCCCATAATTCCAAAAAACATCATTGATGCGTCAATCGAGAAGGGTTGAATGAATTAATTAGCTCTCTAATCAATATTTATTTGGATTGATTCAATTAAAGAGTCTTCAATCCACTTAACTTTTCCCGGTTGACGAATCAATGATGTTTTTTGGAGTTATGGGGTTCCATATATTTACTCTTTTTTTAAGTGAGCAAGCTACTAGTCACTAGAGAAAATAATCTCTTGCCATTGGCTAAGTCTCATGGAGTGCTTCCGAGAAAGTCCTAATTAAGTATTCAATATTTTCATTGTATTTTAGACAAAGAAAAATCTTAAATTAGAGTTTATTGGAAATTTAACTCCTGATATTTCACAAGAAAAATAATCATTCTATTAATAAATCACAAGATTTTTTATATCTTAAATAATTCTATTTTAATTATACGTATTTTTAACTGGATAAATCATATTTTTCGAAAAATTGGACCCTTCAAGTTGTTGACTCCAAATCCGGGTCTCTTAGACCTATATATGAGACCGGTCATGATTACTTGTCCGAAAAACATTAGGTCGAAATAAATGACACGGGGTTGTTTTGTAGTAAATAGTCGGTCCCTAAAAAAATAAAAAATTAGCAATTATTGACAAGTGAGTTGGCTTATCAGTATTTTTTAAAAATGTTATGATGGGTATTAATTAAACCCAATATGTATTATACGAATGAGATCAATATTGCAATTGAGCTGCTTATTATTTAATCTTTATTGAAGGAAAATATATGGTGCTCCCAAAACCCACTCAAACATTCTTGATGACGTGGTAAGATGTTTAATTGGATTGATTAGTATCATTAATTGAATAAATTAACGGGTTAATTGATCGATTAATTAAATTGACATGCCAATTAACATGTACTAATATTAACATATTAAAATGAATTGACGTGTCAATTAACATTAATTTAGTATTAATCAATCTAACTAATTCCAATTTATCCACCTCATCAAAGATGTTGGGATGAGATTCGAGAGCATAGTATATTATCCCATTAAATATGTGGTCACCAGACAATAACGCCATTTCTTACACGAATTATTTTATTGCAAGTTGACAATAATGTCATTTCTTGCACGAATTACTTTATTGCAAGTTGGGTTAATCGATGTGATAATTACATTTCGATTAATGAATTTGATGAAATAGTATTTCTTCAAATATTGGCAACCATTTTTTTTAGAGAAGTCGGCAAAATGTCGAGCTCGTTATGTAGATTTTACAATAGAAAATAATTCATATTTTATATTTTTTTAAAAAATGGAAATTACATAATATAAATTGTAAGAGCAAGTCAAATTTTTTCCTATTACAATTTACAATTGGTAAACCATCTCACCAACCAATAAATGTTGTCTTCCATGATAGCTAATGCATATTTTGTTCCGCTTGGAAATTACAATTGTCATATAAAATTATAAATGATTGAAAAATTTCATCAAGGAAAAACCATTTCAATTCTTAAAAAATCGGCTATGTATTGTATATTGAGATCTTGCATGTGTTAATATGAAATTGGGTGTGCTTTTGCAACACAATGATGTGTATTTTTAAAAGTGTAATAAATATTTATATTATGTATGTCAATGGATCCATATCCGAAGTGGTTGAGTGAATAATAAAATAAATTATATATCATATATTAAATTTTCATAATTCTCATTTTGAAGTGTCATGCATGCTATTTTATCATACTTTTTGATTGCACATATTATACCTTAATATTAATTTTAAATGGTTCAGGAAAAACTGACACGTGGCTTCTTTTTCATTTTCTCTTTACCCATTTCCTCAATTCACTTCCTTCCCTAAGTTTAAATTTAATTTATCATGGTGCACTAACACCAAAAGCTCCATTTCTTTAACCAAGTGTATAATGGAGTGTGCTTGCCTAAAGATTATTAGATAATGCTCTTACTAATTAAAGGGGGATTAGAAATGGGTAGTCAAGATTAACAGAGTTAAGCCCCTTAGGCTTACTAGATAAGCTCTAATTAACTCGACCTTGTTATTTTGAAATTTACAAATGTGCATATAAAATTATCTTATTCATGAATATACATGACATAGCAACATTTGACAAATCATATTATTTTAGATTTTTTTGTTAATTTTAATATTATTATTATATTTTGTGTTCTGCAAGAATATTTATGATCTTTAAAAATGGAATTGGGCTATAAATAATATGAAAGAGCGATACATTATTTTTTGAGATATTGAAAGAGCAAACAAGAATTAAGAATGTCTTATTGTATTTCGTGTATTATATGTTTTTTAAGTTTACATTTTACATTAGTAAAGGTTATTATCTCAGATTGTTATATTTTGCTGGATGTCATGGGGATTTTTTTGTATATTTCTCAAAAATCACGATGAATTATTTTTTTTGTGTATTTTCGAAGAAATTTTTATTCTGTGTATTCTATAACTAATACTTCATAATACACAAAATGAAAATCGTGATTTTTAAAAGTAACAACATCAAACGTCAAGAATATTCAACAATAATTAATAAAAAAAAAAAGGGGAATTCTTCAAAAACCCCCTAACTTTTCTGTATATATATTATGAAAAACCCTCTCCCTTTTTAAAAAACCGCCTATATTTTTTAGATTCCCTCAAAAACCTCCTATATTTGTTTCTTCTTCCAAAACCCCCTAACATTTTAAGTTATGTTTTTTTTTCCCAAAATGACCATTATACCCCCATAATTTTATTTTATAAATCTCTATAATTTAGTAAATAATAAATACATATTAAACTATTATAAACAAATAAAAATGCTAAAAATAAATAATACATGATATTAAAATATTACAATAAATAATGCATAAATATTAAAATATTAGAATAAACAATATATTGATATTAAAATATCATTTTCAGCAATTATTAATATTTTAATAGTATTATTTATTATAATATTTTAATATCTATGTATTACTTACATAATATTTTATATCAATGTATTACTTTTTATTATATTTTATAGATATACATAGATATTTTAATATCTAGGTATTAAAATATTAATAATTGTTGAGAATGATATTTTAATATCAATATATTATTTACTATAATATTTTAATATTTATGTATTATTTATTATAATATATTTATATCATGTATTGTTTATTTTTAACATTTTCTATTTTTTTTATAATAGTTTAATATGTATTTATTATATATTAAATTATAAAAATATATAAAATAAAACTATGAGGGTATAATGGTCGTTTTTTTTAAAAACATAACAAAAAGATAGGGGGGTTTTGAGGGAATATAAAAATATTAGGGGGTTTTGGAAGAAGAAACAAATATAGGGAGTTTTTTAGGGAATCTAAAATTTATAGGGGGTTTTCTAAAAAGACAGGGGTTTTTCATAATTTACAGAAAAGTTGGGGGATTTTTGAAGAATTCCTAAAAAAAAAAATACATCATCATATAAGTGGAGATGTTACTAACAAAACAATACCAGCAATTCAAGCAAACCCATGAAATCACGCGGAGTTTTCCTAATAAAATAATAAACATGTTCAGATGCCCATTACTACGAATCATTTTTTAACGGGATTATATATGACACTCCCACAACTCCAAAAAACATCATTGATGCGTCAATCGTGGAGGATTAAATAAATTAATTAACTCTCTAATTAATATTTATTTGGATTGATTCAATGAAATGATCTAATCAATCCACTTAACTCTCCTCGGTTGATGCGAATCAATGATGTTTTTTCCTTTTTTTAAGTGAGCTAGCTGCTAGTCATTAGAGAAAATAATTTCTTTCCATCGGCTAAGTCTCACCGAGTGCTTCTGAGAAAGTTCTAATTAAGTAGGTATGGCAAAATTTCCCATTATCCATTTAAAATAAACTAGTTGAATAACGATCAGTTCACATTGTTCTCCGAATCTACCTTTCATATTTATTTATGTCTTTATTTCTTTCCTGTCCATATCCCCCTATTATATATAGGGAAAATATACTTAGTCTTTCTAATTGACTCGATTAAATATTAATTGACACGTTTAATTGACACGTAAATAATTTATAATATATTAATATTAGTACATGCTAATTGACGTGTCAATTTGATTAAACGGTCAATTAAATCGCTAATCGAGTCAATTAATATTACTCATCAACTCATTAAATCCACTTTTGTCACCTCATCAAGAAACCTTTTTGAAGTTTGGGGGGCTGAATGTATAACCCCTTATATATATGTTAGGCTCTCGTATCCTCTTTTGCAATCAACAAAATCTTGCATCTCTCCACAATATATTTATCCAACTTCTCTTCATTTAAAACAGATTGTACCATATAATTCCTTCTCTGACTATCATCCAGTGTACTGAAACCCTATTCATTTCTTGGAGTCAGTGTTGTTATTTGCTTATAAACCTATGGAAATCGTGGCTGTTACTGTGGCCGCAAATAAAACCGCCGATGCCACTCTGCCTCGCCTGTTGAATGCCACAATTCGCTCCGTGAAATATCCTTTTGATGTTGGCGCCAATGTGAAAGCGTTGCAGTCAGCCATGAAGGAGTTGTTAGCGAAGAGGGAGGACGTGAACACAAAAATAGAAAATGGTGAAAGACTAGGTGAAAAGGTTACAAAAGAAGGTAGTGGGTGGATCGACCAAGTGGAAGCCATTAAAAAAGAAGTAGAGGAGATTGAACAAAGGTACCAAGCGAGATACAAGTGTCTTGGCAGTTACTCTTTTAACTGTAGGTTGAACTACACGATTAGCAAAAGGGCGGTAAATACACTCTTAGATGTGCAAAGGTTATGCAGTAAATGGGAAACTTACGAGTTGCTCACGATGCAAGTACCACCACCAGCAGCACAAGAGGTGTCAATGGAACCGATTACTTTATCAACCGCAGATTACAATCTTCAACATGCCCTCGAGTTCATTAACAATGACCCTGTGGGGGTTATCGGCCTCTTGGGTATGGGAGGGGTCGGTAAAACCTGTTTGCTACAAAGGATCAATAATAATTACACTCAAAACCCCAATAATTTTAAAGTCGTATTCGTGACGGCTTCGCAAGAATGTTCCATAGCAAAACTTCAATCCAGTATAGCTGAGAAACTCAACTTAGCTACACATACCAATGAAGATCAACAGGCAAGCATTATATTTAACTTTTTGAAAGAAAAGCATTTTCTTTTATTGTTGGATGATTTGTGGGATGGGTTTGATCTAAAAAAAGTCGGTATACCTTTCCCTCTTGGGCTCGGGGAGAAGTACAATAGAAAGGTTGTTTTAACAACACGGTCATCTCAAGTTTGTGGTAAAATGGGGGTAAGAAAAGAGATTAGAGTGGCTTGTCTCAACGACGAGGAGTCATGGTCTCTCTTCCGAGAAAAAGTCAGTAATGATACCCTCGACTCTCATCCTCTAATACCATCTTTAGCTCAGAAGGTCATAGATCAACTAGGTGGTTTGCCGCTTGCTCTTATTATTGTTGGGAGTGCAATGTACGGTAAAAGAGACCCAAGAGACTGGGACTATGCTATTGACCAAATCCGGTCACCAAACTCGATCGAGATTGATATTTTAGGTAGTGAGGAGAGTTTGTATCATGAGTTGAAGTTCAGTTATGAGAACTTACGGAATGAAACACTGAAGAAATGTTTCTTATCTTGTTCCTTGTGGCCTGAGGATTATAATATTGACCGAGATGATTTGATACGGTGCTGGATCGGGTTAGATTACATAAAAGAGTCCGACATGCAAAAAGCACACGATGTGGGCCATACAATTATAAGTACTCTGCTGGGGCAATACTTATTGGAGGAAACACACGACGAGTACCTTGGTTCCGAGGTCGTGAAAATGCATGATGTTATACGTAGCATGGCATGGTGGATAGCTTGTGGTTTTGGGGTTAGTAAGAATAAATGGGTTATCAAAGCCGGAGTAGGTCTAAAAGAGTCACCTATTAATTATAAAGAACTCTGGTATGATGCAGAGTGTGTCTCGTTAATGCATAACACGATTACTGAATTGAAATGTCCCCTTTTATCATTTCCCTCCAACCTTACAACATTGATGCTTACTGGAAATAGGTTAAAACATTTCTCTCTACCAATGCCTTTAACTAGGCTTCGATATCTCGACTTATCCAGTAACAGTATCTCTAATTTTCCATTAGAGATATGTGACCTAACCGACTTACAGCATCTTGATCTATCATCTAACCGCATTGAATCAATACCAGATGAGTTGAAGTCTCTCATAAATCTCAGGTTCTTATATTTTACACGCAACCGCATCAGATATTTCCCCGAGGGTGTCATATCCGGACTCAAGTCACTTGAGGTGTTGGATTTTTATGACTCTTATAATATTGAGCAAAGAATATTTGAACCTTCCTTTTTTGAAGAAATAAATTGCCTGGAGAACCTAAAGGCTCTTGGCATCGCAGTACACAATTTTTCTGACCTTGAAAAATTCAAAGTGCTATCTACTACGGTTGCGATTCGGTTCCTTTCATTGGAAGGTGTTACGTCAGCTTCTCTTTCGAGCACTTCTTTTTTTAGCACGGAAACAGAAAGTCATCTAGTTAAACTCGAGATCCATAATAATCGATTTAAGGAATTTGTAATTGAAACGAAACAATTTCCCTACCTCGAGGACTTAAAATTGGGGTTCAATCAAACCTTAAAAGAAGTAATGTGGAGAGGTGTCCTGCCGATGGATGTGTTTCCAAGACTTCGGAAGCTATTCATATCTGCTTGCATCATGGAGCATTTAACTTGGATCTTGCACCTCCCATTCCTTCTAACATTGAGTGTGAGCTCTTGCTTATTTATGAAGGAGTTGGTCAGAGATGATGAAGAAGGGAAGAATACAACCACGCGTTTTTCGCTTCAGCCATTTTCTTCATTGAAGATTATGATGCTGTATGCCATGAAGAACTTGGAAAGCATTTGTGATCCCATTTTTGCTTTTCCGTCTCTGAGGATTCTTGACATTAATCGGTGTCCCAAACTAAAGAAGCTTCCATTCCCGAATGGCTCCATCCGGTCTACCCTGAAAACATATGGCAACTTTTGGGATGATTTCAGTTAAATATTTATAAATTTGAGTTGTATAAAAAAACTTCCATTTTCTTCATTGATTTGTATGAATTGTTTGAAATTTAATATTTATAAATTTGAGTTGTAATTTGTTTAAATTTCTTTCAGGGATGATTTCAGTTAAATAAATGCATGGAACTCAAATTTGGAACAAATAAATGCAAATAATGATTTTATATATTGTTGTGCTATTTGTTACTCTGACCCCAGTTTGCTACTGTGCCAGTGTTCTTGTGTGTTTCATTTTTAAAGATAATGAAGCTAGAAAGAAAATTAGCTGTAGTCTGTACCCCTTGAGGTGTTTTAAGTGATTTTTAAATCTAAATTTCACTGGATTGTTATCTAAATATTAGAAATTTATAACTATGAACATCGTTTTGCAGAATTCACCGTCGATGGCGCCGCTGCGCGATGTACCAGCCATGCATACAAAGGCTCTTGTGAGACGACATGGTATTAAGGAAAAAATAAAACAATATTCAGCAAAGCAAGAAATATCCGTGCTCATTATAAATCACATTTATACTGTCCAAAATACAAATTTTATTTGCAAGAAAATATTGCCCGACCCTGAGTAAGCCTAATTAAACCAAATAGTAATATAAAGCTCGGTAACCAAACCCGAAGCTCTAGTTCATCCCTCATGGAACCAAGTAGTTCGTGAACATCACACTTTTCTCGGGAAATAGTCTATCCCTAATCAAACAAAAGTCTCAGAATTCATTTAATTCATCAAAAATAAATCGAAAATTAAATTCCAGATGAAATATCACTATTCGAGCAGAAAAACTAAGCACAAAACACTCAAATTTTTCACCCGAAACAACAATAACAATCTAAAAAATCGAAACCAAAAAAATATACAATTACAAGTCACCTTCCTTCATGCAAATCTTCCGAGAAAACCACAACCCGGTTAACATTATCGTTATCCAACTGCCAACACACTTAACCCCGAAAACGGATTCGACGAAAACATGGACGATGTTCCATCCGATTCGTAATTAACAACCCTACCAGTATTATTATTACTTCTACCATTATTGTTATTACCATTCACATTATTATCGTGACTATTATTATTTGCAGCACTACTACTACTAATATTATTATTATTATTATTATTATTATTATTATTATTGGGTTGGACCAGCTTGAGGGATTGGACCACCTCGCCCATTGTGGGCCGTTGATTTGCCTCGTGTGACACACAAGCAAATGCGATTGTACACATGGTTCTGAGACTCGGCCGAGTTGAGTCGGACTCGGACACAGCCGAGCCGAGTTTCGGCCGGATAAGAAAAGTTGTTATAAATTGTATGCATGGCCATCAAGCATAGACAGGTAAGACCCGAGCCTGGCTTGTAAAAAGAAAAATTGTTATAAATTGTATACCTCTCTCTTATATCTCTACGAAATAAGTGTGTTTGTAACAATGGCGACATATGTTTGCAAGTTTGAATGAAGAAGAAGAGTGTGACTGAAGATGAGAGTGACATGTAGAAGAGTCATGGGATCGTTTGAAAATGTATGTGTGTAGTTTTTTGTGTTTGTTTTATTTTTAGTTATAAATGATGGAATTACAAATAATATATTATAATATCATCACATTTGATTCGACAAGAAAAATTCATCATTATTATCCTCTCAGAGAGAAAACAGTACAGTACCATTTCTAAGTTTCTAACTTACATTAAAGTCTAAGGGCGTGTTTGCTAGGTCAGTTTTGTGTAGCAGCAGGAAACTCATAGTTGCAGGAAACCAATATATGAATATCAGGAAACTCTGGTAGCAGGAAAATATAAAAACTGCGAGTGTAGGATGTTTAAAAGGTGTTTGATGAAAATCATAGGATTAGATGTAGGAAATGAATAAAATATTTCATAATTGTATTATTTCTTATGAAATTTTATAACTATAATATTTATTTCTTAATCATATCAAAATATTATTAATTTCTAACTATATTATTATTATTATTATTTAAATACATTATTGTAATTATTAATATTTTTCAAATACATTTTATTTATGTATTAATTTTTAATTATTACCAATAATAATTACAATAATAATAATAATAATTATTATTATTATTATTTTATTTTTTTCTAACTATATTTTTAATTATGTATTAATTTGATGTTATTATTATTATTATTGTTGTTATTATTATTATTAATTTCTAAATATATTTTAATAATTTATTATTATTATTATTATTAATAATAATAATTTCTAAATACATTTTAATTATGTATTAATTTATTATTTCTTATGCAATTGATATTTCAAAAAAACTAGCCATTAATTCTCAATTAATTATGAAAAGATTGTTTTAATTATACAAATTCAATAAAATTCAAAATTTATATAATTATATTAATTCAATACTATTTAAATATTAATTAAGATCAATTCGAATAAAAACAACACACATAAGGACCTGATAATCATCGTGCAAATACAATAACCTCACATATGAAATTATGTATCATCCTTACTATTAACCAAATAAGATAACCTGACATATCCAATTATTATGAGAGCATGATTTTAAGATATCAATTCAAAATTCAAAACCAATATAATTCTATTAATCCAACACTATTAAAAATATTAAATAACATCAATTCAAATACTAAATAATACATCTCGAATAATATTGAAATGTGCATTTCCTATGATTAAGAGAGATTGATCAAGCATTTACAAAAATCCAACAAAATATTTCTCAAATTTGACAGGAAAGATTTAATGCGATGTTTAAATTGATATCTCATTCCCACTTCAACTCCAATTTGACCTTTATCCCCAATCTGATAGATATCTCATTCCCACTTCAACTCCAATTTGACCTTTATCCCCAAACCAAATGACCTGAACAATGAACAGACGAAATTAATAAGAGAGTTCGAAGAAGTAGAAATAGCATAAAAATACGATCAAACAGCAAAGATTTAAGAGCGAAAACTGAACAAAAAATCAAACTGAAACTGATAAGAACCAAAAGAAGGTTGCAGCAAAAAAAAAATTAAAAAAAATTTGGACCATTTCTCGATTTGTGCGTGTCGTCCTTGCGCAGGGGCCATGCTAATCTTCTCTTCCTTTAATCGTCGTTTCTTCTTACCATCCAAATTGTTGTCAAAAAATTTTGCCGCTGAGAAGAACAGGAGGAAGAGAGAAAGAGAGAAAGGGGAAATAGGCAGAAGAGAGACACGTGATTTGTTCTCTCTCCAAAAATCTAGTTGGAGGTAAGTTTTTCTAACCCTGGTTTTCCATGTGATTTTGGTAGTATTCTAAGTTTAGAGATCCCCAAACAGTACATCCTAACTTAGCACCGAACACTCAAAAAACAATTCTGCAACTTCCAAGGATTCCTAGATAAACCATGCCCCAAAACTGCATGTCCGAACAGGGCCTAATAATCCCCATTTCATTTTATATTTTTCTAAAAATATAAAAAAATACATTAAATATTTATAAACTTGGCGATAGTACAATGAATATGTTATATTATATTAAAATAGCAAATTACAATTATTGTTCATTAATACATCGTAGTTACCGTAAAATCTTAAAATGTTTATATTTGTTGATGATGTTTTTGTAAAAAAAAAAAAAGATCAGTAAATGTACACATACGTTCATTGGATGAAAACTTAACTTGCATTGTTAAGAATAAAAAAATTTCTTTATTTTACTCATAAATGAATTGTAGTTATATAAAAATTGTTTTTATTTTACTCCTAAATTTATGAAAATCGAATAAAAGAAATTAAAAATTTTAAGGGTAGGCTTACAATTTACAAATATACATACATACCATCCAAATTCGATATTTTGCATATGAGATGTGATTTTTTTTTTTTTTTTTTTTTTTTTAAGATTGTTATATTAAAATGGATTGTAGTTGTATAAAATTGTCTTTATTTTATATATCCTTCAATTTCATTTTTACAGTGCATAAAGATTTACAGTACATACTTTATTTCAGTCATACTAGCCATACTAGACATACTTCACTTTACAGTATAAAAATTTGGGTTTTATTAGTTGAATTTGTGTGTATCATGTTTATGAATGGTTATCTATTTTTAAAATAATTTTTTCTATTTTTTTCTATTTTTTTCGATTTTTTTACTAATCGTCCGAGTTTTTTTTTTTACTCATCCGAGTTTTGTCCGAGTCGTCCGAGTTCCGAGTCTCCGGAGCCAACCGAGTCCGAGTCCGAGTCCGAGTTTCAGAATCATGATTGTACATACACGTGACAAATCGTCTTTAGGGTACTTCCTTCCATTCTTGGATCTGCCAGCTCAACTAGCCTCTCCCTGTCTCGTAAAACAGGCCGTGCTTAAAAAGTATCAGAAATGTAAAAAGAAACTAAAAACTCGGTATATTCATGATTTAAAAAGCAAAAGTCCCTGCTTCATTGCTAAATTGCAAAAGATAGAGAGAGACTGACCCAAGTGACGAGGTTTTCCTGGCCGAGGGGATGTAAATGGTCGACATGTCTCTTGCCGGTGAGAAGCTCGAGAAGAACAACTCCGTAACTGTATGTTGGAAATAGGGCTTGTTTTTATTTATTGGGGAAGAAAAGGGATACAATATCAATTGAGATTAAAAAATTAAAATCAATGACACAGAGAGAGAGCAATACAAAGAGCAAATGCTTCCTTTTTTTAATTATATTTTATTTTATGCTCTCCAATATGGCTATAGTACAAGAGGTTTATTTATAGAGATTACTATCCATCTTCCATAGACACACTTATATATTCTAGACACTTCTATTATATCTAATCGACACATATTGATGTCAATAAATATTCCTTAATTTACTATGCATCTCTCATTCTTTCACACATAATTATTTATAATATCCTGCCCAAAAATACAAATAATATTATTAAATAAATATATTAAATCATTAATTTTAATACTTCCCCTTAATGTTTTTTCTCGCCTTCATGATATGCATTAAAAAATATCTTCATCACTGTATTGTTCTTCGGCATAATTTGCTTGTTCGTCGTCATCGGTTTTAAATCGGCAATCATTTTTAAGATGACCAAATTTCTTGTAATTATTGCATTGAGCCTTCCCTTTGTACCAACAATTTTTGTCGATATGAGAATATTTTTGGAAAAATTTACACGGAGTTTTCTTCGTTATAGTAACCTTTGCTCGTGTCTTTCCAAAGAACATATCAAATCATGCACACTAAGGATCGAAATATCTTTTGTTTCTTCAATAATTGAGGCTATGTTATCGTACTTTGGCGATAGGCTAATTAGGATTTTTTTCACAAAGTGATTTATCGGTTAATTCTTTGTCGCTACTCTTAATTCGATTTACCAGCTCCATTATTTTAGAGAAATAATCTTTAAGACTATCATTCTCCTTCATCCTTAAATTTTGAAATTCTCTCTTAAGCGTTAAGAGTTTTATCATTGGTAATTTTTCGTTTCCTTGAAATTACTTTTGTAGAATTTCCCACGCTTCTTTTGATTTTTTCGCTCCAATTATTCTCAGAAATAATTTATCCGATATTGCTTGTTGGATCAAGTATAACGCTTTTGCATCTCTTTTTTTATTTGCTTTCAACGCATAGAAAATTTCTCCTTCTTTTGTCGTTTCCACTCCGTCTTCTACTATTTCCCATAGATCTTGCGAGATTAAAATAGTCTTCATCTTAATACTCCAATAATCATAATTTTCGCCGTCGAAAATAAGTTGTGAAGTTCGTGGGACCCAAATACACCTTCTCCGATTGTCATGGTGATCTCCTTCTCCGACTTCTACTAAACTCAATTTCGAAAATGAGTTGTGAAGTTTGTGGGAGCCCAAATACGTAACCTCTTTGGTTGTCTTGGTGATCTCCTTCTCCGGCTTCTACGAAATTTGATAACCGTCGCTCTGATACCAATTTGATGGAAATAAGGCTTGTTTTTATTTATTGGGAAAGAAATGGGATACAATATCAATTGAGATTAAAAAATTAAAATCAATGACACGAAGAGAGAGAGAGCAATACAAGGAGCAAATGCTTCCTTTTTTAATTATATTTTATTTTCTCCAATCTGGATACAGTACAAGAGTTTTATTTATAGAGATTACTATTCTTTTACCATAGACACACCTATATATTCTAGACACTTCTATTATATCTAATAGACACCTATTGATGTCAATAAACATCCCTTAATTTACTATGCATCTCTCATGCTTTCACACATAACTATTTATAATATCCATAACTATTTATAATACCCTGTCCAAAAATACAAATAATATTATTAAATAAATTAATTAAAGCAATTAATGTACACGTCACTTTTCACTAGTAGATGTACAATCATTGCACATTCTGGCGCCACATACCTACATAACATATATATCTTCATATCTTATGCTAAAAAATAAAAGAAAAAGAAAATAAAATATTAGGTCTTCTTCAAATCATAACTCGTTGCCATTTCATGCTTCTTCTTCTTTTTCAAGAAGGACGTATTTGGGTATCAGCTCATTTTTAACTTTAATGTTCTAAATATCAAATAAAAAGACAAGATTTAAAAAAATGAGAAAAACAAAATCATTTTTGCAAATCAACATATATATACTTCATAATATACTAGTTACTGGAAGAAACACAAAATATATAAATAATATACTAGTACAAAAAATGATATGTTAAAACATTAAAATATATATATATATATATATATATATATATATATATATATATATATTAAATGAATACAAATCATTTATACAAAATTATATAAATAATTTCATACAAATTCCAAATGTAACAAGATAAAAGCAAAATAAACAAATAAAAGCCCATCGTAAATAGACAGCCCACTTGTTGAGAATTGGTATTGACCGGATTAGTACAAGTAGAATTGTCCCACCATGGGCATATGTGTTTCTATAAAGAAATGAGTACAGTTGGGTGTCAATCTGCACTTGGTGTATATTGGTTGTTACTATACAGATATGGCCACAGATATTCGGATGCCCGTTTTATATAAAATTCTGATCCGGATAATATTCAAATTTGTATCCGGATCCGATCAAAAAAGCTGTGATGTATCCGGATTTTGATCCGAAAAAATGGATCATGGTCGGATCCGGATCCGTTTGGATCCGGATATTTTTATTTGGGTTCGGATATTTTTTTCGATATGGTTTGGGTCGGTTCAGATGATATCCGATCCATTTACATCCCTACTCATAACACGAGTGAAGAGATGGTTGCCCTGCCCTTCGGGTGCCTGTTTTGCAAGCCCAAAATCCGAAACCTTAGCATGGAAATCATTTTCCAGCAAAATATTTGAGGATTTGAAATGTACGCCAATCCTCTCGTTGCATCCAGCGCAATTTTCATCCTCATTTCCCAATCCAACACACAATTTTTCCCTAATGGCCCTATCACGTAGAAAATTTAGTTACCAAAATAGCCCTGAATATAAATAAAAAGAAAATCATATATTACCGTGAAGCCAAGCCTCCAAGCTCCCACTAGGGACGAGTTCGTAACAAAACAAGCTCCCCTCGCTCTCGTCCCTACTTGCGAAATACCCAACCAGTTGACCAAATTTCGATGACGCAATCTACTCAATATCTCTGCCGCCACCAAGAACTCCTTATCCCCTTGGTGCCCCCCACTTGTCAGCCTCTTTATCGCGATAGCTGTTCCGTCTAATAAAACTCCCTTGAAAACCAGCCCGAATCTGCCTTCGCCGAGAAGGTATGACGCGTCGAAGTTGTTGGTTGCGATGGTGAGTTCTTCGAAGGAGGTGAATCGGGTCGAGGTGGGCCGTGGGAGCGATCTACGTGCTGACATGGCATCACGAGCTGTCTTTGATTTACCTTAAAGTTTATAATAATTATTATTAAATAAAAATTTAGTTTAATGAATTATTATAACATTGTATTAATTATTCACGATATAGTCGTACCAGTTTCGGGATCTTGGTCGTCCGATATGCTCGTTGATTTACCATATGAACATGCGCAGATTATCATGATGACGACTAAAATTACAATAAGAAGACCAACACGTACTCCAATAATAATAAGTAAATTAGAACGACTATCATTATTTTTACTAGTATTATCATCCGAACCTCTACTCGGTACGGGTAATCGAGGCACTTTACTTGGCGACGAAGACATTGGAGATATCGATAAACTTGGAGCTGAAAAACAAAACCAATATATTAATAAAACATAAGAAATATCATGGATACCCCTACAAAATTACTTTGGGTGGGAGCAGGGGTGGGCGAAATCAAGTAAAATTAAGGTTAAGAATTGAATAATTTACCAACGATCCCATTACCTAGTGGTGAGATGCTTATATACCAAAGGTCTTGAATTTGAGTTTCGTTGGTATTATAAATAAAAATATGAAATCAAATATATCCAAGATTCGTGTATTATGTTTCTTTAAAAAAAAATTAAATAAATTTGTGTTGGAAAAGGTTAAATTTGATATAATATCTTATGCAAAAAAAAAAAAGAATTAAATAAATTTGTGTTGGAAAAGGTTAAATTTGATATAATATTCGGAGGAAAAAGATAAATTTGATATAAAATTTTAGGTCTTGTTACGCGGATACTTTAAAAATACAGAAATATCCTTAGGATGCGTGTATCCGGCACAGATACAACTCGGATACGTATCGGATACGCCACGTAGCGTATCCGAATATTTTAATATTAATTTTTTTTTATACGGCGGAGATACGGCAGGATACGGATGTGGATGTGTCCAAGATACGGCTGAGATACTCCATTTAGAATACTTCAGTCCATTATATATTTTGGCCATAATATTTTTAAATAAATTATATATGATACTTCTAGGATACTTCAAGATTAGTTTTAAGATATTTCTAGAATAAATTTATGATACTTGTATTGTTTGGTTGATATTATTTATTATCATGATAATTAATTTAAAATATTATTAATTTATTACTTATTTGTTAATATAATATAACATAAACATATTAAAATTATAATTATATAGTCGTATCCATATTCGTGATTGTTTGAAAATTGTCGTATCGCCGTATCCATATCGTATCGGATACGATACCCGTATCCGTATCCGTGCAACATAGTTGATATTACCTGTGTGAGGAGATACATGAGCTGAATCTGCTTAATTACAATCACATTTTACATCAGAACCACGCGGAGGACGAAGCTTATATGCATGATTCGACTGACGTCATGTGGGGCAGAGCAGCTCGAGGCATTGGCGAAAGGAGGAATGAACGTGGCGAGACGGTAATTTCAGTTTTTAATTTCTTAATTTCTGAAATTTGAGTTCTTTTGACGGGTAGTGCAAGCAATTTTGTAACTAATACTTATGACTTTTATAGAGCATCATACCACGTGAAATTGATCACGGACAAGGGTTGACGAGCTTTGTAGTTGCTTCCTTTACTGCTCCGATCCTCGATAACACATGCGTCTCACGCCCGCACGATTCGACACCGTCGATGAAGCTTTGCCTTTATCGAATACAACCGGATAGCTTCCGGTTAATCCTCGACCTTCCTCGAACTTGCTCTCGTTTGATACAACGAAAGATCTCAGTTGAGATCTCTCTAATGCACCGCGAGTTTCGTCTCTCGGTTACGCGCAAATTCCCCTAGCAAATTTGCCGTAAACATGCTTGAATATTTCTCTAAACTCTAATGCAGTTTTTTTTTCTCTTTTCTTCTCACAAAATTCACACTCTAACCAGAATGAATCCAAAGAGAAGAAGAAGCAATTGTAGATCTAATCATAATTGCTGTGTTTAATGAAATTAATGAGTATCTACAATTAAAACTGCCAATTCAAAATTTGGACTACAGTCCGTCATGATGGAGGAAATGGTCCGTCATGACGGACGTATCACATTCACTGAGATAGACGTTTTACCTATGATCTGTCATGACGGACTGCGTGCATACGCGATTTCTGACACGCGATTTCTGAGACGCATTTTCTGACACGTAATCTCTTACATGCGGCTTCTGAAACATTTTTAAGGTATTATTCTACAAGTTAAAAAAAATTATTCTGCAAGTACAAACATATTACTCTGCTTCATGGATTCCTTTTGGATTTTAGAAATGGATTCACTATATATGGAATGGATCAATGGACAAATTATTTGACAAAAAAATGAACAAGGCATTTTTTTCAACCATTGATTAAACAGTAATAAACGGTTGTGATTAACATAACCTCCCAGTACCTCCTCATCCAAGCATTTCTAACCATTGATAGAGATTTGTGTTCGAATTTTTGTCTAATTTTTTGTCCATGGATATGTATTAAATTTTTATGACATTTCTGACCATTGATATATATATATATATATATATATATATATATATATATATATATATATATATATATATATATATATATATATATATATATATATACACAGAGAGAGTAACTAAATAACTTGTACAAGTTTCACCTGTTTTTTGCTTGTAAATTTTTGGCCCTTGGATCTGCATCTAGGGATGTCAATGGGTTGGGTAATACCCATGTCCGACGGGTATCCGACCCGGGCGGGTCGGGTAATACCCGATTAAGCCTACCCGCGGGTCGGGTATTACCCGATTAAAAAATACCCGGCACGGGTACGGGTAGGGTATGGGTGAGGTCGTACCCGACCCGTGGGTATACCCGACCCGAACCCGGTCCTTAATAATCATAGTTATATTAATATTTTAATATATATTTTATTATTTTTGTTGTTTTTCAAATGGGTTTAATCTATTTTTTCTATTGTTATTTATTATACAATTTATTTTTATTTTTTCTATTTGTTTAGTAAATAAAACTAAAATAAATAAATTCCTAGATTCACGTTTATTTTTATTTTTTTACAGCTATTTCACGTTTCTACCAATTTTAGTTTCATAAAATCTACTTAAAAATATTTGTTGTGTATATTATGATATTATTATGTTATGTGGTAATATTTTGATTTGAAAAAAAATAAATTTTCGTTAGTATATTTTAATGTTTTTGTATATATTTAGGTATGGATAAAAATCCCCGTGGGTAATCCGAAAACCCGCGGGTAATAAACGGGGCGGGTAAAATTACCCGTTTAGTTGACGGGTCGGGTATGGATATTATCCGATTAAGATGGGTAAGGGTATGGGTGAGCCTATACCCGACCCGAACCCGACCCATTGACATCCCTATCTGCATCTAGATTTGTGGCCATATTAAAAAGAGACGCTCTGTTTATTTGATAGAAACTTCCGTTTGCTTGCCATCTCTTGCCATCTCTCTACCGTTAATAATGTATTTCCCTAAAAAACAGAGGTCTCTTCAATAAAGAAGATCCCTTCCGTGAAGGTCTCTTGGACTTTCTCTTCGCTCAGGAAACTGAGTTCTCTCTGCCCCCTGTCGCTCAGGAAACCTGAGATCTCAGTCTCTCTCCGGCTCTCTCTCTCTGCCTGTTGTTTCGCATAATAATCTCTGCCTTTGGCTGGACTGAATTGAACTACCAAAAAAATCTGTATATTGTTTTCATAATTATTCAAATTTTGCAAAATTAACAATTTTAATAGTATATACTTGGGCAAAATTTATGTTGATTGCAAACTATTCTGATGTTATTCGGTTTCATCTTTTTCAACTTGATATAGGTAATGGTTCATGTTCCTTTTTCTTCGAGAACCGAATTTTATTCAGATGAATCACGTGATAATGATAACGAATTTTATTATTCGGTTTCATCTTTTTCAACATGATAATTGAACCAATGATATCCCATTTGTCACTAAACAAGAAAATTAGTATATAATATATACATATGAAGTTACTTATAATTTAAAAGATCTAGCTATTTAAAAATTGGAATATTAAGTACTATCCTGTACTGTTGGAAGTATAAGCCCTTGTCCAGAGTCCTACGACTCCTATTGGCTCTATGATTGATTCTTGTGATGCCCGTAGCCTTGTTGTTGGACACATAATTGCAAGACACTACATGATCTCGTACATTAAAACAATGCATAAACTGGTACGCACTAATTGTAACACCATGCATAACCTGATCCATATTAATTGTAAGACCATACATAACTTGTAAACTGGTACACGCATGTATAAACTTCAACACACATAATTGCAAGAAACACATAAATGTTGTAAAACAAAACCTATTTTGCAAGACAGGTTCTAAAATTTTGACATTCGATACACATGTATTTGCAAAAGCACTACTAACTTTTGTCGTTCAATACACATCGATTTCATTCCAACAAATTCGATACAATCTCATATTACAATACATATACATATAATACACATTTTTTTTACCGATACACATTCAATACATATTTACATTTAAGTACTCATACAAATTAAATACATACTTATATTTCAATAAACATACAAATTCAATATAATACAACTTAATAACTTGATCCCAAATTCGTGTCGCTCATCCAAACCTAAATTGTCCAAAAAAGAAAACCTACATTTCGAAGAAAAATTGGTCAAAGTAAATTGGTTGAGGAAACTGCTTCGAGTAGTGCAACTTGTTAAGAAAAATTGATTGAGATAAATTCTCAATTGCTGGTTCTAAAATGATATTAAAAAGAAGTAATAATTCAATTAGATAAACTAATAATTTCAGCAAAATAGATTATTGACAAAAACAGTACAATTTCGGTAAAAAACGTTCACACAAATTCTCAATTACTAAGTAATAATTTCAATATATTGAATAGCAGTAATTATTTCCAAAAAATGGATTATAAAAAAAGAACAGTACAATTTTCAGAAAAAATTGTTGAGGTAATAAATACCCAATTACTGATTCAGAAAGCACAATTTCAGAGAAACTCCCAATTACTTTCAATTTCAGATAATTTCTCAGTCAATTCCCAATTAAATTCTAATTACTCAAAATTATCCACACCCAAATTCAAAAACCAAGAGACAAAAAGGATGAAACTCACCTCCTAGAAGAAATTTTGAACGACTGGTAGGCCTTCTTCCAAGAGAGAGTCGTCCCTTAGCGAGAAACTCACCTCCTCTTTAGTCTCTCATAGATAGTCATCTTTACTGGAGCCTTTTCACGCTATCTTAAAGAAACCTCTTCGCTGGAGCCTCTTCCACAACAACGATATGGATAACACTCGATGGGTGGAAAGGAAGGAACAAACCATGGAGGACACTCGATGGCTAGATCTGGAGCCTCTTCGCAAGGAACACGGGAGAAAGAGCAGCCATGGATGGGTCGAGAGAAAGGAAAAGGTGTTTTGACGGAGATAACTAGAGAGATAACTGCAAATAACGTGAGGGTGTGTAATAACCGTTTGCACAGATCTGAATGTGAATCCAAGGGCTAAAAACTTTCAAGCAAAAAATAGATAGAACTTGTACAAGCTTTTTAGTTACTCTATATACTCTATATATATATATATATATATAATATATATATATATATATATATATATATATATATATAAAATTAAATTTTTATATATTTAGTTATATTAAATTTCTAAAATTAATTCAAATTCTACATGATTAATATTCAAAATTTAATACAACATAAATTTCAAGTTAAATTAAAAATACATTCAAAATTATAAGATAAGATGGTGGAGAGGAGAAATGAAAAGAAAGAGAGGAGCTTCGGCCCCAAAATCAAAGTGGAAAAATTGTGAAATAGTAGACCGGTCCAAAATTAAATGTTAAAAATAAATTGTGATTCAATTCAAAATCAGTCAAAACCGGTCCGTATCGGTTCATATATCGGTCGGCCGATTTACTCAACCGATATGGACATATCGTAAAGGCCAGGGGACGATTAGCGATATGAAACCGACATATCGGTCCATATCAGTGATATTTAGAACATTGCGACATAATTGCACTTTTTGTAATTAAGCATTAAATCCCTTCATGTTTCGTCTTTCAGGCCTAAAAAAATGTTAGAAAGATTTGTGCTCAACTATATCTTCCCATTCACAAAAAAAAAAAAAACACAACAGATGTCAAATCTTTTTCTATATGTATATGAAAAAGAAACTTACAATATTCTCTTTCAAGGGGGAGGCAAATAATCTCTTTTCTGCTAGGAGGACTTATAATCGAAATATCACGAAGTTTCATCGAGCTGTTACGCACAAAAATATATTCGGTAGGTGACCCGAGTACTGTTGATTCAAAATTCCTATGATTTGAATATCTCAAAACAATGTCGATACTACTAATCATTTTGTGTAAGTACAAATTGTAGAGATTTAGGAATACTTCCGCAAGACAACATACATAAAACGAAGAGGACGAGCATCCCAAACAAAGATAAAGACTATCAAGACAATGAAGAAGTCAAGACGCTCGATAAGACGAAATTTGAAACACATTATCAAGTCAAGAAGTCAAGACATCGAAGACTTCCGCAAGTTGGGAAATCACCAAAGATAAATCATAGGTATCCCTAGACACATTTGGAATTATCAAGATCTAAATAAACTATTCAAATCGAATTAAATATGGAAAAATCAGCAATCAGAGATGCGTTCGAACGAACCACTCAAATGGTTCACACGTGTTCATTTCACTATAAATGAACATTTCAGTTCGTTCGAATGAACAATTACGTTTCGTTCGAACGGACTTCTACTGTAATGACTTTTGATCATCACTACAAATAAATCATTACAGTTCGTTTGAACAAACCACTATGGTCGTTCGAACGTGAACCTCCTGTGACAACAATTGTTTATTTCACTAGAAATAAACTTTATAGTTCGTTCGAACGAACCGATATGATAAGTTCAGAACGAACCATCAGTTCGTTCAAAACGAACTGATAAGCCATTTTCATAAATAAAGGGTTTGTTCGAACGAACCATCACGAGTTTTGAATAATTTGTACACAACGGCTAGTTTTACTTACAGTCTGTTCGAAAGAATCGTTTCAGTTCGTTCGAACGAACTATACAGTAAAACTGTTTTTCAAAGGGGAAATTATGTGTTTTATAAATATGACTCCTTTGAGATTTTCTCTCTCATCCAATTAAGCAAAATCATTTTCCATTCTAAAAGAGAGAAAACCTAACCTTGATCAAGACATTGATAATTTCTCCAAACCTTATATCTAAGATCTACTTCCCTTCCTTCTAATCAAAGACTCCCAACTTGCGTGACCGATCACGACTAGTTCTTTGTTAGAGATTTGTAATAAGCTAGTTACTATTAGTGAAGCCCGACATAGATCGGTAGAGTCGTGTAAATCGATATAGGCAAACCTTGTACGAGTTGATTCGGGAATTCAATCGAAAGCCGAAAAGGCGCAAGACATCCCCGGAGACGTAGGTACTTGTATTCAATCGAATCGGTCGATTGAGCAAGTAGCCGGTGAGTTAAAGCTACAAAGCAACCACCTACCGAACTCCGTAAACAAATATCTTGTGTTATTTGTTTGTGGTATTATTCTTTTTGTTTTCAATTATTTACGATTCCGCCTATAAACCAAACTTGTATACCATTACTGAAAATTGGACCTTAGGATTTTCTATTCACCTCCCTCTAGATCTAAATTAAGCAACAAGTACATCATAGGGAGAGGAGGGGAGAGGAATGGAGAACGTTTTGTTGGAAGAAAGAGAGTAAACATGGAGTTTTGATTCAATAACTAGGTTTTCATTAACAAGGCAGGGGAGTCGGGGCGAAAAGTAAGGGAGGGTAACGAGAGGCCCGCCAGCTCTTGCAGACAGCACCGAAACGATAAAATCGGAGGGATCGGGGAGTTTTGTTTGAAGATGACAATAATCAGATGCGTTTTAGGTTTGATTTACATATGTTTTAGTAACAGCAATGTCTTTCCATTTCGATTGAACTCATTAATGCTCTGTGGAATTGAATGTGTTTTCCTAAAAATTGGTGTTGTTTGTGTGCAGTCAGAAGATGACTCTGAAGCAACTGTTGGAGCTCTGTGTTGAAAGAGTTCGAGACTATGAATGTGATGTTCAGAAACTGGCTCTTGAGAGCATGATGTATTTTTTGGCATGAATTACAGCAACTCTAATTGATTCAATTCAAAGATTGAACTTCGCACAATTTTTTGCATAATTGTTTTGTCTCGATTTTAGGTAAGAGATTCGTTCGGCTTCTAGCTCTGTTTTGGTGACGGCTTGGAGGCGGGTCTGGTACAGGTCATAGGCGGGAGCGGGACGGGCGAGGACATTGTAGGTAGGGATGTCAACGGGGCTGGTCGGGTTCGGGTAAGCCTCCCCCATACCCGAACCCGAAATTTCGGGTATTATCCGAATCCGAACCCAAAATACCCGCGGATAAAAATCTGTACCCGAACCCGAACCCGCGGGTATTACCCGTTACCCGAAATTTTTTTTTTTTTTTTTTTTTTAAGGATGAATTTTTTTTTTAGGATGAATATTTTTTTTAGATAAACAATTATAGGGCAGTCACCCGAACCCGAACAATTATAAGGCAGTAACATTACAATATAACCAAAATAGAAGAAATTAAAATAGTCAACGAATTAATAATTGGAGCCGTTCCTCCCGCTTGTGCCGATGCTTGATTTTGAGTGCTCGATTGTGGGGTCAACTCAACCGGAGAAGAATCAATTGTATTTGCATGCTCGATTTGGGGATTATTACTACCTCCTCCGGTTTCCGAATTCATCGCAATTTGATACTACAATTTCAAACAAAAAAACAAATAACAAATCAAAAATATTTTATTTTTAAAATCAGAAATTTTAAAAAGAAATGAAGATCTAATTAAATGAAAATCTAATTATTTAGAAAGTGAAATGAAGATCTAGTTTGTTCCTTGCAGTGGATGAAGGCTTGAAGTACAAAAATCAAATTATTTCTTGAATCCTTGCAGGGGCTTAGTCTTAGGCGTTGAAAAATCAAATTAATCTACCGAGCATGCAGGGCAAGCTTTCTTCAAGAAACGGCATTGGAAATTTTTTTGTACCTCTTAGCCTTAGGCGTGCCCAATGTTCCTCCCCAGTTGTGAAAGAGAGAGAGATGCTTCCTGGCGGCTGTATGTGGGACAAGTTTTATTTTACTTAGGGTTTGGAAGAGTATATTTGAATGGTCCTGATTTAATCATAAAAAAAATTGTAAGGATAGATATGTAATTTTAGTTTCGGGTAATTTTCGGATACGGGTTCGGGTTACCCGCGGGACGGGTAGTAGTCCGCCCGAACCCGACCCGAACCCGGACCGGGTAATTTTTTTTCGGGTAAAACCCGACCCGCGGGTATTTTTTTCGGGTATTACCCGCCCCGTTCGGGTCGGGCACCCACGGGTTCGGGTTTTACCCGGCCCATTGACATCCCTAATTGTAGGTGCCTACCTCGCATATTTGCAATTAAACTCAAGTTTCAAGTTTTTAGGGTTATATATGATATTTTTAAACTTTAATACTGTACTGATAGATTCATCTCTAATTTTTTTCATACACCTTATAAAATTTTTTTATTTGAAGGGTATATTTTGCATTTTTTCTGATATGTATGTTATTTCGTTGTTTTTAATAGGTTGCTTTATTATATACACTGAATTTGTGGTATAACTGTTTTTTTCTCAATTTTAGGCAAAGAGATTTGATGAGCTACTAGCTCGATTTTGATGATGGCTTAAAGGCGGTTTTGGGACGGGTCATATTCGGGTTTGAGTGGGTCTGTGACGGTTTACATGCGGGTTTGCAACGGGTTTGAGGCGGGCCTGGGACGGGTCAGAGACGGGCTTGGGATGGGTCTGAGGCTGTTCCGAAAAGGGTTACAGGTGGGTCAGATTATTATCCTAATTCTCGATTATCGAAAAAAGTCTTATTTTTTCATAATTTTGTGGATATTCGGGGCTTTAATGAAAATTTATTTAGGATTCGACATTGCATTGTCGTGTTGCATATATGGACGAAGAAGAAGAGATAAAAAGGCTAAGAAAAGAATTGGTACCGAGAGCTCATCCTATGCCTTCTTTCGATAAGCCTTTTATAACTGTTAACTCAGAGGCCACGTCGCCCAGTCACGACGTGCATGGCCTTCCCTGCCAACTTTGCTTCGAGTAAGTCCTTTCATCTAACAATATATACTTTAGTTTTCGTTTCCTTAATTAGTAATTAGGTTTTCGGTTGATTGTATTAGTTGAGTCATTTATTTGACGTTAATACTATTTTTGTTCATTCACCCGAGACGGATTGTAATTGATTGTGTGATTTCTTAATTTCAGAGATGATTCCTTCCTGCAGGAACAAAGAGGGGCTTAATTGCGGTTCTCAGCTTCTTGATATTTTAGGACATTGCAGGGGCGTCTTTGTAAATTTCCTAAAAAAAGTAAAAATAATTATCTACATTCCGAGGAAGCCAAGCGTCGGTTCTGGCTTTCTTTATATTTTCGAACATTTCAGGTGCCTATTTGCGAATTTCCTCATAAAGGTGATCGTGAATATGATTATTTTTATGGCAACAGAAGCTATGCACCAACTTATTTGTAGCCTAAGAAGAAATGATTCTCGAGTATTGTATTGTAATATTTTGTTTTGGTGTTTTAAATAATAGGTTCAATACGCATGCACATCATCACATCATATCGTCGTCGTCGTCGTCATCATCATTATGTGCATCAATCCACAAAAAGGTCTTGATCTTCTGTAAAAACCAAATATTCTTTACATAGTTCGAAAATACCAGGTCATGTTCATCTCGATGTGTTTCTCGAACTATGAGCAAATAACTCACCATGATCTCTTGAATCAATAATGCTTTCTATGTTGAATACAAATTGAAATTACCTCACATTTGTGCACTTTCACTTATATGAGAGAATTTGTAATTATTATGTTAATACTTTCATAAGATAGTTCAAACGACAATGCTGATCATAAAATAAAATTGTTCTCTGGTACTCTGTTTTCAACTACAAATGTGTCGCATTTGTGCTCTCTCCTTTTGGTCTGTTTATCGTACTTTGTTTTGAACTACAAATGTGTCGCATTCATGCTCTGATTTTGGTCTCTTTATCATTTAATGAACTTGGAGAAATGAAATGAAAAAGAAACAAGGGAGTTAGTACTTTCATAAAATAATTTGAACGATAATGCTAATCATAAAAGAAAAGTTATTCTATGGTACTTTGTTGTCAACTACAAATATATCTCATTCACGCTCTTTGCTTTTGGGCTCTTTGCCGTTTAATGAACTTGAAGAAATGGAATGAAAAAAACAAGGAAGAAAACAAATGAAAAAGAAACAAGGCGGCAAAAAAATTACATAACAACAACAATAAACACGAAATAATAAGACGTACACTGTTCTCTTTCATGAAAAAAACATAATGAGACAACTTCGTAGTTTTAACATATTTTCTTTTCTGCTTTCATGTTTTGCGACTTGAACATCCAACTCGGAATATAGGCTATGCGAACATAGATGTAAAAGACTAGCTCGAATTAAAGAAGCAAATCATGTTCCACAAAGATAATACAAGACTATTCAAACTTCGTTGTCTTTGGTTCTCATATCTTTATCGATTCTTTGATACATATGCCGATACAGCATATACTTAGTACTAAACACGTATAGAAGTTCGAATTACAAACATGAATACAAAGTAACTACACAACAACAAATACAAAAGAGAAAGAAATACCAGTACTAATATCGATCTTAATATGAACTATGCATTATAATTACAAAAATACAAATACAATTACACATAAAAATGCAAACAAAAATATACGGACGAAATAGGAACATGAATACGAATATCAAACACCATTACGAAACATAAACATGAAATACAAATACAAAATACGAATACAAGTACGAAACAAAAAAACGAAATGCAACTACGAATACCGTGAACTACAAATGACAAACCAATACGAATATCAATAACGCAATAATATGGCACAAATACAAGCACAAATATGCACAAAAACGCAAGTACATATACATAGATGAAATAGAAATAAAAGTGTCAATATGAAATAAAATCGCGAAATACATGTACGAATTATACATACAAATACGAACAGGCCCGATCCTGTGATTTCGGAGGCCTATGACTAGGGATGTCAATGGTGTGGATATTGCCCGAACCGACCCGAACCGTATCCGAAAAAATATCCGGATTCGAAAAAAATATCCGAATCCGAGTGGATCCGGATATGGATCTGGTTGCTAATTTTAAGATCCGGAACCGGATTCGATATTCGGTTTTGGTGCGGGAACCGGATCCGTGTTCCGGATCCGGATATTTTTAGGATCCGGATACTTGAAACTAGATTCGAGTATCCGAAACCGGATCCGGATACTCATATTACATATTATTTTATGTATTATATTTGATATTAGTTGAAAAATCATATACAAATTAATGATTTGTAAGTGATTCAACTCACAATCGTAAAATTATGTTTAAATATAATCATATTTATCGTTCATGTCACAAATTATATATATTTATAGCTAAAAAGTAAGTTACGTTATAATAACATAGTATCCGTTTTAATATCCGAAACAAAACCGTATCCGTATCCGTATCCGACAATATCCGAACCATATCCGTATCCGTTTATTATCCGAACCGTATCCGGATCCGACAATATGGATATGGATCTGGTATGACCACTATCCGAACCGGATCCGAACCGTTGACACCCCTACCTATGACAATTACTATTACAAAACTTAAAACTAAAAAAAATTATATCTGGTAACTTCAATTTTGCTGAAAACTATTCTAATTTGCTCAAATTTCGTTTGTGCTGAAAAATCCAAATGCCTTCATTTTTTCCTCAATATTTTATGAAAATCCTAGATTCTGCAATTAGATTTGGAGGCTTATTAACTATCTTGTATGGATACGGATACAACGTTATTACGATTTTTGAAAAACATACAATATGATACGTTATAATAATAATAATAATTTTTTATGTTAAAATAGTTATTTTAATATTAATATATTATTCATAACTAAAAGTCATGTATAGAAAATTATTTGATACAAGAAGAGAACCAGCTTTAATGTTTGCCATGTAAAAAACAAAAAACAAGTTAGTATATTGAAGTAAAAAACAAAAAAATAAGAAACGGCCCAACAAAAACCCAGTTGGCAGTTGTTTTATAAATCCGGAGCAATAATGTAATTTTGTCCCACCATTTTCTAGATGAAAATCATGTCTATAACTTGCTTTATAAGTATAAGACTGCTGGTAGCTAACAAAATTGTCGCACATGTTAACCTCCATTGTTTGCAGGCTTTGTATATTGAATACATGTAAGTGTAGATAATAGGTTAAATAAATATACGGAGGCCTATTTAATTTTAGAGGCCTGTGGAACAGGTCATCTGGGCCAATGCCCAGATCGGTCTTGAATACGAATGACATTCTAAACCCGAAACTCACGAAGCTCAACATTATAAGCGAAATGTGAAACCTCAAACAATAAAACTTCATCATCATCATCATGTTCATCGTGATCATCAACATCATCATCACAATCGTCGCCATCATCATCATAATCGTCACCATCATCATCATATCATCATGTCACCTTTTTGTTTGGTTTTCCTGATTTTGCAGATGATGTATAAAAAAATAGACAAATTTTTCAGTAAGAACCGTTTGAATTATTCAATATAGCCGGATCTTGAACAATTCAAAGGGTTTTTACTGTAAAATTTATTAAAATTATGATTTACTGAGGCAAACACACCAAAAAATGTTCGAAGTCTGTGTTTGTTTTTTTTTAAACGAATTTGATTGCATATTTTTTTAATAACCAAATTAATTAAAAGTTGGTAGTATTGTAATTCTTATATTTTTTCCCTATTATTAAAAGATATATAATATTATCTGTTGTTTTGTTGCTAAATATTCATATTTCATGTATTGTGTTTTTACATGATATATGCAATGTATCCATAATTCGTTGATGTCGTCATTACTAAATAAATATCTATTTCATGTCACTCTCACACGGCAATCTAAATCGCATATGTGTAATCACAAAGAAAAAACTCGACAACAAAAAACGCACAAACCAGAATAAATAGCAATTCGTCCCACTAAAAAATTCTCGCACAATTGCGTGGGGAAGAAACTAGTATATACCAATCAAAAGAGAAAACTATGGTGCCACCCTTGTCCTTTCAAGGCAAATTGAATCCTTCAAAAGTAAATAAATGCATGGTCTTTTTATTTTTATTTTGTAACATAAATCAAATACAGTATGAATAACATAGGAATTATTTTTTATTTTATTATCAAAATACAAGGGTATTTTTGAAAATATTAGTTAGCGGTAAAGTTCAGTTCAATGGAAAAACATCGACGCATAAGGAGTTTCTGATAATTCACATCTATCTTTGCTTTCATAATTTGTATACCTAGAATAAATACACAAAATCATATCATTTATATAATAAACCAACAAATAATTATGTTACATTATCAAGAAATTTAATATTCCATACCATACAAATCTGTCACTATCGAGGCCCTTAAGCAGCATGATTTTCGTAAACTGCTCAAATTTAAGTAATAATAAATATATTAACATAATAAATTTGCAAAATAATCTCTGCATTATCCACAAATCGCAAGGAAATATTCCATAAATAATAAAATTCGAAATTATCAAGAAATTCGACTGTCAGTAAAGAATAAAATTCAATTTTTGCTTGAAATTTAAAGAAGGGTTTCTTTTTTTGTAATTTATGGATAATGCAGGGGCCTCTTTGCAAATATTCCATAAATAATAAAATATTTTACTCTGTCATTTTGCCCAAAAGTGGATAAGGCCATTCGTTTGGTTTTGGATCCAATTGCTTCTTCGAACCATTGTTTAAACTGGAAAAGAAATCATAAAAGGTATGTATAACCATGGTTCTGAATATCGGATCGGATTAGGACTCAGCCGGTCCCGTCGACTCGGGACTCGGTGGACACGGACCAGACTCGCACGAGTCGGAAAAAAAAAATCGGACTATTGGTAAAAAAATCGAAAAAAATTAAAAAAAATTAAAAAAAAAATTAAAAAATTAAAAACATTATAAGAAGAAATTGTACTAATAAAAACTAAAATTACGAAAATACTACATTACATTAAAAAATTACTATTGTCTGACACTAAGACAAACGAGTTACGAGTTATGCTACCAACAATATAATCGATATACAATTGATAATCAATCAACATTATATAAATTTTGCCCATAAACCTATATAAATTAGTTGCTAAACTGTACTTCAGAATTGGTAAACAATTATGTTATTTTTTTTTATTTAAACGAAAGGGATGTTTCACTTTCATCTATGATATATAAAAAGATGGAAGTTTATTTACATGGTTTTAATTTGAAAACCTAGATCATTAAAAAATCAGTCCAATATTATTCTAAATAATTTAATTACTATTTACCAAAATCAGTCTATGGTGCATAAAGTCTCTGATGAGCCGAGAGAGTAAAGTTACTTGAGGTGTATGTCAGACCAATCACATGCACTTGTATATTCTAGCACCCACTCACCCCTTTTTGTCCACCTCACTCGTTTCTTCCACTTCTTCTTTTTCTTCATTGATTCAAACTTCATCTTCCTCTTGAAAGTTCTCTTCGATTTGGGAATAGAACTACAATTTTCGGATCCCAATCATGCAATGCTCTCATGGACTACACTAAAAATAAAAACAATAAAAAAAAATTTGACCACTCGGCAGCGATATATCCGGCCGAAACTCGGCTCGGGTCAGGCCGAGTCCGACTTAAGTCAGCCGAGTTTTTTAAGTCGGCCGATATTAAGAACCATGTGTATAACTTCTTGAATTTATTTGGGTTCCTCGATCTGTCAAATCAGATATATTTTGGTTGATTTATTGTCATTTCGGGATCCAACGATCTGAATTATAATAATGAAATTAAGTTAGCACTATTCTCTTTAAGATCATCAAGTAATGCAGGATCATACGCAAATCTCTCTACTAATTATGTGAATCGAGTAGATAGTGAACTGGGTCCTCGAATCTTCAGATCTTAGGAGCAAGAGACACTGGATTTCGCACAATATCCAACTGGAGGCAAAAGGTCTGTAGTTGGTCTTTCTACCTGATACTAGAAGGAATGTGCTGATCAATCGTCAATTTGAACATCTGAAATTGAAGAGGGCATGGGAGGAACTAGAGGCAAGAATGGATGCTCTGGTGGTTCAAATAATCAGAGAGGAAAGAGGCAATAGACTAAGATCTACTCAGTACTCAGGTAATTCTGATTTTTTTTACCTCATACATGAATTCTGTGAAATTAATAGCTTAATAGATAAAACTATGTATTATGAAAGAGACAATAGTTTATATAGTTCGTGCTTTGGAAAATGTATTGACATATCAAGACATTTCATTATATGACATAATTTATTATCATGTTTGTTGGTACACTTATTTATTTTATGGGATAATTTCAAAATATAAAAATATGTTCATTTATAGGGTCCTTGACAATTTAATTTTTCAAAAAAAAAATAATATGTATTTTCTCCTCATGTAAATAAAGAAGAACAATTAATTTTTGTGGTAATTCTATTCCCACTAATTATGTTCTAAGGCTTCGTTTGGATGGAGGATAGGGTAGGAATAAGTTTTTGGAGGAATAAGAAGTTATCCCTTTTTATCCTTTTATCTTAGATTAGTGTTTGGCAAATGATGAAGGTAAAAAATTGAGATAGTATTGCATATAAAATCAATTATAATACAAATGACTCAAATGCCCTTGTAATTTTTTAGATGTTGAAATTGCAAGTATTAATTAATTAAATACTAAATAACTATGTCATTAAAACAAAATGTTTTGTTGAGTATCATTTTAATAAAATAGATATATTAGCAATTTAAAATAAACAGGGATAAGATTCAACAAAAAAAAAATTCATGTTTGCTCTAATTTATAAACATGTCATAACATTTAACAAACAAAAATATTAATTTATAATGATGATATGTCTAGTTTGTTTAATAAACACGTCATAACATCTAACAAACAAAAATATTAATCTATCACAATAATATGTCTAGTTTGTATGATCACGGCGATCTTGATGTTCGTTCCACAAAGCATTGGTAATAGTGTTTCGAAGAACTTCTCCAACACGTGTTTCCTCTTCAGTTAAATTCTCATCATTATTATCAACAGATCCAGTTTCGGATGAGTCCTCAGACATATTAAGAAATATGTCATTCTCGTTTAGGATCTCGGTTTGATATTTTATAAAATTGTGTAAAACAGAACATGCCAAAACAATCAAGCATTGCTTTTTGAATTTTTAAGGATACACACGAGCACTTTGAATCTTTTTTTCAATACCCCAAATGTTCTTTCTATTACGTTTCTCAGTTGTGCATGCCGGTGGTTAAACAAATCTTTAGCATTTGGATACCGACTTGATCGTTCTAGTCGTTGGAATTGTGCCAAATGATATTGACGACCTCGATACGGACAAAGAAATTTACTTGTGTTTGCATATCCTGAATCTGCGGGATAATACTTACCAGATGGCACCGTAAAACCACCTACTTCTAGTGAAAAACATAAGACCTTCATATTCGGCGGTGGAAAACGTTGTGAATGATCAAAGGGGAAATTAGGGGGCATTTGATAACCTTGATAGGGATTCGAGCGAAAATTAGAATGCACATCAACATTTGCACGAGTGGGGGTATGAGGAAAAGGAGGAGGAACATGTTGGTTGTTGGCAGTTGCTATTAAATTGGTAACCCAAGCTCGTAACTGATTTCCTTCTATGTTCATAAATGTTGCTCGAATCCAAGTATTTGCCAAAGTCATAACGAGAGTTGTAAGCTCATTTGGTCCCAAATTTATGTCATTTGAGTTCAATTTATCTATTATCTCTCGGAAAATTTGATTGGGGTCTGGCTGATTAGGTCGCGATGCAACCCATTGTGAGAAAATAACATTACGCGCATCTTGTTGCTCAAGAATTCGATCATTTTGCTCGATCACTTTTCGAACAAGATCATTTTGCTCCATTACTGCTTTCGATTTCTTTCTTTTACTCATGGAAGATTTGCCTCCTATTGTTTCTAATCCACGTTTTCGTGAGGAAGATGTGGCACGACGCTCTGTTTGGCTTCCGGGACTATCAAAAGATGGATCCCCAATGGAAGGTTATGTTTGCCCCCCAAGACTATCATTCCCTAGAGATTCATGATTATTTCCATCTTCATTAAAATTCGAGTCAAACCCATCCAACTCTTCACTTGCATGTCGGCGGCCATTGGAGCTATCGGACCCACTCACCGCCTCAAGATTGTGCGGTAATGTGTTGAAAGTCACATTATTGGCAACCGAAGCTATATTTCTCCCACACAACTCTTCCATTTCTTTGTACCATGGAAATTTCTTCTTTTGCAATCTAGTGTACTTATCATTCACCTGCAAGTATTAGAATTTGTGAGATCAAACCTGGTGAGAAATGAAGATTTAATTAAGTAACAAAATTATATAAATATCGTATATTACATACCTTACTTAACTCTTAACCATGATTCTTCAGACGGGGCCACGGGTAGGTTCTTGACATAGTCCCAACCCCATCCACTTCGGTCTGCCAATTCTTTGTAAGTAATAAAAGTCTTCTAAACCGTTTTATATCTTACACGGAGCTCGTCTTCAGAGCGTTGCGTATCATCAACTCTTCTATCATTGAATAGAGGATGAACTATTTTCCATTCATCAGGTGTAAAATTTCCACTTTGATCCAACTGTTTACCCATAATTTGCGTCTCTCTCAATAGTTGTAGCAACAAAAAAGTTTCTTGCTCAGAGAAATTCGAACGCCGAGACCTAACATTTGCACTACTACCCTGTCCTTTACCCTTCCCCTTTTTCACCAATGAACTCGCAATATTTTCCTTGCCTAATTACTGTTTCATAAATAAAGGCATGTATCACAAACAAAAGTATATGTTTCTCAAACCTAATTGTTTATTAATTACTAATAAATTTCAAACATGATTTCGGCACATATATATATTGAGTTTCAAAACACTAACCTGGATAATTTTGGTCCTTCAAGAAATGTATTCCAATTCGAAAGGTAGTAGTTTAGTCCATCTGTACAGATTGACATGATTATTAGTTATTTTCATTAATGGTACTTTTTTAATTAATTTGGTTAGTGATGTATGTGTTGCTGTAATAATGTTTCCATCAGAAACATGTGATGTTGTAACAATAATGATATTGTGCTGAATGATTAAAATCACATCTTTGTCTCAATTAATTAAAGATGATCGACCATTGATTCTTTGATTTATAACAAAATGAAATTTGAAATGCAACAAAAATCGATTAGTATAATTTAAAGAAAAAAAACAAATTTCTATATTAGCAATGAAAGAAAAATGTGTCCATCAGAAAATTTGAAGAAAAAAAAACAATTCTTCATGAGAATTTTTTTAATCAAGATATAAAAAACAAAGAACTTCAAAGAAAAAAAATAACATTTGGATATTCTAATTGATATTACACTTTTTAGTTTTTACACAGCAATAGGTATTGAGAAGTTTTTGACAGGTTACCTTTTTAGTTTTTCTTACACTTTCAGCACAACTCATCGCAAAGAACTGTGAAGAACTGGGATCCGGAGCGTAGAGAAGGTTAGGAAGAAAAGACGCAAACAATTCGTCGCGATTCACAATATGAAGATGTGGAATGTGAAATTTCGAACAATTCATTTCAATTTCGTTTTGTCATCGGCGTTAACCAACGTAAGGTTAAATCACCTATTAATTTCATTTATACTATTTTTAACATGAATAAATATTTATAATTCTAGATGTCGGTGACACTTTGAGATAGAGCATGTGCATTTTTTTTATCGCGCTCTCAAAGCCCGAAAAGTAAACATGTCTTCGTTAGATAAGGTACATTCTGAATTTACCATGAACTAAAAAAAAGAAGTATTTAGTATTAAACAAAGTATTCTAACTGGCGGTCTCTCTGATTTGAAGACGAGCCTGACTATTCTCATCTAAAGAGGCATTGTTACGACCTTTTCAGTGGTTTTGATTTTTATTTCCTATTTTTTTGTGATTTCTATTGGTAATTTCAGATCTTTAATCAATTGAGTGATTAATTTAGGTGTCAACTTTTTCAGGGATCGCTCAAGCAAACATAAATGGCAGCCGTTGCACGAACACCATGATAGGTCGAGCCGAGGTGCTTCGAGTGACACGTCGTCGATAGTGGCGCTAGGCAGTCCAGGCGCGGGCCGATAGCGGCGTGAGGCGGACCAGGCGCTGGACGAACCAAACCCGCGCAATTGCACGGGGTGCAACGCTAGTTAAATACTAGGTCCCCCCCCCCCCCCCCCCCCCCCCCCCCGCCGCGCAATTGCGCGGGAGTTGCGCGGATTTTCTCGAATTTGTGATTATTATTATTTTTATATAAGTCTTATTTTGTTGTATTTTTTGGTATTCTTTTTACCGATATTTCATTTTTTATTTAACGTTGCAGTTTAGTATAATTTATCGAATTTAAATAAATATATTTCATATATGTTGATTGTGCGCATGATATCAACAAATTATGAATACATCATACGTAATACAAAGGAATACAACACACAAAATATAAATATTTTGCAACTAAGGAAACAGATAATATTAAATAATTTATAATAATAGAAAAAATCAAAGAATTAGAACAATATAAAGTTTTAGTTAATTGCGTTATTAAAATATTACACAATTAATATATCTGAAAGAACGAACGTTTTCATTTAACAATAAAATATGCAAGTATTGTATGTGTGCCTCAGTAAATCATGATATTTATAAATTTTACAGCAAGTACTGTTTGAAGTGTTCAAGAGCCGGCTTTTTTGAACAATTCAAACAATTTTTGTTGTAAAATTGGTCTATTTTATATACATCATCGGCAAAATCGGAAGAAAAATGATGATGATGATGATGATGATGATACTGTATTATTCCTAATATTTCTTTAATATTCATTTACCTTGAGAGCAATAAACACAATGGAATTACATGAATTGGGATTGCCTCAGTACATATGGATTATTCTATATTGCAAAACAAAAATATCTTAATTATTCAAGATCTGGCCTTCGTGAAAAATCAACATATTTCATGCATTACAATACAATTATTTTTTTCGTACATTACCGACAACAGGTTATTTCTGATTGTAAAAGAGGGCAATGTTTTTGTGCAGTCAAGAGTGAAAAAATAAGTGTGTATATTTTTTGTATTTTTTATGCATCAAAAGCAATATGATAACATGAGTTTTGTTTATATGAAGATTTAGAATAAAATAATTTAATGTACGTTCATTACATTGACACATAATAAATATAATGGAATTGCATGAGTTTCATGTTTCCAATAGAGCGAACGAACTTTGAACAATGCATTTGACTCGTACCAAAAGAAATTCAGTGAAGTGAGATGAATTCTATTTAACTTGTGTAATAATTGTGTGTATATTCGTTGATTTTGCGCGTAATAAAAATCGTGGAACTGCAGGAACTCAACGATACCATCGATGTGAATAATCTTTTGTGCATTGATTTCCTTTGTGTATATAGAGTCAAGGGAATGATTTATTTTTCATTGGAAAAGAGGAAAGAGTGTTTTGTGTAACCAGGAGCAAATAAATAAGCATAAATAAATTGGCATATTATTTTAAGAGTGGTGATGTATGTCCCCTTAAAATCTATTAGATCGATTGATGTGTTGGCGGCTGCAATAATTAAGATGATAAACAATGAATATTTAATTTTTTTCATCCTATATAGAAAGAGAAGGTAAAAAAATATCCACCGTTTCACACATCGTTAATTTATTTAATATTTTAAACAAGTTTATTTACCAACATTTATAATATTAATTAATCAAATTTATAAATTTGGACAAAAAGTTATTTGACCGAATTAATACACCGTTTAACATGTGTTAAACGGATACACATGAATAAAATATCATAAAAAATAAACAAAAATATAACATTACAAATAAAAATAATAAGTTCGCAAAAGTTAGCAAAATAAAATTAAAAATACTTTGCTTTTAAATTTTTTTGAGAAGAAAATAATAAAATTTGTTAAATAAATATGACTTATCATTTTTAAAATCAAATATAATAAATAATTAAATAAACCAAATTATTTTTTAATAATTTGATTCATAACATACTATAAACCGTTTACCACCTAATTAATACTATTCTGCCACATAATTAATACCATGCATTAGTTTGCAAAATTTTATTGTTTACCATGTATTGATTTGAATTTAGCATTATTTTAGTCCATTAAATTTTTGCCAACACATCAAGTATTGTGGAAGATGTAGAGGGAGCAAATATAATATTTTTCCTTATTTTAATTTTTGTGTACATGAACTAATATTGTAATATTGGCATATCTTTATGTTTTGTACATGAAAACCGATAATGTGACAGATTCTTTCATTTACAATAAAGTAAAGTCATATATATTCCAGTGACTTTGCAAACAAAGTATATATATTTAGTGACTTTGCAAACAAACGGTTTACTTCGGAGGCAACACATCCTATATTATAATCGTGTAAATCATGTTTAAGATATGAACAAACATTTATATATTCTTTTATTTTCTTATTTTTCATACACATCAAGCAATATTGTAATATTCGCATTTTTTTATTATTTGTATATGCAAAGCGATATTGTAAAGAGAACTTTTGATTTAAAAAAAACTCGTGTATACGGTTTACTTTGCAAGTAACACATCCAATGTAATAATGCAAATCATGCATAGAATATGCATAAAGGTGTGTATATGTTATTTTGTTTTGTACACGACAAAATTACATGAATTTAGTTGATACATACAGTACCATTACATGAATTTAGATGCTAAATAAAATAGAACTAGCCTTGAGCCCGCACAATTGCGCAGGTTTGCTTTTTGTTGTCTGTTTTTGATGTTGTATATGGGAGGAATGTTGTATATGATATATATCGTAATAGATGTTTGAGACGTTGTTCATTTGTGCAACACGACGATAGTTCTTTACATATTATACATATGGTGCCATATAATACATCACACATTACTGTTGATCGTTCACATAGCAAAATAGCGTTCTATTAGAATGCATACTGTTCATATTAATATACATATTAGCACGTACAAAATACTGTTGGAAACTATCTTTTTTTCTTCAAGTTTGAGGCAAAAGTCCATTTTCTGCGCATTCTTTTCAATTTTCTTCTGGTTCAGATCTGAAATTTGTAGATTTATTTGTTGTTGTCTGTGTGCATGTATTTATTTGTTATTGTTTGTATTTTCTTTTATGTTTTGTGTGTGTGTACCTGATCACTAATTTCTTTGATGCTTGTCTTTTAGCCGGTGATTGTATCGCTGCTTCATTCTGTTCATCTCTCTTGCCTTTTCCTTTGGCTGCATAGCTGGCCAACAAATTCGATATCGTTAGTGTGTGTGAAAATCCTTTTTTTTTTTTTTGTAATTTTTTTTACCTTTGGCCTGCTCTTTTAGTTCCTGCTTTTTTGGCTGGTGTTTTGGGATTCGGAAGTGTTTGAGTTGTCGATGACTGTTGAGTTTTTGAGGACGTTGTTGTCTCAGCGTGTTTTGCTGGGTTTTGTTCTGCGTAAGCAGCTGGTAGACTCTCTGTGCTTGTTTATGTAGTTGGTTTTTCCGCTCGAATAACGGTGAATGATGGTGTTCCGACTGTGTCCACTGTGCTAGTTGCCCATGTTGCTCTGGATCATGCCCTAGCTGCAATGCTAATGCTTGTATTCCGATAACATGTTTCGCTACTTGTCCTAACATAACAAAATCGGCTTGATCTTCATCGTTATCGGACACCGTTACTATTAGTTTGTACCTGTTATTTATTTTCCTATTTAGTTTTGTTTGTTGCTTAGATTAGTTTTTTAGTTTGTTGTAATATTTTTATTTCTTACCATGGCCCTGTTTGGTGATTGGCTGTGGCCCACCTTCCAGTTTTCTGTCTTCAACATAATCCCAACTTCCAGTTTTTGCTTGTGTTCGGTGATAGAACATTTATTTATACACCTTCTCAATTTTCAATATTGTTTGGAGGCCTCGATACGTTGGAGGCCTGTGGCACTTGCCTCCTGGGCCTTAGCCTAGGACCGGCCCTGCCTGTGGGCAATATTCGCATTGAAGTTTTCCTCCTTTCTTTTTGAGCTTGGCGTAGTCGAAGTGCCAAACTGAAGGAAATACAGTTACAGATCAACTAGTATAGTGTACACATGAGGATAGATGAACGTACGCGTTCGTCGGAACGATTGGATGCATAATAAGATTATGTAAATCTGACAGAAATCACATAGTCCGTCATGACGCACCATCTGGTCCGTCATGACGCACAGTAATGTATTTCTCTGCAGACCAATCTATGAGTATACCATCGTGACGCACCATCCAGTGCGTCATGACGGTGGTGCGTCATGACGCACAGTCTTGTCCGTCATGACGGAGCACAATTGTAACGGCTAGATCTAGTACTCGTGACACGTGCGTCACGACACACCATATCGTGCGTCTTGACGCACTGTGATCCAAATTTTGAATTAGCAGTTTTTATACTCATTAATGCCCCATTAATTCAGCTTTGATTATAAGATCATGGATGTCTTCTATTCTTCTTCTCCTGGCCATTCCAGATCTGAGAGAGAAAGAAGAATATACTTGTGAGACAAGTTAGAAGAGAAAAAGAGATTGGATCTTGAGCAAGTTTACGGTGATTTTAGGGAATCACGCGTAACCGAAAGACGCGAGCTCAAGGTGGATACGAGTAGAGAAGTTTCAACTGAAACTTTCTGTTGTGATCAAGGTCGAGCAAGGTCGGAGACAAACCGGAACAATTTCGGTTGTATACGACAAAAGGAGCTTCGAGAAAGGTGTTGAATCGCGCGGGCGTGGGACGTGCGTATCGCCGGAGTCGAAGCAAGCAAGCTAGATTTACATCCACACCACCATGGAAAAAACTAATTGAGGAATATAGTATAACAAGAAAGTATAACGTGGAAAAAACTCATTGAGGAAGTGCCTAATTCCATGTTAAGGATGAAATTGCATTATTCCATTGTATAAACTAATTTTTTGGCCAAAATATATATTTTGGATGAATAAAATGGCCACACTCATCACACCACCATGTGTGAAGGAGCAAAAATGTTTCAGACTTACATCCAGAGATAATCAAACGAGTGGATCACATTCAGATTTCAGCAGCTCTAGCTAATTGAGGAATCGGCATCTGGTGCAGGGGGCACGGCGATGACAGTAGGCTCAGCTATCAAATCAGGCGTCCTCAGCCCAGCCAGCAAACCCTCTAGGCGTCTTCTCCGGGCTCAGCGGTCAAACCAGGGGGAAATTGGTAATCTTTGCCATTTGCTAACTGGCATAAGGCCGGGCCTGTATAGTACAAACTGAGTTGAAATTGTACTGTTGAATTAGATTTTGGAATATATTCTGATTTATATCACAAGCATAGTATTTTTTTGATAATAAATGGAGAAGGGTCATATGTCCTTCATTCATTGATGTCAATGAGAATCGAACCCACAACTTCTTACAACATATGGTTTTTGTGCATCACACTCAACCAATTAGGTTATGGGTCCATTGACATATCACAAGTGTAGTATTTGTCTTGCATTTTTTTATAGTCAGTTCTATAGTAAATTGAATTGTAAACTTGTAATGTCAGCAGGCATTTTGATTTTACCAACCGAGAACACAGAGTAACCAACGTGTGAAAATTAAATTGTTCGGAAGATGCAAGAAAATGAATACTGACACAGTACTTGCAGGATGGTTTCAGATTTTCAAATATCTGCTTATTTATTTGAAGAAAAATTGACGTATTTAGTCACATGTGATTGTGTGGATTGTTTGTTGGGTTTTAGATTTTTTTTCAATTGATCCAAGATTTAAATCCCTCCTTAACCAATTTTTGTATGTATTTTCGTTGTATTTTAGAGGGAATTTTTTTAAATTATAGTTTATTGGAAATTGAACTCCTAATATTTTACAAAAAAAATAATCATTCTATCAATCAATCACAAATTTTTTTATGATATAGAATGATTTTATTATGATTATACGTAACTGAATAAATAATATTTTTTTGAAAAGTTTGAACTCTTTAAATTGTTGATCCCAAATCCGGATCTCTTGAATTTATATCTGAGACCGGCCCTGATTATTTGTCCGAAAAAAAACGTTAGGGCAAAATAAATGACTCGGGGATTGTCTTGTTGTAAATAGTCGGTCCCCAAAAAATTAAAAATTAGCAATTATTGACAAGTGAGTTGGTTTATCAGTTCGTTGAAAAAATAAATTGAACAAGTTTGGGGGGCAAAAATGTATTTTTTTCTATTATTGAATGTTTATAGAAGGAAAATATAGACATGGTCGGTTCTTTGAAGATTAAATAAGGGGTTATCTATGGTGTTCCAAACTCACTCAAACATTTTTTATGACATAATAAAAATGTTTAAATGAATTGATTAATATCATTAACTGAATGACTTAACAGGTTAATTGATCGTGTCAATTAACATGTATTAATATTAACATATTAAACTGAATTGACGTGTCGATTAAATGTGTCAATCAATCTTGATTTGGGTGTTAATCAACCCAACTAATTTCAATTTGTCCACCTCATCTAGAGTGTTAGGACTAGATTGGGAGGAGGCATACATATTTTTCCCATAAATAAACAGTCACTAGACAATAATTCCAATTCTTGCACGAATTATTTTAGAGTAGTGATTCGAACATGAACGTTTTTTATGTTCGAAGGAAATTAATTCCCGCAACAATAAAACTTGTTCCTGCCGCAATCACCATTTCACCATTTCTGATTCGGACATGAATTTTTTTGATGGTTGCAAGAATTAATTTTCTGTAACCATCAAAATCGTTCATGTCCGAATCACTATCCTTATTTTATTGCAAGTTGACAATAATGTCATTTCTTGCACGAATTATTTTATGAGGCAATTTATGGTGCCCACATATTTCCTATTCACTTTCCCATCTCTTGATCATAGTTGTTCAGTTCGCGAATAACACGCGTATAAGTTACGATTAATTACGTATTATGAATAATATATGTATTGACGTTTCCTTATTCAACCTGATTAATAATTTGTGCATTTTATAATTTTTTTTAAAACACGAACAATACACGTATTACCGTATAATACGTTCTTTTAGAAGACAAAAATATAAATTTTTAAATATATAAAAAAACTTAAATTTCCAAAAAAAATTAAGTCAATCAAAATATCAATAATAATATATAAATTTATGATTTTGGACTAAAAAAAATATTATTTAGTAAACTAATTATATTTTTGAATTATTTATGGATAAAAAGTGTATATTTATATACTTTTATATACAGAATTATTGTATCAGTATTATGTAAAATAAACATAACTATAGATGAATAGCCGAATTGACGAATTATTAGCGTATTACGTTTTATTTGACCGACTTGAAAGACGGTTGAATCGAATAATACACGAGCGTACTGCTTACCATATTATTCCCGTATCACGAATGACTAACTATGCTCTTGATTAATATTTTTAAATAACAATATCATTAACGGTTAACGTATACTTCGTGAAATATTAATATGTAATTAAGGTTCGTTCCAATTAACCAGTAATAATTAGCATTAACAATTAATTATAATGCATTTTTTTAATTATAATGCATTAATGGTGAATGAAGATGTTAAAAAAAAGTCTTAATTGTTAATTGGCCCATAGCCGAGTTGGTTGAGTGTGAGACACAAAAAATATATGTTGTGATTGTGAGTTCAAGTCTCATTGACATCAACAGATGAAAGATCATCGAACGTTCTTCATTTATTATAATAAAAATAAAAATAAAAATTGTTAATTATGAGATGGGGATGTGGGTGGAGAATTGGGTGGGGTAAAGTAAATTTCCCTTACTTTATTGCAAGTTGGATTATTGGATGTGATAATTACATTTCGATTAATATATTTTATGAAATAGTATTTCTTTAAATATTGGTATACCATCTTTTTTAGAGTCGGCAAAATGTGGAGCTCATTATATAGACAAGGAAATAACTCCGCCCTTTGCTACGGGTTTTAAGATTTATATTTTTCATATTTACTGAAGTTCTTGTTTGTCTTTTTAATAATAAAAATCAGTGTTTTAAATTGCGGCGATATTGCGGCGATATTGCGGATATTGCGGACTGAGATTTAGAATCGCTATATCGCAATGAAGTATTGCGAAAATATCGTTTTTGAAGAAATTGCGGATATTGCGGCGGGATTGCGACGCAATATCGGTAATATTGCGGCCATATCGGATCAAATATTGCGGATAATATTCAAATCGTTGTAATTTTCTCATCCTTCCACCAAATTACATGAAATTTATATCGAAATCGCTCGACTCGACGAGAGGAATGCAATGATGGACTTGAATGTGTGAAATTTTGTATTTTACCCTGAATTAAACACAAAATACACGTTAAAGTAATTTTATCGAGAATTATTTAATATAAATATTATAACATAAATTTTGTGATTATTTAATACTTAGTTTCCATGTTTTGTTATAAAAATATTTGATAAAATATGCTCATAACATATATAACTTCTAAAATGTGTCATTTTCATCTATAAATGTATGAATTTAGTAATTTTCATTGTATTTCATTGATGTTTCGATTTGAAATTTTAGTTATAGTGTTTTGATATTTTTTAGGATGTCGACAAAAAGTTCTTCAACAAAATACAATTCCAAAGATCCCGTATAATTGCCATTTTAATGAATATTTTATGATCAACTTTTATTTAAACTGAAAAGGTTCCCGGACAATCAACTTTTTTATTCTTTTTAAAAAAAAATTATGAAGAAAATTTTACGATATTAATGGTGATAAAAAATATTGTGAAAAATATATTTAAACAAACTATTATTTTTACGTAATTTAATATCGCAACGACTGTCCGCAATAAAGTCATTGCGCCGCAATTGCGCCCGCAAACGCAATCCGCTGCAAAAAAGACCCGACCGCAATGGACCGCAATATCGCAATTTAAAACATTGATAAAAATTGAAATGAATGTAACCAAATGATATTATTTCAAGTAGATAAAAATGAGAAAAAATTACATAATAAATAAATATATATTCAACATTACCATCATTAATCGTTTACAAATCAAGATATCTCAACAAACACAAAAACCCAACACAAACCACCATATATCCAACATATTCCACAGTCCATGCAGACCAATGTTGTAAAAAACACCGAAAAACACCGAAAAACGGTCGAAAAACGGTGTTACGGTGGAAGACCGTACCGTTTTTTGCCGTAACGTTTCAAAAAACGGTCAAACGTCTTTTTGTGATTGTGAGTGCTAAGTTGATTCAAATGATGTTAATGATTTTACGATTTAGTTTTTGTTTGGATTCAAATTTATATTTTGATGTTACGTTTATGTTGAACATTCGTTTTGATGTTACGTTTATGACAACGGATGAGGAGAATGTGAAATTCGACATTAACGAGGGATCAACTCCGACGGATTTGGTCTCAAATGATGTTAATGATTTTACGCTTTAGTTTTTGTTTGGATTTGAATTTATATTTGATGTTACATTTATGTTGGACATTCGTTTTGATGTTACGTTTATGTTGGACATTGTTTATGTTATTTTTTTACTATTAAAAAATTGAATAATTATAATTTTTTTGTTTTATCTATAAATTTTAGTTAAATTATTACCGATTCCGTTGACCGTTTTTCACCGTTTTTTTTACCGTTTTACGATATTCCCGTAAAACGGTCCCCAACCGTTCCGTACCGTTTTCCGTATTTTACAACATTGATGCAGACATGCTCATTTCGTTTATGTCAATGTTATCCTAAATAACCTTGCTAACCAACATATTCCGACACATATTTACGACTAAAAAACTTGATCTTTCGCATATGGCTTGCAGATTTTGAGCCTTTTCTATTATTCGTACTTCACTCACTTCCTCCCTGCACAATTCTTATTTGCTGGAAAAATTCAAAAAAATAAAAAACAAACAAAGATAAGAATTTTTGATATAAATAGAAAAATAATACAAACCAGTGGTTGTGTACACAATTTTTTTAGCTTGCGCCGGTTGAGTTGGGGCGGTACACTATACTAATTAGTAGGTATAAAAATAATTAAAATGAAGATTAATTAATGAAAAAATAGGAAAATTAAATTAAAAAATAAGTTAATGATTTGAAAAGATAAAACCGGAGTATAAAAATCAATTATTCCAAACTATAAGGATTGATTAACGAAATAACCACATGACTTGTACAAAAATGAAAAAATCACCTCAAAAATGCCCTTTATTCAACCATACATTTTAAAGTAACCTGATATTAAATATTAGTTCTCAGGCCCTTAACAAAAGGATAAGGGGGTTTTGAGGGAATATAAAAATGTTAGGGGATTTTGGAAGAAGAAACAAATATAGGGGATTTTTTAGGGAATCTAAAATTTGTAGGGGGTTTTCTAAAAAGACAGGGGTTTTTCATAATTTACAGAAAAGTTGGGGGGTTTTTGAAGAATTCCTAAAAAAAAAAATACATCCTCATATAAGTGGAGATGTTACTAACAAAACAATACCAGCAATTGAAGCAAACCCACGAAATCACGCGGAGTTTTCCTAATAAAATAATAAACACGCTTAGATGCCCATTACTACGAATCATTTTTTAATGGGATTATATATGACACTCCCACAACTGCAAAAAACATCATTGATGCGTCAATCGTGGAGGATTAAATAAATTAATTAACTCTCTAATTAATATTTATTTGGATTGATTCAGTGAAATGATCTAATCAATCCACTTAACCCTCCTCGGTTGATGCGAATCAATGATGTTTTTTCCTTTTTTTAAATGAGCTAGCTGCTAGTCATTAGAGAAAATAATTTCTTTCCATCGGCTAAGTCTCACCGAGTGCTTCTGAGAAAATTCTAATTAAGTAGGTATGGCATAATTTCCCATTATCCATTTAAAATAAACTAGTTGAATAACGATCAGTTCACATTGTTCTCCGAATCTACCTTTCATATTTATTTATGTCTTTATTTCTTTCCTGTCCATATCCCCCTATTATATATAGGGAAAATATATTTGGTCCCCCAAACTCCAAAATGATGTTTTGATGAGATGGCAAAAGTGGGTTAAGTGGATTGATTAGCCTTTCTAATTGACTCGATTAAATATTAATTGACACGGTTAATTGACACGTAAATAATTTATAATATATTAATATTAGTACATGCTAATTGGCGTGTCAATTCGATTAAACGGTCAATTAAATCGCTAATCGAGTCAATTAATAATACTAATCAACTCATTAAACCCATTTTTGCCACCTCATCAAGGAACCTTTTTGGAGTTTGGAGGGCTGAATGTATAACTCCTTAGATATATGTTAGGCTCTCGTATCCTCTTTGGCAATCAACAAAATCTTGCTTCTCTCCACAATATATTTATCCAACTTCTCTTCATTTAAAACAGATTGTACCATATAATTCCTTCTCTGACTATCATCCAGTGTACTGAAACCCTATTCATTTCTTGGAGTAAGTGTTGTTATTTGCTTATAAACCTATGGAAATCGTGGCTGCTACTGTGGCCGCAAATAAAACAGCCGATGCCACTCTGCCTCGCCTGTTGAATGCTACAATTCGCTCCGTGAAATATCCTTTTGATGTTGGCGCCAATGTGAAAGCGTTGCAGTCAGCCATGAAGGAGTTGTTAGCGAAGAGGGAGGACGTGAACACAAAAATAGAGAATGGTGAAAGACTGGGTGAAAAGGTTACAAAAGAAGGTAGTGGGTGGATCGACCAAGTGGAAGCCATTAAAAAAGAAGTAGAGGAGATTGAACAAAGGTACCAAGCGAGATACAAGTGTCTTGGCAATTACTCTTTTAACTGTAGGTTGAACTACACGATTAGCAAAAGGGCGGTAAAAACACTCTTAGATGTGCAAAGGTTATGCACTAAATGGGAAACTTAGGAGTTGGTCACGATGCAAGTACCACCACCAGCAGTACAAGAGGTGTCAATGGAACCGATTACTTTATCAACCGCAGATTACAATCTTCAACATGCCCTCGAGTTCATTAACAATGACCATGTGGGGGTTATCGGCCTCTTGGGTATGGGAGGGGTCGGTAAAACCTGTTTGCTACAAAGGATCAATAATAATTACACCCAAAACCCCAATAATTTTAAAGTCGTATTCGTGACGGCTTCCCAAGAATGTTCCATAGCAAAACTTCAATCCAGTATAGCTGAGAGACTCAACTTAGCTAGACATACCAATGAAGAGCAACAAGCAAGCATTATATTTAACTTTTTGAAAGAAAAGCATTTTCTTTTATTGTTGGATGATTTGTGGGATGGGTTTGATCTAAAAAAAGTCGGTATACCTTTCCCTCTTGGGCTCGGGGAGAAGTACAATAGAAAGGTTGTTTTAACAACACGGTCATCTCAAGTTTGTGGTAAAATGGAGGTAAGAAAAGAGATTAGAGTGGCTTGTCTCAACGACGAGGAGTCATGGTCTCTCTTCCGAGAAAAAGTCGGTAATGATACCCTCGACTCTCATCCTCTAATACCATCTTTAGCTCAGAAGGTCATAGATCAACTAGGTGGTTTGCCGCTTGCTCTTATTATTATTGGGAGTGCAATGTACGGTAAAAGAGACCCAAGAGACTGGGACTATGCTATTGACCAAATCCGGTCACCAAACTCGATCGAGATTGATATTTTGGGTTGTGAGGGGAGTTTGTATCATCAGTTGAAGTTCAGTTATGAGAACTTACGGAATGAAACACTGAAGAAATGTTTCTTATCTTGTTCCTTGTGGCCTGAGGATTATAATATTGACCGAGATGATCTGATACGGTGCTGGATCGGGTTAGATTACATAAAAGAGTCCGACATGCAAAAAGCACACGATGTGGGCCATACAATTATAAGTACTCTGCTGGGGCAATACTTATTGGAGGAAACGCACGACGACTACCTTGGTTCCGAGGTCGTGAAAATGCATGATGTTATACGTAGCATGGCATGGTGGATAGCTTGTGGTTTTGGGGTTAGTAAGAACAAATGGGTTATCAAAGCCGGAGTAGGTCTAAAAGAGTCACCTATTAATTACAAAGAACTCTGGTATGATGCAGAGTGTGTCTCGTTAATGCATAACTCGATTACTGAATTGAAATGTCCCCTTTTATCATTTCCCTCCAACCTTACAACATTGATGCTTACTGGAAATAGGTTAAAACATTTCTCTCTACCAATGCCTTTAACTAGGCTTCGATATCTCGACTTATCCAGTAACAGTATCTCTAATTTTCCATTAGAGATATGTGACCTGGTTGACTTACAACATCTTGATTTATCATCTAACCGCATTGAATCAATACCAGATGAGTTGAAGTCTCTCATAAATCTCAGGTTCTTATATTTTACACGCAACCGCATCAGATATTTCCCCGAGGGTGTCATATCCGGACTCAAGTCACTTGAGGTGTTGGATTTTTATGACTCTTATAATATTGAGCAAAGAATTTTTGAACCTTCCTTTTTTGAAGAAATAAATTGCCTGGAGAACCTAAAGGCTCTTGGCATCGCAGTACACAATTTTTCGGACCTTGAAAAATTCAAAGTGCTATCTACTACGGTTGCGATTCGGTTCCTTTCATTGGAAGGTGTTACGTCAGCTTCTCTTTCGAGCACTTCCTTTTTTAGCACGGAAACAGAAAGTCATCTAGTTAAACTCGAGATCCATAATAATCGATTTAAGGAATTTGTAATTGAAACGAAACAATTTCCCTACCTCGAGGACTTAAAATTGGGGTTCAATCAAACCTTAAAAGAAGTAATGTGGAGAGGTGTCCTGCCGATGGATGTGTTTCCAAGACTTCGGAAGCTATTCATATCTGCTTGCATCATGGATCATTTAACTTGGATCGTGCACCTCCCATTCCTTCTAACATTGAGTGTGAGCTCTTGCTTATTTATGAAGGAGTTGGTCAGAGATGATCAAGAAGGGAAGAATACAACCACGTGTTTTTCGCTTCAGCCATTTTCTTCATTGAAGATTATGATGTTGTATGCCATGAAGAACTTGGAAAGCATTTGTGATCCCAATTTTGCTTTTCCATCTCTGAGGATTCTTGACATTAATCGGTGTCCCAAACTAAAGAATCTTCCATTCCCGGATGGCACCATCCCGTCTACCCTAAAAACATATGGCGACTTTTGGGATGATTTCAGTTAAATATTTATAAATTTCAGTTGTATAAAAAAACTTCCATTTTCTTCATTGATTTGTATGAATTGTTTGAAATTTAATATTTATAAATTTGAGTTGTAATTTGTTTGAATTTCTTTCAGGGATGATTTCAGTTAAATAAATGCATGGAACTCAATTTGGAACAAATAAATGCAAATAATGATTTTATATATTGTTGTGCTATTTGTTACTCCGACCCCAGTTTGCTACTGTGCCAGTGTTCTTGTGTGTTTGATTTTTAAAGATAATGAAGCTAGAAAGAAAATTAGCTGTAGTCTGTACCCCTTGAGGTGTTTTAAGTGATTTTTAAATCTAAATTTCACTGGGATTGTTATCTAAATATTAGAAATTTATAACTATGAACATCGTTTTGCAGAATTCACCGTCGATGGCGCAGCTGCGCGATGTACCAGCCATGCATACAAAGGCTCTTGTGAGACGACATGGTATTATGGAAAAAATAAAACAATATTCAGCAAAGCAAGAAATATCCGTGCTCATTGTAAATCACATTTATACTGTCGAAAATACAAATTTTATTTGCAAGAAAATATTGCCCGACCCTGAGTAAGCCTAATTAAACCAAATAGTAATATAAAGCTCGGTAACCAAACCTGAAGCTCTAGTTCATCCCTCATGGAACCAAGTAGTTCGTGAACATCACACTTTTCTCGGGAAATAGTCTATCCCTAATCGAACAAAAGTCTCGGAATTCATTTAATTCATCAAAAAGAAATTGAAAATTAAATTCCACATGAAATATCACTATTCGAGCAGAAAAACTAAACACAAAAACACTCAAATTTTTCACCCGAAACAACAATAACAATCTAAACAATTACAGGTCACCTTCCTTCGTGCAAATCTTCCGAGAAAACCACAACCCGGTTAACATTATCGTTATCCAACACACTCAACCCCGAAAACGGACTCGACGAAAACATGGACGATGTTCCATCCGATTCGTAATTAACAACCCTACCAGTATTATTATTACTTCTACCATTATTGTTATTACCATTCACAATATTATCGTGACTATTATTATTTGCAGCACTATTACTACTAGTATTATTATTATTATTATTATTGGGTTGGACCATCTTGAGGGATTGGACCACCTTGCCCATTGTGGGCCGTTGATTTGCCTCGTGTGACACACAAGCAAATGCGATTGTACATACATGTGAAAAATCGTCTTTAGGGTACTTCCTTCCATTCTTGGATCTGCCAGCTCAACTAGCCTCTCCCTGTCTCGTAAAACTGGTCGTGCCTAAAAAGTATCAGAAATGTAAAAAGAAACTAAAAACTCGGTATATTCTTGATTTAAAATGCAAAAGTCCGTGCTTCATTGCTAAATTGCAAAAGATAGAGAGAGACTGACCCAAGTGACGAGGTTTTCCTGGCCGAGGGGATGTAAATGGTCGACATGTCTCTTGCCGGTGAGAAGTTCGAGAAGAACAACTCCGTAACTGTATGTTGGAAATAGGGCTTGTTTTTATTTATTGGGGAAGAAATGGGATAAAATATCAATTGAGATTAAAAAAATTAAAATCAATGACACTGAGAGAGAGAGCAATACAAAGAGCAAATGCTTCCTTTTTTTTAATTATATTTTATTTTATGCTCTCCAATATGGCTATAGTACAAGAGGTTTATTGATAGAGATTACTATCTATCTTTCATAGACACACTTATATATTTTAGACACTTTTATTATATCTAATCGACACCACCTATTGATGTCAATAGATATTCCTTAATTTACTATGCATCTCTCATTCTTTCACACATAAATATTTATAATATCCTGCCCAAAAATACAAATAATATTTTAAATAAATATATTAAATCATTAATTTTAATACTCCCCCTCCCTTAATGTTTTTTCTCGCCTTCATGATATGCATTAAAAAATATCTTCATAACTGTCTTGTTCTTCGGCATAATTTGTTTGTTCGTCGTCATCGATTTTAAATCGGCAATCATTTTTAAGATGACCAAATTTCTTGTAATTATTGCATTGAGCCTTCCCTTTGTACCAACAATTTTTGTCGACATGAGAATATTTTTGGCAAAATTTATACGGAGTTTTCTTCGTTATAGTAACTTTTGCTCGTGTCTTTCCAAAGAACATATCAAATCATGCACACTAAGGATCGAAATATCTTTTGTTTCTTCAATAATTGAGGCTATGTTATCGTACTTTGGCGATAGGCTAATTAGGATTTTTTTCACAAAGTGATTTATCGGTTAATTCTTTGTCGCTACTCTTAATTCGATTTACCAGCTCCATTATATTAGAGAAATAATCTTTAAGACTATCATTCTCCTTCATCCTTAAATTTTGAAATTCTCTTTTAAGCGTTAAGAGTTTTATCATTTGTAATTTTTCGTTTCCTTGAAATTACTTTTGTAGAATTTCCCACGCTTCTTTTGATTTTTTCGCTCCAATTATTCTCGAAAATAATTTATCCGATATTGCTTGTTGGATCAAGTATAACGCTTTTGCATCTCTTTTTTTATTTGCTTTCAACGCATCGAAAATTTCTCCTTCTTTTGTCGTTTCCACTCCGTCTTCTACTATTTCCCATAGATCTTGCGAGATTAAAATAGTCTTCATCTTAATACTCCAATAATCATAATTTTCGCCGTCGAAAATAAGTTGTGAAGTTTGTGGGACCCAAATACACCTTCTCTGATTGTCATGGTGATCACCTTCTCCGACTTCTACTAAACTCAATTTTGGAAATGAGTTGTGAAGTTTGTGGAAGCCCAAATACGTAACCTCTTTGGTTGTCTTGGTGATCTCCTTCTCTGGCTTCTACGAAATTTGATAACCGTCGCTCTGATACCAATTTGATGAAAATAGGGCTTGTTTTTATTTATTGGGAAAGAAATGGGATACAATATCAATTGAGATTAAAAAATTAAAATCAATGACACGAAGAGAGAGAGCAATACAAGGAGCAAATGCTTCCTTTTTTAATTATATTTTATTCTCTCCAATCTGGCTACAGTACAAGAGTTTTATTTATAGAGATTACTATTCTTTTACCATAGACACATATATATTCTAGACACTTCTATTCTATCTAATAGACACATATTGATGTCAATAAACATTCCTTAATTTACTATGCATCTCTCATGCTTTCACACATAATTATTTATAATACCCTGTCCAAAAATACAAATAATATTATTAAATAAATATATTAAAGCAATTAATGTACACATCACTTTTCACTAGTAGATGTACAATCATTGCATATTCTGGCGCCACATACCTACATAACATATATATCTTCATATCTTATGCTAAAAAATAAAAGAAAAAGAAAATAAAATATTAGGTCTTGTTCAAATCATAACTCTTTGCCATTTCATGCTTCTTCTTCTTTTTCAAAAAAAAAAAAAGAAGGACGTATTTGGGTATCAGCTCATTTTTAACTTTAATGTTCTAAATATCAAATAAAAAGACAAGATTTAAAAAAATGAGAAAAACAAAATCATTTTTGCAAATCAACATATATATACTTCATAATATACTAGTTACTGGAAGAAACACAAAATATATAAATAATATACTAGTACAAAAAATGATATGTTAAAACATTAAAATATATATATTTTTAAATGAATACAAATCATTTATACAAAATTATATAAATAATTTCATACAAATTCCAAATGTAACAAGATAAAAGCAAAATAAACAAATAAAAGCCCATCATAAATAGACAGCCCACTTGTTGAGAATTGGTATTGACCGGATTAGTACAAGTAGAATTGTCCCACCATGGGCATATGTGTTTCTATAAAGAAATGAGTACAGTTGGGTGTCAATCTGCCCTTGGTGCATATTGGTTGTTACTATACAGATATGGCCACAGATATTCGGATGCCCGTTTTATATAAAATTCTGATCCGGATAATATTCAGATTTGTATCCGAATCCGATCAATAAAGCTGTGATGTATCCGGATTTTGATCCGAAAAAATGGATCATGGTCGGATCCGGATCCGTTTGGATCCGGATATTTTTATTTGGGTTCGGATATTTTTTTCGATATGGTTTGGGTCGGTTCAGATGATATCCGATCCATTTACATCCCTACTCATAACACGAGTGAAGAGATGGTTGCCCTGCCCTTCGGGTGCCTGTTTTGCAAGCCCAAAATCCGAAACCTTAGCATGGAAATCATTTTCCAGCAAAATATTTGAGGATTTGAAATGTACGCCAATCCTCTCGTTGCATCCAGCGCAATTTTCATCCTCATTTCCCAATCCAACACACAATTTTTCCCTAATGGCCCTATCACGTAGAAAATTTAGTTACCAAAATAGCCCTGAATATAAATAAAAAGAAAATCATATATTACCATGAAGCCAAGCCTCCAAGCTCCCACTAGGGACGAGATCGTAACAAAACAAGCTCCCCTCGCTCTCGTCCCTACTTGCGAAATACCCAACCAGCTGACCAAATTTCGATGATGCAATCTACTCAATATCTCCGCCGCCACCAAGAACTCCTTATCCCCTTGGTGCCCCCCACTTGTCAGCCTCTTTATCGCGATAGCTGCTCCGTCTAATAAAACTCCCTTGAAAACCTGCCCAAATCTGCCTTCGCCGAGAAGGTATGACACGTCGAAGTTGTTGGTTGCGATGGTGAGTTCTTCGAAGGAGGTGAATCGGGTCGAGGTGGGCCGTGGGAGCGATCTACGTGCTGACATGGCATCACGAGCTGTCTTTGATTTACCTTAAAGTTTATAATTATAATTATTAAATAAAAATTTAGTTTAATGAATTATTATAATATTGTATTAATTACGCACGATATAGTCGTACCAGTTTCGGGATCTTGGTCGTCCGATATGCTCGTTGATTTACAATATGAACATGCGCAGATTACCATGATGACGACTAAAATTACAATAAGAAGACCAACACGTACTCCAATAATAATAAGTAAATTAGAGCGACTATCATTATTTTTACTAGTATTATCCTCCGAACCTCTACTCGGTACGGGTAATCGAGGCACTTTACATGGCGACGAAGCCATTGGAGATATCGATAAACTTGGAGCTGAAAAACAAAACCAACATATTAATAAAACATGAGAAATATCATGGATACCTCTACAAAATTACTTTGGGTGGGAGCAGGGGTGGGCGAAATCAAGTAAAATTAAGGTTAAGAATTGAATAAATTTACCAACGACCCCATAACCTTGTGGTGAGATGCTTAGCACGATATACCATAGGTCTTGAGTTTGAGTTTTGTTGGCATTATAAATAAAAAAATATGAAATCAAATATATCCAAGATTCGTGTATTATGTTTCTTTAAAAAAAAAAATAACTTTGTGTTGGAAAAGGTTAAATTTGATATAATATCTTATGCTAAAAAAAAAGAATTAAATTAATTTGTGTTAGAAAAGGTTAAATTTGATATAATATTCGGAGGAAAAAGATAAATTTGATATAAAATTTTAGGTCTTGTTATGCGGATACTTTAAAAATACAAAAATATCCTTAGGATACGTGTATCCGGCACGGATACAACTCGGATACGTATCGGATACGCCACGTAGCGTATCCGAATATTTTAATATTAATTTTTTTTTTATACGGCCGAGATACGGCAGGATACGGATGTGGATGTGTCCAAGATACGACTGAGATACTCCATTTATGATACTTCGGTCCATTATATATTTTGGCCATAATATTTTTAAATAAATTATATAGGATACTTCAAGATTAGTTCTAAAATATTTCTAGAAAAAGTTTATGATACTTGTATTGTTTGGTTGATATTATTTATTATCATGATAATTAATTTTAAATATTATTAATTTATTACTTATTTGTTAATATAATATAATATAAACATATTAAAATTATAATTATATAGTCGTATCCGTATTCGTGATTTTTTTGAAAATTGCCGTATCGTCGTATCCATATCGTATCGGATACGATACCCGTATCCGTATCCGTGCAACATAGTTGATATTACCTGTGTGAGGAGATACATGAGCTGAATCTGCTTAATTACAATCACATTTTACATCAGAACCACGCGGAGGACGAAGCTTATATGCATGATTGGACTGACGTCATGTGGGGCAGAGCACCTCGAGGCATTGGCAAAAGGAGGAATGAACGTGGCGAGACGGTAATTTCAGTTTTTAATTTCTTAATTTCTGAAATTTGAGTTCTTTTGACGGGTAGTGCAAGCAATTTTGTAACTAATACTTATGACTTTTATAGAGCGTCATACCACGTGAAATTGATCACGGACAAGGGTTGACGAGTTTTGTAGTTGCTTCATTTGCTGCTCTGATCCTCGGTAACACATGCGTCCCACGCCCGCACGATTTGACACCGTCGATGAAGATTTGCCTTTATCGAATACAACCGGATAGCTTCTGGTTAATCCTCGACCTTCCTCGAACTTGCTCTCGTTTGATACAACGAAAGATCTCAGTTGAGATCTCTCTAATGCACCGCGAGTTTCGTCTCTCGGTTACGCGCAAATTCCCCTAGCAAATTTTCCGTAAACATGCTTGAATATTTCTCTAAACTCTAATGCAGTTTTTTTTTCCTCTTTTCGTGTCACAAAATTCACACTCTAACCAGAATGAATCCAAAGAGAAGAAGAAGCAATTGTAGATCTAATCACAATTGCTGTGTTTAATGGAATTAATGAGTATCTACAATTAAAACTGCCAATTCAAAATTTGGACTACAGTCCGTCATGATGGAGGAAATGGTCCGTCATGACGGACGTATCACATTCACTGAGATAGACGTTTTACCTTTGATCTGTCATGACGGACTGCGTGCATACGCAATTTCTGACACGCGATTTCTGAGACGCGTTTTCTGACACGTAATCTCTTACATGCGGTTTCTGAAACATTTTTAAGGTACTATTCAACAAGTTAAAAAAAATTATTCTGCAAGTACAAACATATTATTCTGCTTCATGGATTCCTTTTGGATTTTAGAAATGGATTCACTATATATGGAATGGATCAATGGACAAATTATTTGACAAAAAAGTGAACAAGGCATTTTTTTCAACCATTGATTAAACAGTAATAAGCGATTGTGATTAACATAACCTCCCAGTATCTCCTCATCCAAGCATTTCTAACCATTGATAGAGATTTGTGTTCGAATTTTTGTATAATTTTATGTCCATGGATATGTATTAAATTTTTATGACATTTCTAACCATTGATATATATATATATTTTTTTTTTTTTATAACATTTAGTTATATTAAATTTCTAAAATTAATTCAAATTCTACATGATTAATATTCAAAATTTAATACAACATAAATTTCAAGTTAAATTAAAAATACATTCAAAATTATAAGATATGAAAATAAAGAGAGGAGAAATGAAAATAAAGAGAGGAGCTTCGGCCCCAAAATCAAAGTGGAAAAATTGAGAAATAGTAGACCGGTCCAAAATTAAATGTTAAAAAGAAATTGTGATTCAATTCAAAATCGGTCAAAACCCGTCCGTATCGGTTCATATATCGGTCGGCCGATTTACTCAACCGATATGGACATATCGTAACGGCCAGAGGACGATTAGCGATATGAAACCGACATATCGATCCATATCAGTGATATTTAGAACATTGCGACATAATTGCACTTTTTGTAATTAAGTGTTAAATCCCTTCATGTTTCGTCTTTCAGGCCTAAAAAAATGTAAGAAAGATTTGTGCTCAAGTATATCTTCCCATTCACAAAAAAAAAAACACAACAGATGTCAAATCTTTTTCTATATGTATATGAAAAAGAAACTTACAATATTCTCTTTCAAGGGGGAGGCAAAGAATCTCTTTTCTGCTAGGAGGATTTATAATCGAAACATCACGAAGTTTCATCGAGCTGTTACGCACAAAAATATATTCGGTAGGTGACCCGAGTACTGTTGATTCAAAATTCCTATGATTTGAATATCTTAAAACAATGTCGATAATACTAATCATTTTGTGTAAGTACAAATTGTAGAGATTTATGAATACTTCCGCAAGACAACATACATAAAACGAAGAGGACGAGCATCCCAAACAAAGATAAAGACTATCAAGACAATGAAGAAGTCAAGACGCTCAATAAGACGAAATTTGAAACACATTATCAAGTCAAGAAGTCAAGACATCTAAGACTTCCGCAAGTTGAGAAATCACCAAAGATAAATCATAGGTATCCCTAGACACATTTGGAATTATCAAGATCTAAATAAACTATTCAAATCGAATGAAATATGGCAAAATCAGCAATCAGAGATGCGTTCGAACGAACCACTCAAATGGTCACACGTGTTCATTTCAGTATAAATGAACATTTCAGTTCGCTCGAATGAACAATTACGATTCGTTCGAACGGACTTCTACTGTAATGACTCTTGATCATCACTACAAATAAATCATTACAGTTCGTTTGAACAAACCACTATGGTCGTTCGAACGTGAACCTCCTGTGACAACAATTGTTTATTTCACTATAAATGAACTTTATAGTTCGTTCGAACGAACCGATATGATAAGTTCAGAACGAACCATCAGTTCGTTCAGAACGAACTGATAAGCCATTTTCATAAATAAAGGGTTCGTTCGAACGAACCTCAAGTGCGTTCGAACGAACCTCAAGTGCGTCCGAACGATCCATCATGAGTTTTGAATAATTTGTACACAACGGCTAGTTTTACTTACAGTCTGTTCGAACGAACCGTTTCAGTTCGTTCGAACGAACTATACAGTAAAGCTGTTTTTCAAAGCGAAAATTATGTGTTATATAAATATGACTCCTTTGAGATTTTCTCCCTCATCCAATTAAGCAAAATCATTTTCCATTCTAAAAGGGAGAAAACCTAACCTTGATCAAGATATTAATAATTTCTCCAAACCTTAGATCTAAGATGTACTTCCCTTCCTTCTAATCAAAGACTCCCAACTTGCGTGACCGATCACGACTAGTTCTTTGTTAGAGATTTGTAATATGCTAGTTACTATTGGCGAAGCCCGACATAGATCGATAGAGTCGTGTAAATCGATCTAGGCAAACCTTGTACGAGTTGATTCGGGAATTCAATCGAAAACCGAAAAGGCGCAAGGTATCCCCGGAGACGTAGGTACTTGTATTCAATCGAATCGGTCGATTGAGCAAGTAGCCGGTGAGTTAAAGCTACAAAGCAACCACCTACCGAACTCCGTAAACAAATATCTTGTGTTATTTGTTTGTGGTATTATTCTCTTTGTTTTCAATTATTTACGCTTCCGCCTATAAACCAAACTTGTATACCATTACTGAAAATTGGACCTTAGGATTTTTATTCACCTCCCTCTAGATCTAAATTAAGCAACAAGTACATCATAGGGAGAGGAGGGGAGAGGAATGGAGAACGTTTTGTTGGAAGAAAGAGAGTAAACATGAAGTTTTTATTCAATAACTAGGTTTTCGTTAACAAGGGAGGGGAGTCGGGGCGAAAAGGAAGGGAGGGTAACGAGAGGGCCGCCAGCTCTTGCAGACAGCACCGAAACGATAAAATCGGAGGGATCAGGGAGTTTTGTTTGAAGATGACCATAATCAGATGCGTTTTAGGTTTGATTTACATATGTTTTAGTAACAGCAATGTCTTTCCATTTCGATTGAACTCATTAATGCTCAGTGGAATTGAATGTGTTTTCCTAAAAATTGGTGTTGTTTGTGTGCAGTCAGAAGATGACTCTGAAGCAACTGTTGGAGCTCTGTGTTGAAAGAGTTCGAGACTATGAATGTGATGTTCAGAAACTGGCTCTTGAGAGCATGATGTATTTTTCGGCATGAATTACAGCAACTCTAATTGATTCAATTCAAAGATTAAACTTCGCACAATTTTTTGCATAATTGTTTTGTCTCGATTTTAGGTAAGAGATTCGTTCGGCTTCTAGCTCTGTTTTGGTGACGGCTTGGAGGCGGGTCTGGTACAGGTTATAGGCGGGTGCGGGACGGGCGAGGACATTGTAGGTAGGGATGTCAACGGGACGGGTCGGGTTCGGGTAAACCTCCTCCATACCCGAACCCGAACCCAAAATACCCGCGGGTAAAAATATGTACCCGAACCCGAACCCGCGGGAAAATTTCTACCCGCGGGTATTACCCGTTACCCGAATTTTTTTTTTTTTAATGATGAATTTTTTTTGTAGGATGAATATTTTTTTTAGATAAATAATTATAGGGCAGTCACCCGAACCCGAACAATTATAAGGCAGTAACATTACAATATAACCAAAATAGAAGAAATTAAAATAGTCAAGGAATTAATAATTGGAGCCGTTCCTCCCGCTTGTGCCGATGCTTGATTTTGCGTGCTCGATTGTGGGGTCAACTCAACCGGAGAAGAATCAATTGTATTTGCATGCTCGATTTGGGGATTATTACTGCCTCCTCCGGTTTCCGAATTCATCGCAATTTGATACTACAATTTCAAACAAAAAAACAAATAACAAATCAAAAATATTTTATTTTTAAAATCAGAAATTTTAAAAAGAAATGAAGATCTAATTAAATGAAAATCTAATTATTTAGAAAGCGAAATGAAGATCTAATTTGTTCCTTGCAGTGGATGAAGGCTTGAAGTACAAAAACCAAATTATTTCTTGAATCCTTGCAGGGGCTTAGTCTTAGGCGGTGAAAAATCAAATTAATCTACCGAGCATGCAGGGCAAGCTTTCTTCAAGAAACGGCATTGGAAATTTTTTTGTACCTCTTAGCCTTAGGCGTGCCCAATGTTCTTGACTCTACTCCACTCTCCCCAGTCGTGAAAGAGAGAGATGCTTCCTGGCGGCCGTATGTGGGACAAGTTTTATTATTTTTTTTTATTTTTTTTTTGCAAAAAAAGCACTTAGGCATATATACATTGACACATTACATAGATTTTTCGTACAAAATCGCATGTCGAAAAAATAAACGGCTTTAAACAATTTAAGCCTATAACACTTACTTCTATAACCTATTACATAAACTCTAATACAACAAAAATTCCTCGAAATAATTTTTTTTCACAATTTTGTTCATAGATATGGTATCGATAGACAATTCTTAAACCTCGGTTTCTTGAAGACTCCAACGGGACAATAATTGTGAATCGAGAAAAAAATTGTGGATCGAGTTTTGTGTAGGAAATGAGAGTGAATCGGTTAAAACGAGCGAATCGGTGGGAGCGAATATTTCTCTCAATCTCGGCCACTCTTGAATCTCCATTGTTAATCTTGAGCTCTTCACGTCTTGAAAAATCGCACCAAGCTCGAACCCTACGTCTCTTTCCATGCCCATTTGCCCTTCCTCTATCTCGTCCTTTCCGACGCTTAGCATGTCCTCGAAATCGCCTTCCTTGATCATTCATAACAGGAGTGAGAGACTTCCATGATCGTTTAGCCCCCTGCCTGCAGCGAAACCGTCGAGCGAGTCGAGTTGAGCAAGAAAAGGACCCTCCAGATCTGAACATCCTGCCTGCAGCACTGCCCCCTGCCTGCAACCCTGCATATGAACGATCGTGCATGCCCGCCGCTCTTGGTGATGAGTGCTGGGGAGAAGGAGATGGGGATGGCGGTGGAGGGAAATAGTGATGCGAGGCATGGGGTCCTTGGTGGATGATGGGTTCGGATCCATTTGTGTTGAAAGACCCAATAACTTCAGCAAACCGAACCCGAATAGCGGACCAATTCCAACCATATTTAGTAAGGACAGCTTCGCACAGCAATTCAAGAGATAGTGGTTGATTATTCTCGATCCGGATTAGCATAATCGAGGTCTCGAGATCCTTCCGCAACAATTGGGCATGGTCCCCTGCTAAAAAAAAACAAGAGAGAGCCGAATATGGCGAGAAGGTTCTTGCGTCAAACTCCTCCATTGCAGCACCAGCCTTAATCGGATTGAAAATCGAGCAATTGATATATTCAGAAGCTGAATCGAACAATTGATGTCAAGAAAACCACCTGGAGCGATGATTTAGCGAGAGACTGTCGAGATCTTAAGAGAAAAACCGCTGCCGTCTTGCGCCGATGAGAGAGCCACCTGCTCACTGACAGCCCGAGAGCTCTGGCAAACAGAGGAGGTCGTCGGATCCGGTGGTTGAAGTGGAGAGGAAGCTAGGATATGGCGTCAAGGGTTGAGAGAATCGGAGCAGGGGAGATCGAGCACGAGGAAGAAAACCCTAATCGGCGAGAATGGGTGAAATTAGAGAAGGGGGGTACCTCCAGGTTCAATTTAACGTCAGATCGGAACCCTAACGGCACAACCTGAGCGGAATTGAAGAAGGTTCACGGAGATGTGGTGATTTCGCACGATAGTGCACTGTCTACCGTCGGGAAAACTGTCTACTGTCGGGGAAAACTGTCTACAATCGCTGGTGGGAGGGAAGAGGTTTATCGCCTGCTTGGCGACCGCCCACAAGAGCTACCAGCAGAGGCGACCGCAGTCCTGGCCGGAGATCGGGGGATTTCTTGATTTCTTGATCAGGGCGGTTTTTTTCCCACGATTTTTTTCTTGATTTCTTGATGGGAGTATATTTAGGGTTTGGAAGAGTATATTTGAATGGTCCTGATTTAATCATAAAAAAAATTGTAAGGTTAGATATGTAATTTTAGTTTCGGGTAATTTTCGGGTACGGGTTCGGGTTACCCGCGGGGCGGGTAGTAGTCCGCCCGAACCCGACCCGAACCCGGACCGGATAATTTTTTTTCGGGTAAAACCCGACCCGCGAGTATTTTTTTCAGGTATTACCCGCCCCGTTCGGGTCGGGTACCCACGGGTTCGGGTTTTACCCGGCCCATTGACATCCCTAATTGTAGGTGCCTACCTCGCATATTTGCAATTAAACTCAAGTTTCAAGTTTTTAGGGTTATATATGATATTTTTAAACTTTAATACTGTACTGATACATTCATCTCTAATTTTTTTCACACCTTATAAAAAAAATTTATTTGAAGGGTTTTTTTTTGCATTTTTTCTGATATGTATGTTATTTCGTTGTTTTGAATAGGTTGCTTTATTATATACACTGAATTTGTGGTATAACTGTTTTTTCTCAATTTTAGGCAAAGAGATTTGATGAGCAACTAGCTCGATTTTGATGATGGCTTAAAGGCGTTTTTGGGACGGGTCATATGCGGGATTGAGTGGGTCTGTGACGGGTTACATGCGGGTTTGCAACGGGTTTGAGGCAGGCCTGGGACGGGTCAGAGGCGGGCTTGGGATGGGTCTGAGGCTGTTCCGAAAAGGGTTACAGGTGGGTCAGATTATTATCCTAATTCTCGATTATCCAATAAAGTCTTATTTTTTCATAATTTTGTGGATATTTGTGGATATTCGGGGCTTTAATGAAAATTTATTTAGGATTCGACATTGCATTGTCGTGTTGCATATATGGACGAAGAAGAAGAGATAAAAAGGCTAAGAAAAGAATTGGTACCGAGAGCTCATCCTATGCCTTCTTTCGATAAGCCTTTTATAACTGTTAACTCAGAGGCCACGTCGCCCAGTCACGACGTGCATGGCCTTCCCTGCCAACTTTGCTTCGAGTAAGTCCTTTCATCTAACAATATATACTTTAGTTTTCGTTTCCTTAATTAGTAATTAGGTTTTCGGTTGATTGTATTAGTTGAGTCATTTATTTGACGTTAATACTATTTTTGTTCATTCACCCGAGACTGATTGTAATTGATTGTGTGATTTCTTAATTTCAGAGATGATTCCTTCCTGCAGGAACAAAGAGGGGCTTAATTGCGGTTCTCAGCTTCTTGATATTTTAGGACATTGCAGGGGCGTCTTTGTAAATTTCCTCAAAAAAGTAAAAATAATTATCTACATTCCGAGGAAGCCAAGCGTCGGTTCTGCCTTTCTTTATATTTTCGAACATTTCAGGTGCCTATTTGCGAATTTCCTCAAAAAGGTGATCATGAATATGATTATTTTTATGGCAACAGAAGCTATGCACCAACTTATTTGTAGCCTAAGAAGAAATGATTCTCGAGTATTGTATTGTAATATTTTGTTTTGGTGTTTTAAATAATAGATTCAATACGCATGTATATCATCACATCATATCATCATCGTTGTCGACGTCGTCGTCGTCATGAATCCGCAAAAAGGTCTTGTGATCTTCTGTAAAAACCAAATATTCTTTACATAGTTCGAAAATACCAGGTTATGTTCATCTCGATGCGTTCCTCGAACTATGAGCAAATAACTCACCATGATCACTTGAATCAATAATGCTTTCTATGTTGAATACAAATTGAAATTACCTCACATTTGTTCACTTTCACTTATATGAGAGAATTTGTAATTATTATGTTAATACTTTCATAACATAGTTCAAACGACAATGCTGATCATAAAATAAAATTATTCTCTGGTACTCTGTTTTCATCTACAAATGTGTCGCATTTGTGCTCTCTCCTTTTGGTCTCTTTATCGTACTTTGTTTTGAATTAGATGTGGTGGCTTATTAACTATCTTGCTCAAATTTCTCAATTTGCTCAAATTTCGTTTGTGCTGAAAAATCCTAATGCCTTCATTTTTTCCTCAATATTTTATGAAAATCCTAGATTCTGCAATTAGATGTGGTGGCTTATTAACTATCTTGTATGGATACGGATACAACGTTATTGCGATTTTTGTAAAACATACAATATGATACGTTATAATAATAATAATAATAAATTTTTATGTTAAAATAGTTATTTTAATATTAATATATTATTCATAACTAAAAGTCATGTATAAAAAATTATTTGATACAAGAAGAGAACCAGCTTTAATGTTTGTCATGTAAAGAACAAAAAACAAGTTAGTATATTGAAGTAAAAAACAAAAAAAATAAGAAACGGCCCAACAAAAACCCAGTTGGCAGGTGTTTTATAAATCTGGAGCAATAATGTAATTTTGTCCGACCGTTTTCTAGATGAAAATCATGTCTATAACTTGCTTTATAAGTATAAGACTGCTGGTAGCTAACAAAATTGTCGCACATGTTAACCTCCATTGTTTGCAGGCTTTGTATATTGAATACATGTAAGTGTAGATAATAGGTTAAATAAATACACGGAGGCCTATTTAATTTTGGAGGCCTGTGGCACAGGTCATCTGGGCCAATGTCCATGTCGGCCCTGAATACGAATGACATTCTAAACCCGAAACTCACGAAGTTCAACATTACAAGCGAAATATGAAACCTTAAACAATAAAACTTCATCATCATCATCATCATGTTCATCGTGATCATCAGCATCATCATCACCATCGTCACCATCATCGTCATAATCGTCACCATCATCATCATCATCATCATCATCATCATCATCATCATATCATCATGTCGCCTTTTTGTTTGGTTTTCCTGATTTTGCAGATGATGTATAAAAAATAGACAATTTTTTCAGTAAGAACCGTTTGAATTATTCAAGATAGCCGGATCTTGAACAATTCAAACGGTTTTTATTGTAAAATTTATTAAAATCATGATTTACTGAGGCAAACACACCAAAAAAGATTCGAAGTCTGTGTTTGATTTTTTTAAACGGATTTGATTGCATATTTTTTAATAACCAAATTAATTAAAAGTTGGTACTATTGTAATTCTTATATTTTTCCTAATATTAAAAGATATGTAATATTATCTGTTGTTTTGTTGCTAAATATTCATATTGCATGTATTGTGTTTTTACATGATATATGCAATGTATTCATAATTCGTTGATGTCGTCATTACTAAATAAATATCTATTTCATGTCACTCTCACACGGCAATCTAAATCGCACATGTGTAATCACAAAGAAAAAACTCGACAACAAAAAATGCACAAACCAGAATAAATAGCAATTCGTCCCACTAAAAATTTCTCGCACAATTGCGCGGGGAAGAAACTAGTATATACCAATCAAAAGAGAAAACTATGATGCCACCCTTGTCCTTTCAAGGCAAATTGAATCCTTCAAAAGTAAATAAATGCATGGTCTTTTTATTTTTATTTTGTAACATAAATCAAATACAGTATGAATAACATAGGAATCATTTTTTATTTTATTATCAAAATACAAGGGTATTTTTGAAAATAATAGTTGGCGGTAAAGTTCAGTTCAATGGAAAAACATCGATGCATAAGGAGTTTCTGATAATTCACATCTATCTTTGCTTTCATAATTTGTATACCTAGAATAAATACGCAAAATCATATCATTTATATAATAAACCAACAAATAATTATGTTACATTATCAAGAAATTTAATATTCCATTCCATACAAATCTGTCACTATCGAGGCCTTTAAGCAGCATGATTTTCGCAAACTGCACAAATTTAAGTAATAATAAATATATTAATATAATAAATTTGCAAAATAATCTCTGCATTATCCACAAATCGCAAGGAAATCCATGCCTTGTCGAAATTCGACTGTCAGTAAAGAATAAAAATTCAATTTTTGCTTGAAATTTAAAGAAGGGTTTCTTTTTTTGTAATTTATGGATAATGCAGGGGCCTCTGTGCAAATATTCCATAAATAATAAAATATTTTACTGTCTGCCATTTTGCCCAAAAGTGGATAAGTCCATTGCTTCTTCGAACCATTGTATAAACTGCATCAAAATTATTAAAACAACTAGAATACCCGCACTACCCTGCGGATATTTTCATTTTTTTTCTTATTACTATTGATAGAAGGGATTTATTTACAATAAATTATCTTACAAAATAAAACTCGAAATGCCCACATTTGAAATTACAATGTAAAAATTGATTTGATAATATAAATATATCATGCTTTATCACTGCATAACAAAAGATAAACTTGATTAAATATTCGTTCACAACAACAAATTTGGATATTAGCTACAGCTGTTTCCGTTTCTAATAATACTATTGGCTACGAAATAACTTATTAGCTACCCTCCTCCGTCTCTAAAAGTCTGTAGTTGACATCTCGTCTCAAAAAGAATTTTTAGCTAAGGATCCGTCGCCAATAATACTATTAGCTATGGGACTATTAGTACGACACATGTCCGACGCTAATAATATTATTGGCTACAACCACTAATTCCGTCACAAATAATACTTTTAGCTACGGGACATATGGTTGTAGCTAATGCTCTAACCCGTCGCTAATATTATTATTGGCTACACCTAACAAGCCGTCACCAATAATACTTTTAGCTACGGGACATATGGTTGTAGTTAATATTCTGATCCGTCGCCAATAGTATTATCGGCTACGACCCAACATGCGGTTGCCAATAATACTTTTATGTACGGGTCATATTATTGGCGACGGGCTGCCCTAGCTGTAGCTAAAATACTTTTGGTGACATGCATCTTTGGCGACGGGGCAGAACACCCGTAGGTCAAACACTTTTTGGCGACGGTTTATTATTATCAGCTACAACTAGTTCTGCCGTCGCCAATATTCTGTATTTTTTATTTATTTTCCAGAATCCGAAAATTCCAATAAAAATAAAAAATTATATTAAAAAATCAGAATTTAAATAGAAAATTTCCAGAATCTGAAATAATATAATTCCACAATACGAACGCATAATCAATTGAAAACATCACACATGTCTCTCGCAATATCACAAAATATCTCACTAGCATTTCTAGCATAACAAAACAAAATACTCGAAGAAAGGATTGCTCTCACAAACGTACTAACCGAGACGGGTCATATCATCGACTCCGAAGAAAGGATTGCTCTCGCCAAAAGCATTTCCCGAGTTATTCCCTCCACTACCACTAGTCTACAACTTTATAATTTAATATTAATTACACTCAAAATATGAATTTGTTTGGTATCGACATCGCTCCTGAGCCCAGCGCAGCGGAATATCGGGCCCGGTCCGATCCGATCCTGAGGACCACACCGTCTACTTCATGATACAAATCATGCAATAATCTCTAAAACGTGTCATACCTCGTGAAATTGATCACGACGAAGGGTAGACGCGTTGATTCGACACCGTCGATGAAGTTTCGCCTTGTCATATACAACGTGAACCGTTGCTCGTTCTTGCTCTTAAATTATCGCCTTTCGATTACTCATAAATCTTCCGAGTAAACTTATGCGTAATCTTGCTTAATACTGAATTTGAGAAACTCTTTCTCTAATTCACCTTTTCTCTCTAATGACTATTCTTGAGGAAGATGATGAACAATTCACTTTTTTCTTGTGTTTTTCTATCTCTCTCTCTCTCTCTCTCTCTCTCTCTCTCTCTCTCTCTAAATCTAGAGATCAATCTTCATTTATCTCAGATACAAGCCATTAATTAAGGATAATTAATTGGAGAGATCTTGTAAAACTACCAACACATAATTCGGACCGTCGAGCCATTTGTACTCTCTCTCTCTCTCTCTCTCTCTCTCTCTCTCTCTCTCTCTCTTAATTTTGAATTAGTTTTAAACTAACTTTTGTATTTTTTATTTGATGGCAATCAATGAAGGAATCAGCTCGAAGGCGGTACATAAAGCAATTCTCGAATCATTGGCTCTTATCCGTACGAGTGTGATACATGTCTATTTGTTACGTCGGCTTTTCGAGAGCAAGTTCGGTATTTCTAGAGTTTCACAAGTAAAACAAGTTTTCGCTTCTTTGTTTGTTGCTTTTGTTATAGGTCCTTTTTTGGTTGATGAAGTTTTTTGCTTCTTTTAGAAGTAATGAAATGTTAATAGATTTATATAAACAATTTTTCGCTTTTTTATTTCAGCTATTTGGAGGGTTTGTTTTAGAAGATTTCAACATTTTCTTGGTATTTATGTAAAAAAGGCATATTAGTAAATCTGATAACTTTTACAACAATTTAGGCTGCAGTTTAACATAACTTCATACCATGTAAATGTGAACGCCTTGGCGCCGGAATCGCATTGGTCGAAAGAGGTACCGCCGACTTCTTAAGCCAGGTAAATAAAAAAATTAGATATAATTCGAGATTTTGTTTTACAAAGCAACAAGTAAGATGAATCCATATGAGGTATTTTTTAAATTATCTTCATTGAAATTGCATTATTTTTTAATATATCATATATTTTTCTAATATTCTACTTTTGTTGCTAATATCAGAGAGCTGCATATTTAGAAAAAGACACCGAGATGCAGGATGTAAGGTTGACTTACATTAGCGGTGAGCTACCTTATGCATCCATGTCCTCCTTTTTTCTTTTGAGTCTTTTTTTCCCGATTTTACCACTTAAGTTGCAACATTTGCGGTGTTCTCGGTTGTTATTATAATTTCTTCGAAATAATAAATAATCAATATTTTTTTTTTGAGAAAAATAAAGTAGGCTCTTATGTCCTACTTCTATTATTTGGATTAAAATAAAAGTTTTTTACAAGATTAAGCAAGATTTTTTGAAGGTATTTGCCCTACACTAGCTAAAAATCACTAAATCCTAAATACCTTCATACTAAACTTGCTAAATATCCATTAAACAAAGAAATCAAAACCTTAATCCTGAACTAACTTCCAGGATTTCAATTCCTTCCTTATATGGAAACTAAGAAACTTAGAATTCCAATTCTGGTTGAACTAAATCCGGAATCCAAAAACCAAATACCCTATCAACCAGAATTTAGAATCCTAGAATCAAAATTCTTCTCCTCTCTTTACCGTGATGCATTCCAAATTCCTAATTTCCATTGGAGAAATCATTTCCCGGATTTTCAATAGCGCACATATAAAAGAACATTCTCTTCAGCACTAACCTAGCCGCTTTGCTCTTCTTCCTCCCGCCCTTCTTTCCTTCCTCAGAAACCCTAAGCGCCTCTTTCCTCTTCTTCGTCCCGCCCTTCTAACCTTCCTCATAAACCCTAAACTTCGATTTTGCTTCAATCTAACACTGCGCCTCTACCTCCTGATCTCTTATACATCCTTATCTCCTATCAATCGGGTTCAAATACAAATCCGAGATCTTCCAGTGTTTCCATCGGGCTTGCATGTTGTCGTATTTCCGTGTGGTGTACAATCGGTGGTATAGAAGTCGGATTTGAGGCTATGAGATCTTCTAAACGATTTTTAGGAGATAAGGATTAAATAAATAATCAATATTCTACTTATATATTTTTAGTTTTTTCATTGTAAACGATTTTCTTATTATAGATGGATATATTTTTATTTTAAGGATATGTACAGTTATTTCGATATTTAAATTTTTTAAATCCCTTATTAATTTTCGTATTCTATAAAATATAATTGATTTTTCAGTGAAATTTCAACTTTTTGAGGGATGTATTTGCAAATTTTTATTATAAAGTCATTTCTTCAAATATCTTATTTTACATGGGTTTCTATAATGCCACACTAATTTAATAAGTTTTGTTACTTTGAAATTGTATAAAGGTGTTGCTGATTTGTTGATTTATATATTTTGTATTTCAACATCGTTTTGAAAAAGTTATGTCTCCCAACATTTTTTTTCTCGAACTTCTGCTTTTTTTTTCTCTGACTGGAAAAATGATTTTTTTTATTGGATATAAATTTGATATTTTGAGTGTTTAGAAAAGTAACTGTGTTATCATTATTGTTATTGTTATTTTTATTGTTACTGTTGTTATTATTATTATTATTATTATTATTATTATTATGGGTAAATAGGATATTCTGTAATATTTTAAATATGATATTTTTGGTTTATAGGATAGTAAATATGTAACCCTTTCTTAATTTTTTTCGAGAGTCGAAATTTACTGTGAACTTTCGAAGGGTATGCATGGCTTTTTGGGTTTTCAGAATGGGAAATGTGTAAATCCTCCCTTTTTATTATTATTGTTGATTTTTATAAGAATAAGTTCGATTTTTTTTGAATGATAAATCTCATATTTTGGGTTTTCAAGGATAAATATGTAAATCTTCTTTGTTGTCATATATGGTATTTTTCCAATTTCATAAGGGCCTACATAACAGTTTTTTACATCATGTGTGTAGAAATAATTATTCCAAAATTTATATTATCAAACATCATTAAGTGGGAGAGGACTCGGTTTTTTTTACGATTAGAGATTTTCAAAGTGTAAATCTTATTAGTCTTATGAAGAATTTACTTCTTGATTTGGGTTTTAAAATCTTAAATTATGGCACATTATTAAAAAATGGCCTCCAATTTTTCTTTTCTTCTTTAAGTTTTTGGTTATTAATAAAATGTGATGTGTTGTGTGAATTCTGTCTTATATTGCAGAGTCTAAATTTAAAAAACGTTCTCACATTTTAAATTCAATTCGTGCATTACTAATTGATTTGTTTGTTGAAGAGTCTGAACAAATATGTCATAGAATGGGTTTTTGTAAGAATTCAAAATCAATATTTGCGAAATTATACATGTATGATACTTCGAATTAATAGAAAGAATAAAGCTCTAGCCACTCCCTCCCTCCCTCCCATATCCCCTTCTAAGTGAATGACATGTGGAACCGAATTGATTCTTGTAATAGTAGATGTGAGTTCTACATGTCAATGAATATAGAGAGTGGATTTGGAAGTGAGAGGGGGAGTGATCCTAGCATCACTCTATTAGAAAATAGGGCATGTGCTTTAAAGAACATGTGAGATGAATCTGTAACTATTGATGATGTCTAATTCACAAGTTATATGCATATATTTTCCAAGTATTTTCCATGTCTCTGATTTCTTTTTTTTTTGAACGAGAGTCGACAAATTGTCGAAATCTCGAATATATTAATTGAAACGTTCGTTACAATTTACATAAAGTTTGGAGGAATGGTACATAAAGTTTGGGACGGGGTTTCTGTTTTGGGACAGCCCGTATGAAAACTCAATCTTGACACGTGGCGACAGATGCGGGACGCGTGTCCTTTTTGGGACGGGGTTTCGGTTTTGCTACGGCCCGTCCCTAAATTTTGGGACGGTATTTATGTTTTGGGACGGCCTGTCGCTAGTTTTTGGGACGGTATTTGAAGTTTGGGACGGCCCGTTCCTAAATTTTGCGACGGTTTTTCTCATTTGCTACGGCCCGTCCCAAAATTTTGGGACGGTATATGCCATTTTCTACGGCCCGTACCTAATTTGGGACGGTATTTGGGACGGCCCGTATCAATAAAGCTGTAATTTAGCTACGGCCCATACATGAAGAACGAAGTTGTTCTTTTTTGAGACATCGCGGTTTGTGCCAGGTCCGTTGAGTTGTATAACTCTAGGAGAGTTTCGGACCAAAGGAAAGAGTGGTCGTTATTGGCTTTGTCGATCCATTTCATCAAGAGAGCCTCGTTGTGTACCTTTATGTTGGTTAGTCCGAGATCGCCATTGTCTTTTGGCAGTGTTACTTTATTCCAATTGACCAAACAATGTCCTCCTAGACATTTTTGTTCCCTTTTCCATAGAAAACTTCTAGCTATGGAGTTGATCTCATTGATAACCCATAATGGTAGTTTTAGGACTTGCATATAATGTATGGGTATTGCATTGAGTACGGCCTTAATCAAGGTAAGGCGTCCTTCGGAAGAGAGGAATTTTCCTTTCCACGAGGAGAGTTTGTTTCACATTTTTTGAATTAAGGGTGCGAAGGCTATTCGTGGTGGTTTCCGAATTGATAGGGGTATGCCAAGGTAAGTGATTAGTAAGGATTGTTTGGAGCATTTTAGAATACCAGTCAAGACTACATGTAATTCTTCTGGTATCGCTATTGGTACAAAGGAAGTTTTGTCCCAATTTATCTTTAAACCCGAAATATCAGAGAAGATTTCAAGGGCATGTGATAGGATTTTAAGATTAGATGGACGGGCCTCAATAAAGAGCACCGTGTCATCCGCGTATTGCATAGATTTGGGAGCAAATTTCATTGGTGCCGATAAGATAGGGTTTAAGGCTTCTAATAGATTTTGAAGTGCATCAACTACCAAGTTGAATAATAGAGGAGATATGAGATCTCCTTGTCTAAGCCCTCTTTGACGATCAAAGCAGACTCCTCTTTGTCCATTAATGCGTATCGAGAGGAAGACGAGGAGGTTAAGACTTTGATCCATTGGATCCATGTATCAGGAAGCCAACGAATCGACAGAAGGTTATATAAGAAATCCCAAGAAACCGTATCGAAAGCCTTTCGGAAGTCTATTTTTAGCATTATAGATGGAGTTTTCGTTTTGTGCAAATGAGAAAGGATTTCTCTTGTAGAAATAAACATCTCCGCTATTGACCGGTTTTGAATAAACACAGCTTGTTTATTTGAAATTAGTGTAGGAAGGACGGATTGAAGGCGATTAGCTAGTAGTTTTGATAGGATTTTGGATATAGGAGTGATGATGCTAATCGGTCTAAACTCTGACATGTCAATGGCAACGTCTTTTTTCTTGATGAGGGAGATATCCGCAAAGTTTATTCTTCGTATTTCATCTATTGGAATTTAGTTACTATGAAAGGAAGTACAAATGGAGGAGACGTCCGTGTGCAGTAAGCTCCAGTATTTTTTGAAAGAATTCGGATGAGAATCCGTCTGGTCCTACTGCCTTGTTGGGAATCGGAGTCACTACCGAGCCCCGCGCAACGGATTGTGAGGCCCGGTCCGACCCGATCCCGAGGACCACGTCGTCCACTCAAAAATACGAATCATGAAATGCAACTAAATGAAGGAAATACAGTTTCAGGATCAACCGTAAAAGTGTACACAAGGATAAACGAATGTAAGCGTACATTCGTGGTCATATCTTTCAGTAGGAAAATCCAATTTGAATGGTTCAAATTGGGTTAGATAGATAATAACATTATCTACAACCTTCATATAGAAATATATTTCATATGAACGAAGTATCAGTGTCGTTTCTATGAAATACCGAAAGGCTGCAACAGTATGACATACAGTTAGTAAAACAGTCATAACTTTTGCATACGAACTCCAATTGGGCCAGGCCAAATTGTGTCGAGTAGATAATAAGATTATCTACAACTTTCGTGTTGGGTGATTTTCTGTCAGAGGAATTTACCAATATCGTATGGACAGAATACTGGACAGATACATGCAACTTTCTGTGTGAAAGAGTGTATATTGGATATAGATGTCTTTTGGCCAATCATAATCCTATATGATATAAATAGGATTTTTCTCTCTCATCTGGGGTGGTTCATTCAGTTAATTAATTCAAAATATTCCAGAGAATTGTGAGACAACTTTCTAGAGAGAGAAAGGGTGTAAAGAGAGAGAAACCGTGAAAAGGTGTTTTCCGGTATAGAGAATCAATCAATCTAGCAAGTTCGCCGGTGCATCGTCTAGGCAGTTGCACCCGCGACCGACGTCTTACGAGTCAAGGTGGATACAAGTAGAGGAGCAACATCTGGGGCTCTTTCGGTTGTGATCGATTCGGAGGAACGAAATCTGCCGGAGACGGAAACGAGCGAATCGAGTAACGGGCTGTGGAAGCATGCGGGCATGGAACGCAAGAAGACAACCCGAGGCGTGTCAAAACGGTGGGAGACGTGCGGTATGGGACGTACGGGCTAGTCACCAACGTGACACCGAAGGAAAAGAAGGATGCGAGCGATCAACCCGTCGTGCGTGATCAATTTCACGCTGGTAATCGTCTATCCTACTTTGCATCGTACCCTCGAAGTCATGACGTGATCTTGGATTTAGGGAACCGGACCGGGCCTTCATATCCGCTGCGCGGGCCCGGGGATGGGTGAATTCCCAACAGTGGTATCAGAGCGATCGTCATCGATTCGAGGGTCGAATCATAGTGGTATATTCGATATACGCACGGGTTATCAAAGTTCGTACCCGTTTGCATGATGATAGATATAGAGATTCCAATTTCGTTAAAAATCACAAGTAGAATTCACTAGAGATCAATCAAAAGTTGATTGAGAGTATCTAGGAATTATCGTGAAAAGGTTTCATGATTTATCGTTTTAGAAACGAGCGAAAACGGAAGAAACGGCAAAATCTGCAGAAAATTAGAATACGAAACAGTGAGTAAAACTAAGATAATTTTCAGTGAGAAACTCCAAATTGATTGGATCAAATTGGCGTAGTTAGATAATGAGATTATCTATGACTTTGATACAGAAAGTGTTTTCATTTGGACGAATTATCAGTGTCGTTTTTATGGAATAACGAAAGGGTGCGACTGTTTGACATACAGAGACTAAAACGTCCGTATATGTCGTATCGGAACTCCAATTGAGTCCAATCCAATTGGGTTAGTTAGATAATAAGATTATCTAGAACTTTCGTTCACGTTCAAAGTCGGTTGGAATAATTTAATATTTTCGTTTCAACAGAATACTGAAAAGGTGTCTATTGGATATACTTACCTTTTCGTTTGTCCGTATTTTACTAAAACAGGTATAACTTTCAGTAGGAAATTCCGATTTGAATGGTTCAAATTGGTTTAGTTAGATAATGAGATTATCTAGAACTTTCATGTTGTAATATATTTCATTTGAGCGAAGTATCAGTGTCGTTATAATGAAATACCGAAAGGGTGCGACAGTTTGACATATAGTCTGTAAAACGACCGTAACTTTCGGGTCCGAACTCTAATTGGGCTGGGCCAAATTGGGTTGGAAAGATAATAAGATTATCTACAACTTTCGTGTTAGTTGATGTTCTGTCAGAGGAATTTACAATTTTCGTTCTGACAGATTACTGAAAGGGTGTATGCAGTTTTCTGTTTGAAAAGTTGTATATGAGATATACATACCTTTAGGCCTATCTTTATCTCTAATCAATTAATTCAATCATACTAGCATATTAGATAATTAATTATTTAGAATAATTAGTCTCCCTAAATAATTCATATGTATTTAGAAATCTTGTGATAGTGATATAATATGATTATATCACGAATTATTTAAACATGAATGTAATGATCCCTCATAATATTTAAGTCGTGGAAATGCCTTCCATATCATCAACCATCGAAATTGGTATCACAATATGTGTGTTTCTAGGCCTTCGTCATGCACACATGTTGATGGTATTAATGGATGGCAAGCGTTAAATGGGGACTTACGTGTTTCTAGGCCTTCGTCATGCACGTGAGTAGTTCATTTGAACGATACGTTTGATATGGTTATGACTTAACCGTCCAAGCCAATCCGATTGGAGTTCGGGGCATAGTTAGAATGCACACACGGAACTGGGATTGTATGTGATACGATCCATCACCGAAATTCTAAAAGGTTCGAGAGTCGCATATGATGCGATTGGATTATATCCTACCTAAATAAGCGAGATCCCACCCGATAGGCCTTCGTCACTTGTGGGAGGATTGCGAAATATGGATCTCGGGTGTTATGGACTTGGAGTCCCGTATCGGTATGAGGGTTATCGATTCGATAAAATAACATTATCATATAATCATCATATAAGCATATAGATTAAGTACGCACGGTTAGGAGCTTAATCTTCATTATCCGTTTAGAATTATGTTTTCAAGCAAACACCAAATATATATCGATGAGATCGATATGATAGATGGCTTTTGGGTCGGAATTACCGTAATTAACCTTGATAGTCAAAGAATAGTTCTTAGACTTAAAGGAACGTGTTGGACACGGAAATGGTAGATTCGGGGCTCGAGGCTTTGGCTTTAGATAAAGCCGGGTTCAATACACTTTAAGAAGGAATCGAACAATATTACGTGCCTTGTGGTGGCATGTATAGACGCAGATTTCTCAAAATTGTTTTGAGAATTCGGGTGTATATGAAAGTAAAACGCAACGCTCAAGAAATAGTTTCAAGAGCTAGAGCGCATTGAATGGTTCAATGCAGCTCAAAGCGTAGATTAATTCTGAGACGCCTTATGGGTCTTTGATTAACACTCGTGTGTTGATGGTACGAGATTTGATCTTCGTGACCGAATATCATATGCATTCGATAGATAAGTCGATCCCGAATTTGCATGTGATGCGATGTAAATTTGAATAGGAGATGTTTAGAGTGTCCGGGGAATCCAAAGCATAGAGATGCGTGGATGTCCTTGTAATTCAAAGGAGGGATCGAAAGAAATGTATGTCTAAGGGTATTTTGGGAAAATGTTTTCCAAACAGAAAGTTCGGACAAGGAGTTGTCCAAACTAATGACTCAAAGAACGGTGAAATCCGAGGAGGATTAAACCTAGAAGTTGATTGCTTCCTTTGGCATTGCCGTCTTGGCCATATGAATGAGATACACGTATCTAGATTCCATATGATGGATTGCTAGAATCATTCGAATTAGATCCGATTGATTAATGCGATACTTATTTATTAGGCAAAACGACAAAGGACATCATTCTCCAAAGGTTGGAGAAAGATCCAATGAATTATTGGAAATTACATTTAGATGTAATGTTCCGATAAGTTCCAAGGCAAGAGGAGGCTATCGGTATTTTGTTACGTTTACGGATGGTTAAAGTAGATACGGTAATATCTGTTTAATGCGTGCCGAAATGGAGACTTTTGAAAGGTTCAAAGAGTTTCAAAAACAAAATACAATATCGACTTAGCAAGAAAATCAAAGCCCTTTGATAGGATCGAGGAGGCAAGTATTTGAGCTACGCACTTCGATAGGATCGAAGAGGCGATATTTGAGTTATGAGTATTGATGATCATTTATGATTGTGGAATCGTTTCACGATTACCTTTATTCGGAACATTAAAGATGTATTCGAAAAGAGGAAATAAATGCATGTTAAACATGGTTCGATAAATGATAAGTCAATAGGATCTCCCAAAATTGTTTTGGGATACGCCCTTGAGACAGCGGCACTAATGAATGGTTGCATATATGATATGGACCATAAACCTTCTAATCGGTACAAAAGACGCCATATTAGATATGGATCAGAATGGTTCCGAAGTTGTCATTTGTACAGATTTGTGGATGTGAGTATATTTCGAAATTTGTTTCGGTTAAACTCAATCCCAAATCTGAAAATTGTTCGTTTATGACATATATCCTTAAGGAAACTAAAGGGTATTAGTTCTAACGTCCCGACGAAAATAAGATTTTCGTGGCTCGAAGAGATGCCTTCTTGGAGGAGGACTCGATGCGCACAAGTTTGAAACTTAATGTTGCTAATCTCTATGCGGGCTAGTGGGAGTAGAATAAATCTCGAAAGAGTTCGAGATCTGAAAATGAACATTGTACCGATGAATGTTGACACGACTTCATCAAGAGTTGATGAATACGAGTCGAACACACAAAGGAATTATTTGTAGATCAAGTAGGCTATATCATAAGCTGGTAAATACGGATTTACCGTGGCTAATGATGATAGATCGCAATCATATGATGATTCGATATCCTACAGGGATGCTATGAAAGGTTGATTCCACATGACATGATGTCATGAATTCTGAGATTCGATCCGTGTAAAATTATCAAGTTTAGAACTTGATTTTATTACTTTCCTGGTTAGACCCACGAAAAGACAATGGGTTTTCAAGATGAGAACCGACACGGATAGGAATACGCATATATGCAAAGCGAGGCTCGTAGCGAAGAGTTTCAAGAATTTGATAGTCGGACTATGAAGAAACATTTTCGCATGTTGCCATGCTTTCACATTCTCGAAATTCTGCTTGACATGGTCGTGTATTATGACTATGTGATGTGGCAAAATGGATGTCAAAACCGAATTTCTTAACAAAAATTTTATGAAAGGATGTGTACTTGACACAACCTTACGGTTTTGTCGATTCATAAGAATCGGGGATAAGATATGCACGCTTTAACGATCCATATGATGGATTAGAGAAAGCTTCTCGGAATTGGAATATTCGTTTTGATGAAGTTATAAACTGCTATAACATTGTCGGAACGAATGAAAACTTTGTGTACACATGAAGGTTAGTGGGAGCCGCGTTATATTTCTTGTAACGACACAAAATTTAGGCGAGACCGCTTATGAATTAAGCGTGAAGATCTATAGGATAGATTTAAGAAGTTCCTCGTTTTATATTATAGCACGTATATCGACATATTGTTGAAAAAGGTTTTCAACATATAACTCCTTGGCGGAGTTAAATAGAGATGTCGAATGGCAGAAATTTTCTACGGCTCGATGTGAGACATCAAGCAGGGCGAAAAAAAAAAAAAAAAAATATGATGCTTTACATTCGATGTGAAGATCTATTATATCTGTCATGATATGTATGTGACTATATGTCGTATAGATGAAGCGTCTAATTCACCGTCAATAAAATCCAAGGAATCACACGAGTTTGAATGTAATGAGATTACATGAGACTAACTATTGTGAATGTATAATGGTTATACATATATATATACTTAATGGTTATGTATATTTAAATTCATCGGGATTTGTATTGATAGCGGTGAATGTTATCCTTGAATACTTTACAAAAGAATTCAGGATTTTATTTTATCTATAATGGTATGGACGACGTGTTGGTTATAAAGAGTTATAACAACGACAGTTTCCAAAGATTTAGCACGTCCAAATATGTAGCACGACTTTCGATCACAAAGTGTGCACATGATTTGCTTAAACGAAAACATGGTTATGTGGAAAGGTTCCACATGACCAATAATGATTCTATTTACGAGGGCGAGTATATTGTGGTTATGAATCACAAAAGGAAGCGGTATGGATCAAGGATACATGACCAAACTCGAGTAGTCACGAGTTATCGGATTTATGGTTGTATATTGCATGACACGCAATAGTACAAGCCAAAAATGCCGAGGTCACAACCACTTCTAGCCAATACTCAGAAAATTTCATTGATCCATGAAATTTTATGAAATGATGTGATCGTAGGTATTGGAAATGTTCCAAACCTGATGTTGATTAACACTAACGGCAACGTGCGGACCCGTTTACAAAACCGCTCTCTCTAGTCGCGCGTGACTGTCATGCGATGACTATGGGTATGGAGATACCTAGAGGAGGAAGAAGAGAGTAGAGTGTAGTTATCTAATACGATAGTCCTCGCAGGTTGTGGGCATGGAGATACCCATAGGTAAATGTTGCATCACCCAAATACTTAATCCGTATGAATGCATCCCTTTTAAAAATTTTGTTTACTTAAATTTTCATGCATTCACCTTATATGAAAACTGTGTGCGGGGTTGTGTAATATGATTACATGAACCTTGATTTGAACTTGTGTGGACGTCGACATGGTTGAGGACCATGTGCAGCGAAACCGTCACACTTAAAGTTTCATTTCTAAACATCCCTAGTCGCGGGTCAGTTTGCTTAAGAGAGAAGCATTTCTATTACAAGGGAATAGACTGAACGCGTACACTAGTACTTTAGCCGAGGAGATGATTATGTTTTGCTAATCATAGGACAAAGGTGTTTGTCGAATCGGGAACGTAGATATATGCTAGGTGACATATATTGGATATGACCGAAGCCGCGAGATCATGACATGGTTTAGTCATTATAGATGGACTCGCGACGAGTAGGGTATTAGGTTCTTCATACTTGAGGGGACCATTGATTGCGTTACGTGCGTAACACAATGCTTTGATATGATCTTACGCTGACCGTAACAGGGAGTTAAAACGGTCATCATTGGGTATTGTCCGAAACACGGAATTCAATGTGAGTCTCCAAGATAGGAATTGTTTATTCCGAAAGGAAGAGATATCTCTTTGGCCACTCGATGAATTGATTAACGAAAACTGTGGCCACAGTCAATGATATTAATGGTTAATATCGATTGAAATTTGTTAACTCAATTCGGACTCGAGGAATAAGTATAGTTAATCAAAATATAAGGATGACTATAACCATGCCTTTTGATTAACGGATATCGCTAACAAGAGAACTAATAACCGCTATTCGAGATAGGCACAATGATCACAATCATTCTTCGTGTTAACATGGGTAGCCATGATGGAGTGACTAGATCCCGCTCATGGGCTTGTTGTGCTATGGAAACAGCCTACTGCCATCGTTAACCGAACCTACCTGGTCACACAACGAATCGTACTAAGTCGGGCTTGATTATAAAATTGGCACATAAGATGTGCGTAGCTTGGTATTTGATACGCGAGCTATATTCTCTAAAATCATGCATCTTGGATATGCATGAGTACCTTTTAGTTAGATCTGAAATTGAGTGGGAGACTGAAGGAAATACAGTTTCAGGATCAACCGTAAAAGTGTACACAAGGATAAACGAATGTAAGCGTACATTCGTGGTCATATCTTTCAGTAGGAAAATCCAATTTGAATGGTTCAAATTGGGTTAGATAGATAATAACATTATCTACAACCTTCATATAGAAATATACTTCATATGAACGAAGTATCAGTGTCGTTTCTATGAAATACCGAAAGGCTGCAATAGTATGACATACAGTTAGTAAAACAGTCATAAATTTTGCATACGAACTCCAATTGGGCCAGGCCAAATTGGGTCGAGTAGATAATAAGATTATCTACAACTTTCGTGTTGGGTGATTTTCTGTCAGAGGAATTTACCAATTTAGTATGGACAGAATACTGGACAGATACATGCAACATTCTGTGTGAAAGAGTGTATATTGGATATACATGTCTTTTGGCCAATCCTAATCCTATATGATATAAATAGGATTTTTCTCTCTCATCTGGGGTGGTTCATTCAGTTAATTAATTCAAAATATTCCAGAGAATTGTGAGACAACTTTCTAGAGAGAGAAAGGGTGTAAAGAGAGAGAAACCGTGAAAATGTGTTTTCCGGTATAGAGAATCAATCAATCTAGCAAGTTCGCCGGTGCATCGTCTAGGCAGTTGCACCCGCGACCGACGTCTTACGAGTCAAGGTGGATACAAGTAGAGGAGCAACATCTGGGGCTCTTTCGGTTGTGATCGATTCGGAGGAACGAAATCTGCCGGAGACGGAAACGAGCGAATCGAGTAACGGACTGTGGAAGCATGCGGGCATGGAACGCAAGAAGACAACCCGAGGCGTGTCAAAACGGTGGGAGACGTGCGGTATGGGACGTACGGGCTAGTCACCAACGTGACACCTAAGGAAAAGAAGGATGCGAGCGATCAACCCGTCATGCGTGATCAATTTCACGCGGGTAATCGTCTATCCTACTTTGCATCGTACCCTCGAAGTCATGACGTGATCTTGGATTTAGGGAACCGGACCGGGCCTTCATATCCGCTGCGCGGGCCCGGGGATGGGTGAATTCCCAACACTAAAACCTATGAAATTAACTCTTAATTCATAGAGAATCATACCACGTGAAATTGATCACGGAGACGGGTTGATTCTTGCGTAGTTGCTGCTGTCCTTGCTTCGATTCTGGCGACACGCCCGTCCCACGCCCGCGCGATTCGACACCTAATTCGAAACTCCGATTTGTCGTATACAACCGAAATCGTTCCGGTTAAGATCCGACTTTGCTCTTCTTGGATCACAATAGAATCTCAATCGTGAGATCTCTCTACCCGTATCCACCTCGAGTTAACGTCTTTTGGTTACACGTAAATCCACCTAGTGTATTCACGTGTAAACTTGCTTGAATCTGAATTTGAGAACTTTGAAGGAAATACAGTTATAGATCAACTAGTAGCTTGCACACATGAGGATAGACAAACGTATGCGTTCGTCGATACGATTGGATGCATAATAAGATTATGCAAATCTGACAAAAATAACATAGTCAGTCATGACGGACCTATAGGTTAATCTGTCAGATTACACAAAAAAATACACAGTCAGCCATGACGGACTTGTTGGTCATGACGGACCAAAGGAAATTTTGTGTACCGATATGTGAGTATGAGTCATGACTGACTGTATGTCAGTCATGACAGACTGTATGGTCAGTCATGACGGACTGTATAGTAACTGTTGTTTCCAATAACCGTGACTAGTGCGTCATGACCGACTGTTGTCAGTCATGACGGACTGTGATCCAAATTCCAGATTAGCAGTTTTCTTTGTACTCATTAATCCTCTAATTAATGACGTGATTAATATAAGATCCGGATGATCCTTTCCTCTCTCTCTGATTAGTTTTCTACAAAGATTATTATGCTTGTGAGACAAGTAATATAGAGAGCTTGATAATCATCATTATAGATGAAATTCAAGCAAGTTTACGGCGATTTTAGGGGAATCGCGCATAACCAAAAGACGAGGCTCAAGGTGGATACGAGTAGAGGGATTTCACCTGAAATCCTCTATTGTGATCAAACAAGGGCGAGATGAATGACGAACCGGATGCGATCCGGTTGTATACGACAAATCGGAGCTCAATCGAAGGTGTCGAATCGTGCGGGAATGGGACGCACGTGTTACTGAAGATTGGAGCAACAAAAAGGCAGCAACTACGCTTTCGACCCGTCACCGTGATCAATTTCACGTGGTATGAATCTATGTCTATAATCGTTATATTCATAGGTAGTTGCATGTAGATTTATGATACGACGTGGTCCTCGGGATCGGGTCGGACCGGGCCCTTCAATCCGCTGTGCGGGGCTCGGTAATGACGATGATACCCAACAAACTTTTCTCCAAATTCTCTCTATTCTCTAATGGTTTTCTTAACCAAGAAGATGAAAAATAATCACCCACATCTCTCCACCAGATCTGAGAATAAATATCATTAATCTCAGATCATACCATTAATTACAGGACAATCAATTTGAGATAAAAATGTCAACACAGAATTCGGAACATAGTTCGTTCGAACGTACCTTACGGTCCATTCGAACGAACTAGCCACTGTTAATGTGTTACACATGTGCGTTCGAACTGAATAATCTATTCAATCGAACGTACCATCGTGCGTTCGAACGAACCATCTAAGTCCGTTCGAACGGACCATCTCCTGGTTCCTGAGTTTACACAATCTCATTGTGAACTCAACCATTTGATCATCCTTAGTTGTACGTTCTTCTAGTTGATCCATAACTGTATTTCCTTCATGCCTTTCCTTTTGCGAGGGACATAATTGTAGATTTGATCTCCTCGGATAAGAATGGATTGGCGAGATGAGATAAGAGCTCGTCATTGCGGGATTGTGAGTATATTTTAGGAAGGACAAGTGACGATATTTGAGTATAGGTTGGAGCTTTAGTGCCTAAAAGCTCTTTATAGAATTTGGAGAAATGGCCGAGGATGAGTGCGGGTGATGTGACCATATGATCATTGACTCTGATAGCCGAGATGCTAGATTGGAGTTTGTTGAACGAGGCTATTTTGTGGAAATAAGATGTGTTATTATCACCTAGTTTTAACCATCTACTTGAGCTTCTTTGGCGCCATTTTTCCTCTAAAATCGAGGTTAGGTTGGTGATCTTAGAGCGGATATCTATCCTTAATTTGTATTCCGCTTGGGATAGAGGTCGAGCTTCCTCAGTGATATCCAAAGAACGGAGGATTTCCTTAGTTGCAAACAAGGTGGGATTAATATTTTTCATTTATTGTTAGCCCAATCGCAGATTTTTAACTTAGAAGTTTTCATTTTAAGTATGAAAGATTTGACCGGTGTTAAATTTGCACTCGATGACCATATTGGCTCAAGGATTGAGCCGAGTTCAAGACATTTGAGCCAATGATTTTCCAATTTAAAGGGCCTTCTTTTCCGAGGAGAATTCGATTTGATTTGTAAAATTAGTGGCGAATGATCCGAAGTGTTCATTGGTAAATCTTGGAAAGAAAACTCAAGATTATGTGAGAGGAAATCATTGGAGAAGAATGCTCTATCCAATTTCGAGAGAGTTGGTGAGGATCGCTTATTGCTCCATGTGAAGTGCTTACCGGCAAATTGCAACTCAATTAAGTGCAAGTTATCGATGCACGCATTGAATTGCATGATGAGATTGATGTTTGGGTTATTGGCCGTTGTGTCGTTAGGAGATCTTAGGAGGTTGAAATCCCCGACTACAATCCATGGCAACCCATTAGTGTTCAGAGTGTGTAGATCAAGTAAGAAGGATTGCTTTAGGGAAGAGCATGAAGGACCATAAATGTTGGATATTAAAATTTGTGTACCATCCGATAGTGCTAAGATGGTGTTAAGAGAGTAGGGGGGAGAGAAGGTTGATACGAGAGAATATTGATTAGACCAAGAGGTCAAAAAACCTCTTTTAATTCCCGTTGAAGGAGCCCATTCAAAGGAGGTGAGAGTGTTTGGGAGAAGGGATTTAATTATGAAAGGGTTCGGGTTGCATAATTTAGTTTCTTGTATGCAAGCAATACTACATTTTGAGGTTCTTAGAGATTCACGTACTAAATTACGTTTATCTCTATAGCCTAATCCACGTACATTCCATGTAATCAGAGAGAAATTATTAATCCGATCTAACTTAGATAATTATTTCGAAAATAAAGATAGTACAGAAGAAAGAAAGAGAGAGTAGTAAATTTAAAAGCCGATTGGGAGCTTTCTTCTTCAATCTCCATGTGGGAGGCTTGCCTCTCCATCGCGTCCGTGGTGGCCCTCAATGGCGCGACCTTGTATAATAGAAGGAGATTGATTAGTAATCGTGTTTACTTGTTCAATAATAGAGAGAGATTTGGAAAGAATATTCTGATTTTTTAAGGACGAGGGTGAGAGTATTTCGGCATTTTGGGGAATGCCCAACATATCTCTAATGTCCGCTGTGATTGTGGAAGATAAGGGGGTGCTGGACATTTTTTCAGTCCGTAGTTCGGAAATAATTTCCTCACTTAAGAATTTTTTCTTCTTTGATTTAATTTTTGTACTATTTTGAGAAATAGTTTTAGTCGTGTCTTGACTAATTGAATTTTTTTGTTTATTATTTGTATCGAGGAGAGAGCAAGAGATTAGAGGAGAAGAGCCCGAGCCTAAAAGAAGAGGAGAGCTCGGGCATATAGTGTTCGTCGAGCCTAAAAGAAGGGAGCCCTCGCAAGCCGTATTGAATTTGTTTGGAGATTGAGTTCGGGTGTTTGGCCGATCCGACAACCCATTTTTCACATTAATGGATTCCGCTGTAGGATCCACATTGGATTGTACCAAACCATTCTTTACAAGTAATACCAGCCCATTATTTAAAACAGACCTGTTATCAACTGCGCACTCGGATCCAGATGGAAGGTGTATTGGATCAGACCCGTTAACCTGGGCAGAACCGTTAAGGTTTTCTGGTGGATCCGCTGGCCCGTTTTGATGGATTGGGGGCAGCACTGCTGCTGCGGGTGCCAGCATTAGTCTAGACTCGCTAGAGAGAGTGGACAGAGATCCGGATCCGCTATCGCTGGCGGGTTGACGCTGCAACTCAGACCCGGTAGCATGCTTGGACGAGTCGTTTTTGACACTCAAAATCAGAGACAAATTCTGACCGTGATGGCTCGAATTTTTTCTCCGTCTCATGAAATGTGGTTTACGGCCAACCGGACCAAGTCGCTTTAATTTTTTTGATTTAATAAGAGAAGAAAGAAAAATATTTATACCTTTCGAGGATGTTGATTTCAACGAATCATCTGAGGAAGACACCTTCTTCTTCCGTTGTCTTTTTTTGGATGGTATTCATCGGACTCGGATTTATTATTTGTTGCATCGATGATGGCCATGATGGGAATTATCCCGACCCCGGGCCCGTGCAGCGGATATGAAGGTCCGGTCCGGTTCCCAAATTCCGAGATCACGCTTCGATATCGAGGGCACGATGCAAAGTAGGATAGTCAATTACCGGCGTGAAATTGATCACGCTCAAAGGGTTGATCGCTTATCCTCCTTTCTCATTGTCACGTTGGTGACAAAACGCGCGTCCCACGCCCACACGTCTCTCACCGCTTCGTTAACAGTTTTCCCTCCTTCGGTTCGATCACAACGAAGAGCCACAAGTGTCGCTCCTCTACGCGTATCCACCGTGAGTCGTAGCACCTCGGTTACGGGTATACCTGCCTAGACGATATACCGGTAAACTTGCTTGATTGAACTGATTCTCTAAATCGAGAAAAATCCCTTTTCTCGTTTCTCTCTTTTTCGCACCCTTTCACTCTATGAAAAAGTCTCTCTTATAATAGAATGATTTGGATTAAATCTGCATCATCCAGAGAGAGAGAATTATCCTATTTATACTAAATGGTATAAGGACGCCCAAAAGGCACGTTTTTGACAAACCGAACCGTGTGTACCAAAAAGCTGCCAAAAAACAATTTTTTAACACAGTGCGTCATGATGCACCATATGGTGCGTCATGACTGACGATGTTAAAAAGTTTCTGGACAAAATACGCATCCTTGCGTCATGATGCACCATATGGTCCGTCATGATGCACGACCATATTTTTCCTGAATTTGGCTAAGTCCACAACCATTGCAGACTGAACACACTAGGTGCGTCATGATGCACCATATGGTGCGTCATGATGCACAGTGTTATTTCGCCCAATTCTGCACAATCCTATTGTGCATCTATCCGTTTTCTCGAATGCGTACTTTCGTGTGTCCTTGTGTGTACACTTTTACGGTTGATCCGAAACTGTATTTCTTTCAGGCCATCCCTTCACGTACCAAGGCATTTAGGCGACTTGGTGTGTCTTTATCGGAGTCAATGGGTTGAATGAAGTTTTGAGAAGGGTCCTTCATGCGAGTAGGCAGAAACTCAGTCCTTATCGGTTCTTGATTCGTTAAAGTTGGTGCAACAAGGGATGATGGAACAAGTTTGAAGAGAGTCTTGAGCCATGTTTCGTCCACCAAAACTTTGCCCGGTGGTAGAGGAGCCGGAGGAGAACCATATAGTTCACATAAAGAGGGAGGAGTCGGTTACCTAGAACTTTCGTTGGATGCAAGTGGTATTGCAAAATCTGAAGAGAAGTTTTTTGTCGACTTCAAAAAAAATTTGTCTTCCATGCTCTCGATTTCCTCCTTTAAAGCCGCGAATAGAGAGAGTGGTGGTGTTGGATCGTCTGGAGTATAGAATCGAAGAGGATGATCGTCGCGGCTTAAAAATTTGAGTTCCACCACCTTACCAAAACTGAGTCCAGAGAGATGGATGAAATCAGGAATAAGGGAGAGATCGGAGACTCCAACAACAATATCTAGCGTTTCCATGGTGGAGAGCTGAACAGCGGGCCGTGATGGGTCAACACACCAAAGCCACCAATGATTGCCGATAATTCGGAGCGTTCCCATGCGTGTGGAGGCAATCCTACGAGCCGAAACCATACTCAATATGGAAAGGAAACCCGATATGAATCAATTGATATTTCCCATGGATAATTGACGAAGTTTGCTCTCCTCAAACTAACGAGATCCTTGGATATGAAATCATCTCGGTTCATCGCTGCCGGTAATAAGACGACATATTTGTCATTCCCCATGTATGTGAGTTGGAATTCGGATACCCATGTGCGGCACTTGAGGAGGAGGATGTGAATTGCGTCGATGTTGTGATTGGGAACAAGCCTAGCATCGATGAGGACTCCTTGTCTCCATCGGGCCGCTTCTTGAATTTGCCGCGTAGTTTGCGTGAGGTGATAGACGATGAAATTCGGAAGGTCTCTGATTTCATAAATATATTTCATATTTTCAGTTTAGAACAACATCCATGAATGATTGCAATGAAAACAATACCAACATACCTCAGAAACAATGCACATCGATTTCTGCTGTAGTTAAGTTCATATTAAAAAATATATAATTTTTTTTTATAAAACTTATGACTTTACAATAAAATTCTAACATCACACAAAGAAATGAGTTAATTAGTTCTAATAAACTCATTTAATAGAATTATACATAAAAAAGATACAAAAAAAACGCGCGGAATATCCGCACGGATATGGCTAGTTAATGTGACATCTACATGAAAAATGCACAATAACATTTGTTCATTGACTATGTATGCAAGTGCTAGTTAAAGATAATTTCTAGGTCTCTAATTAGTGGTGATTAACCAAATGTATCAGAATTCAATGAACATGAAATCGTATTTTTTTTGGAAAAAGTATGTTTTTGGTCCCTAACAAATACCGAAATGTTCAACTTGCCCCCTGACTTTTTTTTTGTTCATTTTGCCCCCTAAACTTGTTATTTTTGTTCGGTTTGCCCCCTTCGTCCAATAACTCGTGCCCCCCAGTTAAATGGCTGTTAAATATGCTGACGTTGCATTATTTTATACAGCCACGTCAGCATAAAATAATGCCACGTCAGCATAAAATATGCCACGTCAGCATAAAATATGCCACGTCAGCATAAAATAATGTCACGTCAGCATAAAATAATGTCACGTCAGCATATTTAACTGGGGGGCATGAGTTATTGGACGGAGGGGGCAAACCGAACAAAAATAGCAAGTTTAGGGGGCAAAATGAACAAAAAAAAAGTAAGGGGGCAAGTTGAACATTTCGGTATTTGTTAGGGACCAAAAACAGACTTTTTCCTATTTTTTTTCCAAATTTGCATGGTAATAAATGATTTTTTCAATACATTTGAGTTTGCTAAATTTTTTTTTTTTTATTTCATCACGTTTTCTTCAATGCATATTCTCTTGGTCCTTATCGATATGAATATGTTGCTTTTATATTTGTTTCGTCATCTGATATTTGATATTTGAAAATTAATTTCCATTATTTGTTAATTATCACCAAAATATCGCCTATTAATTTTATACATTTTTAATAGTTTATTACAAAGTTTTAAATAGTGTGTAACAGCACGTAGCGTTTTGGCATTTAATTTAGCAGTTAGCAAAAAGTGGACGATATAACGCCGCTTCACCAACGCAATAGACTTTGAGCAATTTTTGTTTTTCATAATACTACAATATGCATATGAATATAATTTAGCTGCAGAATGTGATTTAAAATAAAGTAATAATAAATGTGTCGTAATACAATCCTTAAATTAATGTCCTTATAGTAACTAAAACTTTCATCCAATTGTCCAAAGTTCAAATACCACAAGTGCAAGTCTCAAATAAACTATTATTATTATTACTATTATTATTATTATTGTTGTTGTTGTTGTTGTTGTTGTTGTTGTTGTTGTTGTTGTTGTTGTTGTTAATACTGTTGTTATTATCACTATTACAACTCATATTATTACATAATCCAATACTGATTCAACATATTATTACTACTAATTTTATTGTTGTTGTTGTTGTCGTCGTCGTCGTCGTTGTTGTTGTTGTTGTTGTTGTTGTCGTCGTCGTCGTCGTCGTGGTTGTTATTATTATTATTATTATTATTATTATTATTATTATTATTATTATTATTATTATTATTATTATTATTGTTATTATATTGTACATAAAGGAATTTTCACTCAATATTTTTGTATAAAAATGTTGAATTAATCATTTTACTTTGTTAGCACACTATAGTATTGCTGCAACAACTATATTTACACGCTTTACGCTATAGCATATCGCTATTGCTTTACAACGTTACAAAGCATTACAAAGTAAAATACGAAGCGATGCAGCGTGTACTTCAAAAAATACGCTATAACACCACTACATCGTCATTATTAAAACATTAGTTCATTATATATAATATTTTTTCATATATCAATTATATTGTTTTCTAAAACTAGAATAATCTTTTTTAGTATTTGTTCCTCACTAATAGAAACCGTCGTGATTCCGGAATGTCGTTTTGGAATTCTAAGAAATTTAGGATGACAATTAAATGAGATATTTTTTATTGTAAATATATTGAAATATTAGTTTTGTTAAAAATATATAGTATATTACATAAATGATTCTCTGTATTTGAATAAATAAATAAATGACTATATTAGTCCTTACCGATATATATATATATATATATATATATATATATATATATATATATATATATATATATATATATATATATATATATATATATATATATATATATATATATCAATTTTGTTTTTTATTTTAATTTTGGCGTTAACATATATATATATATATATATATAACAAAATTGATATATATATATATATATATATATATATATATATATATATATATATATATATATATATATATATATATCAATTTTGTTTTTTATTTTAATTTTGGCCTGAACAAAATGTCGTGGTCTTCGGCACACACTCAAATCAAATCAAATTGCTCCCAGAGTGCAATGTAGGTTAACAAGTGTTTTTTTAAAACCCGTTCGGTATTGATAGAGCGTTGTAAATTGATACCGATAATTTTGTAATTGTCCCGAACGGAAGCCACTATAACCTTCCGGGATATTTTGAATAGACTTGAATTTTATTAAAAAGTTTTAGTCCTTGTTCCTAGTTCTTCAGAAAGTGCTAATTTGTCCAATTTGAGTTTGTATCCGAAAAATTATGACAAACGTACTAGAGTATGGTCAAACTAACAGTTGGACTCAAAATGATTATATTATCTTGATGTTGTATCTTTGTGTATATTGTAGTCTTTATTTGGATTTAATTATTTTGAACATTAATTTCTATTAATCACACTTAGAATAATTCATTTGTATAATCGGTATTGTTTGGAAACGATCAAATCGAATTGGAACCAACAAAAACTTTTTCTTCCATTATGTCATGATGTCTTAAAACCCACTTATGGCAACCTACTAAGATCCCACTAATTTCTTATTCACTATGTCACGACGTCTCAAATTCCAGTTATAGGGACATTCTAAGGTCTCTTCAACTTCGGGATCACGTTATTTTTCCTTTTAACCGTCAACATGAATTCAACACCTCCTCTCCACACTTCCGGTTACTAAGTGTCAAGTTCACGTTTCTTCATGATCCATTGAATCGAGGGGGGTATTAGAGTAATTTAGTATATTAGTCCATGTATTTGTATTTCCGTTTTTGGCTCAAATCTGCTTATCTGGGTATTTATTATTTTCTTGTGATTGGATTAGAATGTCTGCATATGATTTCTCAGTTGTGACTTGATTATAACGTGTATATATTTATGATTTGTCTGTGTTGATTTGCTTCGACTTCATGCCATGAATTTAATGACTATGTATAAATGATGTTTATAACTATTTAATGACAATATATAAAGTAATCAGGTAATCAATGTAAATACTTTGTAATATTCAATTTTAACTTCTCTCTCTTTCTCTCTCTGTGTCTATATATATATATATATATATATATATATATATATACTAACAAGAATCAATAAAAAAAATCCAAAAAAGAATCCAAAGAACAAAATATACTATTGAAATTAGAAAAATATATTCTTGTATTTATCAAAATATACTATTAAAAATGTATTATTTTATTATCTATTTTAACTATGTTAACATATTGGATTCATCATTATATTTTGTTAATTTGAACAGTATATTTTGCTACTTTCATCAGTATATTATTTTGCACACGTGAATTCTTTTTTAATTCTTTTTTTGGATTATCCTTGCAAGCCTGTATATATATATATATATATATATATATATATATATATATATATATATATATATATATATATATATATATAGGGGAGTTCTATCATACACCCTTTCAAAAGGGTATTTTGGGTATTTAGAAGGGTGTATCATAAATTTTTCTTTTTATAGATATTTTTTCTTTCATGAATAATTCAAATTAATTTCCTATTTAGCATTTCATTTATTGATAAATACACTTGAAAAATTACTTTAAATACTCATTAATTAATAATTACACAAAATATCCTTAAAATGGGTGTATCATAAGCAAAAGGGGTGTATGATAGAACTCCCCATATATATATATATATATATATATATATATATATATATATATATATATATATATATATATATATATATATATATGCTTGTTAAGGAGAATTCAAAAAAAGAATCCACGCGTGCAAAATATACTGATGAAACTAGCAAAATATATTGTTCAAATTAGCAAAATATACTATTGATCCAATATGTTAGCATAGTTAAAATTGAGAATAAAATAATATATTTTCAATAGTACATTTTGATAAATACAAAAATATATTTTGGTCTTTGGATTTTTTTTTTATTCTTGTTAGCATATATATATATATATATATATATATATATGAGGGAGGCTAAACTACTTAATTAAGTACCAATATTTTGGTACTTAATGATTTTCCACCATTGAATTTGCATTGAGATTTGTGTTTTTTCTTGATGATCATGAAAGTTTGTGCACATCATTAAATGCACAAATCTCAATACAAATCCAATGTTGAAAAAATATTAAGTATCGAAATGTTGGTACTTAATTAAGTAATTTAGCCTCCCTATATGTATATTCTCTCCCCTCTCTCTGTCAATTCCAATACATGTGACTTTGCAATAAATTTATTTGCATGAGGTATTAAATTCATAGAATGAATGCAATTAATGAAATTTTAGCACTATATGCCTTAACAAATCTCACAAATTTTGTACAGATATAGTTCGATATCTTCTTGACTTGATATATAAGCAGGATGAAAAAACAAAAATAATAAAGTAAACGACATGAAGAACCCACAAGCAATAAGCTCGATCGTATTCACGATTCTTCTCGTATGTTGTTTTGGTAAATCGATCTCTTTCATTATTCTCAACACCGAATAGTAATTTTTATTTTGTGTAGACTTTAGAATATAATACTGTATTTTTTACCTTTTTACTTTTTTTTTATTTCAACCATAATTTGCTTAACCGGAGAAGATATCTTTTAAATTATTAATATATTATAACACATCAACAATAACTCTATTTTTTATTTCAGTATAGGAACTAAATTGTTCTGTAATTTATTTATTCTAATATGTTTTTTCTATATAATTCTGGCATTACAATTTTGTTAAAAACTAAGTAGGTACTATGATGGAGGGACGCACACCGGCAAGAGGGTTATTACATATCTGCTCCGAGGAAAACCCTTTGCCTGAGCCTTACGTTTGTAACGAACGTGGTATCGCTTTTTGCGAATTAGACTGTCGTAATCACTATGGTGAATTTTTCGTCAATGCAATTTGCACATCCGATAATAGTTGCATTTGCAAGTACATCTGTTAAGGTGAAAAATATTGAAGTAATATCATGAAATGCATGTTGTGATGTTATTTCACTTTTATCTTGCTATATGATATTGAATAAATGTTTTTGTTGTTCTATAACAAAAATGAAATGGAAGTTAAGGGTTTTTATTTCTTAATTAAAATTTTAAATTTCCAAGTTGTCTGGTTTTATGTTGGATGATGTGCTTGAATATATACTGGAGAAACCGTACCAAGTCCAACAAACTCGATTTTAGCATACAAATAAATTTAATTATGCTACAAAAAGATGTTATTAAGGTCAAAATAATATACCTGTGATGAAGACAGGGGTGCGATAGTGCCATGTGGCAACCTTCAGTTTCGACCATTTATGTCACCCCCGATTCAATAGAGTCCAAGTATCTTTTGCTTTGAAGCCAAGAAGAAAATCTATTAATCATAAATAATATCCAAAGAATATCACGCAAACTAAAAAATTATGAAAAAATCAATTAGTCATAAGTAATATCCAAAGAATTCGGTATGTCACGTAAATCATAAATGCAAAGAAATATAATTTGCTAAAGAGCAAAATAACTTTGATGACAATTATAATATTTCATTCAAGATCAACGTTGATCGTGTGTATGTCATGTTAAGAAACTATCATCAAAATCATCATCCAAAAATCATTAATGTACTGATGAGAATATCCTCCAATGGTTATTGGACCATACTCGAACATTTCACTTACGGCATCCACACACTCTCTCCATCTATCTCTGAAATGGTGTTTAGTTGGCTGAAGTGATGGGCACCACCGTAATCTTTTGCTGCATGATCCACGCGCGGGAATTGGACATTCCATTGGAAGAAAAGAAATCAGAAAAGGTGTGTATAACTTCTTGAATTTATTTGGGTTCCTCGATCTGTCAAATCAGATATATTTTGGTTGATTTATTGTCATTTCGGGATCCAACGATCTGAATTATAATAATGAAATTAAGTAGCACTTCTTTCTTTAAGATCATCAAGTAATGCAGGATCATACGGAAATCTCTCTACTAATTATGTGAATCGAGTAGATAGTGAACTGGGTCCTCGAATCTTCAGATCTTAGGAGCAAGAGACACTGGGTTTCGCACGATATCCAACTAGAGGCAAAAGGTCTGCAGTTGGACTTTCTACCCGATACTAGAAGGAATGAGCTGATCTATTGTCAATTTCAACATCTGAAATTGAAGAGGGCATGGGAGGAACTAGAGGCAAGAATGGATGGGGCAATAGACTAAGATCCACTCAGTACTCAGGTAATTCTGATTTTTTTTACCTCATACATGAATTCTGTGAAATTAATAACATAATAGGTAAAACTATGTATTATGAAATTTATAGGATATGACCAATTCATTGATGAATAGTGTTATGTTAGGGGATTCAAATTACTTTAAGGACCGTTTAGTTCGTATTTTGGAGAATGTCATGGCATAAAGTATGTCAAGGAATTGCATGCCAAGGCATTTCATTCCATGGCATAATATATTATCATGTTTGTTGTTACATTTATTTATTCCATTACATAATTTAAAAATGTAAAAATAAATTTATTTATAGAATCTTTGACAATTTAATTTTTCAAAAGAAGAATAATATGTATTCCCTCCTCATGGGAATAGAGAAGAACGACCAATTTTTGTGATACTAATTATGTTCTAGGGAATGAAGTATTCCCTATACTTAGTGTGCAAATCGAACAGAGGAATGGAGTATGTCAAGACATCATATTTTCAAAATACAAACCAAACAACCTTTTATTGTTATATACTCTATGTTCGAGGTGTAGTCAATAAATTAAGATTGTGGTTAGTCGGCCTCCTAGTTCACCTGACCCTCAAATTTGTGGTTTACTTAGCCTCCAAGATTACTTGACCACCAAGTTTATGTCCTATATATAAAAAGATCCCATGTATTGTAATGTAGTAAGTAAAATTTTAGAACAACACAATTATTCTCGCTCTTCTTTTTCTCCAAACAACACTCTTTCCATTTTCATGTCTTATCTCTAGCTCCTTACTTTATATTTCGCTCTCAATCTCTCTTACTATTTTGTTTAATCCCAACAATTAGTTTAATTGTTTTCATACATGCTGAAGATGAATTGGCAACAAAGACCTATAATAAGTTTAAAAGGCATGACCGGTATCACATGTGTTCCGTTACGTACCATACCAATCATACCAAGAGTAGACTAGGCTTGGCATTTTTCTCCTTAGCAAATTATTCTTCTTTGCATTTTATGCTTTACATGACATACCGGATTCTTTGGATATTATTTATTATTAATTGATTTTTTTTCTAAATTTTTTAGTTTACGAGAGATTTTTGAAGATTCGATCTCATACATAGATGATCTTCTTGGCTTCAGAGCAAATATATTTTGACTCGATTAAATTAGGGGTGACTCGATTAAATATAGTTTGAAGGTTGCCGCATGACATTACCGCGACCTTTGTCTTCCTCGTAAAGCTTTATTATTTTCACCTTAATAACCATTTTTCTAACATACTTAAATTTATTTGTATGCTAAAATCGAGTTTGTTGGACTTGGTATAGTTTCTCCTGTATTAATTTTAACAATCATAGCATCCAACATAAATGATAAACCAGACAACTTGAAAATTTCAAATTTTGAACTAAGAAATAGAAACACTTAACTTTCATTTTATTTGTTTTATAGAACAACAAAAAAATCTATTCAATATCATATAAGATAATAGTGAAACATCACAACACACATTTCATGATATAACTTCAATGTTTTCATCTTAGCAACCTATATCAGCAAAAGCAAGTATCGCCGGGATTTTGGCAATTTGAATCGAGAAAAATAATTCCGCCCACCAATTTTCACAGTATGTCTAGGAAAAATCGATGCCCTCGTTATCACAAAGGCCGGTCTTCCTGGGAGTAGATATTAAATCAAACACTTGTCGGTGTACGTCACTGCACCATAGTACCTGATTTGTTTTTATCAAAATTAGCATGTGAGTAATATTTGAGAAGTATATTAAATTAAATTAATTACATTATAATTTAGTTTCTGTATTATGGATTTAAACTTTTTGGTTCATAAATTTGATTCCTTCTCTCATTTTTCTTTATTAATGACTATTTATCTCGCAGAATCACGTAATATCATGTATGTCCCAACTATGCGGCCAATATCAATTTCAGTGCAAAATATCAGAACTTGATATATGCCTCTTTGAAATAGGAAAAGTAAAAGTAATTTTCATGTGTTATAATATATAAATACTGTAAATGTAAAAAAATAAGTACTTATACTCTAAAGTCCTACACAAAATAACAAGAGTGGTGATGCTCATATCCCTTTAAAACCCCTTTGGTTGATTGATGTGTTGGCGCCATCAATATTACTGTTGATTGTAAATTATGAACTATCTTTTTTTGTTCATGCTATATAAGATGGAAGAGAAAAAATGTATCATTTCACACATCATTTAATGCATTTGATATTTTTAATTAATTTGTTTACAACCATTCATTCATAATATATACTTTATGATAATCCTAGACATTATACTTTATGATAATCCTGGACACATTTTCTTGCTCCACATGAAGCCACATCATTGGTATAATCTAAACCCTTGAATTAAAGATCTAATGGTACAAATAAACGATAGTATAGTATGTATTTAAATTTAAATAGACATGATCTTTCTGCACCAAAGCAATTAAAACAATATTAATTATTAATACATATAGACCATGCCTACATACATTATCATGTTCTCTCCTTCTTCTATACATTTTTTTTGGAAAATTTTCAAACAACTCCCAAATTTTTTTGGATAATGTAAAAAATTCCCATCTTTTTGGAAACTCCAAAAAAATTTCTCTACCAAATTTTTATTTTCAAATGCTCCCCTATAGAGGTTAAAAGTAACCATGGATGGTATTATATTTGTTTTGACCAAAATGCCCTTCTATTTACATATGCATAAATAAATAAAAAATGTTATTTTTTATTAATTAACAAAAAATCCTAAATTTTATTTAGCATATAAAAATTTAAAAAAAATTATTATTATATATTATTTATACTTATATATACATAGTTTTTCTCTTATATCATGCTTCCACATCACCTGCAAATCTATATACCTTCCATTATGTTCATCTAAGGATTGTAATTTATTTTAGCACTAGATATCTTTAAATGGACATGATTTTGTACACTCAAACACATACAAAGAATAATCATTTGCCAATTTTCAAGGACCATGCCCACACAAATAATCCCGTAAACCTTTTTATTTGAAATGACTCTATTTTTAGTTTATAATTTTTTTTATTTCAAAAATTGTTTTCTCAATTTCAAAGGAGTTTTTATAAAAAATGATTAATATGACATTTTTTCGATTTTTAAAGGGAAAATATGTAAAACCATTTTTTATTATTATTATTATTACTATTAGATATTTCTCATATCTTCTAATATTTTCAAAGGTAAAAATGATATTATGGATTTTTGGATGGTTAAATATGATATTTTTGTCCGAACGATGACATGATATTTTGGGGTTTTGGGAGGATAAATGTGTATATACTCATTTGTATTGTTATTATTATTATTATTATTATTATAGTAATAATTAAAAAATTAAAATATGTAGGATTTATTAACTACGCGGAATATAATAATAATATAAAGAATTTGCTCTACTTATAAAAGAATCCTGACCTGCATCCTACTCCTTGATTGATTTTCGAAGTAATTTATATATTTGTGGATAGTTTGTGTTAATTTCAAATTATTAAATTGTTTATAATTTTTTGCAAAACGCAACAATTGTGTAGACCTGGTATGATTTGCTCTTATGTGAATCGAATAAATATTGCGCGACGGACTGTTTAAGGATTGAGAAAAATTAATGTTTTATGTTGAAAATAAATGATAATTATGAGACTTATTTGTTCAATATAAAACAAAGCAATGTATAACTTGAATTGACAATAATGTATCCAACGATTTTTATAATTATTCGATATTTTATGGCTCTTTGTTGGATAAATAATTAATGGCCCAGTTCGTTGGATACTAATAATGATTGAGAAAGATGTTGTTTAATTTAGACCTAGAGAGGGGGGTGAATAGTAAGTTCTAAGGCCCAATTTTCGCAGTAATGGAATACAATTACAATTTTGTGCGGAAGCGTAAATAAATTAGAGAAAGAAATACAATACAGAAACAAATAACCCGCGATATTTGTTTACGGAGTTCGGTAGGTGGTTGCTTTGTAGTTTTAACTCACCGGCTACTTGCTCAATCGACCGACTCGATTGATTGCAAGTACCTACGACTCCGGGGTTGCCTTGCGTCTTTTCGGCTTTCGATTGAATACCCAAATCAAGCAATTACAAGGTTTGCCTAGATCGATTTACACGCATCTATCGATCTATGCCGGGATTTACAATCTTTGCACTAGCCTATTACAATTATCTAATACGAACTAAACGTGATCGGTCACGCAAGTTGGGAATCATATTGTATGGAATGAAGAGGGATCTAATAATCTCTAAGAATGTTCAGAAGATTAAGCTCAAGGTGTAAAGCTAGGATTTCCTCTTTTGATTGGAAAATATAATTATTGAAGTGAGGAGAGAGAATGAGGGAAGGGTTCTATTTATAGAACACATAGACCCTTCCCTTATCTTGCTTTTTTCTGCACGGTCCGTTACAACGGACACGATATCCGTTATAACGGACACATAAGTCAAACTAGCCGTTACAGCCAATATATTCGTATTTTTCATAGTCCGTTACAACAAAAATAAAGTCCGTTATAACGGAGTTCATGAATTAAGAGTACGTTGTAACTAACTACACAGTCCGTTACAACGGAAGTTCAACTGTGACCTCATTTCAGGTTTGTTCTATATATCCGTCATAACGAAGACAACTCCGTTACAACGATATATGTTTGTCCGTTACAACGGATTGGTTATTCCGTTACAACAGACATGAAGTAATATTTGGTATACTGAAGTGAGTTCGATCCGTTGTAACGGACATAGATCTGTGACTTTTCTTCATGCTAGCATTAATTAGCGTTGTAACGGTGATACTTACGTTACAACGCTGGGTAGGTGTTCGTTACAACGGACTGGTGACACTACTAGAAAACGGTTTTTCAGTTGCGGTGCAAACTTATCAGCGGAGGTACCCCCACCGATAAATCTTTCACCGGCGGTACCGCCCCTGAAAAATAAAACCCCCGCTGAAAGTTAGTTTTTACCGGCGGTACCGCCACTGAATATGTTCACCTTCGCTAAAACTAGGTTTCACCGGCGGTGAGATATTATACCGCCGGTGAAAACGTCACAGTTTCACAGGCGGTGAGCAACTATACCGCCGGTGAAAGTAGCTTTATAACCCAATTCGTCGCTACATTCTTCATCTTTTAAATCCAACCCTAGCCTCTTCTCTTCTTCCCGCGATTTCTTCTCCATATCTGTTCGACGTCACCCTCTTCTCCAGATCTCGACGCCACCCTCTTCTCCAGATCTCGACGCCACCCTCTTCTCCAGATCTCGACGCCACCCTCTTCTCCAGATCTCGACGCCACCCTCCGAGCCCTTCTTCAAACTGGTTCTTCAAGTCCTTCTACAATGGCGATTCGGACTTTCTTCCCTCTCCTCCTTCTCATCCCTCTCATCTACTTAGGTTCGAACCGCCATAACTTCCAGTCCTTTGCAATTGCAATTAGTTGTCGCCAATTTACTGATATATTGTTCCTTTTGTGCTCTGCAGTTTCGATTTTACTTGTTCTTTTTGTGCTCTGCAGTTTCGATTTTACATCAAAGCTGGAATCTCGACGAAAAATCGAAGAAATTGAGCCCTAAGAAGCTAGATCATCTTGTACTCAGTGAAGCTGCTGGTCAGGGCCTCCCCAATCGTCATCAGTGCCAAGGTTTTGTGGATTTTCTTTTCTTGTAGTTTTTGCGAATTACGCAATTTACTCGGTGAAGCTGCTGGTCAGGTCTTAATGCGATAAATAAGATAGACTCATCAAGTAAACATACGAAGTCAGGAGATACAACTTTCTTTGTGACTGTTTTGACAATTTACAAATCAGACCCTGCAAATGAGAACATTTCAAATATAGTCACAATTGGAGATATTTCGTACAATAAGGCTGATCGATCCTTGGCAAATTTAAATGCTTATATCAATTTCATTCAGGTATTTAAACAAATTCAGTTCACGACCATTTGTTCGATACTTTACAAATAATTGACCAAAATACCCTCTTTATTTTATTTGACTTGTTTTCTTACTTGTAGATATATAGCAGTGGTAGATAATATTAACGAAATATTTCAAAAATACCCATATTTTCACGTCGCTCTTACATGGGGGCTTCGAGAATGCTTGGTGATCAGTGACGACGTTAATGTTTGTTCGATTCTTAGTGGTGGTGGAATAATTTCAGTGGTTCACTGCCGAGAAGGGTATTATTAGGGTTGGTATTCAAAAATGACAATTTTGCAATTTTGTCCCTCTAAATAGTCAGTTTCTCTCTCTCTCTCTCTCTCTCTCTCTCTCTCTCTCTCTCTCTCTCTCTCTCTCTCTCTCTCATTCTCTCTCTCTCATTGTAAAATTCTGGAAGTTTACATTTTTTTTTCAGGGACTAAAGTGAAAATTACGAGAGCAAGGATAAGCCCCGACCAACAAATGCTTTGGTACGATTTCCTTCACATACTTCGATTCAATCATATTATTTTTTTTTGTATGAGGGGCTAAAATGTAATTAATTATTTGTTTGTTGATGGGTTTGAAGATGCTTTGAACCGGTACAGAGAAATCGTACAACATCTTCGCCTCGCAGGTTTAGTTATTTTATTAATTCATTTCTAAATATTTAAAAAGTGAAAACGTTAATTTTACATTTTCGTATATGAAGATGCTTATCGGGTCTAATTTCGTTTGTAGATGTTTGTAGATGGATTTTCAGGGCTTTTTATTAATTCATTTCTAAATGTTTGTAGATGGATTTTCAGGGCTTTTTATTAATTCATTTCTAAATGTTTAGTTATTTTATTAATTCATTTCTAAATGTTTGTAGATGGATTTTCAGGGCTTTTTAGTCGAAAATCTGGACGCCACCTCGACGCCTAGTCACCCACTTTTTGACAGCCACGCCTAGTCGCACACTTTTTCGTATATGAAGATGCTTATCGAGTCTAATTTTGTTTGGATGCCGAACCCAATTCTGTTGGGATCATATATGAAGATGATTGGTTGGTGGACGAGGCGCACCAGAAAGTGACTAAAGCGGGCTCGAATTAACATTTAGTTATTTTATTAACTCATTTTTAAATATTTAAGAAGTCAAAACGTTAATTTTACATTTTTTTCAGGGACTAAAGTGGAAATTCGTGCCGGAGAGGATGGAGATTATGTGCCGCTAGGGTTACGAGAGTGGATGTAGTGGAGAGGATGGAATTATTTGCCGCTAGGGTTACGAGAGGGTGGAGCGCTAGGGTTACGAGAGAATGGAGAGCAATTAAGTTATGTGTTTATAATTGTGTTTAAAATATTTGTATGATTTACAAAAAATATTGTTGATTATGTATGATTTAGATAGTATTATTGTGGATTATATTTGTGTTATTACGATTTAGGTTATTTGATTATGTTTTATGATTATTCTAAATTCATCAAATATTTTTAATTTAATTTTAGAAAATTTATCGAATAATTTAAAAAAAATGAAAAAAAAAGTTTTAGTGGGGGTACCGCCGGTGAAGGAAAAAACCGCCGGTGAAAATATTATCCTACTTCACTTTTTCAGTGGCGGGAATTTTACCGCCGGTAAAAAAAACAGACACCGCCGGTGAAAGTTTTCAGCGGCGGTACCGCCGGTGAAACTTATTTTCAGCAGCCGGATATCAGCGGCGGTTAACCGCCGCTGATAGTATCAGCGGCGGTTTTTTGACTTTCAACGGCGGTATCATACCGCCGGTGAAAATGTCGTTTCTAGTAGTGTGAATCCGTTGTAACGGACTATACTGTGTTTGTCATTCTTGAAGAGGACGAGAAGGTCCGTTACAACGGACACTGATGGTCCGTTACAACGGACATATAATCTGTCAGCCTTATTTGTTATTTCATCATTTTGATGGATTTCGAATATATTTCTTTGATTAATTTTGAGCTTAATAATTTCATAAACAAGTTTAGGGATACCTATAAGTTGGTTTGGTGATTTGTATGATTTCCCAACTTGCGGAATCTTCAACTTGATCTTCGATGTCTTGATTCTTTATCGCCTTTGATATTCCTTGTGCGTCTTGCTTCATCTTTTGATCCTTTTGCGAGATTTGTCTTCTATCTCTATAATTGTCACTTACGCAAATTGATTAGTAGTATCGACATTATTTTGAGATAATCAAACCCTAGGAAATTTGAACCCACAAAAGACGGCGGAATTTTCCTCGCGCATCATGCTAGTTAATTCTAATTTTACAAATTTGAAAAATAAATCATTTGCTCATATTAATTGACCGTTTAACATGTGTTAAATGGGTGGTCCTATAATATTTTTACAATTTCACAATAGACCGTTTTACAGGTATTAAATTCATAATAAATCTACAAATTAGATTTTCATTTTTTTTTTAAATTTACTCAATAAATAATAATCATAAAAAGTAACAAAAATAAAAATAATTTCTGAAAAAATTGGGAAAATGCAAATGAAATTATTTTGTGTTTAGCACTGTTCACGCCAACCATTTAGCACGTGTTAAATTTATGATAACTAATAAATAAAATTTTGATTTTTGTAAACTCTCTCAATAAACAAAAAATAATTTGAAAAAAAAGTCAGAAAAATACAAATTTAGTTTTTATAGAAACAGAAAAAATAAATACGATTAACTACATTTAAAATAAAACAATAAAAAATATACGTATAAGCATTTAATGAATTAACTATCTAATGCCGGCACATCAATACGTTGAGTGGATATTTAAGAGAACAACTACAAATTTTCAAATAAAAATTAGTATTCAGTTTTGGAGATAATAAAAGGATCGATTACCAAAACAACAAATTAGAAGAATCGCGAATATGATCTAGCTTATTTTTTGTTGGTTCTTCATGATATTTACTCTATTCTTCTTATTTTTTGGTCCTGCTTTTATATCGAGTCAAGAGAAAATTTCTCGAACTAATTCTGTACAAAATTGGAGAGATTTGTTATGGTATATAGTGCTAAAATTTAATTCATTGCATTTATTCTATGGATTTAATACATCATGCAAATCAATTTATTTCAAAATCACGGATATTAGGATTGATATAAGAATATTATAAAATAGGTATAATTTTAAACATTGGGATTTTTTATGGCTCATTTACGATTTTTTATGGCTCATTTACGTTTCTGCTTCGTTCATCGTCCGATATTTTCATTTACGCTCTCTTTCTTTCCTCATTCACGCTCGCTCATCTAAGAAGAAGAGAAAAACGGCGATGCTGCTCGCGACAAAACCCTAGGAGACGCGAGCCACTGGCGAGGATACGCGAGCGAAACCCAAGCGGGTCGAAATGGTCGTGACGGAGACGTGAGATGCTGACGATGATGACACGAGACGATTTTCTTCCTCGGTTTCATATTTCTTAGTGTATCCGAGATGATTTGGTTTTTTTTGCTTAGATTTGTAGTTCTTCTTCGTATTTTTTTCATTGCCGTAACATAAACTTTGCATAGATTGAGATGTTGTTTTCTTCGCTGATTTCAGCTCGACAGTCACTAATTTATCCATGCTAATCCCTCAAATCAAACATGCTCTAAGAAAACTATTCTCCGTTTCTCTCTCCTCTCCTCCTCATTTCTCCTAGAAACGTTTGAGAGAAGCGAGATAGAATCGAAGGGCGATGCAAAAATGAGAGCAAGCAAGAAGGACTAGCTCTGCCAAGAGGTTTTCTCTCGCTCAGAGCGAAAGAAAACCGGCATCATTCATACTTTTGAAATAAATCATGTTATTTAATTAAATTCAGGACTAGCTCTGCAAATAAATCATGTTATTTCGGCACTAGCTCTGCAAATAAATCATGTTATTTAATTAAATTCAGGACTAGCTCTGCAAATAAGTTTCGAAATAATCATACTTTTGAAGATTGGAGGCAATCATGTTAAATAACATAAACTTTGCGTACCAGTTTTCGAACGAACCTCAATTCGTTGGAACGAAGTGCCCCCTGGTTTGTAGAATGTTGTTTTTGTTTTTGCGATAACTTTGGCAACGAAATTCGAAATTTTAAGTTCTTTATATCGATAAAATCGGCATCATTCATACTTTCATATAAAATTATTATTAAATGTTAATGATCAAAAAATCTTGTGATAGTGATATAATACGATTATGTCACGAATTCAAACATGAAAGGCATGATCCCTCTTAATACTTAAGTCATGGAAATGTCTTCCATATTCACAACCACTATGATCGGTACTACGTCTCACATGGGTTTAGGCCAAAGCCGACATGTGTTATTGTAGCTATTGAAGGGGTGGCAAGCGTTAAGTAAGTACCAATGAGGGTTGAGGCCAAAACCGACTTGTTAGTAGTTTATTTGAACGATACATTGAGTATGGTTGTGACTTAACCATCCAAGCCAATACGATTGGAGTTCGGGGGCATAGATAGGATGCACACATGGAATTAGGATTGTATGAGATACGATTTGATACCGAAATCCTATAAAGGTTCAAGAGTCGCATTAGATGCGATTTGATATAATCCTACCTAAATATCGAGATCCCCCCAGTCTGCCAAAGCAACTTGTGGGAGGATCGTGATATATGGGTCTTGAGTGTTATGGACTTGGAATCCCGTATCGGTATGAGGGTTACCGGTTCGATAAAAATAACATATTTATTTATTCATCATGTAAGCATATAGATTATGTATGCACGGTTAGAAGCTTAATCTTCATTTATCCATTGAGAGTCATGTTTTCTAGCAACAGCAAAATATATCGATAAGATCGATATAATAGATAGCTAATGAGCCGAAATTACTATAATTAACCATGAAAGTTAAGAATTGTTCTTACACTTAAAGGGACGTGTTGGACACGGAGATGCTAGATTCGGGGCTCGAAACTTTGACTTTAGAGAAAGCCGGTTCGATAAACTTAAGAAGGAATCAAACGAAATTACGTGCCTTGTGGTGGCATGTATAGACGCAAATTTTCAAAATTATTTTGAGAATTCGGATGCATATGAAAGTAAATCGCAACGCTCAAGAAATTGTTTCAAGAGCTAGAGCGTGTTGAATAGTTCAATACGGCTCAAGGAGTTGGTTAATTTTAAGACGCCTTGCAGGTCTTTGATTAACACTCACGTGTTGATGGTACGAGATTTGATCTTCGCGACCGAATATCATATGCATTCGATAGATAAGTCGATCCCGAAATTGCATGAGATGCAATATAAAATCGAATCGGAGATGCTTAGAGCATCCGGGGAATCCAAGGCATGAGACGCGTGGATGTCCTTGTTATTCCAAGGTGGGATAGAAAGAAATAAAGGTCTAAGGGTATTTTGGGAAAATATTTTCCAAACAGAAAGTTCGGGCAAGGATCGGAGTTGTCCAAACTAAAGACTCAAAGAAAGGTAAAATCTGAGGAGGATTAAACCTAGAAGTTGATTGCTTCATTTGGCATTGTCGTCTTGACCATATAAACGAGAATCGCGTATCTAGATTCCCTGAGATGAATTACTAGACTTATTCGAATTAGATTTGATTGATTAACGTGATACTTATTTATTAGGTAAGACGACAAAATGCATCATTCTCCAAAGGTTGGAGAAAGATCCAACGAATTATTGAAAATTACATTTAGATGTAAATGATCTGATAAGTTCCGAGGCAAGAGGAGACTATTGACATTTTGTTACGTTTACGGACGATTATAGTAGATACGGTAATATCTATTTAAGACGTTCCGAAGCGGAGAGTTTTGAAAGGTTCAAAGAGTTTCAAAAACGAAATACAAAATCGACTAGGCAAGAAAATCAAAGTCCTTCGATAGGATCGAGGATGCGAGTATTTGACCAAAGCCCTTCGATAGGATCGAAAAGGCAAGTATTTGAGTCATGGGTTTGATGATCATTTAAAACAACTGTGGAATTGTTTCACAATTATCTTCACCCGGAACATTGTGATGTTTTCGAGAGGAGGAATTGAACGCATGTTGGACATGGTTCGACAAAATGATAAGTCAAATGGATCTCCCAAATTTTTTTTGGTGATATCCCCTTGAGACCACGGGACTAATGAATGGTTGCATATAAGATATGGACCATAAACCTTCTAATCGGTACAAAAGACGCCATATGAGATATGGATCGGAATGGTTCCGAAGTTGTCATTTGTGAAGATTTGAGGATGTGAGTATATTTCGAAATATGTTTCAGATAAACTCTATCCCAAGTCTGAGATTTGTTCATCATATATCCCTAAGTAAACTAAAGGATGTTAGTTATAACATCCCGACGAAAATGAGGTTTTCGTAGCTCGAAGAGAATACCTTCTTGGAGGAGGACTGGATACCTTCTGAGGTTTTCGTAGCTAATGATGATATATCGAAATCATTCATGATGATTCGATATCCTACAAGGAGGCTATGAGAAAATCGGTTCCACATGGCATGGTGCCATGAAATCTGAGATTCAATCTGTGCAAGTTATCAAGGTTGGAACTTGATTTCATCACTTTCCGGGTTAGACCCGTAAAATGTGAATTGGTTTTCAAAGTGAAAACCGACATGGACAGGAATTTGCATATATGCAAATCGAGGCTAATAGCGAAGAGTTTCAAGCAATTCATAGTTAGACTATGAAGAAACATTTTCGCATGTTACCATGCTTTCATACTCTCAAAATTATGCTTTCCATGGTCGCGTATTATGACTATGTGATATGAAATAATGAATGTCAAAACCGAAGTGCTTAACAAAAATTTTATGAAAGGATGTGTACTTGACACAACCTTACAATTTTGTCGATTCATAAGAATCGGAAATAGGATATGCACGCTTTAACTATCCATATGATGGATTAGAGAAAGCTTCTCGGAATTGGAATATTTATTTTGACAAGGCTATAAATTTGTATCACATTGTCGAAACGAATGAAAAGTTTGTGTACACATGAATGTTTGTGAGAGCCGCATTATATTTCTTGTGTTATATGTGGACGATATCTGAATCGTAGGAAACAACATTCCGATGTTTACGGAAGTCAAGAAGTACTTGCGTACTTGCTTCACTATGAAGGATTTAGGCGAGACCACTTATGAATTAAGCGTGACGATCTACTGGATAGATCTAAGAAGTTTCTCAGTCTAGATCAGGGACATATATCGACATATTGTTGAAAATTGTTTTCAACATATAACTCCTTGGAGGAGTTCTCTCCCAATGTCGAACGGCATAAAATTTTCTAAGGCTAGATGTGTGACATCAAGCAAAGGAGAAACTTATCATAAATATGATTCTCTACATTTTTGATGTTGAAATTTATCGTGTATGCCATGATATATATGTGGTCATATGTACGCATGAAGCGTCTAATTTTGTTATCAATAAAATCCAGGGGAAACACATGAGTTTGAATGTAATATGATTACATGAGTCTAACTCGTGTGTGTGTGTGTGTGTGTGTGTGTGTGTGTGTGTGTGTGTGTGTGTGTGTGTGTGTGTGTGTGTGTGTGTGTGTAATGGTTATACACAATGTATGCATAATAGTTATGCATACCTTACCCCATCGGAATTCGCTTTGAAAGCGATAAAGACTGCCCTTGAATACTTTGAGAAAGAATTCAGTATTTTATTTTATCTATAATGGTGTGGAGGACGGGTTAGTTATAAAGAGTTGATGCACGGTCTTTTGGCGTGTTTTAATATGTCTTTGTAAAAACCCCGAACAATCAACAAAATTTGTAATATATGTTTGTACAGTGGCAAATGTATAGATTCGTTCCACGGGGAGCAATTGCGTCAAAGATTTAATCAAAACTAGACAAAAATTAACAAGAATGAATCACAGGAAATAGTCCGTTATAACGGAAAGAGAGTCCGTTACAACGGAGATTAGGGCAATTGTTAACGCAAGGATTGATATGAAGGTCAGTTACAACGGAGGTAATTTCGTTACAACGAAAGTGGTAGTCCGTTGTAACGGAAACAAGTAGCGTTATAACGGATTGGTTGATCCGTTACAACGAACTAGTATGTCCGTTACAACGCACTAGTATGAGTGCTACTAAATGCTTTTCCTCACTGGTCCGTTATAACGGAATTAAGGTGTGTTACAACGGAGTACCAATAGACTGAAAGTCAGGTACAAACCGAAAGGTCCGTTGTAACGCAATTTATGTCCGTTATAACGGAACTTGTTCTGGATTTCGAAGATGTAATTTGAATTGAGGATTGAATTAAGGGTTTGTTTTGAGATTCAAATTGAAAAGTAATTAAACTAAGTAAAAGGAATTAAGATCACACAAACAAACAAAGAAGATTTCGAAGGCAAAGATTCATTAAACCACAAATTCTTTACACAAATCCAATTCAATTAAAACTACAAGAATTACAAGAAAGGAAAGAAAACACCTAGAGAGATGAAGTGAGCTTCGAGTCTCGTCTTGGATGCCTTCCTCGTTGCCTTGAGATGCTAGTGAGCTGGACTCCTCGCACAACTCGTTCCTTTTGTACCAATCCACTCGCCAATCGAAGTGAGCTCCGTACCGGTTGAGTGAACTTTGAGATTTGCAAAGGATTAATTGGAAGGAAGCTCCCGATCAAGTTAGAGTAAGCTCGATTCCTTGCTCGATCTTCGTCGAAGTGTAGACCAATTCACCGAATGAAGTGAGCTTCTATTCGGTGATCGATCTTAGAGAATTATCGTTCGATTTGCAATTCTTGTGTGTTCTTGAAAGTTTCTTGGACTTGTTTAGAGAGGGAGAGGGAGAGAGAGAGAGAGAGAGAGAGAGAGAGAGAGAGAGAGAGAGAGAGAGAGAGAGAGAGAGAGAGAGAGAGAGAGAGAGAGCAAAAAGGGTAAAAAAGCGTCCCAAACTCGTGGCCCTTTTGGTCCCAATTATAGTACTCATGGAGTCTTCTTATTGGCCACGAGTTGGTGGAGAGGATTGAGGTTAATGAGGTAATTTCCACCAAAGGTAGGTGGGAAGGATAAGGGCTAAGGATTGAGTGGTTTTCGTGTAGACTTTTTGGTAAGTTTGTATCATGATAATTGTTTGCCTCCCGTCTCATGCATGTACCGAATTGATCGGTATAATATATCGTTTTCACTCCTCTTGACGTGTTGGAGACAACTACACTCTCCAAATTCCCAGAAATTCCTTCTAATTCCTGTGATTAAACAATAAAATACACTTAGTGAAGAAATATTCATGTTATCTCAAATATGATTAATAACGAATATATAATTGTTCTTCACAAGGGCTAAAATCCCCAAATTAAGCATTAAATTTGTATCTTTTTTTCCTCACATCAAATACCCCCACACTTAAATCCTTGATCGTCCTCGATCCATTGGAGTGTAAAAGTTAAACATAAGAGATAATTGCATGAGATTTTGTTGAAGTTATATTGTTGGTTCAAAAACTAATTTCACAAAGCAAATTGGGTACTCTCATTTCATCATGATTACTAAGAGAAATATAGGTTGATCAAATATAGAATCTATTTCAATAAATTTCACAAATTCGAAGAGTTTACTAGAGCAAATGATCTCAACCGAAAAAGATGATTAAACACCATCATTCAACTCTTTTCACTCCACAATTCACAAGGATTATCATGAAAAAGCATAAGTGAAAACAAATTTTTCCGTTTTGCAAAAATTGTTTCTTAAATGTAATTTGTCACTTTTAAACCGTTCGGTACGTTAGTACTTGGTTCATCTTCGATTTCTACTAAATTTTCCCTAATTGCGCTCGATTTTTGAACCCCTTTTCTTTCCTTTTTATTATTTTTATTTCTTTTCTTCTTTTCTTTTATTCTTTTTATTATTTTTTTTTCTTTTGTTCATGGTTGCTTTCAATGGTCCCCATGTGTGTCCTTTGGGATAACAAGTGGTCATGACTCACACCACTCATTAATTAGTCAAACCCCATGGATCCGTGCAATCTTTAGCTAACAAGTGGTCATGACTCACAACACTCATTACTTAATCAATCGCACGGACTCGACAATCGAAAGCACTTTAATCCGTGATTGTAGAAAACTTTTTCGCATCGACTCTTGATCATGACTCACACCAAGAACCGGCTACTTTGGTTTACTACGATTCATGCACCCCTTTAGCCAACAAGTGGTCATGACTCACACCACTCATTACTTAATCAAGGTGCATGAGCTCATCGAATCAAGTTTTGAGCGCAAATTGGTTCCCGTTAGTGTAATTTTGAATTCCCATGAACAGTCGAGATCTTTAAGTGCAAATGGTCAAATTTTAGATTCAAGCAAAACTTACTAAATTGGTTCAAACAAAACCTTTTTAGAAATTCCAAGTTCAAAATGGGTTTATTTATTGAAAATGGCGTGTCATGTAAATCGAGGATTGATCAAATTGTCAAAAACTCATTAATTTGTGAAAATATTAATTAGGGCTTGAATCCCCGAAAGAATCTCTTAAAGATCTCAACCAAAATTCTTCAAATATTATGTGAAATAAAAATTTTGAGAGAAAAAATGGTGGTTCGGTGAAAATTCGTTTAAAAACCAACAATTAATTCAATGAAGTGGAGAAAAATCTTTTAATGCATTTTATGCTTGACTTAATTATTATTGATGCTTAGGGTTCAAAAATAATGTTAAATATTCGAAAAATTCGATTAGAAGAGGAAACATGCCAGAAACTATTCCGTTATAATGCAGTTCTAAGTCCGTTACAACGAACATTGAGGTCCGTTACAACGTACTTACTGCGTTATAACGGAGAACTAGCCGTAGCTTATTTTGAAATTTCTGAGCAAGTCCGTTGCAACGGACATTGAGGTCAGTTGTAACGGACATAGTTCTGGCAAATTTTGGGAATTTACCGTTGCAACGCAATTTCATGTGTTTTTCGTGTTCGTTGCAACGGTATTTTTACTTCCGTTGTAACGTAGATATGTCCGTTATAACGGAGTTTGAATGTAGAGGGAACTGCGTTACAACGGAGTGTGTCTCCGTTACAACGGAATATCTGGCGCCAGCCAGATTTTTAAATTTCTATCTAGTCCGTTATAATGCACATTGAGGTCCGTTACAACGTAGTTCCTAGCAAGATCACAATTTTTCAAATTTTCCCTGATTTTTAAATTTTTAATTGGGCTCATACAGGTCAAAGATTGTATGTTACCCCCCGACACTTAGAGATTACTTGTCCTCAAGTATAAAAATTGAAAATTTCAAAAAGAGGGATAATAGAGAGATACAACCTTTGATGCATGGGCGTGCCTCCCTCGCTAGCGCTCTTGTTTAACGTCTCGAGCTCGACTTGGCCGAGCTCATCATTGTGAGGTATCGTTGGGCTCTAAAGCTTGCTCCTCTATCCACCCGGTTTCGAAGTTTGCGTGATAGTGCTTGAGTCGATGGCCGTTCACCTTGAACGTTTTGTTCGTTTCTTCGCTTCGAATTTCGACAACCCCACATGTAGTCACATTGGTGATCATAAAAGGGCCGATCCATCGGGACCGAAGTTTTCCGGGGAAAAGCTTAAGACGAGAATTGAATAATAACACTCTTTCCCCCACATGAAAATCTTTCTTTTTAATCATTCGGTCATGGAATCTCTTGGCTTTTGCCTTGCACAAGCTCGAATTGTCATAGGCCTCTTGCCAGAATTCGTCTAGTTCGAGTAATTGAAGCTTACGCGCCGATGCGTCCTTCGGGTGGTCGAGGGCAAATTGCTTGATCGCCCAAAAGGCCTTGTGCTCTAACTCGACCGGTAGATGGCACGCTTTTCCGTACACGAGCTTGAAAGGAGTCATACCTATTGCCGTTTTGAAAGCGGTACGGTACGCCCAAAGTGCGTCTCCTAGCCGAGTACTCCAATCCTTTCGTGTCGGGTTCAGCACCTTCTCCAAAATAGACTTGATGTCTCGGTTCGAAAACTCCGCTTGACCGTTCGTTTGAGGATGATATGCCGTGGAGGTTCGATGGCTCACATGGTATTTTTCGAGGAGGCTTTGGAGATATCGATTGCAAAAATGGGAGCCTCGATCGCTTATTAGTACTCTTGGTATGCCGAATCGTTGAAATATATTTTTCTTCAAAAAATCCACCACCATTTTCGAGTCCGCATGCTTGGTTGGTACCGCCTCCACCCATTTGGTCACATAATCTACACACAACAAAATGTAAGTAACCAAAAGACGATGGAAATGGGCCCATGAAATCAATGCCCCAAACATCGAATGGTTCACACACATAGATTGAATTAAGGGGCATTTGATTTCTACGGCTCAAGTTCCCCGTCTTTTGGCAATTTTCACAATCTTTCACAAAGTTCGCAACGTCTTTATGCAAGGTTGGCCAATAAAATCCACATTCTTGTACCTTGTGTGTGGTACGTGCGATACCGAAATGTCCACCATATTGTAATGTATGACAAAAAGAAAGAATAGATTGCACCTCACTTTGGTGCACACATTTTTGAATTACTTGATCGGCGCAAATGCGAAATAAGATCGGGTCCTCCCAAACGTAGAATCATGCGTTACTTTTCATCTTATCGCGTTGCGCCTTGGAGAAGCTCGGGGGAAATTTCTTCGTGACGATGTAATTTGCTAGGTCGGCGTACCATGGCGCTTCGACTTGGGTCGCGAGAACGTGTTCCTCGGGGAATTCCTAGCGAATCGGAACGAGATCTTCGATCTTCAATGGAAGCCGACTCAAATGATCCGCTACGAGTTTCTCGCATCCCTTTTTGTCCTTGATCTCGAGGTCGAATTCTTGAAGCAAAAGGATCCATCGAAGCAATCTCAGTTTGCACTCCTTCTTCTTCATCAAATGTCTCAACGCGCCATGGTCCGAGAAGACTATCACCTTCGTACCTAAAAGATAAGAGCAAAATTTCTCCAATGCAAACACAATTGCGAGGAGTTCCTTCTCGGTGGTGGTGTAGTTTCGTTGGGCATTGTCGAGAAACCTCGAGGCGTAGGCATGACGTGCGGGTCCTTTCCTTCTCTTTGGCCGAGTACAGCCCCCACACTCGTGTCACTAGCATCGCACATTATTTCGAAAGGGAGCTCCCAATTTGGCGACTTGATGATTGGCGCGGAGCAAAGCCTTCCCTTGAGATTGTCGAAAGCCTCCTTGCACTTTGCGTCGAACTCGAATTTTATATCTTTTTGGAGAAGTTGGCACATCGGTTGCGAGATTTTCGAGAAATCTTTGATGAAGCGCCTATAGAATCCCGCATGGCCGAGAAAGGATCGCACGTCTTTCACCGTCTTTGGATACGGAAGCATCTTGATTACGTCGATTTTTGCCTTGTCGACTTCCATTCCCTTCTCCGAGATCAAATGACCTAGTACAATTCCATTGCTCACCATGAAGTGGCATTTCTCATAGTTCAAAACAAGGTTAGCTTCGATGCACTTTTCGAGTATTTGTGACAAGTGGCTTAAACATGATTCGAATGAGTCACCAAACACCGAAAAGTCATCCATAAAGACTTCTATGAATTTGGAAATATCATCGGAGAAAATAGAAAGCATACACCTTTGGAAAGTACCCGGAGCATTACATAACCCGAATGTCATACGTCGGTACGCGAAGGTACAAAATGGGCACGTGAATGTGGTCTACTCTTGATCTTCGGGTACGATCGGTATTTGAAAGTAGCCCGAGAATCCATCGAGGAAGCAATAAAATGGATTTCCCGCGAGTCTTTCTAGCATTTGATCGATGAATGGAAGCGAGAAGTGGTCTTTTTTCGTCACCTTATTAAGCTTTCGGTAATCGATGCAAACCCGCCACCCATTTTGAACTCGAGTTGGTACTTGATCGCCTTCATCGTTCTCAACAATCGTAATCCCCGTTTTCTTCGGTACCACGTGTATGGGCGAAACCCATTTCGAGTCGGTAATGGGGTAAATGATCCCCGCATCCAACAACTTGATCACCTCTTTTTTCACTACTTCCATCATGGGCGGATTGAGCCGCCTTTGCGGTTCGTGCGATGGTTTTGCTCCGTCCTCGAGAAGGATTCGGTGTGTGCACATGGAGGGAGAGATGCCTGGAATGTCGGAGAGTATCCACCCGAAAGCATTCTTATTCCTTTTGAGCACTTCGAGGAGTTTTTCTTCTTGCTCCCTTGGTAGATTCGAGGCGATTATCACCGGCAAAGTCTCCGCTTCATCCAAAAATACGTATTTTAGTCCAAAAGGTAGTGATTTTAGATCTAACCTTGGAGCTTGTTCGGTGGAAGGTGGAGTTCTCTTCATTGGAATTTCGAGGTCTCCTAGAAAGAGTGCTTGAACTATGCTTTGTTCTTCTTCCAACTCCGGCTCGATCCCGAATATAGGATCGTCACATCCTTCAAATTCTTCGAATGAGTTATCCACGACCTCTTGCACACAATCGTCGATCACGTCCAAAGCGCTCAAGTTGAGTGTACCTACAATGAGTTCTTTTAGTTTGTCAAAAATATTGAATTTAATCACCTCATCATCGAACTCCATCGTGAGTTCTCCCGCGTGTACATCGATCTTTGTGCGTGCCGTCTTCAAAAATGGCCGTCCAAGGAGAATCGGGGTTGAATCACTACTCCCCTCATTCATGTCCAACACGTAGAAGTCCGCGGGGAATAGCAACCCATTAACGGTTACTAACACGTCCTCAATCACCCCAACCGGTCGAGTCGTGGACCGATCGGCCAATTGAATCACAACTTGAGTATCATCTAGGGGGCCTAGATCTAGAGCCTTGAATATCGAGTATGGCATCACATTTATTGAAGCGCCCAAATCAAGCATGCATTTCGGCAATTCATGTTGCCCGATTTTGCATGGAATGGCAAACACCCTGGATCCTTGTGTTTTTGGGGGAGTCTCAAAATTGCCGAAACGCTTTCCCCCACACTTACCAATTCGTCCCCTTTTGGTTTCATCTTGTTCGTGCATAAGTCCTTGAGATATTTTGCCAATCGCGGTACCTCTTTGATAGCTTCGAGTAAAGGAATGTTTACCTCTACCTTTTTCAAGATAGCGAGCACGTCGGTATTTGATTCGACCGGTTTGGGGAGGCGCCTCGGGAAGGACGGCTTGACTTGAACCACTATCTCGGGCTCCCTTGCTCGGATCGGAATTTCTTGGCTCGTTGAAGCTTGGGTTGATATTTCCTCTTGGACTGGTACCTCCAATTCTTTCTCTTCTTCCACCTCCTTTGCTTTCTTTGAGCTCGTACCTATTTCCTTACCGCTTCGAAGCGATATTGCATTCACGTGCCTTTGTTCGAGTGGTGCTAGAGGTTGAGATTGTAATCGAGATGAACCTTGAGTTTCGAGAACATTGACTCGAGTAGCTATTTGATTCAATTGGGTCTCCAAATTCCCCACATGGCGATTCATGTTTGAGATTTCGTGCTTAAAGTCTTGCTTCAATTCTTGCTTCATCGACTCCATGTTTTTGTTTACCCCTCCGATTTCTTGCTTCAACATACTCATCATTCCCTCCATTATCATCTTGAGATCTTGATTTGGGTCTTGATTTGGAAGCGATTTTTGAACCGTTTGAGTCGCATTCGGGTGTTGGTACGTGGCCAGTTTTGCAACCGCTTGTCGATATGAATCGGGTTGAGCATTGTTGGGGTTCGACCAACTAAAGTTGGGATGGTTTCGGAGATTCGGGTTATACGAGTTCGAGGCGTCGAATTTCTTGTAAACGGCGTTTGCATCTTCGATCACACTCGGGCACTCATCGGTGTGGTGGGTATTTGCGAGGCAAACCCCACATGTTTTCGTTTCCTCCTTACCCAGAGCCTTCATGATGATCTCGAGCTTGTTGTTAAGCATGTCGACATTGAGGTCGCTACACGCATTAACTCGGTTTTCAACATTCCACCTCGATTGAGAATTGGTTCCCATCACTTCGAGTAGCTTCTTAATCTCTTCGAGATCTTTGTTTGCGATACTTCCCCCCGCGGATGCGTTGAGGAATTGACTCTCGGTGTAACCAAGCCCTTGTATGAATTGCTCGTATAGGTAATGGACCGCGACATTGTGGCTTGGACATTCCTCCATCAATCGGTTGAATCGATCGTAATACTCGTGGAGAGCCTCGTTTGGCTTTTGCGTGATTGCTAGAAGTTCTCGCCTAATTGCCGCCAATGTCGAATGTGAATAGTATTTCTCCTTGAAACGCCTAGCCACCTCATTGAAATTGAGGGGTCCTCGTAGGTTGTAGAACCAATCTTTCTGCCCTTCACCTAGCGAATAAGGAAAAATAAGAAGTAGAATATCGTTAAATGCCTCATAATTTGCATAAATGTTTAGTTGAATCTTAAAATCTTTCAAATGCTTGTGTGGTTTTCAGGGTGCCAAGGGGCCAGTTCGTTCGAACTGACTGGTCCGATTCGTTCCGGATGGACCGGGGGTACGGGGATGCGACCGGGGGTCTTGAAAGACATGGATAGGTTCGTTCGAACGAACCTCAATTCGTTGGAACGAAGTGCCCCCTGTTTTGTAGAATGTTGTTTTTGTTTTTGCGATAACTTTGGCAACGAAATTCGAAATTTTAAGTTCTTTATATCGATAAAATCGGCATCATTCATACTTTCATATAAAATTATTATTAAATGTTAATGATAAAAAAATCTTGTGATAGTGATATAATACGATTATGTCACGAATTCAAACATGAAAGGCATGATCCCTCTTAATACTTAAGTCATGGAAATGTCTTCCATATTCACAACCACTATGATCGGTACTACGTATCACATGGGTTTAGGCCAAAGCCGACATGTGTTATTGTAGCTATTGAAGGGGTGGCAAGCGTTAAGTAAGTACCAATGAGGGTTGAGGCCAAAACCGACTTGTTAGTAGTTTATTTGAACGATACATTGAGTATGGTTGTGACTTAACCATCCAAGCCAATACGATTGGAGTTCCGGGGCATAGATAGGATGCACACATGGAATTAGGATTGTATGAGATACGATTTGATACCGAAATCCTATAAAGGTTCAAGAGTCGCAATAGATGCGATTTGATATAATCCTACCTAAATATCGAGATCCCCCCAGTCTGCCAAAGCAACTTGTGGGAGGATCGTGATATATGGCTCTTGAGTGTTATGGACTTGGAATCCCGTATCGGTATGAGGGTTACCGGTTCGATAAAAATAACATATTTATTTATTCATCATGTAAGCATATAGATTATGTATGCACGGTTATAAGCTTAATCTTCATTTATCCATTGAGAATCATGTTTTCTAGCAACAGCAAAATATATCGATAAGATCGATATAATAGATAGCTAATGAACCGAAATTACCATAATTAACCATGAAAGTTAAGAATTGTTCTTAGACTTAAATGGACGTGTTGGACACGGAGATGCTAGATTCGGGGCTCGAAACTTTGACTTTAGAGAAAACCGGTTCGATAAACTTAAGAAGGAATCAAATGAAATTACGTGCCTTGTGGTGGCATGTATAGACGCAAATTTTCAAAATAATTTTGAGAATTCGGATGCATATGAAAGTAAATCGCAATGCTCAAGAAATTGTTTCAAGAGCTAGAGCGTGTTGAATAGTTCAATATGGCTCAAGGAGTTGGTTAATTTTAAGACGCCTTGCGGGTCTTTGATTAACACTCACGTGTTGATGGTACGAGATTTGATCTTCGGGACCGAATATCATATGCATTCGATAGATAAATCGATCCCGAAATTGCATGAGATGCAATATAAAATCGAATCGGAGATGCTTAGAACATCCGGGGAATCCAAGGCATGAGACGCGTGGATGTCCTTGTTATTCCAGGGTGGGATAGAAAGAAATAAAGGTCTAAGGGTATTTTGGGAAAATATTTTCCAAACAGAAAGTTCGGGCAAGGATCGGAGTTGTCCAAACTAAAGACTCAAAGAAAGGTAAAATCTGAGGAGGATTAAACCTAGAAGTTGATTGCTTCATTTGGCATTGTCGTCTTGACCATATAAACGAGAATCGCGTATCTAGATTCCCTGAGATGAATTACTAGACTTATTCGAATTAGATTTGATTGATTAACGTGATACTTATTTGTTAGGTAAGACGACAAAATGCATCATTCTCCAAAGGTTGGAGAAAGATCCAACGAATTATTGAAAATTACATTTAGATGTAAATGATCTGATAAGTTCCGAGGCAAGAGGAGACTATTGACATTTTGTTACGTTTACGGACGATTATAGTAGATACGGTAATATCTATTTAACACGTTCCGAAGCGGAGACTTTTGAAAGGTTCAAAGAGTTTCAAAAAACGAAATACAAAATCGACTAGGCAAGAAAATCAAAGTCCTTCGATAGGATCGAGGATGCGAGTATTTGACCAAAGCCCTTTGATAGGATCGAAAAGGCAAGTATTTGAGTCATGGGTTTGATGATCATTTAAAACAACTGTGGAATTGTTTCACAATTATCTTCACCCGGAACATTGTGATGTTTTCGAGATGAGGAATTGAACGCATGTTGGACATGGTTCGACAAAATGATAAGTCAAATGGATCTCCCAAAAATTTTTTGGTGATATCCCCTTGAGACCACGGGACTAATGAATGGTTGCATATAAGATATGGACCATAAACCTTCTAATCGGTACAAAAGACGTCATATGAGATATGGATCGGAATGGTTCCGAAGTTGTCATTTGTGAAGATTTGAGGATGTGAGTATATTTCGAAATATGTTTCAGATAAACTCTATCCCAAGTCTGAGATTTGTTCATCATATATCCTTAAGTAAACTAAAGGATGTTAGTTATAACATCCCGACGAAAATGAGGCTTTCGTAGCTCGAAGAGAATACCTTCTTGGAGGAGGACTGGATGCCCACAAGTTTGGAACTTGATGTCGTTTATCTTTATGCGGGATAGTGGGAGTAGAATAAATCTTGAAAGAGTTCGAGATCTGAAAATGAACATTGTACCGATGAAAGTTGACACGACTTCATCAAGAGTTGACAAACGCGAGTCGAACACACAAATGAATTTTTCATAGATCAAGTAGGCTATATCATAAGCCGATAAATACGGATTTTTCGTAGCTAATGATGATATATCGAAATCATTCATGATGATTCGATATCCTACAAGGAGGATATGAGAATAACGGTTCCACACAGCATGGTGCCATTAAATCTGAGATTCAATCTGTGCAAGTTATCAAGTTTGGAACTTGATTTCATTACTTTCCGGGTTAGACCCGTAAAATGTGAATTGGTTTTCAAGGTGAAAACCGACATGGACAGGAATTTGCATATATGCAAATCTAGGCTAATAGCGAAGAGTTTCAAGCAATTCATAGTTAGACTATGAAGAAACATTTTCACATGTTACCATGCTTTCATACTCTCTAAATTATGCTTTCCATGGTCGCGTATTATGACTATGTGATATGAAAAAATGGATGTCAAAACCGAATTTCTTAAAAAAAAATTATGAAAGGATGTGTACTTGACACAACCTTACAATTTTGTCGATTCATAAGAATCGGAAATAGTATATACACGCTTTAACTATCCATATGATGGATTAGAGAAAGCTTCTCGGAATTGGAATATTTATTTTGACAAGGTTATAAATTGGTATCACATTGTCGAAACGAATGAAAAGTTTGTGTACACATGAATGTTTGTGAGAGCCGCATTATATTTCTTGTGTTATATGTGGACGATATGTGAATCGTAGGAAACAACATTCCGATGTTTACGGAAGTCAAGAAGTACTTGCGTACTTGCTTCACTATGAAGGATTTAGGCGAGACCGCTTATGAATTAAGCGTGACGATCTATATGATAGATCTAAGAAGTTTCTCAGTCTAGATCAGGGACATATATCGACATATTGTTGAAAATAGTTTTCAACATATAACTCCTTGGAGGAGTTCTCTCCCAATGTCGAACGGCACAAAATTTTCTAAGGCTAGATGTGTGACATCAAGCAAAGGAGAAACTTATCATAAATATGATTCTCTACATTTTTGATGTTGAAATTTATCGTGTATGCCATGATATATATGTGGTCATATGTACGCATGAAGCGTCTAATTTTGTTATCAATAAAATCCAGGGGAAACACACGAGTTTGAATGTAATATGATTACTTGAGTTTAACTCGTGTGTGTGTGTGTGTGTGTGTGTGTGTGTGTGTGTGTGTGTGTGTGTGTGTGTGTGTGTGTGTGTGTGTGTGTGTGTGTGTGTGTGTGTGTGTGTGTATAATGGTTATACACAATGTATGCATAATAGTTATGCATACCTTACCCCATCGGAATTCGCTTTGAAAGCAATAAAGATTGCCCTTGAATACTTTGAGAAAGAATTCAGTATTTTATTTTATCTATAATGGTGTGGCGTGTTTTAATATGTCGTTGTAAAAACCCCGAACAATCAACAAAATTTGTAATATATGTTTGTACAGTGGCAAATGTATAGATTCGTTCCATGGGGAGCAATTGCGTCAAAGATTTAATCAAAACTAGACAAAAATTAACAAGAATGAATCACAGGAAATAGTCCGTTATAACGGAAAGAGAGTCCGTTACAACGGAGATTAGGGTAATTGTTAACGCAAGGATTGATATGAAGGTCCGTTACAATGGAGGTAATTTCGTTACAACGAAAGTGGTAGTCCGTTGTAACAGAAACAAGTAGCGTTATAACGGATTGGTTGATCCGTTACAACGAACTAGTATGTCCATTACAACGCACTAGTATGAGTGCTACTAAATGCTTTTCCTCACTGGTCCGTTACAACGGAATTAAGGTGCGTTACAACGGAGTACCAACAGACTGAAAGTCAGGTACAAACCGAAAGGTCCGTTGTAACGCAATTTATGTCCGTTATAATGGAACTTGTTTTGGATTTCGAAGTTGTAATTTGAATTGAGGATTGAATTAAGGGTTTGTTTTGAGATTCAAATTGAAAAGTAATTAAACTAAGTAACATGCATTAAGATCACACAAACAAACAAAGAAGATTTCGAAGGCAAAGATTCATTAAACCACAAATTCTTTATACAAATCCAATTCAATTAAAACTACAAGAATTACAAGAAAGGAAAGAAAACACCTAGAGAGATGAAGTGAGCTTCGAGTCTCGTCTTGGATGCCTTCCTCGTTGCCTTGAGATGCTAGTGAGCTAGACACCTCGCACAACTCGTTCCTTTTGTACCAATCCACTCGCCAATCGAAGTGAGCTCCGTACCGGTTGAGTGAACTTCGAGATTTGCAAAGGATTAATTGGAAGGAAGCTCCCGATCAAGTTAGAGTAAGCTCGATTCTTTGCTTGTGCGGATTCGGCAGAAGGAAGCTCTAACCAAATCCCCACAACTCGATCTTCGTCGAAGTGTAGACCAATTCACCGAATGAAGTGAGCTTCTATTCGGTGATCGATCTTAGAGAATTATCGTTCGATTTGCAATTCTAGCGTGTTCTTGAAAGTTTCTTGGACTTGTTAAGAGAGGGAGAGGGAGGGAGAGAGAGAGAGAGAGAGAGAGAGAGAGAGAGAGAGAGAGAGAGAGAGAGAGAGAGAGAGAGAGCAAAAAGGGTAAAAATGCGTCCCAAACTCGTGGCCATTTTGGTCCCAATTATAGCACTCACGGAGTCTTCTTATTGGCCACGAGTTGGTGGAGAGGATTGAGGTTAATGAGGTAATTTTCACCAAAGGTAGGTGGGAAGGATAAGGGCTAAGGATTGAGTGGTTTTCGTGTAGACTTTTGTGTAAGTTTGTATCATGATAATTGTTTGCCTCCCGTCTCATTCATGTACCGAATTTATCGGTATAATATATCGTTTTCACTCCTCTTGACGTGTTGGAGACAACTACACTCTCCAAATTTCCAGAAATTCCTTCTAATTCATGTGATTAAACAATAAAATACACTTAGTGAAGAAATATTCATGTTATCTCAAATATGATTAATAACGAATATATAATTGTTCTTCACAAGGGCTAAAATCCCCAAATTAAGCATTAAATTTGTATCTTATTTGACTCACATCAAGAGTTGTACCAACGGCAGTTTCCAAACAGGTAGCACGACTTTCGATCATGAAGTGTGTACGTGTTTTGCTTAAACGAAAACACGGTTATGTGGAAAGGTTCCTCACATCCAATGGTTTACGATTCTATTTACGGAGGCGAGTATATTGCGGTTATTAATCGTAAAAGGAAGCGGTATGGATCAAGGATACATGACCAAACTCGAAGTAGTCACGGGTTATCGGATTTATGGTTGTGTATTGCGTGGTCGCAATAGTACAATCCAAAATGTCGAGGTCACACCCGCTTTTAGTCAATACTCATAAAATTTCATTTGATCCATGAAATTTTATGAAAGATGTGATCGTAGGTATATGGAAGTGTTCCAAACTTTACGAAGATTAACACTAGCGGTAACGTAGCGGACCCGTTTAAAAAATCGCTCTCTCTAGTCACGCGTGACTGTCATGCGATGACTATGGGTATGGAGATACCTAGAGGATGAAGAAGAGAGTAGAGTGTAGTTATCTAATACGATAGTCCTCGCAGGTTATGGGTATGGAAATACCCATAGGTAGACGATGTATCACCCAAATACTTAATCCATATGAATGCATCCCTTTAAAAAATTTGTTTACTTAAATTAATATGCATTCATCTTATATGAAAACTGTGTGCGGGTTGTGTAATATGATTACATGAACCCTGATTTGGGCTTGTGTGGACGTCGGCATAATACGTGATTACGTGCAGTGAAATCGTCACACTTAAAATTTCATTTCTAAACATACCTAGTCGCAGGTCAGTTTGCTTAAGAGAGAAGCACATCTATTATCCGATAATAGACTGAACGCGTACACTAGTACGTTAGCCGAGGAGATGATTATGTTTTGCTAATCATGGGACAAGGTGCTTGTCAAATCGGGAACGTAGATATATGCTAGGTGACTTATATTGGATATGACCAAAGCTGCGAGACCATGACATGGTTTAGTCATTATGAATGGACTCGCAACGAGTAGGGTATTAGGTTCTTCACACTTGAGGGGACCATTGATTGAGTTACGTGCGTAACACAATGCTTTGATATGATCTTACGCCTGCCATAAATGGGGGCCAAAACGGTCATCATTGGGTATTGTTCGAAACACCGAATTCAATATGAGTCTCCAAGATAGTAATTGTTTATTCTGAAAGGAAGAGATATCTCTTAGGCACCGCTCGATGAGTTGATTAATGAAAATTGTGGCCACAGTCAATGATATTAACGGTTAATATCGATTGAAATTGTTAACTCAATTCGGAATCGGGGAATAAGTGTAATTAATCAAAACATAAGGATGACTATTACCATGCCTTTTGATTAACGTATATCGCTAACAAGAGAACTAATAACCGTTATTCGAGATAGGCACAATGATCACAATCATTTTTCGTTTTAACATGGGTAGCCATGATGGAGAGACTAGATCCCGTTCATGGGCTTGTAATGCTTGACAGCTTACTGCCATCGTTAAACAAACCTACACGGTCACATAACGAGTCATACTATGTCGGACTTGATTGCAAGTATTGGCACATAGGATGTGCATTGGCTTTACCGTATATTATACGCGGGTTGTATTCTCTACTATAGTGTATATGTGATATACATGAGTACCTTTTAATTAGATCTGAAACTGAGTAGGAGACTTAAGGAAATACAATTTTGGATCAACGATAAAATAATACGTATAAGGACAAACGAACGCACGCGTTCGTGGACATAAATAATGTGTATATTAGATGCACATATGTATATTGGATATACATAGTTAAATTGATAAGAAACGGTTTTATTAAGAAAACCAAAAAATTTAGTTTAAACAGTTTTAGTAAAGCTGGCATAACTTTTAGATAAGAACTCCAATTTGAATGGTTCAAATTGGGTTGATTATGTCATAAGATTATCTAGAACTTTCATGAATAAATATATTTCATGAGCGATTTATCAATTTCGTTTTAATGGAATACCGAAAGGATGCGACAATTTGACATACAGTTAGTAAAACCATCATAACTTTCGTATCCGAACTCTAATTGGGCTGGACCAAATTGGGTTGGAAATATAATAAGATTATCTACAACTTTCGGGAAGGTTCGAAGTCGGTTGGAACGATTTAACAATTTTGTTTCAACAGAATACTGAAATGGTGCATGCAGTTTTATATTTGAAAAGGTGTATAATAGTTATACAAACATTTTGGCCCATCCTTATCCTATGTAGTATATATAGGATGTTTCTCTCTCCTCTAATAAGTTATACCTGAATCTAATTCAAATTAGACTAACTGAGATTCAGTCTAAGAAGTCCAATCCAGTCAATCATTCTATCAAACGCGATCAAGCAAGTTCGCCGGTGCATCGTCTAGGCAGGTGCATCCGCGACCGAGGTGCTACGACTCACGGTGGATACGAGTAGAGGAGTGTGTGTTTTGTAGCTCTTTGTTTGTGATCAAACCGGGGAAGTAAACGAGTAAAAGGTTGTGGAAGTGCGTGGGCGTGGGACGCACGAATACAACCGGAGACGTGTCAAGACGGTGGGAGACGTGTGGTATGGGACGCTTGGGCTAGTCACCAACGTGACACCGGAGAAGAGAAGGACGTGAGCAATCAACCCTTTGTGTGTGATCAATTTCACACCGATAATCGTCTATCAATCTATGCATCGTACCCTCGAAGTCGAGGCGTGATCTCGGGTTTTGGGAACCGAACCGGGCCTTCATATCCGCTGCGCGGGCCCGGGGTCGGATCGATTCCCAACAAGTTTTTTGAGAGTTTAAGTTCAGTGTTTTTTTCAGAATTTAATTTGAGAGTTTTGGGAGTTTAAAAAATAAGATTTTGTGTTTAGAGTTAATGAGGTGCATGTACGCCATGTACCATGAGGCATATAAATAGGTGTATGTTTGTTGTAAGAAACAAGCAAAATCAATAAAGAAATAAGATATTTAGTTCTCTCTTCTTCCTCTATTCTAACCATTTTTCTACAAATAATCCAACAAACTAGTATCAGAGCGACGCTTGTGAGAATATTATGTCGAATTCGAGTTTTCCTTTCAATTCCCTCGGCTTACGAAAGAAAATTATGCGAATTGGTGTATCATGTTGAAGATTTTGCTTGGTTGTCACGAATGTTGGGATGTCGTCGAGAAAGGCCACACCGAGTATGAAAAAGAGACTGTGCTAACAACTGTCCAAAATAAAACTTTGTATAAGAGTCGAAAAAGGATTCACAAGCGCTCACAGTCATTCATCAATGATCAGATGAATCGATGTTTGAAAGAATGGCTAATGCGGTGACTTCTAAGGAAGCATGGAAGATTTTACAAAACTCTAACCAAGGAGAGGATAAAGTTAAGAAGATGCATCTTCGAAGGCTAAGAAGTGAACTTGAAGGTTTGCGGATGCAAGAGTCCGAATCTGTTGCAAATTTCTTCTCGAGGGTTATGACCATAGTAAATCAAATGAAGCGATAGGGAGGAAAGTTTGAAGATGATTGGGTCATTAAGAAGGTTCTTCGCTCGTTACATACGAAGTTCAAGCATGTGGTGGTATTTATTGAGGAGTCTAAAGACTTACCGACCGAACAGGCCCAAGAACTTGTGGGCGCTTGCTGAACTTGTGGGCTCTCTGCAGGCCAATGAAGAGAGAATCAACAAGAAAAGGAAGAACCGACCGAACAAGTTTTCTCCACGATGATTCTCTCAAAGAGAAAGTAGGTGATCATGAAATGAGTCAAAGTGGAAGAGGACGAGGACGAGGACGAGAACGTGGCCAAGGAAGAGGTCGAGAAATAGGAAGAGGGAGAGGAAGGGGAAGAGGTAAATACAACCCATCTCATATATTATTATAGAGAGAAAATAGAGAGAGAAAATTATGTGAAAAAATAGAGTAATTAAGAAGTGTACAAAACAATTCGACCCTTATCTCAAAAATTGTATCTATCTAATATTGTGTGTGCACCATTTGGTTCCTTGTATCTATCCATTTATTGGTGTGTATCCTTTTGGAAATGTCTATCTTTGTCCAATCACTACAACATATGGTTATTTTTGGGTCTGCCCGACCGTGATTAATTGTACTTTCAGGGTCTGCCCGATCCTGAAAATTATCAGGGTCGGTTGATTTTGGGTCCGTCCGCCCCAAATAGCAATAGGGTCGGTTTAATTTTGGTCCGTCCGCTTCCAAATGTAACAAGGTCGGTCATATTTGGGGTAGCCCGCCCCAAATGGTTTTAGGGTCGGTCAAGTTTAGTATTGGCCCGTCCCAAATGGTTTAAGTTGCCCGACCCTAACTAAAAACCGAGCCAAATTTTTTTTGTGACTGTCCACCCCAAAACGGATGGTGGGTACTGTCACACCCCAAAAATATAAAGAAGGGGATGCGGCAACCCGCCAGTACACAACTCGTATACCACATGCTCTTATATGATAATTTCACTAAAACAGAAATTCCACAACTCGAAAACAACGACACACACATTTATACATACATATGCATCACCATAACTTATATAATCCAACATAAAGAATCCTAGCGGAAGCATATAAACACATCGCGACATAAAACACACACACAACTAAACATGATGCAGCAACAAAGTGGCTCGCTAGCCAGAAACGAAAATGAACTAATATAAACAAGATGGAGGTTCCGTGATGAAAACGAAATCGTCGAACTCACACTCTAGATACCCGCTGCCCCCCGATGATCTGTCCACCGTACCTAGACTCAAAACATTCAAATAAAATGGTTAGTCACGGAAGTGATTAAGTGAGTGAGTTTTGAGCCTAACTTATTAAGATCGACCTTATACATGGCTAGCCAAAAATCTCTCTCGAAAATAATTATAAACATAATTTTTATTCTGAAATCATATAAGTATATAAATACTTCTCAAAGTACTTGTCCCGGCTTTTCGAAATCAAAATCACTTACCTTCATACATAGTCATATACATACTAATACTTTTATCCGGGGTGATGACGCTAATAACTCTCGACTGAAGTGCCAACCCGAGTTGATAGCGAATCACAGTTGGGCTGGAACAAAACAAAAGGGGAACACATCCACCCGACGACTGGATAACCTTGCGCCACAGTCAAACCCCTCATGGATCGGGACTTTGCACTACATCAAGTTAGCTACGCCTTTCCCTCAATAGAGTCTCTCAGAGACCCTTTATAAAATCGCAAGTCCCAGCTTACGTTTTAGACAAATTAAAATCATACATATAGAGAGCCTCCCGGAGACACTCACTAAAATCGTAAGCTGTAACGAGCATAATTAAGCACATTTTTAGGGTTTAAAACCATGCAAAATAATGTTAAATAAACATAAAAACATGCTATAATCTTTATATTCAACAATTCTTGAGGAAAATACTTTAATGATGAATTTATGTTTATTTCAGGTAAAAAAGGCCATATTTCGACAAACCAATCCCATGGCTGAATTCCTCTCGTCGAGACGAGCGTTTTCGATATAAAGATCGTACCATTTGGTGGAAGGACGAGAAAGTCGCAAAATCTCTGATGAAACGGGTCAGAAATCCTATTCAAGTGACCCGTTACACAATTGGCTACACAGAAACCAGCACAGCAGATCGCTTGACCCATAAACCTCACTCGCCGCACCAAAGACTACACAGGGGTCAACAGTGACCCAGTTCACCAAAGTCCACATGAATCCCTACTCAACTCCATCTGATCCTCTGTGGGGCTATGATCACGTGAACTTCACTACAGACCTTATCTCCCTCTCAACAAAGTATCTTACACGAATAACTACACAAACCTGCAACAGAAAATCCTCTCTCCACTATTCTTGCAGCCAATCACAACGCTCCTCTATCAGCCAATCAGATCAAAGCCCAACGGCCTAGACATCCCCTCCATTTCATACAACACCATACTCTCCGTTTAGCAATTGTAATAGAAACTTGAACTGAAACTATTCCCTGCAATTACTGCCCTGCAATTCACTGGAGATGAGTTCGTCTCTTCAAAAATACAGCGCCATGGCTGTTACGACGCGGATCTCGCCGTACGAGTTCGTTTAAGTTCTTTTCTCTCTCCTAGACACGTCGTAACAACCTCTGGGACCCCACGATACCCTCCCTTCTCTCAATTTCGATCTAAATTGCTCAATCCAGTGGAATTCCGACTATAAAATCCCCTGCCACAAGGATAACAAAGAAAAAACTTTCGTGGAGGTTTTGATGGAGCCAAGAGCAGATCCAGAAGAGAAAGGATGGGAGAAAAGAAATGGAAGAGGAAGGATTCAGTGTTATAAGTGTTTGGGATTTGGGCACATAAAGAGATCATGTAGGGACCCAATCAAGTGTAGAAATTGCCGTGAGAATGGTCACATAGCTTCTTTATGCAGGAAGGATAAGAAAGACAAGGAAGATCTACAGTACTCAGTTGAAAGAGAAAATGAAGAGAAAAATTATTACAAGCTGAGGAATAATAATAATAACCAAAATTATGGGTACAAAACAGAAATCATCTACATTAATAAGGATTTACAAGAGAAAGAATGTAATGGAATGATAAAGGAAGAGTTATGGGAAATTCGGCAATTGTGTCTGAGAAGGATTCCAATTCAGTACTGCAATGAAGATGATTTGGGTACTCTCCTAATTACAACTGGTAAAATCAAATCAATAAGGAGTATTAGGGGAGCAACAAGTATGAAAGAAGTGGTAGTGGAAATATGGTGTGTAAAAGGAGATAGATTTACCAATAAAAAGATTCAAATTGAGAATGGAAAAAATTCATTTAATTTCCAGATTTCCAAGACCTTCTCTCCAATTCCTGTTCAGAAAATGTGGATACCAATTAGAAAAAATACCATTATTGATCAGGAAAAAGAGGAAGATGAATGGAGGGTAATAAATGAATTAAAGGGGATTGAGAATCATTGTAAGGACCTAGTCCTTTACCTTGAAGCAAAATCTCCATTTTTTTCTGATGAGGGCAGATCATCTCCAGTGATATCATCTTCTCCAGTTAAGGATTCATCTGGAAAAAGGTTTTCAAATGTTAAAATGCAGAAAAATGGAGGACCAAGTTGCAGCAATGAGAATGATGAAACTCAGGTGTATGATGAAATGCTTGATCTTGATGAAGCTCAGGTGTTTGATGAAATGAACTTAACAGAAAATTATAAGGCAATAGTAATAAAGGAAAATATGCCTTATCTTAAGGAATCTAGCAGAGTAGAGAATGATAAATTATCTGAAAAAGAGATAGTCTCAGTGCCTGAAATTATTGAGATATCTAGTCTGAGTGTGAATTCAGAAAGTGAAGGAAGTGAAGAAAAAAGCTCAAGAAAAATACTCAGAAGAAGTGACAGATTAAGAAAGATAAAAGGGGAAGATCATGAGTATAAATATAAGGAAAAAATTCATGGATATGAAAAGATGCACCATAAAACAAGAAGAGGTAATAAGTTAAAAATGGATCCTCAAAAATTGTTTCTGGAGGAACATGATATTTACTCCTTATTGGACTCAGTAGGGATAGAAGTTAATCTGGATATGCAAAATATTATCAAATCCATGAGTTCAACCAGTGAGACAATAATGAATGAGACAATTTCAAACAAATTAGCAGTTATAAATGAGGATGAGGAATATGTGGAGGATGTGGAGAAGATAGGTTCTAATGAAATATAAAACTCTAAAAATATTAAATTGGAATGTTAGGGGGTTAAATGCAAAAAAGAAAAGAATTCAAATAAAAGATTTCATTATGGAAAATCATCCTGATGTATGTTGTATGCAAGAAACCAAATTAAGTGAATGTAATGAGAGATTAAGCAAGGAATTTCTAAGTAAAAACCTGGATGAATTTCATACTTTAGATGCTGTTGGCTCCTCAGGTGGAATTCTACTGGCATGGTCAAGTCATTTATTTGAAGAGAAATCTGTAATTAAAAAATTACATTCAATTAGTGTGTGGTTAAGATGTAAATGGAATGATCAATTGATGATATTTACAGGAGTGTATGGACCACAATTGATGGTGGATAAAAGGATCTGTTTGGATGAGTTGAGTGAATTGGGATTAAATATGAATTACCCTTGGTTATTAATGGGAGATTTTAATATGGTCTCTCATATTGAAGAAAGGAAGCATTTTGAAAACAGGCATTATGAGGGGATACAATTGTTTAGCACTTTCATAAATAAAAATAATCTAATTGATCTTCCACTCCAAGGAAAAGAATTTACATGGTCAAATTCAACCACAATGGCAAGATTAGACAGATTTTTGTTTAATTTGGATTGGTCAAAAAATTACCCTAATTCCACTCAATTGGCATTAACAAACCCTAATTCAGATCATTCTCCAATTTTGTTCAAAGCAAATACTTCCTTCCCTATTTTTCAGGGTTTTAGATTTGAAAAAGAGTGGATCAAAAATGAAGAAGTGAATGAGATTGTATTAGATCACATTGTTAAAGACAAAGCATCCACCTTTAATGAATTGTTTAAAAAAATAGAAAAGCTTGGATTTAAATTGAGAAGATGGAGTAACAATAGGAGAAAAAATTTGAAATTTCAAAAAGAAAATTGTGTGATCATTTTGGATTGGCTGGAGAAGAAGAAGGAAATACTGCCATTATCAGAATTGGAGAATTGGTTGAATATAATAATTAAAAGAAGAATGGAGGATATAATTGGAGATAATTATAATTATTGGAAAGTTAGGGCAAAAAATAAATGGATGGATGAAGGAGACAAAAATACAAGATTTTTCCATAATTATGCTACCATTAAGAAAAATAAATTGATGATTTCTTCCCTAATTGATCCAGGGACAAATGAGTCAACTTCTGATCACAAAGGAAAAGCTAAAATCTTGTTTGATTTTTATAAAGATTTAATGGGAACCAGAATTGAACCTAATTTAATGAACCCTATCATGAGAATTTCCTCTATTTTTGCAGGACAAAGATCATGTCTTGAGGAATTAGGGGAAGAGATAAAAATGGAAGAGTTGGATATAGTAGTAAAAAACTGGAAAAAAGGGAAGTCTCCTGGTCCTGATGGATTAAATGGAGAATTTTTTAGGAAGTATTGGCCCATCATGAAAGATGAATTATTTGATATCATATCAAATCAGGATGTTTCTGAAGGGTTAGGAGGATTTAATAAATCATATATTACCCTTATTCCTAAGAAGAGAAATGCTTGTTTAGCCAAGGACTTTAGACCAATTAGTTTGATAACTGGGGTTCAAAAAATAATATCTAAAGTGTTGGCAAACAGGCTTAAAAAGGTGATAAATGATCTGATTTTGCCAAATCAATTAGGGTTTCTAGCTGGAAGAGAAATAGCTGAGTGTTATATTTATGCTAGGGAAATGATTTTTAAGGCTAAAGCAGAAAAAAATCCCTTATTAGTGTTTAAAGCAGATATACATAAGGCTTTTGACACTGTTAATTGGGGTTTTATCCTAGAAATTCTGGAAGTAAGAGGTTTTAATGAAAGATGGTTGAGTTGGATTGAAAATTGGATATTTAATGGATCAACAAAGATAATTTTGAATGGGGTACCAGGAAAAACTGTGAATTTGAAGAGGGGAGTGAGACAAGGTGATCCTCTCTCTCCCCATCTATTCATAATTGCTATTGACTCTTTGGCCAGATTGTTAGAGGCATTGAAGAGAAGCAATTTTATAGAAAGACCCATATTCAATGGAGAAATTGCACTTTTTTATGCAGATGATGCTTTATTTTTTATAAAGCCAGATATGATCCAGGCAAGAAGACTGAAGTTTGTTTTGAATTGTTTTGGAAATAGTGCTGGCTTGGTCATTAATTTTGACAAGTCAGAATTCACTACTATAGCAAGTAATGATGGATGGAATCAGAGAATTAAGGAAGAATTAGGGTGTGTTATGGTAAAATTTCCAATGTCATATCTAGGGTTTCCTTTAAGTGACAAAAAGCCAAGGAAGGAGGATCTAAGAATTATCATAGGGAAGATGGAAAACAAACTTGAAGGATGGAAAGGGGCTTTGTTAGGGATAGGAGGGAGATTAGTACTAATTAATTCAGTATTATCTGCCCTTCCTGTGTATTTTTTTCAAGTTTTCAAATTCCCAAAATGGGCTCTAAAAGAGATAGATAAATTGAGGAAAGATTTTTTGTGGAAAGGGAATGATAATAAAGGATACAATTTAGCTTCATGGAAGGCAGTATGTAGACCCAAGGAAATTGGGGGATTGGGAGTGATAAATTTAGAAATATTTAATTGGGTTTTGGTGCAAAAATGGTTATGGAAGTTTTATTTACAAGGAAAAGGCCTTGGATGGCAGGAATTAGTTACCTCATTAGCACACAAAAATATTGAAGGGAAAAGAGGTTTAAAAGATTCAAGTTTTTGGAATGATATTCAATCTTATTTGGATTTTTTCTGGAGAAATACAATATTTGAAATCGGGGATGGAACGAAAATTAGTTTTTGGTATAATGATTGGGGGGAGGGACTCTTGTACCAGAAGGTAAATACCTTATTTAAAGAAACTCTAAAAAACACTGGTACTCTTTATGATTTTAAAAATTTGAGAAATTTTGACAGTGTGTTTAAAGACCCATTAAGTGCAGGGGCTAATATGGAATTATGTTGGTTAAGGAGGAAATTGAGTGAAATAAGTATATCTCCTGGAGTGGAAGATAAAGTCAAGTGGAAATGGGATAATTCAGGTATATATTCAACAAAAGCTGCATATAATACCATAATACAAGGGGTTTACTCTTATTCTAATTTAGGGGTATTATGGGAATTAGGGTTACCAGGAAAATTAGCTATATTCTACTGGCTTCTAAAGCAAAATAAGATCCAAACTTTGGATAATTTAGCAAAAAGAGGTATGATTCTAGTTAACAGATGTTACCTTTGCAAATACCAGTTAGAATCAGTAGAGCATTTGGTGGAAAACTGTGTGTTCGTGCAGCTCCATTGGGAGTTGGTATTAGCTGAATTTCCATTAATGAGTTTAGCTCCCTCGAGTGCAGAAATGATGCGAGAATTAACCTGTAGAGGATCAAATAAGGAAAAAAATCAACTATTTGCAGTGTTTTTTTACTGTATTTGGAGAGAACGTTGCAGGAGGGCGTTCTCAGATCAGATTAGAGAAGGATCACCTTTAATTGGGGAGTTTCAGCAGGATTTGAAGCTAATGAATCGAAGAAACAGAAGATTGGTTGAGGATTCAGAGAATTTCGAGGGTTTTCCGGAGTCTGAGAGTCGGACGCCGGTGACCTAGTTGGAAGGTTAGAGGTTTACTCGAGCTTAGAAGGAATTTCTTTCGGTGGATGGAAAGGAGGTGAAGTACAGATGTCGTGAGAATGGCAGAGAATGTGTTTGGTTTGGTCGTAAGAGAAGGATTGGGCTGTTGAGGAGAAGGAGTGGTGTGGGCCTTTGTTAAAAATTTCTTTAATGTTTCTTATTTTTGTGTAAAGGCCTGTTAGTGTTATCTTGTTTAATTTATTCTTTGATGAAGACATAGGCTGGTTTATGCTGGGTCAGCCTTTGATGTAATTATTGCTTCTTTTTTATTTATTATTTGGAAAAGAGACTTGATCTCTTTCCAAATTTACTCAAAAAAAAAAAAAAATCCCCTGCCATGGCGAGTCTTAGAAAGCACCCATACGAGCGGCCTTTTGGCCCTCTCTCTTCTCCTTCACCTTCGTACCCACTCTCTCATCATCACCACTCTCTCAATTCCACTGATTAGAGCTTAAGTCTCCACCTTTCTCTGAGTTTAGCTCTGACCAGAACACCCCTCGCCATTACTGCCACCTCAAGCTCTTCTAGTACCCACTCTCCCTTCTCACACCACCATACCCACTCCCAGAAGGTGTCTCAAGCATTAATTAGATTGATTCAAGCCCAAGCTTCGAGCTTTCTCAGTTTGGCTTCGTGACAGAATCAAGCTCCGCCATTAGAGACTTTCGAGCTCCTTCTATCCCTCCTGGCAGCTTCATTGGGGTGACAACAGACCATAGGAGCTAGCCAGATCATCTCCTTCTTCATCTCCCACCTCCATTTTCAGATTTGGTATTATCTCTCTTGTTAGGTTATTTTTGATATTTTCCAGTTTTGAACTTGTAGTTTGAATTAGAGTTTAGTCACTTGTTGATTTAGATCTTGTTTGAATCTTTGAATCCCCCTTTTATTTGTTTAATGCTTGTTTGAATTCTGTGATTTAGTTTAAGTTTAGTTGATTTGAATCTGTGAACTGTCTGATCTGTTTTGTTAATTAGATTAAAAATAGTTTTAGATCTGATAAAAACTCATAAAAATAGTTTTCTGAATCCTTATGACGTCTAGTTTAATTAGTAATTTAGTTCATGTCATTTCATCAATTTTCCTATTTGTTTAGATCTAATCATTTCCTCTCTGTGTTTTCTGTCCAGTAATTAGTCTTGCATTTTTAGTTAATTGATTATTGCATATAAAAATCTATAAAAATTATGATGTCTTGTTTGTTTGATTATTGATCTGTGATAAAAGTTTCAAATAATTTGGAGTTGTAATTTGAGCTATAAGAATTGTTGAACTTGATCTTTTTCTGTGATCCAGATTTGTGACCACTGCTTGTTTAAAGAATTTTAGATATTAATTGGCTTTACAAAGAGATTTGAAACTTGGAATATAGTCTCTTTCAGTGTTGAATTTGTTCTGTGCAATTTAGGAGAATTTTTGGGACTGTGAAAGTTGAATTAGAACATTAAACTCTAGAATTACCGTAATCTCCCTGTGGATCGATACCCTAACTTGCCATTTTGCTAAGTTTAGGAAGAAATAATATATTGTTGAATTACTCAAATTAAGAAAATAAACGACGCTTAAATTTCGAGTTTTCATAAGCCCGGCTTACATTTTATCCAAATAAAATTCTACATATATATAGATGATCAAATGTACATAATATACATTTTGTTGAGGTAACACGGTTTTTAAAGCAAAATACGATTTTTAAAGCAAGAATCCGAGACTATCATGTAAGGTCTAGAAACGCTCGTAATTGGATTCTTAATAATAGATAAGTGAGAGTAGCACTCACCCAATGGAAAGAACTCGATAAACAAGAGATTAATCGAAACGGCGCACAAGATGGAGTGAAAATGGAACAACTCGAAACTCGGAAGGAATTCTTCTTTTGATCTTGCCAACTCGCACAACTCAACCTCCTAAAGATTATGACACTTTTCGTTTTGCGAAATTTCTTTTTTTCCTTGACTTCTCCTCTTTTCCTCTCTTCTTTTCTTAGGGTTTCATGAGTGTTAATGGATGTATGGAAGGGATCTGAGTGAGGATGAGGTGTAGGCGCCCAATTATTGCATGGGTGAGGTGGATGGGTACATTACATGCATACCCTCAAAACTATCATATTCGTAAACCATTTAATTTACAAGTACATGGGGGTTTATTTTACAAACTCTATATTTAGTATTATTAAAACTTTGATCATTATGCAAATAAGACCCTATAATATATTTATTTAAAGAAACCATAAAAATGAAATTACGATTATACCCTTTCGAAAACTTTGACACATAAGAACTCGGTTTTGAACGTTGGAAGAGTTATATTTTTAATATGGATCTTATATTCTGAAATTTTAGGAATAATAATCTACAAATATCAAAACCCTATTTCTCCCATTCTCTCATTCCCTCTCCCTCATTCCCTCTATCTCCCTTTCTCTCACACCCTCTCCCTCATTCCCTCTATCTCCCATTCTCTCTCTCTCTCTCTCTCTCTCTCTCTCTCTCTCTCTCTCTCTCCCAGATACCACAAACAATGGAAGCTCGTCGTACCATCTCTCTCTCTCTCTCTCTCTCTCTCTCTCTCTCTCTCTCTCGTGATGGCGATGAAGAGAAAGAAGATCAAAGAAGATGAAACCCTAGGACGAATGACGCTGCTGACGACGACGAGAAAGAAGAGCCAAGAACCTTCGTCGACATCACAACAAAGCAAAGATTAGGCCAGAACAAGTGACGATTGCAAACCCTAGTCAGGTAGTGAGCGGCCGTTCTGCATTGTCTTCTTCGGGTTACGAAAACGAAACTTGAGACATGTAGTACTTTGAGTCTTTTTTTCTGACATTTCTTTGTTGTTTGGATATTTTCTTTTTGTGAATCGTTCATAGGTGCCGATTGCAACATTTTTTGAGTTATTTGAATGTTAATTAGGAATAATTACAACATTATTTGCCGATTGCAAACCTGGGAGGAGAATACGAGTAGTCCATTAGTAAAGAGTATTGGGATCATCATTATATAGTGAGTATTGGGATCATAGTACTCAAGACTTTCTAGCCATTATATTTGCATCAAGACTGTTTTTAGTTAAAAAGTTAGTTTATTTTTCAGGAGAGAGAAAAAACTAACTTTTAAACTAAAAACACAAATCTTAATGCAAATCTAATAGCTAAAAAATCTAATCTTGTTTGTTTGTTTTCATACATGATGAAGATGAATTGGCTACGAAGGCTTATGATAAGGTTAAAGGCATCACCGGTACCACCTATCTTCCATTACGTACGCTACCAAACATACCAAGAGTAAACTAGGTTTGGCATTTTGCTCCTTAGCAAATTATTTTTCTTTTCATTTCATGTTTTACATGGCATACCGAATTCTTTGAATATTATTTATGTTTAACTGATTTTTTTCCTTGATTTTTTATGTTGCACGACATTTTTTAAGATTCGATTTCATACTTAGATAATCTTCTTGGCTTCAGAGCAAAGATATTTGCATTTGATTAAATCGGGGTTGACATAAATGGCCGATATTGAAGGTTGCCACATGGCACTATTGCAGCCTCCGTCTTCCTCACAAAAGTTTATTATTTTCACCTTAATAACATCTTTTTCTAGCATAATTAAATTTAAATATATGCTAAAATCGAGTTTGTTGGACTTGGTATAGTTTCTCGAGCATTATATAAAAGCATAGCGACCAACATAAAAGATAAACCAGACAACTTGAAATTTAAAATTTGAACTAAGAAAAAAGAGAAACACTTAACTTCCATTTAATTTATTTATAGAACAACAAAAACATATATTCAATACCATATAGTAAGATAAAAATGAAATAACATCACAACAGGCATTTCATGATATTACTTCAATATTTTTCAGGTTAACAGTTGTATCTGCAAACGCAATTATTAGCGGATGTGCAATTTGAATTGAGAAATAAAGCTTCGCCATAGAAAGTTTTGCAGCATATATGGCAAAAAACCCTGCCATGTACATCACAAACATAAGGTGCAGGCAAAGGGATTTCCTCGGTGCAGATATCAAATATAACACTTGCAGGTGTACGTCCCTCCATCATTGTACCTGATTTGTTTTGAACAAAATTAGCATCTAAGTAATATATAGAAAAGTATATTAAAATAAATTAATTACATTACAATTTAGTTCCTATACTATGGATATAAACTTTTGGTTCATAAATTTGATTCCTTCTCTCTTTTTTCTTTATTAATAACTATTTATGTATAGTCAAAAAGTTCATAAATCATATTCCTTCTCTCTTTTTTCTTTATTAATAACTATTTATGTATAGTCCCGCAGAATCACGTAATATCAAGTAGGGGGCAAATATCTGTACACATCATTTCACAAAAATATCCTCGACGACGTCCTCTTTTGATAATAACTATTTGATTTAGAAGTAATTAACTCTCATTTTGAATTAACAATTTTGAATTAACATCCATCCAAATTAACATTTCATTATTAATATTCTTTAAATATTTATTTGGTGTTTCTTGTTAATTATACATTAATTAAATGTGTTAATTAACAAGGAGTGAAGTCATCGAGAATGTTTTTCTGAAATGGAGTGTACTTGTATGATTTTCCTATCAAGTATGTCCCAACTAAGTAGGTCATATCACGATTTCAGTGCAAAATATCAGAACCTTATCTATGACTCTTTGCAATGGGAAACATAGAAGTACTGTTGATGTGTTATGATATATTAATAATTTAGTAAATATCTTCTCTAGTTAAGCAAATTATGGTTGAAACTTGAAACATAAAAGGGCAAATGTAAAAAAATACAGTACTTATATTCTAAAGTCTACACACAAAAAAAATTAATATTCAGTTTGAGAGATAATAAAAGAGATTGATTACCAAAACAACAAACGAGAAGAATCATGAATACGATCCAGATTATTGCTTCTTGGTTCTTCATGTCTTTTACTTTATTATTCTTGTTTTCCGTCCTGCCTTTATATCGAGTCAAGAGAAAATTTCTCGAACTAATTCTGTACATAATTTGAGAGATTTGTTATGGTATATAGTGCTAAAATTTCATTAATTACATTCATTCTATGAATTTAATACCTCATGCAAATCAATTTATTACAAAATCATGGATATTAGATTTGATAGAGAGATATATTTAATAAAGATAAAGAGAGAGGGAGAGAGTTGAATATTGAATATTGAATATTATAATGTATTTACATTGATTAATAGGAAAATATTTCAAAAGATTTGATGTCATGTAAAAAATAAAAAATTACAATGATAAATTATGATCATTACCTGAAGAAAAATTTAATTGCATGTGAATTAGATTTTGGGCGTTAACTGATAACTCTTAATAGACTTTATCAATTCTTTAACGGCGAACTTAGCCCAATTAAATTTTTTTATTTTCGAAATATCGCTAACGAGGCCGATATAACTATTAGGCAACTCGTCATTAGCAACGGGTGCAAGAACGACACCTATTACTAACAAACAAAATTTCCTAATAAAATCGTCATCGAATTCATTCTTATTGCAGATGCTATCCGATATTCCGTCGAAGGTGAGGATGTCCGCAACATACACACATAATACATACACACACATCATACATACACACATCATAATACATTGATATAAGCGGATTTTTGATATATATTTTAGTAATAAAACATGGAAATTAAATGGTAAATAATGACAAAATCATTATATAATCATTATTTTAAACTTTTCATGAGGAAAATACTTTAATGGTGATTTTGTGTTTATTTCAGGTAAAAAAGACCAAAACACTAGAAACGAACCCCATGACTGGATTCCTCTCATCGATACGAGCAATTTCGATATAAAGATCATACCCATTGGTGGAAGGACGAGAAAGATACGAAGGATTTACTCAAATGGGTCACAAAACCTATACAAACCAATCCGTTACACGAAGAGCTACACCTAGGGATGTCAACGGGACGGGTCGGGTTCGGGTAAGCCTCCCCCATACCCGAACCCGAATTTTCGGGTATTACCCGAACCCGAACCCAAAATACCCGCGGGTATAAAACGATACCCGAACCCGAATCCGCGGGTAACGGGTATACCCGCGGGTATGCCCGTTACCCGAAATCGCCAGGAGCAGCGAAATCGCGTCGTCGACGCCGCCAGGAGCAGCGAAATCGCCTGGAGCAGCGAAATCGCCAGGTTTCGTCGCCAGGAGCATCGTTGCCATGAAGGTCCGTCAGCAGCGAAATCGCCAGAGAGCATCGTCGCCATGAGCATCGTCGCATCGTCGCCAGGAGCATCGTCACCACTCGCCAGGAGCATCGTCGCCACTCGCCATGAGCATCGTCGCCAGGAGCATCGCCGTCAGCAGCGAAATCGCCAGAGAGAAGAGGAAGAGGCGACGACAGGAGGAGGAGGCAGAGCGCAGAGGAAGAGGCGACCACGGGATTAGGGTTTTAAGTTTTCGGGTACAGGTTCGGGTTACCCGCGGGACGGGTAGTACTCCGCCCGTACCCGACCCGAACCCGGACCGGGTAAATTTTTTTCGAATAGTACCCGACCCGCGGGTATTTTTTCGGATATTACCCGCCCCGTTCGGGTCGGGTACCCATGGGTTCGGGTATTACCCGACCCATTGACATCCCTAGCTACACCAAAACCAGCTCACCAGATCTTGTGACCCAGAACCACGACCCACTGCACTAAAGACCATATAGGGTCAAAACGTGACTCGTTCCACCAGCGCACGTGGAATCCTTTGCCTAACTCCACACCTGATCCTCTGTGACTCCAATCCCATGTAGCTCACGCTGAAGAATTCTGTATCCTCGCTGTCCTTCTAGACTACACGATCGGCTACACCAATATTACACAGAAAATCTCCCTGTCTAATGATTGACCACCCAATCAGAACACAGAGTTATCTTTTTTTTTAAAAAAAAAAACCCGTAGGTATCCATTAAATATGGAGCAGCCAGAAAAAAAAAGTTCTTACAAAAATGAATAAAAACGCGGACCGACCTAAAAACAAACGACAAAATAAATCCTAACAATAATAATAAAAAAACAAGCCAACTAAGGGCCAGGAATGAAAGAACTTCCTAAATAGAAAGTATTAAATTCCTCTTTCCCTGATAAGTTTTATATTTTTGAACATTCATCTTCTCTTTAGCAAGGGGGCATAGCTGGAAGGCAAGAATCGGAGTAAGTCGAGCCCATTATCCTCGTCAGATTGGCCATACCATGCGCTTCCTGATTTAATTGTCGTGGTATATGAATAAAGGTTGGATCTTTAAGCCTCCTCTTCCAAATGATACAGTCCCGTGCCCTCTGCGTTGCCAGATACTGAGTAGGGTTAACGTCATCCGGATCGGTGAGCTCTTGGACAGTATTCACCACCTCTGTATTATCACAGAAGAAAATTACCGACCTATTCGGCATGGTGAGTGCGATAAACTCCATTCCCGCTGCTAGAGCCTTAAATTCCCCCGCCAATACTCCCTGATCGGCGCTACTCGGTTCGGCACATACTCGGATGATCGAATTTGCAGAGTTACGGATAATGTAGGCGTATGCCGCTCTCCCTTGGGGGTCTTGTGAGTAGTCTGACCAAACTAACAGATCAGACGCGGCCGGTGTTTGTTTCTGGATAATTTTCCTTGCGTCAGTACTGACCTGGTTTTGTATGGTAGTGTTCGTATACGCGGTTTCTGAGAAGAACAAGGCATAACTGCCTCTCAGTCCCCTCCATTTATCATAAAACGGAGGCTCTGTTTTGCATTTACAATAGGGAATAAAGAATAAATTCTGCTCTGAAATTAATGGCGTAAAATTGACTGGAGACGTCTTCTCCGTCCTCAAATCCCGCTCGCCATGGCTGTTACGAGCCCGTTCGTTTGTACTCGTCGTTTGGGTTGTTTTCTCTGCTCCATAACTATCGTGTGGACCCCACGACACCTCAGCCTCTCTCAATTTCGTGCAAGAACGGGATTTCTCCAGTCAATTTGAGCTATAAAAACCCCCGATCAAGCTACGACGAGATCATCCCTTCTCACGGCTCTTACCAGCCTCTCTCTCATTCTTACCCACTCCCAGTACCCCAATCCACTCTCAATTCCCCTTCTTTTCGCCATTAGAGATGGAGGTAACTCTGTCGAGTTCTGGAGAAGACGAAATCGCCGGGGTGAAGCTCTGGTCCTCTCACCGGTGGTGGAGAAGACGTACGACGCTCTCTGAAGGAAGAACGAAGCTCCAGTCCATCTCCTCATCCTCTCGCCAGCACCCTTTCTCGGTTTAATCTCCATTTTTCTTCTTTTTCTTCTATTTTTCTTCTTTTTCTTCTATTTTCTGGCAATTAAGTTTCTGTGGTATTTGTAAATCCTGGATTTTGACTGTTTTATACACTGTTCTGAGAATTTGAAGTCCTGTGAATTTCAATTCCCTGTTTTGTAAGGATTTTAATTACCGGATCTGGTGAACTTTTCTTTGGGATTAATTTACTAGAATTTTAAATGCCTTGAATTAAATTACGGGATTTGTAAATCCTAGATTTTTGGGTTGAAAAGAAGTTGATTTTCTTTGGAATCTTGTTTTCCAAGATTTTCCCCTATTTTTCTATGAAAATGAACTCTCATGGATTTTTAAAATCCAAGACCATGAATCGAGAGTAATTCCAATTGGGAATTTGATGTGTTGATTATTTTGAGGAATTTAGGAATTGAATTTAATAAGTCATAAAACTTTTGCTATTGAAATGATTGTGTTATTCTCATAGAAAATTAATTGGGAAAATTAGTTGGTTTATAATTAATCTCCTTAATTTTTATCTCGTCATTTTAATACTTGAATCAATGATTAATGGTTTATTATTAATTCATGATTTGAGTAAGGATCATTGAATAGAATTTTGATAATTGAGTAATTGGTCTATAATAACTCGAATTATTCTTAGTTTCATTCTTGAATTTTGTGATTACCTATTGGTCTATAGTTGGTAATTACCCTTGCAAATGATTTACTTTTGAGACATTCCTAGATGATCAACCCAATATATTTCGTCAAAGGAAACGAGCTTGGCATTTTTTTGGTTTTGAATCTCAACTCTTTGTTGATATTTCCTTACTTTTTTTCTTTTGACTTTTGTTACATCTCTTCACCATCCATACACTCTTTTTCTTGTGTTGCTTAATCTTTGAGATAAGAATTAAGAATTGAATTCACTCGTGATAAATTGTGAAGCGTTCGAACATCGAACAATTGTGCTTGTCATTACTTGTGAGAAAGATTTATATTGAATGTATTTGAATCGAGGCCACATCTCCTCGCGAACAATTACCCATACTTGCCATTTTACTTGAAATATTCAAGTATAGGAAATTTACGAATACAAACTTTGATACTCATGAATTAGAAATAAACAAACTTGTTTAATATAAAACGACACTAATTATTCGAGTACATCATACATACATACACACACACACACATCATACATACACGCATCATAATACATACACACATCATAATACATACACACAGGGACGGAACTGAAACGGATAGCACATTCAGACACATAATACATACACGCATAACACATACACACATAATACATTCACGCATATCACATACACACATAATACATACACACATATACACATAACATACATAAAAAAACATAATACATACACATATCAAACATACGAGCATCACACATACCCACAATCAGTGTTGCAAAAAAGGTATAAAACGGTAAAAAAAAAAAGGTAAAACGGTCACAGACCGAACTGTTTTTTACAGAAAATTTCAAAAAACGGTCAATCGTTTTTTTACTATCTTTGACCGTTTTTTAATCGTTTTTTTCATGAATTTTTTTTTTTTTTTTTATGAGTAATTTTTTTTTTTTTTTGCATTAAAACCCCGTAGGCGTTTTTTAGTAAATTTGGAGAGAGATCAAAGGCTCTCTTCCAAATAATAGTTGTAATTAGTAGAATTTTGTGTCTAATTCGTACATGAATAAGGTGTTAACTCTGATCCAGTTTATCATGGTTAATTATTTTGTGTCTAATTCTGATTGACGCATCTAATTAGTTGATTTTTTTTTGTCTAATTAGGTAGCTAAGAAGATTTATTCTGATATGTTTAGGTCGATGGGCATTTATTCGATATGTTTTATTAGTACTTCGTATGTTTTTTTAAATTTTGGACTTTCCTGTATGTTTAAGTTGAATTATAAAAATTGAATTATAATTGCTATGTCATAATGTTTTTTTTATTCGAGATCGAGAAGAGCAGCACAGCGAAGAAGAGAGAGATCGAGATCGGGAAGAGAAGCACATCACAGCGAAGAAGAGAGAGGGAGAGAAAGAGAGAGTGAGAGATAGATGGGTTCTCGGGTTCAATTTGAGAGAGAAGAGATAGATGGGTTCGGGTTCATTTTAGGAACTAACGGATCGGGTTAGAATTTATTTGCCATGTCATAATGTGAGGATGTCTAAAAAATCCACATCACCATACCATGTCACCATTTAACAGAGATTTTAACACCAAATGGACGGAGGGGGCATGTTGCACAATGTTTGAAAGGTTAGGAGGTAAAAAGTTACAGTTTTTTGTTTGGGGGGTAAGTTGCACATCTGGAACAAGTTTGGGGGGCAAAAGTGTATTTTTTTCTTAATCAATTGAGTCCAGTTGGTATTTTGCCTGTATCAAGGGGGTCCTAATTCAATTATTTCTTGGAAGAAATCTAGCCCGATATCTGAGATGACTCCAAAATGAAATCGGGTTTCCAGATCTTCGATTTGACTTTCATCAGGTTGCTTTTTTCCTTAGATTTTAAATTTTATGAAAGTTTATGCATCTATTTAATTGTACAATAAAATATAAAATTGATTTTATATTGAACTTTATTTGAGGCTTAAGTGCAAGATGAGTTTCATTGATGCAAAATTGGGTTCAATTGAGGCTTAAATGACTTGTAACTAATATGACATTTGGGAAAACAATCTAATTTTCAAAGTGTATATAAATATAAATTTTTTTGATGGATCCTGCAAATTTTAAAATGTGAATGAGTTGAAATTTTATAAGGATAAGGTTAGTCTAGTGTAATGAATATTTATCATTTTTTAGGGTTATACATGAAAATTTGGTTTCTTTTCATGATTACACATGAATAACCTCGAAATGTTTCTTCTTCTTTAAGTTTTCTTCTCATATTGTATTTCAGATATGTTGAATTGTTAAGGGTTTACCTGAAAAAAGTTATCCTATTTTCGGAGGTATTATTAAAAAATCACAGGTTAGATTTGGAGATCAGGGGACATTAGTCCCAAGCAATATTATTCAGACTATAATTAAAAATGGTAACATTGTACCAGTCGATAATAAAGAACACGAAGGTTATTGGGGTTAGTTATATGATTGGGGCTTAATTGGCTAATTGCGCATATTTGTTTTTTACTTGCTTAATAGGTGTATGCATAATCCGGCTCTTTGTTGAGATCATGAAGAGTAAAAGTTATGAACATAATTGATGGCTTTTATTTTAGACATTGCTTTTGAGAGAAGTTTAGTGTTTAATTTTGAGATGTAATATTAGGTTTTACTTTGGAGATGCAATTATGGGTTTGTTTTATTTTTTATTGCTTTTGAGATGTAATTTGTGAGAGATAAAATTTGTAATATACGTAAGTTTCATAATTTCCATGTCGCTAATACAAGTGTATTATTTTTGGTATCAATTCAATTTTGAAAAATATACGGTAATAATTGAAGTTTGTACCAACTACCATTGAAATGTAAAATCTAGTACAAAAATGAGAGAAAATAAGACAAGCAATTTGCAATTTGCAATCGAGTCCAAATGCTTTGTTAAAATACAATATAAGATCATAGTATCTAAAATTTACAAGCAAGTTGAAAATAAGTTTAAATTTAACAAACTATAAAATCAACAAAATTGAAACAAATTCAACATGACTTATACATAAATTCGGACTAAAATGTTAAAAATTTGCACTGAAGTTTTACAAACTTTGAAATAGCAATATGTGATCATGGATTCATAATACCTTAAAATTACAAATATGTCCAAAATAAGTTTGAATTCAACAAAATTCATAAAAAAACAACAAAATTTATACAACCAAGTTCTCTGAAATTAACAAAATCAGTCTTCACGAAATCAGTTCATACACAAAATCTTCATTCATCTTCTTCCTGAGTGCCCCTGCCTCATTTGTCTCGTGCATTGCGGCTTCATTTGCATCCTGAAAGAAAAAACCGAAGGAAGCTCGACAAAATGCAAGAACAAGATGCTTGAATTCTGAGGTACTTTCCTCCTCCTCCTCCTCCTCGAAAATGAGATGACTACAATTTGAGTAATAAAAAATATAAATAAATAATTTTCGAGAAGATTTGCAAAATCCCCCTTTATTAGCCTCATTTGCCCAGATTAACCTTTACAAAATAGAAACCTTATTTATAATAGTATATCGGATTTATTTTGCAAATTTCACTATTTTAAATTCTCAATAAATCCTAATTAGCGTCAGTAGCTCCATTCTATTTTATGTTTTTGAAATCCTAACTGTCCCCATCCAGCTTTAATTCCATCAAAATTAGCACGAGGAAATCAAAATAAGCCTCAATCAATTAAAAATGATCCTTCTCATTTCTAATCATGCAATTACTCATGATTTCGTCAATTTTTGACACTACAACAACATAAAAATCAGTTCCAGGTAAACTAGTCAACAATCAGGAAACATTCAATCAATTCAGTCTCTACGTCCATGTCTCAATAATTGATATAATCTGTCTGAACAAGAGAACTTAGAGCTGAATAATTTATCCGACCAAATTAGATTCGGCTATTAATTGCTTTACCATGAAGTTACTTGATGGGTAAGCAATTAAAAGAATGTTCATGACAAATCTACAAAACATTTGGAATTATATGGAGTTAATGAAGTCGGTTTAGAGATCAAGATGATTACTCCAAGATAGTCAAAGCCAACTCATACTCACTCATGATGATCTCAAATGTTGTATTATCTACAAATACTACAAAGTCGGTTTAGGAGTTGTATAAATAAGGCGTAGTTTCATTTCATATATCATCACAATAGAAAGAAAGAATAAATAGAAAGAGAAAGAGAGAGCTAGGGAATTTTTAGAGAGAGAGAAAAATTAAGAGAGAGAAAGAGCGATAGTTTTGTAATCCAAATATTTTGTATAATAAAATTAGTCTTTTGAATATTAAATCGCTGATGTGAGGTTAATAAGGCACAAATTTAATGTTTAATTTGGGGATTTTAGCCCTTGTCAAGAACAATTATATATATTTTATTAATCATATTTGAGATAACATGAATATTTCTTCACTAAGTGTGTTTTATTGCTTAATCACAGAAATTAGAAGGAAATTATGGGAATTTGGAGAGTGTAGTTGTCTCCAACACGTCAAGATGAGTGAAAACGATATATTATACCGATATATTCGGTACACGTGTGAAGGAGAAGCCAAATAATCATCAACATAAGATATTGCACCAAACTCTACTCGAAAACCACTCACACAATTGCCACTCTACAACCCCACCTACCTCACCTACCACCCCCAACTATCCTCAATCCTCTCACCCATCTCTCGGCCAATGGGAAAGTCCCAATGACACTATAAATAATACCCCAAGGCCTATGGGCAGGATTACGCTCTTCGGAGCACTCTCTTTACCCTTTTTTGCTCACTCTCTCTCTCTCGCACTCTCTCTCTCTCTCTCTCTCTCTCTCTCTCTCTCTTAGCAAGTCCAAGAATCTTTCAAGAACACGCAAGAATTACAAAATCGAACGATAATTCTCTAAGATCGATCACCGAATTGAAGCTTACTTCATTCGGTGAATTGGTCTACACTTCGACGAAGATCGAGTTGTGGGGTATTGGTTGGAGCTTCCTTCATCCGAATCTGCGCAAGCAAGGAGTCGAGCTTACTCTAATTTGATTGGAAGCTTCCTTCCAATTGATCCCTTGCAAATCTCGAGTTCACTCAACCGGTACGGAGCTCACTTCGATTGGCGAGTGGATTGGTACGAAAGGAACGAGTTGTGCGAGGTGTCTAGCTCACTAAGCATCTCAAGGCAACGAGGAAGGCATCCAAGACGAGACTCGAAGGTCACTTCATCTCTCTAGGTGTTTTCTTTCCTTTCTTGGAATTCTTGTAGTTTTAATTGAATTGGATTTGTGTAAAGAATTCGTGGTTTAATGAATTTCTTGTTTGAATCTAGTTCTTGCTCAATTCTATGTTCTTTTGCATTCGATCTTTTGGCCCTCTTTTTGTTCTTTTGTTGCTCTCTTTTTACTTGCATTTTAGTCATTAATTAAGATGTTAAGCAATCTCTGATCAAGTCTCAATTCAAAACCCCAAACCAAATACTAAATCTGATTTATGGGACTTTTCGTCGTAACGAAAGTTTCTGCCTTTTTCCAGAAAAGTTTCTGCCTTTTGCCGGAAAAGTTTCTGCCTTTTTCTGGCTCGTTTTGATTCATTCTTCCACGCATATACTCCTCGGGGAACGAACTTCTATATTTCCACTATACACATATATTTCCAAACTTGTTGATTGAATTGGTTTTCACATACAACGATATCTCAAATTAAAAGTGATTGAAAACCCGCTCATCAATCGCTGCGCAAATTTCAACAAGTGGTATCAGAGCGACCGAGGTTCGATTACGGACGTTGATCGAGGTAGTTGATGGCTTCAAGCGTTGGAGCGAGTATGGCGCAGTCGATGGTATCCGTATTTACGGGAGAACATTATGATGTATGGAGGATAAAAATGCGGACGCTGTTGTTATCACAAGGTCTATGGGAGATTGTCGAAAGAGGCTATGTCGAACCGTTGCCTGGACAAAATCAGTCCGACGAAGAAAATATGGCGTTGTCGGAAAATCAAATGAAGAACGCTAGAGCCTTGTTCTTGATACAACAAGGAGTTGCGGAAAATTTATTTTCGCGAATAATGAGTGCTTCCATGGCTAAAGAAGCATGGAGCGTATTGCAGGAAGAATTTTAGGGGTCCGCGAAAGTAATCGCGGTCAAATTATAGGCGCTGCGGAGGCAGCTTCATAACCTTAACATGAAAGAGACAGAAACAATAAAAGAATATTTTTCGAGAGTTACCGAGATAGTGAACAAGATGCGAACATATGGTGAAGTTGTTACTGATCAAATTGTAGTGGAGAAAATTTTGATCAGTTTGCCGGAGAAATAGGAGTATATCGTGACGGCGATTGAGGAGACGAAGGATCTTTCTACTTTGACGATACAAGAGCTGATGAGTTCATTGGAGTCTCACGAAGAACGAAAATTGCAAAGAGCGAAAGGTTCGGTTGAAAGTGCTTTTCAATCGAAAATGAGTTTCAAGCCTCGGTATTATCCGAAGAACCAAGAAGAAGGAGGTTCGCAGAAGAAAGACGGGCCAAAGAGAAATTCCCATAATCCTCATGAAGAAAAACCAAGACGGTGGTGCAATATTTGCAAAAAAGATAGTCATACAACGGAAAATTGTTGGTCGAAGAAGAAAACGCAGTGTTTCAAGTGCAAGAGATTTGGTCATATTACGAGGGATTGCCGATCTCAGATAAGTAACCGAGCAAATTTTTCGGAAGAAAAAGAAGATCAGAGGAACATGTTTTATACATGTCACACGGCGAAAGAAGAAAAAGACAATGTATGGTACATGGATAGCGGGTGTACGAATCATATGACGGGTAAAGAAGAGATATTCCAAATTATCGATACCTCATACAAGACTATGGTTCGTTTGGGTAACAGAGATCTAGTCGAAGATAAAGGAAAGGGGAGTATCGCTCTTCAGAATAAGAACGGATTGAAGTTTATGCGAGATGTATTGCTGGTCTCGGATCTGCAGCAAAATTTATTGAGCGTCCAACAATTGATTTAGAACGGTTATATAGTTCATTTCGAACATAACTACTGTAAGATATATGATCGGCACAATAAAAATCAGGTGTTGGCGAAAATCGATATGGAGCGGTCAAGGAGTTTTCCCCTGGAGATTAGTTATGCTCCGCAATTAGCATGGCGAAGCGAGGTGACGAGCGATTCCGGTTTGTGGCACAAGAGATTTGGACATCTCAACTATATGACAATGAAGCTGTTAAGAGCAAAAAGAATGGTGCGAGGATTGCCGTATATCGAGATAAAGAAGGATACATGTGAAGGATGTATTCTAGGAAAGCAACACCGAGCATCATTTCCAACTGGCGCTTGGAGAGCTAAGGCACCGCTGGAGTTAGTGCATACCGATATATGCGGAAAGATGCAAACACCGTCGCAAAGGCAAAATTGGTATTTTCTTCTCTTTGTTGATGATTATTCGAGAATGATGTGGGTTTATTTCTTGAAAGAGAAGTCCGAGGCGTTCGAGACTTTCAAGAAATTCAAAGCTCTTGTTGAAAATGAGAGTGACCGAAAAATAAAGACGCTAAGGAGTGATCGAGGCGGTGAGTTTACCTCGAAAGAGTTCGACCGATATTGCGAATATAACGGTATTCGTAAACAACTGACGGCCGCATATACCCCACAACAAAATGGCGTTGCCGAGCGGAAGAATAGAACGATCGTGGAGATGGCGCGTGCAATGTTGAAGGAGAAGGATATGCCGAATACATTTTGGGCAGAAGCGGTTGGTACGTCGGATTATATTCTAAATCGAAGTCCAACACGATCGATGATGAACAGGACTCCAATTGAGCATGGCGTGGCGCGAAACCGTCAGTTCGACACATGAAGGTGTTCGGTTGTATATGTTATGCACATGTACCATCCGAGACAAGGAGAAAACTTGATGATAAAAGCGAGAAGTGTATATTCGTCGGATATAGTGATACGACGAAGGGATATCGGCTCTATAATTTGGAGAAGAAAAAGTTGGTAATTAATCGAGATGTCATCTTCGACGAAAATTCTTCTTGGAACTGGGAAGAAAATAAGGTGCAAGAAGTTAGAGGAGCACCAACTATTATCTCGTTTGGTGAGCCGAAGATGTCGATTATCGCGCCACATGGAGAAGGAAGTTCTTCGGGGCGAAATGGGTCGAGTTCGAGTTCATCTCCGGAGTCGAGTCCAAGTCCGAATAGAGAAAGAAGAGAAGAAGAGATGACGCCGGAAACAACACCAAGACGTGTGAGGAGTTTGCGAGATATTTATGAATCTTGCAATTTCTCGGTGGTCGAGCCACAGAGTTTCATGGAAGCGGAGAAACACGAAAATTGGATTAAGGCGATGGAGGATGAAATCCAGGTGATTGAGAAGAATAACACATGGGAGTTGAAAGAGCGACCAAATGATAGAGAAGTTATCGGAGTTAAGTGGGTCTACAAGACCAAGTTAAATCCAGATGGGTCAGTGCAAAAATATAAAGCACGACTTGTTGCCAAGGGGTTCAAGCAAAAGCATGGAATCCAGATGGGTCAGTGCAAAATATAAAGCACGAGACATTTGCTCCAGTCGCGAGGCTAGAGACGATCAGAATGTTGATCGCTTTAGCGGCACAGAAGAAATGGAAGTTATATCAGCTAGATGTGAAATCGGCTTTTTTGAATGGTTATCTCAAGGAGGACATTTATGTCGAGCAACCAGAAGGGTTCATAGTTGAAGGGGAAGAAAACAAAGTGTACAAGCTGAACAAGGCGTTATACGGGCTGAAACAAGCACCGAGAGCATGGTACAATCAAATCGACAAGTACTTCGTCGAAAAAGGGTTCGAGGAAGAGCAAAAGCGAGCCGACCTTGTATGTCAAGAAGAAAGGTACCGATATTTTGATAGTCTCGTTATATGTGGATGATCTCATTTATACGGGAAGTGACAAGAAAATGGTAGAAGAGATCAAGAAGGATATGATGAAGACGTACGAGATGAGTGATTTGGGTTCGCTACACTATTTTCTCGGTATGGTGATATGTCAAGGTGATGACGGAATATTCATTTCTGAAGAGAAGTATGCCAAGAGTATTTTGAAGAAGTACAAGATGAGTGACTGCAAGTCGGTGATGACCCCTTTAATGCCGAATGAGAAGTTGATACCTGATAATAAGGAGAACAAGGCGGATCAGTCGGTCTATAGAAGCTTAGTGTGCAGTCTGCTATATTTGACTGCGACAAGACAGGATATTATGTATGTTGGGAAATATCCTCGACCCCGGGCCCGCGCAGCGGAATGAAGGCCCGGTCCGATTCCCTGATTCCCGAGATCACGCCACGACTTCGAGGGTACGATGCGAATAGAAGGACAGATTCATACCAGTGCCAAATTGATGGCACACGAAGGGTTGATCGCCGCCTTCTATTTCCTTCGGTGTCACGTTGGTGACTAGCCCGTACGTCCCATACCGCACGTCTCCCACCGTTTCGACACGCCTCGGGTTGTCTTCGTGCGTTCCATGCCCGCATGATTCCATAGCCCGTTACTCGATTACTTCTCCGGTTTGATCACAACGAAGAGCCACATGTGTCGCTCCTCTACCCGTATCCACCGTGAGTCGTAGCACCTCGGTCGCGGATGCACCTGCCTAGACGATGCACCGGCGAACTTGCATGATTGCGTTTCGATTCTCTAGATGGAGAAAATTATTTTCTCCTTCTCTCTCAATCTCTTCGCACTCTTTCATCAAGTGATTGGAGTCTCTTAATTTCTGGATTAATTCTAAATTAACTCCATTAATTTTCTGGTTGAACTAATCTAATTATTCAACTGGTTGGACTGATGAGAGAGAGAGAAACATCCTATATATACTCCATAGGATAAGGATGGGCCAAAAGGTATGTATATCTTCTATACACCTTTTCAAACAGAAAACTGCATACACCCTTTCCGTAATCTGTCAGAACGAAAATATTAAATCGTTCCAACCGACTTTGAACATTTACGAAAGTTGTAGATAATCTAATTATCTTTCCAACCCAATTTGGCCCAGCCCAATTGGAGTTCGGACCCGAAAGTTACGGCCGTTTTACTGACTGTATGTCAAACTGTCGCACCTTTTCGGTATTTCATTAGAACGATACTGATACTTCGCTCAAATGAAATATATTACAACATGAAAGTTCTAGATAAGCTCATTATCTAACTAACCCAATTTGAACCATTCTAATCGGAGTTTCCTACTGAAAGTTATTCCAGTTTTACTAATCTGTTTCGTATGCCCACGAACGCGTACGTTCGTTTGTCCTACGTACCATTTTAGCGATGATCCAAAACTGTATTTCCTTCAGTCTCCCACTCAGTTTCAGATTTACCTAAAAGGTACTCATGTATATCACATATACACTATATCAGAGAATCTGGCCCGCGTATCAAATACGCTAAAGCCATGCACATCCAATGTGCAAAAACTTGCAATCAAGCCCGACATAGTACGACTCGTTGTGTGACCGTGTAGGTTCGTTTAACGATGGCAGTAGGTCGTTTCCATGGCACTACAAGCCCATGAGCGGGATCTAGTCACTCCATTATGGCTACCCATGTTAAAACGAAAAATGATTGTGATCATTGTGCCTATCTCGAATAGCGGTTACTAGTTCTCTTGTTTGCGATATCCGTTAATCAAAAGGCATGGTAATAGTCATCCTTATAATTTGATTAACTATACTTATTCCCCGATTCCGAGTTGATTTAACAAATTTCAATCGATATTAACCATTAATATCATTGACTCTGGCCAGAGATTTCGTTAATCGACTCATCGAGCGGCGCCTAAGAGATATCTCTTCCTTTCGGAATAAACAATTCCTATCTTGGAGACTCACATTGAATTCCGTGTTTCGGACAATACCCAATGATGACCCTTTTAACTCCCTGTTACGGTGAGCGTAAGATCATATCAAAGCATTGTGTTACGCACGTAACGCAATCAGTGATCCCCTCAAGTATGAAGAATCTAAAACCCCATCCGTCACAAGTCCATCTATAATGACTAAACCATGTCATGGACTCGCGGCTTTGGTCATATCCAATATATGTAACCTAACATATATCTACGTTCCCGATTCGACAAGCACCTTGTCCCATGATTAGCAAAACATAATCATCTCCTCGGCAAACGTACTAGTGTACGCGTTCAGTCTATCCAATAATAGAAATGCTTCTCTCTTAAGCAAGCTGATCCGCGACTAGGGATGTTTAGAAATGACACTTTAAGTGTGACGGTTTCGCTGCACATGGTCCTCAACCATGTCGACGTACACACAAGTTCAAATCAAGGTTCATGTAACAATCATATTACACAACCCGCACACTGTTTTCATATAAGGTGAATGCATATTTAATTTAAGTAAACAAAATTTTTAAAAGGAATGCATTCATATGGACTAAGTATTTGGGTGATACAACGTTTACCTATGGGTATCTCCATACCCATAACCTGCGAGGACTATCGTATTAGATAACTACACTCTACTCTCTTCTTCCTCCTCTAGGTATCTCCATACCCATAGTCATCGCATGACAGTCACGCGCGACTAGAGAGAGCGGTCTTGTAAACGGGTCCGCACGTTCCCGCTAGTGTTAATCATCATCAGGATTGGAACATTTCCAATACCTACGATCACATCTTTTCATAAAATTTCATGGATCAAATGAAATTTTCTGAGTATTGGCTAGAAGTGGTTGTGACCTCGGCATTTTTGGCTTGTACTATTGCGTCTCACGCAATAAACAACCATAAATCCGATAACTCGTGACTACTAGAGTTTGGTCATGTATCCTTGATCCATACCACTTCCTTTTGCGATTAATAACCGCAATATACTCGCCACCGTAAATAGAATCATAAACTATTGGTCTTGTGGAACCTTTCCACATAACCGTGTTTTCATTTAAGCAAAACATGTACACACTTTGTGATCGAAAGTCGTGCTACATATTTGGACGTGCTTCATCTTTGGAAACTGTTGTTTGTTATAACTCTTTATAACCAACACGTCCTTCACACCATTATAGATAATAAATCCTGAATTCTTTCGCAAAGTATTCAAGGATAAACTTCACCTCTATCAATACAAATCCCGATGGGTTTTAAATATACATAACCATTATGTATATATTTGTATAACCATTATACAATCACAAGAGTTAGTCTCATGTAATCGAATTACATTCAAACTCATGTGATTCCCATGAATTTTATTGACGGTGAACTAGACGCTTTATTTGTATGACAGATAGCCACATACATATCATGACAGATATAATAGATCCTAACATCAAATGTAAGGCATCATATTATTAATTTTCGCGCTGCTTGATGTCTCACATCGAGCCGTTGAAAATTTCTGCCATTCGACATTTTGATTTGTCTCCCCTAAGGAGTTTACATGTTGAAAACCATTTTCAACAATATGTCGATATATGTGCTATAACATAGAACGAGGAACTTCTTAGATCTATCCTATAGATCTTCACGCTTAATTCATAAGCGGTCTCGTCTAAATCCTTTGTCGTTACAAGAAATATAACGCAGCTCCCACTAACCTTCATGTGTACACAAAGTTTCCATTCGTTTCGACAATTTTATAACAGTTTATAATTTTGTCAAAACGAATATTCCAATTCCGAGAAGCTTTCTCTAATCCATCATATGGATCGTTAAAGCGTGCATATCTTATCCCCGATTCTTATGAATCGACAAAACCGTAAGGTTGTGTCAAGTACACATCCTTTCATAAAATTTCTGTCAAGAAATTCGGTTTTGACATCCATTTTGCCACATCACATAGTCGTAATATGCGACCATGGCAAGCAGAATTTCGAGAATGTGAAAGCATGGCAACATGCGAAAACGTTTCTTCATAGTCCGACTATGAATTGCATGAAACTCTTCGCAAAAAGCCTCGCTTTACATATATGCGTATTCCTATCCATGTCGGTTCGTCATCTTGAAAAACCCACTCACATTTCACGGGTCTAACCCAGAAAGTAATGAAATCAAGTTCTAAACTTGATAATTCACATGGATCGAATCTCAGATTTCATGACACCATGTCATGTGGAATCAACTTTTCATAGCATCCTTGTAGGATATCGAATCATCATATGATTTCAATCTATCATCATTAGCCACGATAAATCCGTATTTACCGGCTTATGATATAGCCTACTTGATCTACGAAAAATTCCTTTGTGTGTTCGACTTACGTTCATCAACTCTTGATGAAGCCATGTCAACTCTCATCGGTACAATGTTCATTTTCAAATCACGAACTCTTTCGAGATTTATTCTACTCCCACTAGCCCGCATAGAGATAAATGGCACCAAGTTCCAAACTTGTGCGCATCTAGTCCTCCTCCAAGAAGGCATCTCTTCGAGCCACGAAAATTTCATTTTCGTCGGGACGTTAGAACTAATACCCTTTAGTTTCGTTAAGGATAAATGAACAATTTCCAGATTTGGGATTGAGTTTAACCGAAACAAATTTCGAAATACACTCACATCCTCAAATCTGTACAAGTGACAACTTCGGAACCATTCTGATCCATATCTCATATGGCGTCTTTTGTACCGATTAGAAGATTTATGGTCCATATCTTATATGCAACCATTAATTAGTGCCGCTGTCTCAAGGGCGTATCCCCAAAATATTTTTGGGAGATCCTATTGACTTATCATTTATCGAACCATGTCCAACATGCGTTCATTTCCTCTTTTCGGACACATCTCAATGTTCCGAATAAGGCAATCGTGAAACGATTCCACAATCATAAATGATCATCAATATTCATAACTCAAATATCGCCTCTTCGATCCTATTGAAAGGTTTAGCTCAAATACTCGCCTTCTCGATCCCATCGAAAAGCTTTGATTTTCTTGCTTGGTTGATTTCGTATTTCGTTTTTGAAACTCTTTGAACCTTTCAAAAGTCTCCGTTTCGGCACGCATTAAATAGATATTTCCATATCTACTTTAACCGTCCATAAACATAACAAAATACTGATAGCCTCCTCTTGCCTCGGAACTTATCAGATCATCTACATGTGAATATAAGTTCCAATAATTCGTTGGATCTTTCTCCAACCATTGGAGAATGATGCCCTTTGTCGTCTTGCCTAATAAATAAGTATCGCATTAATCAATCGAATCTAATTCGAATGATTCTAGCAATCCATCATATGGAATCTAGATACGCGAATCTCGTTTATATGGCCAAGACGGCAATGCCAAAAGAAGCAATCAACTACTAGGTTTAATCCTCCTCGGATTTCACCATTTTTGAGTCATTAGTTTGGACAATTCCTTGTCCGAACTTTCCATTTTGGAAAACATTTTCCCAAAATACCCTTAGACATACATTTCTTTCGATCCCGCTTTTGAATTACAAGGACATCCACGCATCTATATGCATTGGATTCCTCGGATACTCCGAGCATCTCCAATTCAAATTTAAATCGCATCTCATGCAATTTCGGGATCGACTTATCTATCGAATGCATATGATATTCGGTCATGACGATCAAATCTCGTACCATCAACACACGAGTGTTAATCCAAGACCCATAAGGCGTCTCAAAATTAACCTAGTCTTTGAGCCGCATTGAATCATTCAACGCGCTCTAGCTCTTGAAACTATTTCATGAGCGCTGTGTTTTACTTTCATATACACCCGAATTCTCAAAACAATTTTGAGAATATGCGTCTATACATGCCACCACAAGGCACGTAATATCGTTCGATTCCTTCTTAAAGTTTATCGAACCCGGCTTTCTCTAAAGCCAAAGCCTCAAGCCCCGAATCTACCATTTCCGTGTCCAACACGTTCCTTTAAGTTTAAGAACCATTCTTTGACCATCAAGGTTAATCATGGCAATTCTGGCCCAAAAGCTATCTATCATATCGATCTCATCGATATATTTGGTGTTGCTAGAAAACATAATTCTAAACGGATGATGAAGATTAACTCCTAACCGTGCGTACTTAATCTATATGCTTATATGATGAATATATGATAGTGTTATTTTATTGAATCGATAACCCTCATACCGATACGGGACTCCAAGTCCATAACACTCAAGACCCATATTTTACGATCCTCCCATAAGTGACTATGGCCGACAAATGAGATCTCGATATTTTAGGTAGGATTAAATCCAATCGTATCCAATACGACTCTTGTTCCTTTATAGAATTTCGGTGACGAATCGTATCCAATACAATCCATGTTCCGTGTGTGCATTCTATCTATGCCCCGAACTCCAATCGGATTGGCTTGGACGGTTAAGTCATAACCATATCCATCGTATCGTTCAATTGAACTACTCACGTGCCCGACTATGGCCTGAAACCACGTGAGTCCCCAATTAACGCTTACCACCCGCACCAATATATACAATAGTACGTGCCCGACTATGGCCTGAAACCACGCACTATGTCATATCAATCTCGATGGTTGTGGATATGGAAGGCATTTCCATGACTTAAATATTATGAGGGATCATGCCATTGCATGTTTCTAAATTCGTGACATAATCATATTATATCACTATCACAAGATTTTCAATATGCATATGATTTTATTTGGGAGTCTAATTATTCTAAATAATTATCTAATTATATGCTAGTATGATTGATGCCGATCAAATCGATATAAAGAACTCAAAATTCCGTATGCTGTTAAGAGCAAAAAGAATGGTGCGAGGATTGCCGTATATCGAGATAAAGAAGGATACATGTGAAGGATGTATTCTAGGAAAGCAACACCGAGCATCATTTCCAACTGGCGCTTGGAGAGCTAAGGCACCGCTGGAGTTAGTGCATACCGATATATGCGGAAAGGTGCAAACACCGTCGCAAAGGCAAAATTGGTATTTTCTTCTCTTTGTTGATGATTATTCGAGAATGATGTGGGTTTATTTCTTGAAAGATAAGTCCGAGGCGTTCGAGACTTTCAAGAAATTCAAAGCTCTTGTTGAAAATGAGAGTGACCGAAAAATAAAGACGCTAAGGAGTGATCGAGGCGGTGAGTCTACCTCGAAAGAGTTCGACCGATATTGCGAATATAACGGTATTCGTAAACAACTGACGGCCGCATATACCCCACAACAAGTTGAAGGAGAAGGATATGCCGAATACATTTTGGGCAGAAGCAGTTGGTACGTCGGATTATATTCTGAATCGAAGTCCAACACGATCGATGATGAACAGGACTCCAATTGAGCATGGCGTGGCGCGAAACCGTCAGTTCGACACATGAAGGTGTTCGGTTGTATATGTTATGCACATGTACCATCCGAGACAAGGAGAAAACTTGATGATAAAAGCGAGAAGTGTATATTCGTCGGATATAGTGATACGACGAAGGGATATCGGCTCTATAATTTGGAGAAGAAAAAGTTGGTAATTAATCGAGATGTCATCTTCGACGAAAATTCTTCTTGGAACTGGGAAGAAAATAAGGTGCAAGAAGTTAGAGGAGCACCAACTATTATCTAGTTTGGTGAGCCGAAGATGTCGATTATCGCGCCACATGGAGAAGGAAGTTCTTCGGGGCGAAATGGGTCGAGTTCGAGTTCATCTCCGGAGTCGAGTCCAAGTCCGAATAGAGAAAGAAGAGAAGAAGAGATGACGCCGGAAACAACACCAAGACGTGTGAGGAGTTTGCGAGATATTTATGAATCTTGCAATTTCTCGGTGGTCGAGCCACGGAGTTTCATGGAAGCGGATAAACACGAAAATTGGATTAAGGCGATGGAGGATGAAATCCAGGTGATTGAGAAGAATAACACATGGGAGTTGAAAGAGCGACCAAATGATAGAGAAGTTATCGGAGTTAAGTGGGTCTACAAGACCAAGTTAAATCCAGATGGGTCAGTGCAAAAATATAAAGCACGACTTGTTGCCAAGGGGTTCAAGCAAAAGCATGGAATCCAGATGGGTCAGTGCAAAATATAAAGCACGAGACATTTGCTCCAGTCGCGAGGCTAGAGACGATCAGAATGTCGATCGCTTTAGCGGCACAGAAGAAATGGAAGTTATATCAGCTAGATGTGAAATCGGCTTTTTTGAATGGTTATCTCAAGGAAGACATTTATGTCGAGCAACCAGAAGGGTTCATAGTTGAAGGGGAAGAAAACAAAGTGTACAAGCTGAACAAGACGTTATACGGGCTGAAACAAGCACCGAGAGCATGGTACAATCAAATCGACAAGTACTTCGTCGAAAAAGGGTTCTAGGAAGAGCAAAAGCGAGCCGACCTTGTATGTCAAGAAGAAAGGTACCGATATTTTGATAGTCTCGTTATATGTGGATGATCTCATTTATACGGGAAGTGACAAGAAAATGGTAGAAGAGATCAAGAAGGATATGATGAAGACGTACGAGATGAGTGATTTGGGTTCGCTACACTATTTTCTCGGTATGGTGATATGTCAAGGTGATGACGGAATATTCATTTCTGAAGAGAAGTATGCCAAGAGTATTTTGAAGAAGTACAAGATGAGTGACTGCAAGTCGGTGATGACCCCTTTAATGCCAAACGAGAAGTTGATACCTGATAATAAGGAGAACAAGGCGGATCAGTCGGTCTATAGAAGCTTAGTGGGCAGTATGCTATATTTGACTGCGACAAGACAGGATATTATGTATGTTGGGAAATATCCTCGACCCCGGGCCCGCGCAGCGGAATGAAGGCCCGGTCCGATTCCCTGATTCCCGAGATCACGCCACGACTTCGAGGGTACGATGCGAATAGAAGGACAGATTCATACCAGTGCCAAATTGATGGCACACGAAGGGTTGATCGCCGCCTTCTATTTCCTTCGGTGTCACGTTGGTGACTAGCCCGTACGTCCCATACCGCACGTCTCCCACCGTTTTGACACGCCTCGGGTTGTCTTCGTGCGTTCCATGCCCGCATGATTCCACAGCCCGTTACTCGATTACTTCTCCGGTTTGATCACAACGAAGAGCCACATGTGTCGCTCCTCTACCCGTATCCACCGTGAGTCGTAGCACCTCGATCGCGGATGCACCTGCCTAGACGATGCACCGGCGAACTTGCATGATTGCGTTTCGATTCTCTAGACGGAGGAAATTCTTTTCTCCTTCTCTCTCAATCTCTTCGCACTCTTTCATCAAGTGATTAGATTCTCTTAATTTCTGGATTAATTCTAAATTAACTCCATTAATTTTCTGGTTGAACTAATCTAATTATTCAACTGGTTGGACTGATGAGAGAGAGAGAAACATCCTATATATACTCCATAGGATAAGGATGGGCCAAAAGGTATGTATATCTTCTATACACCTTTTCAAACAGAAAACTGCATACACCCTTTCCGTAATCTGTCAGAACGAAAATATTAAATCGTTCCAACCGACTTTGAAAATTTACGAAAGTTGTAGATAATCTAATTATCTTTCCAACCCAATTTGGCCCAGCCCAATTGGAGTTCGGACCCGAACGTTACGGCCGTTTTACTGACTGTATGTCAAACTGTCGCACCCTTTCGGTATTTCATTAGAACGATACTGATACTTCGCTCAAATGAAATATATTACAACATGAAAGTTCTAGATAATCTCATTATCTAACTAACCCAATTTGAACCATTCAAATCAGAGTTTCCTACTGAAAGTTATACCAGTTTTACTAATCTGTTTCGTATGCCCACGAACGCGTACGTTCGTTTGTCCTACATACCATTTTAGCGATGATCCAAAACTGTATTTCCTTCAATGTATGCCTCCAGTTTATTGTCGAGGTACATGCAAAGCCCGAGTCAGCTACATTATATAGCAGCTAAACGAGTGTTGCGATACATAAAAGGAACCTCAGATTATGGCATTTGGTACAAGCCGACGAAGAATTTGAGTCTGACTGGATATACTGACAGTGATTGGGCAGGATGTCAAGACGACATGAAGAGTACGTTTGGTTATGCTTTCTCTCTCGGTTCAGGCATGTGTGCATGGTCATCGAAGAAGCAGAGTGTTGTGACTTTATCTTCAGCAGAAGCCGAATATGTGGCAGCAGGCAGAGCAGGGTGCACAAGCAGTGTGGATGAAACGAATAATGGCGGATGTTGGAGAATCACAAGAAGATCCTACCACAATTTATTGTGATAGTAAATCGGCGATCGCAATGAGTAAGAATCCGGATAATTATGATCGGACGAAACATATTGCGATTAAATACCATTATATACGCGAAGCAGTGGAACGAGGAGAAGTGCAACTGGAATTTTGCAGAACAGAAGAACAACTGGCAGACATATTTACGAAAGCGTTATCGAAAGACAAGTTTGTGCGTAATCGCGAGTTAATAGGCGTATCGAAGAAAATAAATTAAAGGGGGAGTGTTGAAATATTAATTTACTTTCTTAATATATTAGAGCAATGGAGAATCTTCTAGATCATCAAATGGAGAGGATAAGTGTAGAAGTATCATGACATTACACGATAATGTAGAATGGGTAAAGAGAAGTCCAAAGTTTTCTAGAGAACTCCAAAATGTCCCTCATGAAGCCTATATTTATAGGACTTGATGTAGTTGTGTGAATTAATTGAGATAGATAGTGTATCAACACATAGAAAGTGTAACACAACAATAGAGAGTGGAGACGAGTTAGAGTGGAAGAGAGCTAGAGAGAGAAAATTAATTTAGAGAGTGAAAGTGAAAGAGTTTGTAATATCTTGTAATACTCTAGTTTGAGTAATAAAATTAGTATTTTGAGAATCACATCGCTGCGCAAATTTCAACATAGGCATGGTGGAAAAAGGATTGTTCACCCATTTATCACCGGCTCCTAAGAGAGTCTCTCGGGCTGGAACGGCATGTCTATAGGTTTTTATGATAGGACAATTTGAGGGGAGGCGACTGACTTTGCTCAAGACTCGAGAGAAATGGGAGAAGGATTCTAGCATTTCCATGGATACGGCTAGAAGACAAGGAATAGTTTTCCAAGAGACGGAGAAGTGTGCACAAGCTGATTTATGTTCTGTTTTGACGGAGCAAATAAAATACTTAGACGGAATGTTTTAAAGAGACGGAGCATGTTATCTTGAATCTCAGCACGGATATTGATGCTAATCCAAAGGTTTAAAACTTACAAGTAGAAATTTTCAAATACTTGTACAAGCATTTTAGTTGCACTATATATATGTATAATGAAAAAGATGAATTGAAATTAAAGGATAATTTTTTTTAAAATTACCGGCAATCTTCGATGGTTTTGGGAAGAGACTCAAGGAGATTGCCAGCGACATTGAGAATCTTTAATTTGGATAGGCAACCAATTGAATTTGGGAGCAATTTGATTTGATTTGAGTGTACGTCGAAGACCTCCACATTCAATAATCTCGCCGTGAGCGACTCTGGTATATTATGTTTTAACATAATAAACAAATAAATTCAGAAACAAATAAAAAAGACCGATAATTTGTATTTGCTACAATTGAAATAAATTAAGAGATTACTGATAAAAAAATTACCTCGAGATTATTGTTGGAAAGGTCGATTCTAGTGACTAAACCGAGATTAATGGAAGGCGTAGGGATTGAATTCAAAGAGAGACAGCTCAAGTCTAATTTCTCTCCCTTGTCTTTCTCTATTTGTTGTGTTTTCCCAAATCTTGTTCTGTTCTTCCCTTCCATCCTCTTCTCTCTCTACTCATAAATAAACAAATACCAAAAATAAATTAGAAAGAAATTTGGATAGATAGATAGATAGACAAATAGAAAATCTTGAGTCCGGAATTTACTTTCTGTAGGAGAAATTTAAGAAATTGAATTGGTGCAAGTTAATAGATGTATCATGTTTGTATTATGTATGTACCTCTTGTTGGAGAAACGATGGAGCTTTCAGTTGAAAGAAAAAACTAGGGTTTGGATTTGACAGAAGAGGAGAAGAGTGCAAAGAGAAAACTTGAGAATACGTTGTCTTTGGGGTGCGTTGAGTTTCTCCTCGTTGAAAACGAAGAGACAAAGATGGTATTTAATGAAGGAAAATGTTGTACCTCCTCCTTATACTTCCCCTCAATTCTTGATGTGGTCATCATAAGGATTAATACCATCAAAACTTAACATCTTAATTATTGTTTAACATCTTAATTTATGATTTAACATCATAACTAAGATGTTAAATCATAAATTAAGATGTTAAACCATAATTAAGATGTTAAAGTTGATGGTGTTAATTCTTATGATGACCACATCAATTAAGATGTTAAACCATAATTAAGATGTTAAAGTTGATGGTGTTAATTCTTATGATGACCACATCAAGAATTGGGAGGAGTACAAGAGGGAGAATTCTTATGATGACCACATCAAGAGTTGGGAGAAGTACAAGAGGGAGGTACATCATCACTCTTTAATGAAAGAGTCAGGGACAGAGAGAGAGAGAGAGAGAGAGAGAGAGAGAGGGAGAGAGAGAGAGATATGAGAGGTTTGACTTTCGAACAGGGGACGTGGGAGCCAAAGAAATGATTTCAGCAGAGGACGGAGAGAAAAGCTGACACGGTACGTCCGTACGTACTTGAGAGTATACAACTGTACAGTAAGTACTCTGTGTGTGTGTGTGTGATTGATGAACTGTGGGCGGCTATGCAACTTCGGATTTGTCCTATTATCTCAATAAACAAAAGGACATTGATAGATCTCTCTGAAAAGGAGCAAATTATTAATAAAAATTTCGGTTTTAGACATTTTCTTCAAGTAGTGATGTATGTTTCCTAGTACTCTTCTCCACAAGCCTTGATGACATGACATGATATTTAAAATTTGATTTTACACATATAATTATGGAGTGACACTCCAATTTATGCTTTAACTATGTTAATTTATGATTTAGCATTTCATTAAATTGTCAAATCATAAATAAATGTGATAAAATTTAAGGTGTTAAATCATGTCCACGTCATCAAGAATTTTGGGAGAGAGTACTAGGGATGTCCAACATTTTTCTTTCTTCAAATATACATGCATCCATAGTCCATATAAAACAAAGAACTGTATTTTTGGATTAATTAAAAAAAAAATTGTGAGATGATAGATGACAAATTAGATGGCTCGTTTTATATTTTCACTATATTTTTCGAGTAATTTTATACAAAAAAAAATCACAATAAAATTGACAATATAATTTAAAATGCTCCATCCAATCATATTACATCACAATAACAAAAATACAAGGTCAATAAAAAAAGGTTATTTTAGCAAGCCCCTCATTTCTCCACCATATTATCTATATCATAAATTAACAATTAATTGGTAATTAATTAACAAAATAATTAACAAAAAGATACTTCATTAACACTTAATGGATATTGATTAAAAAAATGTTAATATATATGTGTTTTAATTATGGATTAATGTACTGTTAGTGGACTGTCATTTTGTAAATTAATTGGGTAATTAATAATTAATATGTGATATGGCGGTGTGGTGGGGAAATGTGAGGACACATTAAATTGGCTCCCAAAAAAATTTGTATCATGTTGTGCGAGGATATTGCACATATTTACTCTCTTTTTCGGCTGATATTTGAGTCTAAACATTATGTAAAGTTCAAAATTTAATGCTAAGTTAGGATTTGCTTGGTTTGGAAATAATGGAAGGGAAAGGAAGGCAAGGTATCGAAATTCTCAAGGGTACAAAAATTATCCTTGGTTTGGAGGGAAGGAATGAAAAGTAAATGGAAAAAATATAATTATATGTATTATATTATATGCTTATTTTTAAAATAATTCTATAAAACATAACAAATTAATTTTTGAAAGAATGATAGCATAAAATTTCAATATACAATATATTATAAACATCAAAAAAAATTTAAAGAATGATATATTTGAAAATAGTTAATTTTTGTCTAAAACATATTATTTTATCATCTCCATGTGTTGTATTACTTTTGATGTTTATTTCTCTTTCCCAAATCAAGCACCAGAATTTATTCGGTTCCCTACCATTCTTTTCCTCTATTCCAAACCAAACAAAATTTTAATAAATAAGATAGTCTGCCGAATTCTGCAGTAAATTTTGTATGACATTTGGTAATTATTTGGTTGTGATTCATTTAGTGTGCCGATCTAATTATGTGTAATCAAGAGATGAATATCATTTCATATTTTACAATAGAGTTAATAAATGTATCAACTGATTGATTAATCAAGTTTTTTTGAGCTCATGAGGACACGCAATTAGCCTCTAAATCCGGCAGCAAAACATGTACTGGTCGGCACCTTATATATGTCGATTGGGAGATTAAACGTAATTAATTAAAATTACATACAACTATCTAAAAGTTTGTTTTTATCTAAATAATTTCTTATTAATTAAATGTTTATTTTATTTAATTATTTACATATATGTATTATTTATTTATTTCGATTTAAAATTTTGACTTTTATTTTTGAAATACATATTTTATAGAAAAAATCTCACTTTTGTCTCCTGAACTATACAAAAAAGTACAAGTTGCCTCCTAAACTTTAATTTTGTTAATTTCACCCCCTGAATTCTTGATTATGCTCACTTTTGCCTCTTCCATCAGTTAACTGCCTAGTCATCAGTTAACTGATGATGTGGCACTATGACGTGGCAATTTTAAAATAATTTCAATGTTGACGTGGCAAAATTTATAATATAAAATTGCATCTATAAATTAAATCCATTAACTCAATAAATTAAATCCACTAACTCTTAATTCAACCCAATAACCATTAACCCACCTCCCCCCCCTCTCTCACTGACTCTCACCAGCCCTTGCATCAAAAATCCATATGTGGCTAAAATGTAAAAATTACTTAATTATATCAAAAAGAATGAAAATTTGCCAAAATGCCCTTGCATATAAAATAAATTGAATTATTTACCTTCTGAATATGTAATAAACCCACTGAGGTAGAATCTGGGCATATTTTAAATATCTCGACTTTCGCTTTTCAATTTCATTTATATACAGTTAATTACTAGTTAAATTACCAAGCAATTTCACAAAATATGTTATAATCTCACTGAAACGTTTGTAGTGATATTAAAATGGTTTTCTATAAAATATTTTAAAAATATCTTGTAGCAATTATATTTTAATGGCAAAACTCACTGAATAATTTACATAGAATATAATTAACAGTTAATTTCCGATTCAATGTCGACATATTTTACACTACGAAGAAATGTTTTGTACTTACACAAAAGACTTGAGCGAAAGTCGCACTTCCATCATGAACAAAGAGGGCACTACATATCAAAATTAGCGATTTGATATTTTTTCAAATTAACACTTATATGGTAATTAACTGGTTAATCCAAGCGAGTAAATTAAGAAATTATTTAGTAATTAACTGTATTTCCCTGATAAAAGTCACCAAAATATCTATACAGTAATTAAGGGCCATTAAATTAACGACCATAGTGTAAAACTGACTCAAAACCCTTCAATTAAAGACCACATTACCATCAATTTTTGCTAATAAGCCCCAATGTTCAACAATAATCAAAACCAAATCAAAAAAATGACCAGTACCTGTATCACATCAGAAAGGATATCCTAAGGCCATGAAAGAAGAACTGACTGATTGTACGACAATCAATTGCATAGATCTATGGTCGGATATGGGTGCTGCCGTTTGCGCTGTTTGGAAGAGGTTATCGAGTAGAAAGAGAAATAATCAACAAAGCAGAGAGAAATGGACTGGCGGTATGCCGCAAAGAGGAGTGAAAGAGCACAATTCGAAATTTTGACGGAAAAAGAATGTGCCTTTCCCTGTGAGAATCAAAAAGATAAAAAAGATCTTGAAAAGTACAAAGTGAAATTGTTCTAAAAAGAAAGAATAGTAAAACAAATGGAAAGAGAAAAAAATGCGTCTTTCCCTGTGCGAGTCGTGAGCGAGGGGTCAAAGAATGGGTTGTCGTCAAGAAGGAGGAGATGCATCCCCTTGCCAGTGAGCGTGAAGAATGGAAACATGGAATGGATCAGCCCTTTTTTCCACGGAGAGGCATAATTAAATTTAGAAGACAGTTTGAGACTCATTGGGTATATTAAATGACGTGGCAACACCATATTGCATTAAACTATTTGTAAAAAAATATACTTGGATTAATATTATACTTGGATTAATAATGGTCCATTTTTAAAAAATATATATTAACACAATTGAACTTTTCCAATGCAAACATAATCAAACTAGCAACAAAAAACACAAACTAAATTTTGTTGCAAATTCATATTAAGCATACAAATTAGAAAAAAATCACTAATTAATATATAATATATAGTTTTAAAGAAAATCTTGCTGTGAGAGAATGCCACTTCATTAATTTAATTTGGATCATTTGATCTTGATCATAACATCCAAATTAATCGGTTCTTCATTTGAACGTGAACTATCTATATCCAGGCTCGGTCCTGGGCTTTGATCAGTTGTCCCGGGTCACAGACCTCTCTTTTTCTATAGGCCTCTTTTTTTTACATAAAAATCATTTATACCTACTAATACTAACCCGATCCACTACTTCTTATCTGCACCGGACCCATTTATGCAGGGATCCGGATCCGTTACCAAAAGTAAGCACGCCCCTACCAAACCCTAGCGTCTTCCCTAGCAAACTCAGGACCGGGAGAACTTCTACGACTCCTACTGTGACATGCGACGCGACATGCGACTGTGACGCAACAGCCTGGCGATGATGGCAGCCTTTGCAGGAGCCAAGGTGAGTGTTCTCCTCTTCAATTTCTTCGATTTCACACACTTCAGCTCCTTCTTCATCATTTTTTTGCTACGGCAGCCATTTTCGTAGGTTTTTTCGTCAATTTTGCTTCAGAGTTCTTCGCTGTGATACTCTCCTCTTCGAATTGCTCTTCAATTTTTTAAAGAGTGTAGAAGCCATGAAGAATTGAGAGAGAAGGTTGAATAACTGGAGGACATGAAGAGCTTCAACCAAACACTTATTATTAAAGAGTGTAGAAGCCATGAAGAATTACACGAAGCTCGAACGGAACTCATAAAGGTAGTACCAATTTATTTTTGAATTGAGGTATAAAAATGGATTAAGTTGAGATTTATTTATTTATTTGGTTTGACTTTTGGATGCAAAATCAGGGTTTGGAGGAGAGATCAATCTGCATAACTATTGAGATCAAGAGAATGGGGGAAATTAACGAAAAGGCGTTTCAGAAAGCATTCGAAATTAAGTTTCGTAGATCAAATGTAGAAAGAGAGGTCGAAATTCTAGTTCAAAAATGGCAAAATGAGATTAAAAATCCAAATTGGCATCCTTTCGAGCCTGAATTTGTAAACGGATCTGCAATTAAGGTAGAAAAATAAATAAATACTCATATTTTTTCCCTTTGTTATTTTACAGAAATTATGTTAATTAAATTGTAATTATTTTGTTGATTAAAGGAGGTAATCGATGAAGAAGATGAAAAATTGCAAGAGTTGAAAAAGTCACTAGGAGACGAGGCGTACGAGGCGGTTTTAACCGCATTGATGGAGATCAAAGAGTACAATCCGGTACCGAAATATCCCGTACCAGAAATTGGGAATTTCCAGGAGAATCGAAAAGCTACAATGGAGGGAGCAATCAGGGTTACCTTGAATTCTTGGAAACTTAACATGAAGAAAAGGTATGAAATTTAAATATCTTTCGATTGTGCCTTATAAGCATTCATTTGCCATTTTTAGTTTTTTGGCTAAAGTGTTTTTTACCATGATTTTTATACTTTTTTTTTTACTTGTTATTTCGTGCAGGGCAAGAAACTGAAGTTTGTTACAATGGAATTTCTTTGGAGGAGATTTTGGTAAAAAACAGTATTTTATATTCAGAAAACAAAACAAAACACAATCTGTAAACAAACTCAACCCCGATATTATTGTGGTAATATATTCAGAAAACAAAACAAAACGTTATTTTATTTCATTTTCTAAAAATTAAATTTGTTGCCATTGTTGAAAATTGTAAACTGAAAGATATGATCTCGGTAAACTCTGTAATTTATGTGCTCTCGAGTGTCGAGGCAATTATGAAAATTTGTTGCAATTTTGTACGCTAGTTATATATTTTGTAATATTTTGAACTCGCTTTATTATTATATATTTTTGTTTTACATTAAGATTTTTTTTTTTTGAAATGATATAATTTCGTAATTATGGATTATCATAACATTACGTCACGGGCCTCCGAAAACTCAGGACTGGACCTGATAGTAGGTTCCCATAAGTGGGCTTTAGGATGTCATGACATAAGGGAAGAAAAAGTTGAAGGAATTACAATTTTAAATCAATTAGAAGAATGTACAAATAAAAATAAAAATAGATGAACATACACCTTCATCCAAAAAATTGAATACACAATGATATTGACAGGATTATAATGTGCATATACTTATGATTTGTTGTTGTGATTGGGTTGGACTTAATCCCATGAATTTAAATACTATATTTATTACTATTTAATGACTATATAAATTAATCAGGTAATTAATGTAAATATTTTATAAAATTCAATATGCAACTTTCTCTCCTCATCTCTAGCTCTATCTATTTATCTCTATCAATTTGAATACCCATGATTTTGCAATAAATTGATTTGAAGTAGGTATTAAATTCATAGAATGAATGCAATAAATTGCATTTGAGCACTATATATCATAACAAATCTCTCAAACTGTGTACATAATTAGTTTGAATAGTTTCCTAATTTCCTCTTGGCTCGATATAAAAGCGAAGACGAGAAATAAGAATAATAAAGTAAATGACATGAAGAACCAACAAGCAATAAGCTCAATCGTATTCGTGATTCTTCTCGTTTGTTGTTCTGGTAATCTATCTCTTGTATTATCTCTCAAACTGAATATTAATTTTTATTTTGTGTAGACTTTAGAATATGAGTACTGTATTTTTTTACATTTACAATGTTATGTCTCGGCTATAATTTGCTTAACTAGAGACAATGTCAAGGGTACTTATATTTTTCCAATTTCAAAGTCATAGATAAGGTTTTGATATTTTGCACTAAAATTCTATATTAGCTACTTAGTTGGGACATACTCTACTTGATATTATATAATTCCGCGGGACTATAAATAAATAGTCCTAATAAAGAAAAAAGAGAAAGAATTAAATTTATGAACAAAAGTTTAGATCCATAGAAAAGGAAATATATTATTATTATTATAATGTAATTAATTTATTTGAATATACTTTTCTGCATATTACTTACGTGGTAATTTTGCTAAAAATAAATTAGGTACCAAGATAGAGCGACGTACACTGGCAAGCGTTATGTTTGATATATGCACTGAAGAAACCCCTTTGCCTGCATCATACGTTTGTGATAATGTACATGGCATACAGCATTGCCAATTTTCCTGCTATTATAGCTTTGGCAAGGCATTGGTCGATGCAACTTGCACATCCGCGAATATGTGCGTTTGCAGATACATCTGTCATACGGTGTAAAATATTGAAATAATATCATGGAATGCGTGTTGTGATGTTATTTCATTTTCTCTTATTATATGACATTGAATAGATGTTTTGTTGATCTATAAATAAAATAAAATGGAAGTTAATTGCTTCTCTTTCTAGTTCGAATTTTAAAGTTTCAAGTTGTCTGGTTTATCTTTCACGAGGGACGCTATGCTTGAATACAATACTCGAGAAACTATACCCTGTTTAGGGATGTCAACTGAACGGGTTCAGATTCGAGTTCGGGTAAGCCTCCTCCATATTTGAATTCAAATTTTTGGGTATTATCAGAACCTGAATCCAAAATATCCACGGATAAAAATCATATCCGAACCCGATTCCGAACCCATCATTCGAAAATCACCGATACAAATCTAAAAATCTAAAAAACTATAAAATTATTACACAGATACGTAAAATCAATAACAATTTTAAACACATAAAACAACCAACATGTACAAAATACATTAATAATACAAATAGTACAAGTAATTAATCCATAAAACATAAAAAAATATTCATATTATTGGATATTTTCGGGTATTGTTCGGATTTGGATCCAACACAAAATTTATTTATCCATTATGTCACGAGGTTTTAAAACCCACTTATAGAAACCTACCAAGGTCTCTTTAATTTCTAGATCACGCTAATTTGTCCGCTTCAAACTTCCTTTATTTACTATGTCACGAAATCTTAAATTCCGGTTAAGGTGACCTTCTAAGGTCTCTCCAAGTTTGGGATCACACTATTTTTCTTTTAACCGTCAACTTGAATTCGGCCTCCTCTCCACACTTCCCGTTGTCGAGGGATAAGTTAATGTTTCTTCATGATCAGTTTCAATTTGTGTGTGTGTGTGGGGGTGGGGTGGGGTTTTTTTTTTTGGGGGGGGGGGGGGGGGGGTATTACAGTAATTTACTATGTTAGTCCATGCACATGTATTTGAGTTTCTTGTGATCGGATTATAATGTGTATATAGGATTTCTCTATTGTGACAGGATTATAATGTGTATATACTTATGATTTGTTATGATCTGTTGTTCTGATTGGCTTGGGCTTAATCCCATGAATTTAATGACCACACAAAAATGATGTTTATTTCTATTTAATGACTATATAAAGTAATCAGGTAATTAATGTAAATACCTTGTAATATTCAATATGGAACTTTCTCTTCTCATTTCTTTCTCTATGTATTTATCTTTATTAAATACTAGCTTGTCCCTAGCACAATTGCGCTCGAGTTGCGTGGGTTTTCTCGAATTTGTGATTACTATTATTTTTATATAAGTCGTGTTTTGTTTTATTTTTTGGTATTCTTTTTGGCAATATTTATTTTTTATTTAACGTTGTAGTTCAGTATAATTTATCGAATTTAAATAAATATATATCATATATGTTGACTGTGCGCATGATATCAACAAATTATGAATACATCCTACATAATAAAAAGTAATACAACACATAAAATATAAATATTTTGCAACTAAAGAAACAGACAATATTAAATAATTTATAATAAAAAAAAATCAAAGAATTAGCACATATGAAGTTTCAGTTAATTGCGTTATTAAAATATTACACAATTAATATATCTGAAGGAACGAACGTTTTCATTCAACAATAAAATATGCACGTATTGTATGTTTGCCTCGGTATATCATGATATTTATAAATTTTACAGAAAGTATTATTTGAAGTATTCAAGAGACGGATTTTTGAACAATTCAAACATTTCTTGTTGTAAAATTTGTCTATTTCATATACATCATCGGCAAAATCGGAAAAACAATGATGATGATGATGATGATGATGATGATGATGATGATGATGATGATGATGATGATGATGGATTATTCCTAATATTTCCTTAGTATTCATTTACCGTGAGAACAATAAACACAATGGAATTACATGAATTGAGATTGCCTCAGTACATGTGGATCATTTTATATTGCAAAATAAAAGTTATTCAAGATTCAGTCTTCTTGAAAAATGAACATATTTTATGTATTACCATACAATTATTATTTTTGTACATTTAGGGATGTCAATGGGTCGGGTTCGGGTCGGGTATAGGCTCACACATACCCTTGCCCACCTTAATCGGGTAATACCCATACCCGACCCGTCAACTAAACGGGTAATTTTACCCGTCCCGTTTAGTACCCGCGGGTTTTCGGATTACCCACGGAAAATTTTTACCCATACCTAATTATATACAAAAATATTAAAATATATTAACGAAAAATATATATTTTCAAATTAAAATATCACCACATAACATAATAATATCGGAAAATACACAACAAATATTTTTAGGTAGAAAATGTATTATGAAATTAAAATTGGTCGAAACGCGATAAAAAATAAATAAATAAACGTAAATCTAGGAACTTATTTATTTTAGTTTTATTTACTAAACAAATAAAAATAAATTGTGTAATAAAAACAGTACAAAAATAGATTAAAATCATTAAAAAAACAGGAAAAAATAATAAAAAAAATATAAAAATATTAATATAACAAGGGTTATTAAGGATCAGGTTCGGGTCGGGTATACCCATGTGTCGGGTACGACCTTACCCATACCCTATCCGTACCCATGCCGGGTATTATTTAATCGGGTAATACCCGACCCGCGGGTAGGCTCAATCGGGTATTACCCGACCCGCCCGGGTCGGATACCCGTCGGGCACGCGTATTACCCGACCCATTGACATCCCTATGTACATTACCGGCAACAAGTTATTTCTGATTGTAGAAGAGAGGCAATGTGTTTTGTGTAGTCATGAGTAAAAAAATAAATGTTTGTATGTTTTTGTATTTTTGATATATCACAAGCTATATGATAACATGAGTTTTGTTTATATGAAAATTTAGAATAAAATAATTTTATGTACGTTCATTAAATTATCACATACTAAATATAATGGAATGGCATGAGTTTCATGTTTCCAATAGAATGCGAACGAACTTTGAACAACGCATTTGACTTGTACCAAAAGCAATTATCAGTGAAGTGAGATGATTTATATTTAACTTATGTAATAATTGTGTGTATATTCATTGATTTTGCGCGTAATAAAAATCATGGAACTGCAGGAACTCAACGATACCAGCAAGGTGAATAAAATTGTGTGCATTGATTTGCTTTGTAATATTGATCATAGGAAACGACATTCCGATGTTATCGGATGTTAAGAAGTATTTGAATACTCCTTTCTCTATGAAAGATTTAGGAGAGGCCACCTATATTTTAGGCGGGAGGATCTATAGAGATAGATCCAAGAGACTCCTCGGCCTAAGTCAGAGTACGTACATCGATAAAGTGCTGAAAAGGTTTTTCATGCAAAACTCTAAGAAAAGGTTTCTCCCCATGTCGAGTGGTATAATCTTTTCGAAAGCTCAATGTCCGACATCGAGTGAAGAGAAAAGTAACATGGATAAGGTTCCATATACTTCAGCAGTTGGATCTATCATGTATGCCATGATCTGTACGAGACCTGACGTGTCGTATGCATTAAGCGTCCTATCACGTTACCAATCGAATCCAGGTGATCCGCATTGGCAAGCCGTGAAAACTATCCTTAAGTACTTGTGAAGAACTAAGGATCAATTTTTAGTATATTGGTGGTGAGGATAATGGATTGGTTGTAACAGGTTACACCGATGCCAGTTTCCAAACATGTACTGATAATTTTCGATCACAAAGTGGGTACGTATTTTGCTTGAACGGTGGTGCGGTTATATGGAAGAGTTCCAAACAACCGACAGTTGCTGACTCTACGACGGAAGCAGAATACATTGCGGCTTCGGAAGCCGCAAAGGAGGCGGTTTGGGTCAAGAAGTTTGTGACCGAACTTAGTGTTGTACCGAGCATCTCGGAACCCGTGGCTGTGTATTGTGACAATACGGGAGCAATAACACAGGCCAAGGAATCGAGATCGCATCATCGCTCCAAACACATCTTGCGTAAATTCCACTTGATTCGTGAGATTTTACATAGGCAAGATGTTGTGATTTTGAAGATCGATACTAACGAGAATGTAGCGGATCCGTTTACGAACCCACTTCCAGTTGCGAAACATGATCGTCATGCTAGAACTATAAATTTGAGATACCTAGAGGAGGAAGTTGGTTTATAGCTATCTAAAACAAAAGTTTTTTATGATAAGTTATTTGTTAGAAACGATGTATCACCCAAGACTTATGCTATATTAATGCAATTTCAAAAAACATTTATATTTCATTTGCATTTATCTCTTATATGAAAACTTGTGTGTGGTTGTATATTTTGATTACACGAACCTTAATTTATGACTTGTGTGAGCGTCTACATGATATGTGATCATGTTAAGTAAAACCGTCACATTTCAAAAGTTAAATTTCAAAAACGTCCCTAGTCACGATTAGGATACTTATGTGATAAGTATATCTATTATAAGATAATAGACTAACGTGTACACTAGCATATTTGCCGAGGTGATGATTATGTTTTACTAATCATAGGACAAAGAGTTTGTCGAATCGGGAATATGGATATGCATTTGGTTATGCATATTGTGATTTGACCAAAAGTACGATACCATGACATGGTTTAGTCATTGTAGATGGAATCGTTACGAATGGGGTTTTAGTTCTTCATATTTGAGATGATCATGCATCATTTTTCGTGTGTAACATGATACTTAGATATAGTCTTCCACTGTCTGTAACAGGATAGTCATGGGATTATAATCGAGTATTATCTGAAACACGGAATTTGATGTGAATCATCAAGATAGAAATTGTTCCTTTCGAGAGAAAGAGATATCTCTTAGGCCTATCGATGAATTGATCAACGAAATCTCTGGCCAGAGTCAATGATATTAATTGTTAATATCGATTGTGTTTGTTGATTCAATTCGGTATCGAGACAATAAGTTTAGTCAATCAAATTATAGGGATGACTACTGCCATGCCTTTTGATTGACGGATATCGCGAACAAGATAATTAAATACCACAATTCGAGATAGGTATAAATGATCACAATCATTTTTCGTATTCAACTTGGGAAAATTATGATGGATTCTTTCCTAGATCCCTCTCATGAGCCCGTGAACTTAGGCATAAGTTTACTATCACTTCTTGATACGAACCTATGCGGTCACACATAGAGTTGTGTTATTTCGGACTTGAATATATATAATCGTTGTATATGTGATAAACATAGATTTTCTCTAAACAAATGTATATATGATATACATTTGTACGACCTTTAGTTAGATCTGAAACTGAGTGGGAGACTGAAGGAAATACAGTTTTGGATCAACTAGAAGAAAGTACAAATAAGGATGATCAAAGAATTGAACTCACAATGAGATTGTGAGAATTCTGGAACCAGGAAAGGGTTCGTTCGAACGAACTATATAGTGCGTTCGAACGCACTATAGTCAGTTATGCTGAATAGAGATTCAGTTCGAACGAACTAATATGACATACTAACAGTGGATGGTTCATTTGAACGAACCCAAAGGTGAGTTCGAACGAACTATGTTTCGAATTGTTTGTTTCAATTTTTTCTGAATTGATTGTCGTAATTAATGGCTTGATATGAGATTAATGATATATAATCTCATATCTGGAAGAAGAAAAAAGGGAGTTGTTCATTCAGCTTCTTCACCAAGAATCCATTAGAGAGAGAAAGAGAGAATTGGAGAAAGAGTTTATTCAATTCTAGATTCAAGCAAGATTACGTGTAAATATTTTAGGAGGATTTACACGTAACCGGAAGGCAACAACTCGAGGTGGATACGAGTAGAGAGATCTCAACCGAGATCTTGGATTGTGATCCAAGGAGAGGAAGAACGAGCAAGGTCGGATCCAAACTGGAAAAATTTCGGTTGTATACGGCAAATCGAAGCTTCGAGCAAGGTGTCGAATCGCGCTGGCGTGGGACGTGCGTGTCTCCGGAGTCGAAGCGAGGACAAGAGCAACTACACAAGAATCAACCCTTTTCCGTGATCAATTTCACGTGGTATGATTCTCTATGAATTATGAGTTAATTTCATAGGATAGTTGCATAATTAGATTCGTATCATTGAAACGACGGCATGGTCCTCGGGATCGGATCGGACCAGGCCATTCAATCCGCTGCACGTGGCTCGGTAGTGATGTCGATACCCAACAGGTCTTGTCCTTGACTCGTCTCTTTTTCATTGCTTTTAATTGGTTTACCGTCTGCTCCGTTTCGGCAACCGGTTCCACGTACCCAGCTTCGACTATCTCGCAAACATCTTGCGCACCGGGTAACGTCCGCATCTTGATACTCCATACTTTGTAATTCGTGTTCGTCAATCGCGGTAGCGGTATATGGCCAAAAGCACTTCCAGAACTCGCCATCGCTCTGATACCAATTTGTTGGTAATACGGGATTCGAATATGAATTTATAATAGGGATTCCTAATAAACAAAACTCTCACTTATAATTGATAATAGTCTCTTACAAGTTTTTCTCTTTTTTTCTAATTGACTTTTTGATATTTGATTTCAATGTGATTAATCGCTAAACGTCTAAGGCCTATTGATAGGCTCCATGAACTTGCATTACAATGAATTAAACATTGCTTTAAAACTTATTTCCTAAATTACTTTCCTATAATAAATCTTGCCCTATAATAATTTCCTAAATTACTTTTCTTAAAATAACTTTTCCCAAAATTATATGGGCTAACTAAATTTGATAACTATTAATTGGGCTTGAGCTTATTAACAGTCATTTCATCGAGCACATGGCTAGCATGATGGAGAAAACCATATTTGAAGTCCAGAAATTTGAGTGCACTTCCTAACTAGAATATGAGGAATTAAAGAGTTCTCCATAATATTACTCAATGTTTGTATTGATACACTTATCTTTTTTTTTTGGAGTAATGTTTTGATATATTTATGAGACATGATTTTATTTACTTTGAGGTCGTTGATAAAATTATTTCTGAATTATATGATATGTCAGATAGAGAAGTAATTTATTTAGTATTATGACTTCTCACATACACTTGCCATATTTCAATCGAATGTCAGAGCAAAACCTCAGTACCTTTATTCTCATTGTTTCTTCTATTTTAATTACTTAATTGTCTCGAGAAATTATTTAAGATTGAGATGTGAGAATTAAGTATGAAACTAATTCCAAATGAGTCACCGAATTATGAAGATTTTGGAAAATCAATTTGTCAATATCCATGTTTATCAGTTTCATTAATCATACTTGTAAGCTCCTAAACAGATAGCACACCTTAATTCCTTAGTGGAATTTGCCAAGCATACTTCCGCCATGGAATTTGCAAGCTCAACAATGCTAATATACACCATTTTCATTTTATCAAACATAATGAATGATCACTTCACTTCAGTATCGAATGCAGAGGCAATTACTGGCTTTATAATTCTTGAGAAACCAAAGTTACAAATTCAAAAAGGTTCGATTAAAGCAGGGGCAGTGCTACTAATGCAGAGGCAATTTAATATTAACACAAGTTACTTGTTCTGAACGTTATATATTAAATGGGCTGAACAAATCCATTTCTTCCGAGAGATAACCAGTTAAAAACTATAAGCAGAGAAATGAGGCTCGATCATGGACCAAGCCTTATACAATTATATAGCCTTCTAAATTTACGTTGCCCTTCAATATTTTAATGTCCAAGTCCAGGGCTTGCTGGGCTTGCTCCTGGGCATGCCCTGATTCCAGTTATAGGGACCTTCCAAGGTCTCTCCAACTTCGGGATCACATAATTTTTTCTTTTAACCGTCAACTTGAATTCGACGCCTCCTCTCCACACTTCCGGTTACCAGGTGTCAAGTGAACGTTTCTTCATAATCCATTGAATTGAGGGGGGTATTAGAGTAATCTAGTATATTATCCAAGTATTTGTATTTGAGTTTCTGGCTCAAATCTGTTTAACTGTGTATTATTTTCTTGTGATTGGATTAGAATGTGTGCATATGATTTCTCTTGTGACTGGGTTATAATGTGTATATATTTATGATTTCTCTGGGTTAATTTGCTTGGACAATTCCATGAATTTAATGACTATGGTATTTAATGATTTTTCATCACTGGATTTGAATTGAGATTTGTATTTTTTCATGATGAATATGAAAATATGTACACATCATTAAATGCACAAATCTCGATACACGTCCAACGATGAAAATGTATTATGTACCAAAATGTTGGTACTTAATTAAGTATATCAATGTTTTAAATTGCGATATTACGGTCCATTGCGGTCGGGGCTTTTCTACAGCGGATTGCGTTTGCGGACGCAATTGCGGCGCAATGACCTTATTGCGGACATCCTTTGCGATATTAATTATGTAATAATAATAGTTTGTTTAGATGTATTTTTCATAATATTTTTTGTCACCATTAATATTGTAAAATTTTCTTTATAATTTTCTTCAAAAAAGAATAAAAATGTTGATTGTCCAGTGTAAAAAAAGTTGATCATAAATTTTCATTAATATGACAATTATACGAGACTTTGGATATTGATTTTGTTAATAATTTTTCGTCGACATCCTAAACATTTCAAAACAATATAACTCAAATTTTAAATCGAAACATCAATAAAATACAATGAAAATTATGAAATTCATACATTTACAGACGAAAATGACAGATTTTAGAAGTTATACACGTTACGAGCATATTTTATCAAATATTTTGATAATAAACATGAAAAATAAGTAATAAATAATCACAAAATGTTGTTATAATTTTTATATTAAATAATTCTCGACGAAATTACTTTAGCGTGTGTTTTGTATTTAATTCAGGATAAAAGACAAAATTTGACAAATTCAAGCTCATGACTGTGTTCCTCTTGTTGAAACGAACAATTTTGATATAAAATTCATGTCATTTGATGAAAAGATGAGAAAGTTACAAATTTTTTAATATATGACCGCAATTATTAGCCGCAATACCGCAATTTTACCGATATTTGGCCGCAATATCGCCGCAATTTTCGCAATTTTCCAGAAACGCTTGCGCAATACATGATTGCGATATTGCGATTCTAAATTGCAGCCCGCAATTTCCGCAAATGCGTCGCAATTTAAAACACTGATATATATATATATATATATATATATAGAAAAGCTAACGTACTCAATTAAGTAAACTAATTTTCGTACTCAAAGGCTCTTAACCGTCCGATTAATCTAATCACATGATTTGTTGAATTTTATGATAGACGGAAGGAGGGAACAGTAATGGATGGCTTTGAGATATTATTTCTTCCCATCTCGTCATATTCTTTCCTTTCTAAAACTAATTTACTTACAGGCCCCTCTTTCAATCTAAAAAAGTTGCAAATACTTTCATGGTCGTTCCTCTCCTCTTTCTGCCTTCAATTATCATCTCAAGGCTTGCCTCTATTCCTCTCCCCGAAGCTTGACCTCCATGGTACTAATGTTCTCCTTAAAAGGTAGGTCTTGTTCGGTTCATCTCTTCTCTCCCGTCGATATTGCTAGTTTCTTTATTCTAGATGCCGAAACCCTAACCCCTTTATGTCGTGTTTTTGCTCTGAAATTTCAATAGATCGATTTCTCTCTTCCTACTCCCAGATTTGATGAAGACAAATGTCAAAATGATTTCAATTTTGCCCAAAAACTTGTAATTTTGTGTTGCTTCATTTGTTTATTTGGAAGTGTTAATCTTTGAATTCGTTTTTTATTTGATAATGCTGTTAATGCCTAAATTGAATTGATGATTGTCTCGCAAATTTTCAGGCATTAGTTCTGATGGATGCCGCTGCCTCTCGGGTACTCGTTATCGATCTCGTGTTCTCAACTGTTCAGCAATCTGAATGCATCATGTAACCCTTGTCCAGTCTTGTGAACATCACGAAAGGATAAAGAGAATGTTTGGAATATATGTGTTGTATAAATTTAATTATGACGTGTATGTTGTTGTATAATGCAGTGTTCTAAGGAGTATGTGTCGTACCGATAACATTATATGTGTAAGTGGTGCTCAAAAGGAGTATGTGTTGCGTAATTGTAATACTGATATGTTTTTATTTTGTATTATCTAGGATGTAGAATTAGTATTATTGTTCATAATAGTGTATGTGATGTATAAATGTAAATGGGTATGTACCAATTCTTGTACGAGCAACAATGTTTTGCAATTCTTGCATCGGTAATGTGATATTGGAAATTCTGGTAGCATTAATACTTTCAAATCATGAGTAATGTTGGTACTAATTCATATTGCAAATTCGTGTAGCATCATTAATAGTTTCAAATCATATGAGCAAGTACTGTACCAACTATTGACTGGTACGATACCAAACCATGTTGTAAATCAAGTACTGTACCAACTATTGACTGGTACTGAAAACCAATTCTTGCAGTTTCATCGTTTCCAACATATTTTGAGGCAATAAATCTCAGTACAGAAAACCTAAAATCACATAATATTCAGAAAGACATATAAAAATTCATACACCTCTAATTAATCAAATTAAGTCTAAATTTCAAATAAGCCCTAAAAACCTTAAAATTTTCAACAAAATTCTAGTTGGGTGCATATTCATCCATATCATAATCATCACACCCGTCATCATCGCTCCCATAATCACCTGATTCATCGTTTCCATCGAGTTTATTTTTCTACAAATAGACATAAAAAACAAATATTATCTACATTGAAGTTTTATCAAATTAACCAGTCACATCAAATTACGAGCTCAAATTCGTACTTGAGGACATGTAGCGGCATTATGACCTGCTTTCTTCTTGCATATGCTGCATTGTCGCATTTTCTTGGCAGCGATCTCTGCAGGAGTCTTGATGCGGTGTGGTTTCCTCTTTCCCTTACATTGAGACACGGGTGGATCACACAAAGACTGGTTTTGCGATGATGCATGTGTAGTGACTGGATTTGCTGCCATGCTCTCCTCTGCATCTCCGTTTTCATTGGCCAATTCATCCAACTTCGCACAAGCAATTGCAAAAGAAAATTGTGTTTTGGTAGCATTAATACATATTTTATTGAATTTTTCCGTTAACATCGCTAACCTATGACCTGAGATGTCGAATTCTCTGATCTCCTTTCTCTTATCACACATGGGTCTTTTCGTACCCTTGTTACAATCTTTGGTCCACCTTTTTAGAATATAACGAGATGGTAATGTGTTCATTCCAATACTTTGCATAACTTTTAAATAGGATATTTTTCGCTCCTCTATTCAGTCAAGATAGGGTTTAACAAATAGGGTTTAAGCAATTGAATTAATCTAATTAATCCAGATATAGAGAGATATCTTTCCTGAGAGTGAAAGGGTGCGAAAAGAGAGAAACATGAAAAAGAGTTTTCCTTGGTTTAGAGAATCAATCAGATCAAGCAAGTTTACCGGTATACCATCTAGGAAGGTATATTCGTAACCGAGGTGCTACGACTCACGATGGATACGAGTAGAGGAGCGACGATTGTTGCTCTTCGATTGTGATCGTACCAGAGGAGCAAACTGTCGGCGACGAAGCGGTGAGAGACGTGTGGGCGTGGGACGCGCGTTTTGTCACCAACGTGACAAAAGAGAGGAGGATAAGAGACAACCCTTCGAGTGTGATCAATTTCATGCCGGTAAAGAACTATCCTTCTTTTGCATCGTACTCTCGAAGTCGAGGCGTCATCTCGGGTTTTGGGAACCGGACCGGGCCTTCCTATCCGTCGTGCGGGCCCAGGGTCAGGATAATTTCCCATCAGTGGTATTAGAGCAATCGCCATCGATTCGAGAGTCGAATCATAGTAGTATATTACATATACGCACGGGTTATCAAAGTTCGTACCCGTTTGCATGATGTTATATATAGAGAAAATCAATTTCGTTAAAATCACAAGTGGAATTCACTAGAGATCAATCAAAAGTTGATTGAGAGTATCTAGGAATGATCGTGAAAAGATTTCATGATTTGTCGTTTTGGAAATGAGCAAAAACAGAGAAAAATCGCATAGTCTGTTACAACAGACTAGGAGTTCTGTTGTAACGGACCTCATATATGATATGATGATTTGGGGAAAATATGTAGAAATCACATAGTCCGCTACAACGGACTAGGAGTTCCGTTGTAACAGACCTTGTATATGATACAGGGATGTGAAGGAAACTGTGAATAAACGCGTAGTCAATTACAACGGACTAGGATTTTCGTTGTAACAGACCTTGTAACGGACTAGGATTTTCGTTTAAAGTCCGTTGCAACGGACATATATCCGTTATAACGGAAGTGTTTATGGATATATATCCAAAATTCACGTGTTAGTCCGTTGTAACAGAACTATGGTCCGTTAAAACGGAATAGTTTTTGGAAATTTGGACAAAAAATAACAGTTTAGTCCGTTGTAACGGACCTATGGTGCGTTACAACGGAATAGTTTCTGGAAATTTGATCCAGAATACGCAGTTAAGTCCGTTGTAACGGAACTAGGGTCCGTTGTAACGGAAGTGAAGGAGAAGTGAGGTCCGTTGTAACGGACTATGGTGAGTTACAACGGAATAGTCTGTTGATGGTGATTTTGTTTTCTCGATAACTTTGGCTACGAAACTCGGAATTTAGAGTTCTTTATATCGATATGATCGGCATCAATCATACTAGCGTATAAGATAAGTAATTATTTAGAATAATTAATCTCCCTAAATAAATCATATGCATTTTGAAAATCTTGTGATAGTGATATAATATGATTATGTCACGAAATAATGAAACATGAAAGTCATGATCCCTCATAATATTTAAGTCATAGAAATGCCTTGCATGTCCACAATCATAGAGATTGATATGACATAATGCGTGGTTTCAGTCCATAGTCGGACACGTATTATTGTATGTATTGATGCAAGTGGTAAGCGTTAATTGGGGACTCACGTGGTTTCAGGCCATAGTCGGGCACGTGAGTAGTTCAATTGAACGATATGATGGATATGGTTGTGACTTAACAGCCCAAGCTAATCCGATTAGAGTTCGGGGCATAGATATAATGCACACACGAAATTGGGATTATATATGATACGATCCATCACCGAAATTCTATAAAGGTTCAAGAGTCGTATTGGATACGATTGGATAATAATCCTACCTAAATAGCGAGATCCCATTTGTCGGCCATAGTCACTTGTGGGAGGATTGCGAAATATGGATCTTGAGTGTTATGGACTTGGAGTCCCGTATCGGTATAAGGGTTATCGATTCGATAAAATAGCACTGTCATATAATTATCATGTAAGCATATAGATTAAGTACGTACGGTTAGGAGCTTAATTTTCATCATCCATTTAGAATCATGTTTTATGGCAACACCAAATATATCGATGATATCGATATCATAGGTGACTTTTGGGTCAGAATCGCCGTAATAAACCTTGATAGTCAAAGAATAGTTCTTAGACTTAAATGGACATGTTGGACACGAAGATGGTATATTCGGGGGATCAAGACTTTGGTTTTAGAGAAAGCCAGGTTCGATAAACTTAAGAAGGAATCGAACAATATTACGTGCCTTGTGATGGCATGTACATATGCAAATGTCTAAAAATTTGTTTGAGAATTCGGGTGTATATGAAAGTAAAACGCAACGCTCAAGAAATAGTTTCAAGAGGTAGAGCGCGTTGAATGATTCATTGTGGCTCAAAGAGTAAGTTAGTTTTGAGACGCCTTATGGGTCTTTGATTAACACTCGTGTGTTGATGGTACGAGATTTGATCTTCGTGACCGAATATCATATGCATTCGATAGATAAGTCGATCCCAGAGTTGCATGAGATGCTATTTAAATTTGAATTGGAGATGCTCGGAGCATCCGAGGAATCCAATGCATATAGATACGTGGATGTCCTTGTAATTCAAAGGTGGGATCGAAAGAAATAAATATCTAAGGGTCTTTTGGGAGAATGATTTTTCAAACAGAAAGTTCGGACAAAGAGTTGTCCAAACTAATGACTCAAAGAACGGTGAAATCCGAGGAGGATTAAACCTAGAAGTTGATTACTTCTTTTGGAATTGCCGTCTTTGGCTACGAAGCTCGGAATTTTGAGTTATTTATATCGATATGATCGGCATCAATCATACTAGCATATAAGATTAGTATTTATTTAGAATAATTACTCTCCCTATATAAATCATATGCATTCAGAAATCTTGTGATAGTGATATAATAAGATTATGTCACGAATTTAGAAACATGAATGTCATGATCGCTCATAATATTTAAGTCATGGAAATGCCTTCCATATTCACAACCACTATGTTCGGTACTACGTCTCACATGGGTTAAGGCCAAAGCCGACATGGGTTATTGTAGTCATCGACGGGGTGGCAAGCGTTAAATAGGGACTGATAAGGGTTAAGGCCAAAGCCGACTTATTAGTAGTTTATTTGAACGATACGTTGAGTATGGTTGTGACTTAACCGTTCAGGCCAGTAAGGGTTAAGGCCAAAGACGACTTGATTGGAACTTCGGGGCATAGATAGGATGCACACACGGAAATTGGATTGTATAAGATACGATCCATCACCAAAATCCTATAAAGGTTCAAGAGTCGTATATGATGCGATTGGATATAATCCTACCTAAATAGCGAGATCCCAATAGTCTGCCAAAGCAACTTATGGGAGGATCATGATATATGGGTCTTGAGTGTTATGGACTTGGAGTCCCGTATCGGTATGAGGGTTATCGATTCGATAAAAATAACATATTCATATAATTATCATATAAGCATATAGATTAAGTACGCACGGTTAGGAGCTTAATCTTCATCATCTGTTTAGAATTATGTTTTCAAGCAAACACCAAATATATCGATGAGATCGATATGATAGATGGCTTTTGGGCTGGAATTACCATAATTAACCTTAATAGTTAAAGAATAGTTCTTAGACTTAAAGGAACATGTTGGACACGAAAATGGTAGATTCGGGGCTCGAGGCTTTGGCTTTAGAAAAAGCCGGGTTCGATAAACATAAGAAGGAATCGAACAATATTACATGCCCTGTGGTGGCATGAATAGACACAAATTTCTCAAAATTGTTTTGAGAATTCGGGTGCATACGAAAGTAAAACACAACGCTCATGAAATAGTTTCAAAAGCTAGAGCGCGTTGAATGGTTCAATGCGGCTCAAAGAGTAGGTTAATTTTGAGACGCCTTATGGGTCTTTGATTAACACTCGTGTGTTGATGGTACGAGATTTGATCTTCGTGACCGAATATCATATACACTCTATAGATAAGTCGATCCCGGAATTGAATGAGATGCGATGTAAATTTGAATAGGAGATGCTTGGAGCATTCGAGGAATCCAGAGCATTGAGATGCGTTGATGTCCTTGTAATTCAAAGGCGGGATCAAAAGAAATAGATGTCTAAGGGTATTTTGGGAAATTGTTTTCCAAACAGAAAGTTCGGACAAGGAGTTGTCCAAACTAATGACTCAAAGAACGGTGAAATCCGAGGAGGATTAAACCTAGAAGTTGATTGCTTCTTTTGTCATTGCCGTCTTGGCTAAATGAACGAGAAATGCGTATCTAGATTCCATGAGATGGATTGTTAGACTCATCCGAATTAGATTCGATTGATTAATGCGATACTCTTTTAATAGGCAAGACGACAAAGAGCGCCATTCTCCAAAGGTTGGAGATAGATCCAACGAATTATTGGAAATTACATTTAGATGTAAATGATCCGATAAATTCCGAGGCAAGAGGAGGCTATCATTATTTTGTTACGTTTACAGACGATTAAAGTAGATAGGGTAATATCTATTTAATGCGTGCCGAAACAGAGACTTTTGAAAGGTTCAAAGAGTTTCAAAAACGAAATACAAAATCGACTAAGCAAGAAAATCAAAGCCCTTTGATGGGATCGAAGAGGCAAATATTTGAGCTACGCACTTCGATAGGATCGAGGAGGCAATATTTGAGTTGAGTATTGATGATCATTTATGATTGTGAAATCGTTTCACGATTACCTTTACTCGGAACATTGAGATGTGTCCGAAAAGAGGAATTGAACGCATGTTGGACATGGTTCGATAAATGATGAGTCAAATGGATCTCCCAAAAATGTTTTGGGGATATGCCTTTGAGACAGCGGCACTAATGAATGGTTGCATATAAGATATGGACCATAAACCTTCTAATCGGTACAAAAGACGGCATATGAGATATGGATCGGAATGGTTCCGAAGTTGCTATTTGTACAGATTTGAGGATGCGAGTATATTTCGAAATTGGTTTCGATTAAACTCAATCCCAAATCGGAAAAATTGTTCGTTTATCATATATCCTAAAGAAAACTAAAGGGTATTAGTTCTAACGTCCCGACGAAAATGAGATTTTCATGGCTCGAAGAGATCCCTTCTTAGAGGAGGACTCGATGCGCACAAGTTTGGAACTTGATGTTGCTAATCTCTATGCGGGCTATTGGGAGTAGAATAAACCTCGAAAGAGTTCGAGATCTGAAAATGAACATTGAGCCGATGAAAGTTGACACAACTTCATCAAGAGTTGATGAATATGAGTCGAACACACAAAGGAATTTCATAGCTCAAGTAGGCTATCTCATAAGTTGATAAATACGGATTTGTCGTGGCTAATGATGATAGATCGAAATCATATGATGATTCGATATCCTACAAGGATGCTATGAAAATGACGATTCCATATGGCAAGATGCCATGAAATCTGAGATTCGATCCGTGTAAATTATCAAGTTTAGAACTTAATTTCATTACTTTCAGGGTTAGACCCGTGAAATGTCAATGGGTTTTCAAGATGAGAACCGCCACGGATAGGAATACGCATATAACAAAGCGAGCCTCGCAGCGAAGAGTTTCAAATAATTCATAATTGGACTATGAAGAAACATTTTCGCATGTTGCCATGCTTTCACATTCTCAAAATTCTGCTTGTCTTGGTCGCATATTATGACTATGTGATGTGGAAAAATGGATGTCAAAACCGAATTTCTTGACAAAATTTTTATGAAAAGATGTGTACTTGACACAACCTTACGGTTTTGTCAATTCATAAGAATCGGGGATAGAATATGCACGCTTTAACAATCCATATGATGGATTAGAGAAAGCTTCTCGGAATTAGAATATTCATTTTGACGTAGTTATAAACTGTTATAACATTGTCGGAACGAATGGAAACTTTGTGTACACATGAAGGTTAGTGGGAGCCGCGTTATATTTCTTGTAACGACACAAAATTTAGACGAGACCGCTTATGAATTAAGCGTGAAGATCTATAGGATAGATCTAAGAAGTTCCTCGTTCTAGATTATAGCACGTATATCGACATAATGTTGAAAATAGTTTTCAACATATAATTCCTTGGAGGAGTTACATCGAAATGTCGAATGGCAGAAATTTTCTATGGCTCGATGTGAAACATCAAGTAGGGCGAAAAGTAATAATATGATGCTTTACATTTGATGTGAAGATCTATTATATCTGCCATGACATGTACGTGGCTATACGCCGTACACATAAAGCGTCTAATTGACCATCAATAAAATCCAAGGGAATCACACGAGATTGAATGTAATGAGATTACATGAGACTAACTCTGGTGAATGTATATTGGTTATACATATATATATACATAATGGTTATGTATATTTAAACATATCGGGATTTGTATTGATAACGGTGAAGTTTATCCTTGAATACTTTGCGAAAGAATTCAGGATTTTATTTTATCTATAATGGTGTGGAGGACATGTTGGTTATAAAGAGTTATAACAATGATAACACGTAAAAAGGGTCGTTTAAATGTGGTAATTCAATTTCACGAGTTAATCAAAACAATTTATAACAAATACTAATCAAAGTGATAAGCATAGGTTCGTTCCAAGGAAAATTTGCGTATAATCGAAATTGCAATTCAAGAATTATTTCTATTGGTCCAGAGACTATAATATTTTGTCACAATTTATAATATTTTCTCGAATTTATAAAGATGATTGATCACAAGGGTATTTTAGGCACTAATCAAATTCCAGAAAAATATAGATCGCAAAACAAGATCTGAAATCTGGCACAAAGATTCACAATTTAATACTAAGAGAGAGAACAGAAGAATTTCACAGGTTTGAGCTTTCAGTAAAAAGTAACAAGCAAATTACAAATAGATCCCTGGAAGATCACGAAATGGTCCAGAAGTTTTTATATTGAGAAGCAGTTTTCAAAAATTCATACTAAATCGAAAATTATAACAAACAAGGTCAATTAAAATCCTAATTCAAGAGAGTTCATATCTATAAGCTCAAGTGGATTGGGAATTTAAGAAGTTCTAAAATAGTTGCAAACAGCAAAGAAAATAAGGTCCAGAATTAAGATTTTTCAGCTATTTACAGTTTGGTCCTTAACAGACTGATCTTGTAAAATCAACAACAAATAGAAAATGGCAGGAAATTGATTTTTTCAAAAAATATATTAAACTAAAGATCTAGATCTAAACAGTGACATTGAGAAAGAATTGTTTTTGAGTATGTTTCTATTTTAAAAGGAATTAACCAAACAGCACAAAACAATCGAGTATTTCACAAAGGAAAAATAGGAAAATTACGAAATAAAATCCACAAAAATTCTACAAATTGTATCTTATAAAATATAACAGATCTACAATCAAAGTTTATTCAAATCTAATATTTTCCTAATTAAAACGCAACAATTGTAAAAGAGAGTACCGAAAAAGGAGAGAGTGAAGTCCAAGATCGATCTTGGCGTCGTCTTTGCTCCGTCACGTCTTGAGAGGAATGATGGGAGTAGGAGAGAAACTTCGAGACTCGTAGAGAGTGAGGGAGGATGAAGATCCTCGAGAAGGCTTCAAAAACCGTGCTTCGACACGATCTTTTCGGCGAGAATGGCTCAACGATGAGCTTGAGAAGCTAAAGAGCTTTTGAGAGATGGAGATTCAAGAATCAATGGCTTTCTTGATCTTGTGAGAGAGTGGAGAAAATTGGATGGTTTGAGAGGGAGATCTTGGACCTTATTTATAGGAGAAAATGGGGGGAAAGAGTCCAAATATTCCAGATCTCAGGATGCAACTTGCATGGGTAGGTAGAACAAGTTGCATTGAATCCAAGGGTCGAAATTTCATCTGATTTGGCCAAAGTATGAGGGAGAAAACCCAAAAATACCCTTGAGATCAACTCCAACAGATTCAGATTATTCTCTTTTAATTCATCAAAAATTCGGATCATTATTTACTTCTCCTCCATTTTAGCAGAATTGGAGAAAGAGAGAGATCCAGCCCAGTAAACAAAATATGGAGAGTGGGCTGTAAATGGAGGGGTGCGGTGTTATGAAATGGAGGAAAAATCTACACACTTGGCTCCAAGAATTCTGTTCAAACAACCCGCAAAGATTTTCTGTGCGCAGAAATTTGCAACCATTTGTGCACCGCACATGGTAGAGAGAGGAAGAAGTGCTCGCAGTGCGGTACTCATGCAGCCGTTGCCACAGAAAATCGAAAAAGCTTACTCTCTTTGACTGGTCAGACGTGACGATCCGCTGTGGAGGTTTCACGTGTGGTCTTTGTGTAGCAAAGCAGAGAATGAAGAAAACGACTCACTGCACGCGTGATCACAGAAATCCAGATCTGATATAAGGTATAATGTGCAGTCTTGTGTGTTGAGTCAAAGAGAATAGCTGACGGGTCACAACACGGTTAACACGATCGATAAAATAACAGAGGATCTGGATCTTTGGAAGTTGACCGGTCAGCTGTCCAGGATTTGCTGCGGAAACATCTACGTGGTCTTCTATGTGGTGGGTCAAAGAAGAGAGGTTCGACTCGCTACATGAGAGGTTATATGTTCTAGTCAAAAGCTTCGACTTGACGTGCTTGGCATCTTCTGTATGGGTTCACGTGTATCCTTTTCAAAAGCGGGTCATTGCAGAGAAAGAACTGAACTCGTTACGTGGGCTGTGAGGTTCTGGTTGCCACTGAAAATCTTGCAGGGTTCATATTTCGTCAGGTCTGTGTTGTCTTTGATGAAACGAGTTGGTTTTGACCCGTTTGGAGTAAAAGCTCGATTTCTCTCTCATGCTTGCACCAAATATCAACATATGATACATCAAATCGATCGGTGCGACGAGACCGATCCATCTACAGTCCTGGTTTTGCGAGATTTTGCACTTTTCACCTGACATTAATACAAAAACACAATTTAAAGTATTTAATCTCAATAAATTGGAATTATGAATATTTGGGATACTTTAATCATATTTAAGTATTTAAATTCTATATTTTGTGTATGTAAAAAGTGATGAAAAATCCCCTTATCAAATCTCCCCACACTTAAAACTTGTTTGTCCCCAAACAAAAATTGAATAAAATATAGAATTGCATGTTTAGGTTTTGTTAAAAATGTATTCATCGATTTTAAAATTTGATTTCCACTAGAAAATATTTTTCACTCTCATTTCATCCTTTATGCCTTATATTGAAAGAATTTATATGAATCTTTTTAGAATCTATTTTCAAATGAAAGTTTCACAATTTCAAAAGTTTTTAGAAAAAATGGTCTCATGCGATAAAGACGATTAAACACCACATTTTAAATCTTTGCACACCACAAATCACAAGGGTTATCATGAAAGAACATTAGTAAAACCACTTGTTCAATTTTGCAAAAATTATTCCTTAAATGCAATTTGTCACTTTTTAAATCGTTCGGTACGTAAGTACTTGGTTCCTCTTTGATTTCTATTAAATTTCCCCAAATTGCGCTCGGTTTAAGACTTATTCTTTTCTTTTTCTTCTTTTATTTCTTCTTTTCTTTTCTTTCTTTCTTTTTTTTTCTTTTTTTTGTGTTGCTTAAATGGTCTCCATGTTGTTTTTTAGCCGACCAATGGTTACGGTTCGACCATGACCGCTTAATCAAACTCCATGGATCCGTGTGATCTTTAGCCGACCAATGGTTACGGTTCGACCAAGACCGCTTAATCAACCACACGGACTCGACAATCTAAGCACTTTAACCCGTGACCCATAGAAAACTTTTTCGCACGACCAATGGTTACGGTTCGACCATGACCGGCTACTTTGGTTTACTATAGACCCATGCACCCCTTTAGCCGACCAATGGTTACGGTTCGACCAAGACCGCTTAATCAAGGTGCATGGGATTCACGAATCAAGCATTGAGCGCAATTCGGTTCCCGTTAATATAATCTCAAATCCCCATGAACGATCGAGATCTCTTAAGTGTAATTGGTCAATTTTAGATTTAAGCAAAACTTACTAAAGTGGTTGAACAAGGTTTTTTTTAGAAATTCCGAGTAAAATATGGGTTTAAGATTAAAAAAAAAATGGTGTGTCGCGTAAATCGAAAATCGACCAAATTTCAATAAACTCCAATTTTGTGATTTCATTGATTAGGGTTCGAATCCCCAAAAGAATCTCTCAAAGATCTTAATCAATTCCTTCAAATATCTTGTCATAATTTTGAGAGTAAAAATCTAAAAAATCGATGATTTATTCAATTAAGTGGAGAAAAACCTTTAACATGCAATTTTTTTTTTTTTTTTTTTTTTTTTTTTTTCAAGATCTTATCTACAAGGAAAAATAGGTCGTAAAAACCCTCCCCACACTTAGAAAAATAGCTCGTCCTCGAGTAGTTTGTGGTTATGAATCACAAAAGGAAGCGGTATGGATCAAGGATACATGACCAAACTCGAGTAGTCACGAGTTATCGGATTTATGGTTGTGTATTGCGTGATACGCAATAGTACAAGCCAAAAATGCCGATGTCACAACCACTTCTAGCCAATACTTAGAAAATTTCATTGATCCATGAAATTTTGTGAAATGATGTGATCGTAGGTATTTGAAATGTTACAAACCTTAAGAAGATTAACACTAGCGGCAACGTGCGGACCCGTTTACAAAACCGCTCTCTCTAGTTGCGCGTGATTGTCATGCGATGACTATGGGTATGGAGATACCTAGAGGAGGAAGAAGAGAGTAGAGTGTAGTTATCTAATACGATAGTCCTCCCAGGTTGTGGGTATGGAGATACTCATAGGTAAACGTTGTATCACCCAAATACTTAGTCCATATGAATGCATCCCTTTAAAAAATTTGTTTACTTAAATTAATATGCATTCACCTTATATGAAAACTGTGTGCGGGTTGTGTAATTTGATTACATGAAGCCTGATTTGAACTTGTGTGGACGTCGACATAATTGAGGATTATGTGCAGCGAAACCGTCACACTTAAAGTTTCATTTCTAAACATCCCTAGTCATGATTCAGTTTGCTTAAGAGTGAAGCATTTACATTATCAGATAATAGACTGAACATGTACACTAGTACGTTAGCCGAGGAGATGATTATGTTTTGCTAATCATAGGACAAATGTGTTTGTTGAATCGGGAACGTAGATATATGCTAGGTGACATATATTGGATATGACCGAAGCCGCGAGACCATGACATGGTGTAGTCATTATAGATGGACTCGCGACGAGTAGGGTATTAGGTTCTTCATACTTGAGGGGACCATTGATTGCGTTACGTGCGTAACACAATGCTTTGATATGACCTTACGCTCACCGTAACAGGGAGTCAAAAGGGTCATCATTGGGTATTGTCCGAAACATGGAATTCAATGTGAGTCTCCAAGATAGGAATTGTTTATTCCGAAAGGAAGAGATATCTCTTTGGCCACTCGATGAATTGATTAACAAAAACCATGGCCATGGTCAATGAAATTAACGGTTAATATCGATTGAATTTGTTAAATCAGTTCGGAAACGGGGAATATGTATAGTTAATCAAAATATAAGGATGACTACCACCATGCATTTTGATTAACGGATATCGCTAACAATAGAACTAATAACTGCTATTCGAGGTAGGCACATTGATCACAATCATTTTTCGTATTAGCATGGGTAGCCATTATGGAGTGACTAGATCCCGCTCATGGGCTTGTAGTGCTTTCGAAACAGCCTACTGCCATCGTTAATCGAACCTACATGGTCACACAACGAGTCGTACTAAGTCGGGCTTGATTATAAAATTGGCGCATAAGATGTGTATAGCTTGGTATTTGATACGCGAGCTATATTCTCTAAAATTATGCATATTGGATATGCATGAGTATCTTTTAGGTATATCCGAAATTGAGTGGGAGACTGAAAGAAATGCAGTTTCGGATCAACCGTAAAATGTACACAAGGATAAACGAATGTACGCGTTCATGGGCATAAATAATGTGTATATTAGATGCACATATGTATATTGGATATACATAGTTAAATTGATAAGAAACGGTTTTATTAAGAAAACCAGAAAATTCAGTTTAAGCAGTTTTAGTAAAACTGACATAACTTTCAGTGGGTAACTCCAATTTGAATGGTTCAAATTGGGTTAGATAGATAATGAGATTATCGAGAACTTTAATATAGAAATAGTTTTCATTTGAGCGAAGTATAAGTGTCATTTTAATGGAATACCGAAAGGGTGCTACTGTTTGACATACAGTTAGTAAAACGTCCGTAACTTTCGCATCCGAACTCCAATTGGGACAGATCCAATTGGGTTGGAAAGATAATAAGATTATATAGAGCTTTTGTGAATGTTCAAAGTCGGTTGGAATGATTTAATATTTTCGTTTCAATAGAATACTGAAAGGGTGTCTGCAGTTTTCTGTCTGAAAAGGTGTATACGAGATATACATACCTTTTGTCCCATCCTTATCCTATGTGATATAAATAGGATGTCTCTCTCTCTCTCTCTCTCTCTCTCTCTCTCTCTCTCTCTCTCTCTCTCTCTAGATCAGATCATTCAGACCAATCTATGGTATTATTCATAATATTCCAGAAATATAGAGAGACATCTTTCTAGAGAATCGATCTAATCAAGCAAGTTCGCTGGTGCAGCGTCTAGGCAGTTGCACCCATGACCGACGAACTCTGACTCATGCTGGATACAAGTAGAGGAGCGACACTTGTGGACGTGGGACGCACGAAAGACAACCGGAGGCGTGTCAAGACGGTGGGAGACGTGTGGTATGGGACACACGGGCTAGTCACAAACGTGACACCGGAGAAGGAAAGGATGCGAGCGATCAACCTGTCATGCGTGATCAATTTCACGCTGGTAATCGTCTATCCTTTTATTGCATCGTACCCTCGAAGTCATGGCGTGATCTTGGATTTTGGGAACCGGACCGGGCCTTCATATCCGCTGCGCGGGCCCGGGGATGGGTGAATTCCCAACAAAAGCTTCATATATTGAACATACCTAATAGATGAAACATTATATGGATTGTGTTAGTGTCATTAATGTTTTCATCGTATCTCTAGTTCTAAGATTGAGAGATGTATCTATTTCACATGAGGAATGCATAACGTAATTATTATTAAAAGCTGCTTATTAATAAGTGGTGATAAAAGTAATAGTTATTTATACGTAACTTATGCTGGAAAGAGAGTACATGTCAATAACATCATTGTCACTCATTCATTATGAGAAATGATATTATGGGCCCCTTGATAAAGTAGAATTATGAATGGATCCAATATAATTGAAGTACAGTTATATATTTATAATTTACTTAATAGAGATCAAGAAATGATTATAATACAAAGATGATACATCACTACTTTGTATATTAATCACAATATCATAAAGACAAGGAATGGACACAATCAATATCACAAGGATTACGTTTCGTAAAATGGTTACTAAACATCTAAGTTATTTGGGTAACGGTAATGTATAGCTAGAATACCGCTTACGGTTTGTGGAATAAAGTGTTTTATTCCATTGCCAACATAATATAGATCCTCGATATAGGTCACACCAACTGAACGGGAAACAAGAAAGATATTATACATATTTTCTATGTATAAAGATTTCATGTTGTATGAAATACATATACAAATAGAAATATGTAAAATATTATGTCATATGAGATGAGTACATAGCATGAAAATAAATTAAATGAAATGTGCATATTATGAAAATAAATAACATGGATCATGACCATAAATTCGAGACAGATTTTGAGGCATGTTTGAACAGATATTTGAAATAGCAAAACTTTACCATTCTGTAAAAATGACCTATGTAAATTGTATCCATTTGAATGTAGTTTTTAATGGCGAAGGTTTCAAGTCATTTGGAATTTTCTAAAAGAAATTATGATAGAAACAATGAACAATTGTCAGAAGTTAATGTGCTGCTTCGAATTTTGTTTATACCTTAAATGCCATACGAACATCATGAAATTTTTCAATTGGTATCAGAGCAAGGTTCTTATTATTTAGCTAATTAGACTATTTTATTATGAAATTGTTTATTGCATAATGCTTAATTGATTGATGTTTTGTGTTGCGATTCTGAATTTTTGATTTTGAGTTTTAATCGTTGTCCAAGATTTAATGGTTACTTGTTTTTGTGTTTTCTAAAATTCTGACATCTTCATAGATGTTTGGAATGGAGAAAACATATAGATCAAAGGTCTTAGGACAAATCTATATAGTTAAAACAAAATAAAACAAAACAGTGAGTTGCTGAAATTTCCAGCATCACGGGATGTTTTTGCTGATATTCAAATCGCGAAATCTTTCAAACGATTTATTGGATTTGAATGAAACCAGTTTATAAATTTAAGTCATCATGTCTGTTTTTTATTTAAGATAAATTCTCTATACAAAAGTGTTATAATTTTTGTAAAGGATACAAAATCGTAACAGTGTACACAATTTATTTGTGGGCGATTAAAAGTGATATCAAATGGTTTGTGTTTCCTTTAAAAGTTTAAAGGATTGTAATTATCATTTTCAAACCTTGTTTCAAAATATTTTTAAATCATTTTTTTGAAGTGATTTAAATGATTTAAGAGAACCGCACATACTTGAGAAAAGGAAATTAATTAAGAGGTACAAAGTAATGCATTGTTATGCAAATTTCTGCTATCTTTATTTTTGGGTATATGAATACATGACATACCAAATTAACGTCTATAGATACATTCTGAAAGTCCACTGAAAAATTAAGTATATTTCCTTCTCATTTTGTCCACTTTAAACTAGGGACTATAATATGCATGAGTGTAATTTATATTCTCTAGAAATTGTTGAATATGTTAGGACATATGATCAGGCCATTGATAAGTGTATCATATGTGAGACATTTGTTACATTTAATTTCTGGAGATAATATGGCCAAACTTATTGACCAAATAAAATGAGTTTGCTTAACGAGAAGTCAAGATCTAGGCTTGAAGTCTCGGGAAATTGACAAGAGTCATAAAGTTTAGAAAAATTGCAAATGATTGGAAATAAATTTTCTAAAAGGTCATGATTAGTATATGTTACTTACCTTGATGAATAAATCGGATGAGTTCGCTTTATTTTTGATAGGATCTTGAATATACTGCATTAAGGACATTAAATATATGTAGTATCAGTTTTACATAAATATTAATCATGAAATCCTTTAAATAATATCTTTGAATGGCAAACAATGTACTTATCCTATCCATACTTAAAAAAATGTCCATTGGAATGTGACGGTTCCAATTTCATGATTGGGAACTCAAACTCAAACTAACATCCGGGCAGAGGATCTTGCAGATGTGCTGGTCAAAAGTGCACCAGTACTAGGCACTGAACCCACTACAGAGGAAACGGTCGCAGCAGAAAAGTTTCACAAGGATGAACTGACTGTTCAAGGTCTCATGTTGGCGAGTATGGCAACTGAACTTACTAGAAAGTTCTTAAATAATACTCCCAAAGAGATATTCGAATGTCTCTCCAAAATGTTCTTGGAAAATGCTCGTAAAGAGCGTTCTAAGATCACTCTAGCATTCATGAAGTGTAACATGGCGGAAGGATCTTCCGTAAACCAGCATATGTTGAAAATATTGGGTTACCTCGAGAAATTGGAGAAGCTCAATGCTCCAATGCGTGCTGACTCGGCTGAGGATATAATCCTTGGTTCATTGCCCCCATCTTACAAAGATGTTGTCATGCATCTTCATCTGCATGAAAAGGCAATGACCTTGGATGAGATCCATCAGACCTTGAAGCAAGCAGAGGCTGATATGAACATGCACAAGGGAGAGAAGAATGTTCTTGCGATATCTCAAAATAGTAAGAAATTCATCAAAGGGAAGGGTAAAAGGAAAATGCCGGCAAAGAACAAAGAGAAGGGAGGAGCTCAAGTGAACATCTCCAAAGGCAAAAAGAAAAACTCGCCAACTTCTCAAACTGAGTGCTTTTATTGCCACGAGTTGGGACACTTCAAGGCAAATTGTCCCAAGTACAAGGATGACTTGGACAGTGGCAAAATAGAGCGTAAATGCACCAATGTTTCAAAAGGTATATATGTTATTGAAATTAATTTAACCACATATATCCATGATTGGGTATTGGATACCGGATCATGTGCTCATATTTGTGCAAATATGCATGCACTAGTGGATAGAAGACATCTCAAGAAAGGAGAAGTCACTTTGAAGGTGGAAAATGGTGTTAGCATTTCTGCTATGACCATTGGGACAATTCACTTTCATTTAGCTAGTGGTTTAATAATTAATTTGAACAGTGTTTATTATGTTCCATCTATATGTAAAAACATTATATCTGTGTCGTGTTTGGACAAAGATGGGTATGCATTTACTATTTCAAACTCATGTATGAGTCTTTCGAAAGATGGATTATTTTATACAAATGATGTTGTTCAAGATGGTTTATATTTACTTAAAATAAAGAATAAACATGTTCTGAATGTCAATAACAAGCAACTCAAGGTATCTCATGAAAAATGAAACTCTCTTATGGCACTACCCTCTAGGACATATAAGCGAGAAACACATAAAAATATTACAAGAAGCCAATCTCCTTGGTCTTCATGATTGTGATATGCTAGATACATGCGAACCTTGCTTGATTGGTAAAATGACCAAGAAACCTTTCAAGAAGAAAGGTGTCAGGACGAAAGTCTTATTGGAATTAATACATTCTGATGTATGTGGTCCAATGAGTACTAGTGCACGAGATGGCTTTCGATACTTCATTACATTCACAGATGATTGTAGTCGTTATGGCTATGTTTATCTGATGAAGAGAAGAGTGAATCATTTGAAAAGTTCAAAAAATTCAAGAATGAAGTTGAAAACCAACTTGGTAAGAGAATTAAAGCTTTACGAACTGATCGTGGAGGAGAATACATGAGCAATGAATTTGGCGCATACCTAAAGGAGTGGTATTGTACCACAATTGACTCCTCCTGGAACACCACAACGGAATGGTGTATCTGAGAGAAGAAATAGGACATTGCTCGATATGGTTCAATCAAGGATGTGCCAAACAGATTTACCTCTTTATTTTTGGGGATATGCGTTGCAAACTGCAGCTTACACACTGAATAATGTTCCATCTAAATCCGTCGAGAAAACTCCTTATGAGTTATGGACAGGAAAAGTTCTTGATTTAAATTTTCTCAAGATTTGGGGATGTGAGGCTTACGTCGAACGATTGATGTCAACCAAGCTTGAACCCAAAGCGGATAAGTGCTTCTTCATTGGTTATCCGAAAGAAACAAAAGGATACTACTTTTGGCACAAGACAACTAACATAATATTAGTTGAAAGGGGTGCAACTTTCCTAGAAAGAGAATTTCTCAAAAGGATCAAAAGTAGTGGAAGTAGTGTTACACTTGAGGAAACTCAAAACGCACTACAAGACCTTGATCATGTCATGGACGATGTCCATGTAGATCAAAGTGAGCCAACCATAGTTCCTATGGCTAGTGGGAGCGTGATCGTACCTATTCCTCAAACGATTGAGGAAGAGGTTCACGCATCACCACATAGTGTTCAATCCATAATTGAATAAATTTCACCAGAAATCGTGGAAGAGGTTCAGGAGATTCTAGATGAACAAGAAGAGCCACAAAGGGTGAGATGGTGAACAAGATCTAGAAAGAAACCTGATTTCAATATAGGTCTTCATGAGATTTTGGTAATGGATACTGAAGATCCGACCATTTATCAAGAAGCAATAAGTAGAGATGACTCCGAATAATGGCATGAAGCCATGAAATCTGAAATGCAGTCAATGTATGATAACCAAGTATGGATATTGGTTGATCTTCCTCAAGGAAAGAAAGCCGTTCAAAACAAATGGGTTTTCAAGAGGAAGATGGAAATGGATGGAAACATGACAACATACAAGGAGAGACTTGTAGCGAAACGGTTTAGTCAAGTTCAAGGGATTGATTATGATGAAACCTTCTCGCCAGTTGCAATGTTTAAGTCAATTCGGATATTACTAGCTATTACCGCATTTCATGACTATGAAATATGGCAAATGGATGTGAAAACAACGTTTCTTAAAGGGAACTTGGAAGAGGATTTGTACATGGTGCAACCTTCAGGTTTTGAAGATTCAAATAAAGCCAGTAAAGTATGCAAGCATCAAAGATCCATTTATGGATTGGAGCAAGCATCCAGGCAGGGCCGGCCCGTCGATTTTGGAGGCCTTTGACAAATTATAACGTGATTAACTAAAAAATAATCTCGTATTAACAAAACATAAAATATCAATTAAAACTAATTCAAAATATATTCAAAATATTACATAATTAACCATTATCACTTAAAAATAACTCTCTTTGCATTTTTTTATAGGACCTCTTTTTACAATCGATTAGAGAAAAATTAAAATCAATATCAATTAAGTTCAATTGCGCACATTTACTAAAATTAGAGAAAAATTGCAATCAAATTGGTATGAATGAGTATCAATCGATTCACCCCTCCAACATTTCAGATCCAAACCCGTTGAATTAGGCTACGCACCAGTCAAAGAAGTCTTCGGCAATGAAATATGTCGCAGATAGTCGCAAACAGCACAACAGTGACTGTGGGCACCTCTCGTCGATTCACCTCTCCCCTCGTCGTCGATCAGATCCGAGGCAGCAGCAAAATCGACGCAACCAGTCACTGCAATTGTCCTCCGCGTGGTCGTTTTCTTGGTGGGGCCACGCCCTCGTGTGGATGTGGGTCCTCTTCGTGCTGGTAGGTCACGCACAGCCGCACAGACGCATCATAACTCATTGGTTGGGACACACAGGAAATGGTTGGGTCTTTCTTCATTTTTTCTTTCTTTCTTTGATTTGTTTGGGCCAAAGCAACCAGGATTTGGGCTTTATTTTACACACTTGATTCTATATATATAAAAAAAAATATGTGGCCTCACAAAAATTTATGGCCTTAGACATTTGCCTCTTGGGCCAAAACAACGGGCCGCCCCTGCATCCAGGAGTTGGAATAAGTGCTTTGATGACGAGGTTAAACGTCTTGGATTCATTCAAAGCAAAGAGGAACCTTGTGTATACAAGAAGGTCAGTGGGAGCTACGTGCTTTTCTTGGTTCTTTATGTTGATGATATATTACTGATTGGAAACTTTATTCCCTTAATGGAGCAAACCAAAACTTCATTGAAAGATGTTTTCTCAATGAAAGTCTTGGGCGAGGCCCAGTATATTTTGGGGATTAAAATATGCTGAGATAGGTCTCGTTGACTCATTGGCTTAAGTCAACGTACATACATTGATAAAGTGTTGAAAAGATTCAACATGCAGAATTCCAAGAAAGGAAATGTGCCAATGACTCAAGGTGTAACACTTAGCAAGTCTCAATGTGCTACGACATGTAAAGACATTGAAATCATGCATGATGTACCATATGCTTATGCAATTGGTTCCATCATGTATGCTATGGTGTGTACACGACCTGATGTCGCATATGCTCTGAGTGTGACAAGTCGTTACCAAGCCCATGTAGGTCCAGCTCATTGGACAGCAGTCAAGAATATCCTCAAGTACCTTAACAGGACTAAGGATAAGTTTCTTGTGTATGGAGGGTTTAGGGTTTAGGGTTTAGGGTTTAGGACTAAGGATAAGTTTCTTGTGTATGGAGGGAAAAGGGAGCTCGTTGTAGAAGGCTACGCCGATGCTAGTTATGCAACTAATTATGATGATAAGCGATCACAGTCTGGATATGTCTTCATTATGAATGGAGGTGCTGTTAGTTGGAAAAGTTTCAAACAGTCAACAACAGCCGACTCAACCACTCAGTCTGAAGTGATGGCTGCTACTGAAGCCAGCAAAGAAAGTGTTTGGATCAAAAAATTCATGGAGGAACTTGGTGTTGCACCTTCCATCGAAGGTCCATTGGAATTATTTTGTGACAATAGTGGAGCTATTGCACAAATAAAGGAGCCAAAAGCACACCACAAGATCAAACACATGGATAGAAAGTACTTTGTCATTCAAGACTTCAAAGATGAAGGCATGATTATACTTTTAAAGGTGGGCACGGATAGCAACACAACAGATCCGCTAACAAAGCCTTTACCTCACGCAAAAGGCGAAATCCATTTTGATTCCATGGGTCTGAAGGAACATGGAGAATGGATAGAATAGAAGGCAGCCTTGTTTTTAAAGAAAAAATACATAAGAATGTATAAGATGCAACTTTAAGAACAAGTGGGAGATTGTTAGATTTGTGTTCTAAAAGTTATCATATGAGGATAATTTTTAAATGTTATTTATGAATTGGATGTTATTTACATTTTGTTCCATGAGCTTTTATATTTTTCACTTAAAATTGTTCAAGAAGATGCACTTGGTCTTGAACCGCAGAACTTTAAGTGATAATAAATATCGAACTCTAAAATGTTCACATGTCTTGGATATTAGCAGAACACTAATATACATAATAAGAATGTCGTGTTGATTAAAAGTACGTTGCAGTTCTGCAAACGTTGATAAAAGATTATCATTTAATAACACGAATATATGAAAAGCTTCATATATTGAACAGACCTAATAGATAAAACATTATATGGATTGTGTTAGTGTCATTAATGTTTTCATCGTGTCTCTGGTTCTAAGATTGAGAGATGTATCTCTTTCACATGAGGAATGCATAACGTAATTATTATTAAAAGCTGGTTATTAATAAGTGGTGATAAAAGTAATAGTTCTTTATATGTAACTTATGCTGGAAAGAGAGTACATGTCAATAACATCATTGTCACTCATTCATTATGAGAAATGATATTATGGGCCCCTTGATAAAGTAGAATTATGAATGGATCCAATATAACTGAAGTACAGTTATATATTTATAATTTACTTAATAGAGATCAAGAAATGATTATAATACAAAGATGACACATCACTACTTTGTATATTAATCACAATATCATAAAGGCAAGGAATGGACACAATCAATATCACAAGGATTACGTTTCGTAAAACGGTTACTAAACATCTAAGTTGTTTGGGTAACCGTAATGTATAGCTAGAATACCTCTTACGGTTTGTGCCAACATAACATAGATCCTCGATATAGGTCACACCAACTGAACGGGAAACTCGAAAGATATTATACATATTTTCTATGTATAAAGATTTCATGTTGTATGAAATACAGATACAAATAGAAATATGTAAAATATTATGTCATATGAGATGAGTACCTGGCATGAAAATAAATTAAATGAAATGTGCATATTATGAGAATAATATATGTAGCGCATATCATAATTTGTTTCAAGCCGAAGCCCAAAACAAATTGAGAAGAAAACTTGAGAAGTCCAAATTAACATGGATCATGACCATAAATTCGAGACAGATTTTGAGGCATGCTTGAACAGATATTTGAAATAGCAAAACTTTACCATTCTGTACAAATGACCTATGTAAATTGTATCCATCTGAATGTAGTTTTTAATGGCGAAGGTCTCAAGTCATTTGGAATTTTCTAGAAGAAGTTATGACAGAAACAATGAACAGTGGTCAGAAGTTAATGTGCTGCTTCGAATTTTGTTCATGCCTTAAATGTCATACGAATTTGAAAGGGTTTTGACCTAATGTTGAGGGACTATAAATGTGAGACCTTGCTATGCAATTGAAATGTTGAATATACATGAGTATATGAATGTGATAAGAGTTTTCTCTCTATAGCCAATATCTCTCTCTTTCTCTTGAAGTGTTTGTTGAAACGTTGATTAAGGAATCAATCAGAAACGGACAACGGAGCTAGATGCGGACAAGAGGACGCTAGCACGAACTCGACGCCGTTCTTGTTTCGGATTCAAGGGTGAACCAAAGAGGACCAGACCTACGTTAAAGATCTTTGGTATTGTATTCTAATCCTTCTTGTAGGACAGATAAAATAAATTAGAGTAGAAAGTTAGCTTAAATAAGACGATTCCCGACTTTGTGGGAATATATTTTTAATATTTACTCCGACGAACGTCATGAAATCCTTCAGGATGTGCATGTCTTGGTATTTTGATACGCGAGCTATATTCTCTAATATCATGCATATTGGATATGCATGAGTACCTTTTAGGTAGATTTGAAATTGAGTGGGAGACTGAACGAAATATAGGTTCGGATCGACCGTAAAAGTGTACACACAAGGACACATGAACGTATGCTTTCGAAAAAACGGATAGATGCACAACATGATTATGCAGAATTGGGCGAAATAACACTGTGCATAATGACGTACCTAGTGTGTTAAGTCTGCAATGGTTGTGGACTTAGCCATATTCAGGAAAAATATGGTCGTGCATCATGACGGACCAAATGGTGCATCATGACGCACGGATGCGTGTTTTGTCCAGAAGCGTATGGGAAGTCACACTCAACGCATATGCGACATCTGGGCTAGTACATATCATGGCATACATGATCGATCCTATAGCCGAAGCGTATGGGATCCGACTCATTCGCTCACGTTCAACGTCCGTTGAAGGACACTGATCCTTAGTGAGAGCGATGCCATGTGACATTGGCAGAAATCCTTTCTTGGATTGCTCCATGTGAAACCTAGTTATCACTTTGTCAATATATGTACTTTGACTTAGTCCGAGAAGTCTCCTCGATCTATCTCTATAGATCTTCACGCCTAAAATATAGGCGGCTTTGTAGGGGAATATCCCCGACCCCGGGCCCGCGCAGCGGAATGAAGGCCCGGTCCGGTTCCCCGATTCCCGAGATCACGCAATTACTTCGAGGGTACGATGCAAATAGAAGGACAGATTCATACCGGTGCAAAATTGATTGCACACGAAGGGTTGATCGCTGCCTTCTTTTTCCTGTCACGTTGGTGACAATCCGTGCGTCCCACACCACGCGTCTTTCACCGCTCGTTGACTTCGCCGATTCGCTTGATTTCGTCTCCGACTCAATCTACTCGTCCGAATCGATCACAACCGTAAGAGCCCCAAACGTTGCTCCTCTATGTGTATCCACCTTGACTCGTAAGACGTCGGTCACGGATGCACCTGTCTAGACGATGCACCGGTGAACTTGCTCGATCGAATTGATTCTCTATCTCTCGAGAAACTCTTTTCTCGATTTCTCTCTCTTCGCACCTTTTCACTTTGAGAAAGATCAAATCTGAATTCTCTCTTTCTATTGTCTCTTTGGCAGAATGATAACTTAATTCCTTAGTTTGGATGAGAGAGAAAATATCCTATTTATATCTAATAGGATTAGGATTAGCCAAGAGGCATGTATATCCAATATACACCCTTTCACACAGAAAAGTGCATGAACCTGTTCAGTATTCTGTCCAGACGAAATTGATAAATTTCTCTGACAGAACATCAACCAACATACAAGTTGTAGATAATCTTATTATCTACACAACCCAATTTGGCCCAGCCAATTGGAGTTCGTATGCAAAAGTTATGACTGTTTTACTAACTGTATGTCATACTGTTGCATCCTTTCGGTATTTCACAGAAACGACACTGATACTTCGTTCATATGAAATATACTTCTTCATGAAGGTTGTAGATAATCTTATTATATATCTAACCCAATTTGAATCATTCAAATCGGATTTTCCCATTGAAAGTTATGGCCACGAATGTACGACTACATTCGTTTATCCTCGTGTACACTTTTACGGTTGATCCTGAAACTGTATATCCTTCAGGCTTCTCTTAAGTCTTTCATTGCGAATTGACTACCCAAATATGCCTTAACCTGGTTAAGCATTGGGATGTCATTTCCAATGAGTAAGATGTCGTCCACGTACAAGACGAGGAATACTACCGAACTCCCACTGAATTTCTTGTATACACAAGGTTCCTCGATATTTTGAATGAAATCATACTTTGCGATGACCTCATCGAATCGTATGTTCCACGCACGAGATGCTTGTTTTAATCAAATAAATGGATCTCATAAGCTTGCACACTTTATTCGTATTCTTTGGATCGACAAAACCCTCGGGTTGTGTCATATACACGTCCTCGGTAAGGTTCCCGTTAAGGAAAGCGGTTTTGACATCCATCTGCCATATCTCATAATCGTGATATGCAGCTATCGCTAGAAGAATGCGAATACTTTTAAACATGGCTACTGGAGAAAACGTTTCATCATAGTCTACACCATGAATTTGCTTGAAACCTTTCGCCACCAGTCTTGATTTAAAAGTGTGTACATTACCATCCATGTCGATTTTCTTCTTGAAAACCCATTTGCACCCAACGGTCTTAGCACCATTAGGTAGATCAATAAGATTCCAAACCTTATTATCATACATGGACTGGATCTCGGTTTTCATGGCTTCATGCCATTTCGAGGAATCCAGGCTAGACATAGCACCTTTGTAGGAAGTTGGCTCATCATCTAGAGTCAACTCATCATCGTCATTACTAATGAGAAATCCATATCTCTCAGGTTCTTGACGATTCCTACCAGATCTACGTATAGATTGTGTACTAGATTCTGGTTCACCATCCAATGGTAACGCAGAATCTTGTTCCAAATCAACTTGTTCACTTTGTGGTTCTCGAATTTCTTCGAGATAAATTTTACTCCCACTGGATTGACGATCTAGGAATTCCTTCTCTAAGAAGTGTCCTCGTCGAGCCACGAAAACCTTGTTTTCGCTAGGCAAGTAAAAGTAGTATCTTCTAGTTTCTTGAGGATACCCCACAAATAAACACTTGTCTGATCTTGGCTTGAGTTTTTTCGTTAATAACCGTTTGACGTATGCCTCGCAACCCCAAATCTTAAGATAAGACAATGATAGTACCATGCCATGCCATAATTCATATGGTGTCTTTTCAACCGATTTGGACGGAACTCTATTCAGTATATGAGCGGCCGTTTGAAGCGCGAAACCCCAAAATGACTTTGGCAACTCCGTTCGACTCATCATCGAGCGAACCATGTCTAACAAGGTCCTATTCCTCCTCTCGGACACTCCATTCCATTGGGGTGTACCGGGTGGAGTCCATTGTGATACTATACCACAATGTCGAAGATAGTCCTCAAACTCATAGCTCAAGTATTCACCACCTCGATCCGATCGAATGGCTTTTACTTTCTTGCCCAATTGAAGTTCTACTTCGTGTTGAAACTCTTTGAATTTATCAAAAGTTTCACTTTTGTGACGCATTAAGTATAGATATCCAAATCTACTATAATCGTCAGTAAAAGTCACGAAGTAGCGATACCCATTTCTAGCCTCGACACTCATCGGTCCACATACATCGGAATGTATGAGGGCCAACACATCTTTCGATCTTTCTCCTTTCTTGGAGAAAAGTGTCTTTGTCATCTTACCCATCAAACAAGATTCGCAATTTTCTATTGACTCTAAGTCAAAAGAATCTAGCACTCCATCCTTTTGGAGTCTAGCAATGTGTTTCTCGTTTATGTGTCCGAGACGACAATGCCATGAGTATGTTTCATTAGTTTGAGTAGTATTTATGTTATAAATGGACTGATTATTGTTGTTATTTTCTAAATCCAAGACCTATAGACCATTTTCAATTAGAACATTACTAAAGAAAATGTCATTCTTGCGAATAAAACAATCATTAGTACCAATAACTAATTCATATCCATCCGCAATAAGTCTCGAAACAGAAATAATACTCCTACTCAAAGTAGGTACATAACAACAATTATCCAAAACTAAAATAAGTTCATTTGGCAAAGTTAAATCATACGTCCCTTCGGCTAATGCTGCTACTCGAGCTCCATTCCCGACGCGTAAATCAACTTCGCCACGAATCAACGATCTTCTACTTCTTAGGCCCTGCATATTATTACAAATATGAGTCCCACATCCAGTGTCCAACACCCATGATGATGAAGTAAAGAAATAAGATTCGATAACGGAAATACCTGATGCCGGTGTGTCCAGGGAAGCGGTCTTTTGCTTGCTCTCCCTCAGTGGAAACACTTCTTGTCATCCTTGGCTTTCTTGCCCACGGGCTTAGGCGCAACCTTGTTGCCCTGTGCCTTCCTCTTCTTGTTTTTGTTCCCATTGCTTGGACTTTTCTCTGCAACCACCAATGCTTCCGAAGTCCTAGACTTCATGTACCACGGTTTCATGTCACTTTCGAATGTTCTGAGCATTCCGAAAAGCTGGGGAATGGTCCTTTGCATGTCTGACATGTGGAAATGCGAAATGAACAAATCGAAACTCGGTGGCAGTGACAACATGATCAAATCAGTTTGTAACTCCACCTCGAATTTCATGCCAAGCCTCTCAAGATGATCGAAATATCCTTTCATCTTGAGAAGGTGCGAGCTAACGGGCGTACCATCTTGCATCTTGCATTGCGTCGCATTGCCAAGTGCTTGATACTTTTCCACCCTTGCTTGAACCTGAAACATCTCCCTGAGTTGTTTCATAATCTCGTATGCATCCTGTTTCTCAAACTGGATTTGATATTCAGGAGTCATAGTAGCCAACATGAGGCATGTGACATCATTCGAATCGTCCAAGATGGTCGTATGTTCGAATACATCATCCTCAGTTGCTTTATCCCCTGGCACATGAGGGATAGGCGTCTCCAAGACATGTGCCTTTCCTTCCTGTTTCAGAACGAATCCCAGATTCCTCCGCCAGTCGAGAAAGTTCTTTTCGTTCATTCGTTCCTTTTCCAAAATGGAACGCAAACTAAAGCGGTTGTTACTTGGTAAAGCCATGAATTCTACAATTTTTTAAAAACAATGTAATTAATAACGTGGTCTTTCATATATTAGAATTCATTTTAAACAACTTGAAATACCCATTATTTTATCATTTCAAGTAGCCCCCACTATTGAAACGGAGATTTGATACATTACATCTCATAATGGACAAGATCCCTATTTAGCGTATCTCTAAGGTGACGAAGGCCAACCACTTAGAAAATACGTTACGTTGGGTAGGACAATGTCCAATCATCTCCAAGATGATTCTTGCTTTGTTCGTGAGGACCGGTATCGAGTCCAACTCAAATCCTAGCCTAGCTAGCGAATTGGTCAAGTCCAAACCACAAATGGAGTATCATTCAATCAGCGAATTGACATGCCAGACTATGGCCATGCAACATGTCAACTCCTAATCAATGCATGCCTTCCTTGCTACGTACGTGTAAATCTATGCCAGACTATGGTCATGCAACACAAATAAACAAATACTAGTCTCGAAGGTTCCATTTTGGGAGGCAAATAACTTGATAATTACGTGGGAGGATTTTCTTTTAATAAAAATCATTTATTTTATTCATTCACAAAAACAAATAAAATATTACGGTATAGCATATTGGCCTTTTAGTTTTATGAGCAATCATAAAACCCAAAATTTCCAACCCTAAAACCCAAGATGACTCCTTGCTTTGAAGATCCAATCTCCATGTCGTATCGTTTTGCCTTGAAGGTCCCTCTTCAAAACTAAACCTATTTTATTTTATTACTACTTTGGAAGACTCACCGGTCCCCACATATTTAAATAAAATACAATTTGGAAAGCTCACCGGCCCCCACACAACACAAATTACAAGCATTCACAGACAATCATCCCCGTTTTAGGCTATATGCTATACCGAATCGAATTTATAAATTGGAAATTTTAAATTATTGGGCATTTTTGACAGAAAAAAATTTTTTGTTGTCCAGAATTTTGTTCGTTCGAACGCACGACAGAAAAAAAAAATTTCACTTTTTTATATAAATTATTGGGCATGTTTTTTTTTTTTGAAAAACCCGATCAGTCCGTTCGAACGTACCCTAGGTTCGTTCGAACGAACTCTAATCTGCCAGTTTTCTCAAAACCTGATTTCTTTGTCGTTTCGTTCCGAAAATCAAATTTTCAACAGATCCAATCTGTTTAACACTTTAATAACATACAAGTATCCAATAATTGATTTATTAAAGGTCTTCCTATCCTGTATTTTGCTCAATTTTGTGTAATTTTGCAATTTAGCCCAAAAATTCTAAAATTTCCTAAATTCGAATTAAAACATCGATTTTCGATGGTTTTAGCGAGCGATTGCTCTGATACCACTGTAGGGTTACGCACACGTTTATCAAAGTATGCAGCAGAATTAGTTTCGCATGCGTAACCTAATTCTACCGGGATCACACCCGAAAACCACCCAAAAAAGGAAGAGTTGGAGAAATTACCTCGTACAAGTTAGTACGTGACGTCTTCTTCTCCAAATCCGTGAACCTTCTCCAAGGAGTGCTCGTGCAATCCCTCTACTCGTGTCCACCTCGATTTCGTCCGATCAGAATCGCCAACGTCGTTCTAGTCGCCGTCACGATCCATTCTCTCAAGATCTTTGCTCAAATCTCCCTCTCAATCTCTCTAGATCTAATCTAAAATTCTGTGGAAGAAGGAGGGTGAAACGGCGGCTCAAAAACCCTAAAACTCGAAATTAGCTTAGGTTAAAACGAAATCAGAATTCTATATATATAGGAAATAGGTTCGTTCGAACGCACTTAAATAGTTCGTTCGAACGAACCCAATTCTGATTATCACGAATAAGTTCGTTCGAACACACTTAAATAGTTCGTTCGAACGAATCCAATTCTGACTGCAGATTTGCCTATTTATATAAATTCTTCCAAGTTAATTCTTAAGCCATATTTTCTTTCAGCTCAAAGAGTAGTTTAATTTTGAGACGCCTTATGGGTCTTTGATTAACACTCGTGCGTTGATGATACGAGATTTGATCTTCGTGACCGAATATTATATGCATTTGATAGATAAGTCGATCCCGAAATTGCATGAGATGCGATTTAAATTTGAATTGGAGATGCTAGGAGTATCCGTGGAATCCAATGCATATAGATGCGTGGATGTTCTTGTAATTCAAGGGCGGGATCGAAAGAAATAATATCTAAGGGTATTTTGGGAAAATGTTTTCCAAGTAGAAAGTTCGGACAAACAGTTGTCCAAACTAATGACTCAGAGAACGGTGAAATACGAAGGGGATTAAACCTAGAAGTTGATGCTTGTTTTGGCATTGCCGTCTTGGCCATATGAACGAGATACGCGAATCTAGATTCCATGTGATGGATTGCTATAATCATTCGAATTAGATTCGATTGATTGATCCGATACTTATTTATTAGGCAAGATGACAAAGGACATCATTCTTCGAAGGTTGGAGAAAGATCCAACGAATTATTGGAAATTACATTTAGATGTAAATGCTCCGATAAATTCCGAGGCAAGAGGAGGCTATCGGTATTTTGTTACGTTTACGGACGGTTAAAGTAGATACGGTAATATCTGTTTAATGCGTGCCGAAGCAGAGACTTTTGAAAGGTTCAAAGAGTTTCAAAAACAAAATACAAAATCGACTTAGCAAGAATATCAAAGCCCTTTCGAAAGGATCGAGAAGGCGAGTATTTGAGCTACGCACTTCGATAGGATCGAAGATGCGATATTTGAGTTATAAGTATTGATTATCATTCACGATTGTAGAATCGTTTCACGATTATCTTCATTTCGAAACATCGAGATGTATTCCAAAAGAGGAAATGAACGCATGTTAGACATGGTTCGATAAATGATAAGTCAAACGGATCTCCCAAAAATATTTTGGGGATAAGCCCTTGAGACAACGGTACTATTGAATGGTTGCATATATGATATGGACCATAAACCTTCTAATCGGTACAAGAGACGCCATATGAGATATGGATCGGAATGGTTCCGAAGTTGTCATTTGTACAGGTTTAGGATGTGAGTAAATTTCGAAATTTGTTTCGGTTCAATTCAATCCCAAATCTGAAAATTGTTCATTTATGATATATCCTTGAGTAGACTAAAGGGTATTAGTTCTGACGTCCCGACGAAAATAAGATTTTCATGGCTCGAAGAGATGTCTTGTTAGAGGAGGACTGGATGCGCACAAGTTTGGAACTTGATGTCGCTTATCTCTATGCGGGCTAGTGGAGTAAAATAAATCTCGAAAGAGTTCGAGATCTAAAAAATGAACATTGTACCGATGAAAGTTGATACGACTTCATCAAAGAGTTGATGAATACGAGTCGAACACACAAAGTAATTTTTCGTAGATCAAGTAGGCTATATCATACGCTGGTAAATATGGATTTATCGTAGCTAATGATGATAGATCGAAATCATTTGATGATTCGATATTCTATAAGGAGGCTATGAAAAATGACGGTTCCACATGGCATGGTGCCATTAAATCTGAGATTTGATCCGTGTAAATTATCAAGTTTAGAACTTGATTTCATTACTTTCAGGGTTAGACCCATGAAATGTGAATGGGTTCTCAAGATGAGAACCAAGACGGATAGGAATACGCATATAACAAAGCGAGGATAGTAGCGAAGAGTTTCAATATTTCATAGTCGGACTATGAAGAAATGTTTTCGCATGTTGCCATGCTTTCACATTCTCAAAATTCTGCTTGCCATGGTCGCATATTATGAATATATGATGTGGAAAAATGGATGTCAAAACTGAATTTCTTGACAGAAATTTTATGAAAGGATGTGTACTTGACACAACCTTACGGTTTTGTCGATTCATAACAATCGGGGATAAGATATGCACGCTTTAACGATCCATATGATGGATTAGAAACAGCTTCTTAGAATTGGAATATTCGTTTTGACGAAGTTATAAACTGTTATAAAATTGTCGGAACAAATGGAAACTTTGTATATACATGAAGGTTAGTGGGAGCCACGTTATATTTCTTGTAACGACAAAGGATTTAAGCGAGATCGCTTATGGATTAAGCGTGAAGATCTATATGATAGATCTAAGAAGTTCCTCGTTCTATATTATAGCACGTATATCGACATGTTGTTGAAAATGGTTTTCAACATATAACTCCTTCGCGGAGTTAAATCAAAATGTCGAATGACAGAAATTTTCTACGGCTCGATGTGAGACATCAAGTAGGGCGAAAATAATAATATGATGCTTTACATTTGATGGGAGGATCTATTATATCTGTCATGATATGTATGTAGCTATATGTCGTACACATAAAGCGTCTAGTTTACTCTTGATGGGAGGATCTATTATATCTGTCATGATGCTTTACATTTGATGGGAGGATCTATTATATCTGTCATGATTTGAATGTAATACGATTACATGAGAATAACTCTTGTGAATGTATAATGGTTATACATATATATACATAATGGTTATGTATATTTAAACCCATCGGGATTTGTATTGATAGCGGTGAATGTTACTCTTGTGAATGTATAATGGTTATACATATATATACATAATGGTTATGTATATTTAAACCCATCGGGATTTGTATTGATAGCGGTGAATGTTATCCTTGAAAACTTTGCAAAATAATTCAGTATTTTATTTTATCTATAATGGTGTGGAGGACGTGTTGGTTATAAAGAGTGCACGACTTTCGCTCACAAAGTGTGTACATGTTTTGCTTAAACGAAAAAACGGTTATGAGGAAAGGTACCACATGACCAATCATGTATGATTCTATTTACGGAGGCGAGTATATTGCGGTTATTAATCGCAAAAGGAAGCGGTATGGATCAAGGATACATGACCAAACTCGTGTAGTCACGAGTTATCGGATTTATGGTTGTGTATTGCGTGATACGCAATAGTACAAGCCAAAAATGCCGAGGTCAAAACCACTTCTAGCCAATACTCAGAAAATTTCATTTGATCCATGAAATTTTGTGAAAAGATGTGATCGTAGGTATTGGAAACGTTCCAAACCTGATGAAGATTAACACTAGAGGGAAAGTGCGGACCCGTTTACAAAACCGCTCTCTCTAGTCGCGCATGACTGTCATGCGAGGATTATGGGTATGAGATACCTAGAGGAGGAAGAAGAGAGTAGAGTGTAGTTATCCAATACGATAGTCCTCGCAGGTTGTGGGTATGGAGATACCCATAGGTAAACGATGTATCACCCAAATACTTAATCCATACGAATGCATCCCTTTTAAAAAATTTGTTTACTCAAATTTTTATGCATTCACCTTATATGAAAACTGTGTGCGGGTTGTGTAATTTGATTACATGAACCCTGATTTGAGCTTGTGTGGACGCCGGCATAATTGAGGATTATGTGCAGCAAAACCGTCACACATAAAGTTTCATTTCTAAACATCCCTAGTCGCGGGTCAGTTTGCTTAAGAGAGAAGCATTTCTATTACAAGGGAATAGACTGAACGCGAGTACGTTAGCCGAGGAGATGATTATGTTTTGCTAATCAAAGGACAAAGGTGCTTGTCGAATCAGGAACGTAGATATATGCTAGGTGACATATATTGGATATGACCAAAACCGCGAGACCATGACATGGTTTAGTCATTATAGATGGACTTGGGACGAGTAGGGTATTTGGTTCTTCATACTTGAGGGGACCATGATTGCGTTACGTGCGTAACACAATCCTTTGATTTGATCTTGCGCTCACCGTAACAGGGAGTTAAAACGGTCATCATTGGGTATTGTCCGAAACACGGAATTCAATGTGAGTCTCCAATATAGGAATTGTTTATTCCGAAAGGAAGAGATATCTCTTTGGCCACTCGATGAATTGATTAACGAAAACTGTGGTCACAGTCAATGATATTAACGGTTAATATCGATTGAATTTGTTAACTCAATTCGGAATCGAGGAAAAAGTATAGTTAATCAAAACATAAGGATGACTGCCACCATGCCTTTTGATTAACGGATATCGCTAACAAGAGAACTAATAACCGCTATTCGAGATAGGCACAATGATCACAATTATTCTTCGTGTTAACATGGGTAGCCATGATGGAGTGACTAGATCCCGCTCAAGGGCTCATAGTGCTTTGGAAACAGCCTACTGCCATCGTTAACCGAACCTACATGGTCACACAACGAGTCGTACTAAATCGGGCTTGATTATAAAGTTGGCACATAAGATGTGCTTAGCTTGGTATTTGATACGCAAGCTATATTCTCTAAAGTCGTGCATATTGGATATAAAGGAGACATCTTTCAAGAGACATCCTTCAGTCTCCCACTCAATTTCAGATCTACCTAAAAGGTACTCATGCATATCCAATATGCACGACTTTAGAGAATATAGCTTGCGTATCAAATACCAAGCTAAGCACATTTTATGTGCCAACTTTATAATCAAGCCCGACTTAGTACGACTCGTTGTGTGACCATGTAGGTTCGGTTAACGACGGCAGTAGGCTGTTTCCAAAGCACTACAAGCCCATGAGCGGGATCTAGTCACTCCATCATGGCTACCCATGTTAACACGAAGAATGATTGTGATCATTGTGCCTATCTTGAATAGCGATTATTAGTTCTCTTGTTAGCGATGTCCGTTAATCAAAAGGCATGGTTGTAGTCATCCTTATATTTTGATTAACTATACTTATTTCTCGTTTCCGAACTGATTTAACAATTTCAATCAATATTAACCGTTAATATCAATGACCATGGCCATGGTTTTCGTTAATCAATTCATCGAGTGGCCTAAGAGATATCTCTTCCTTTCGGAATAAACAATTCCTATCTTGGAGATTCATATTGAATTCCGTGTATGAAGAACCCAATGATGACCGTTTTAGCTCCCTGTTACGGTGAGCGTAAGGTCATATCAAAGTATTGTGTTATGCACGTAACGCAATCGATGGCCCCCTCAAGTATGAAGAACCTAATACTCCACTCGTCGCGAGTCCATCCATAATGACTAAACCATTTCATGGTCTGCGGCTTCGGTCATATCCAATATATGTCACCTAGCATATATCTACGTTCCCGATTCGACAAACACCTTTGTCCTATGATTAGCAAAACATAATCATCTCCTCGGCTAACGTACTAGTGTACATGTTCAGTCTATTATCTGATAATGTAAATGATTCACTCTTAAGCAAACTGAATCATGACTAGGAATGTTTAGAAATGAAACTTTAAGTGTGACGGTTTCGCTGCACATAATCCTCAATTATGTCGACGTCCACACAAGTTCAAATCAGGGTTCATATAATCAAATTACACAACCCGCACAAATTTTTCATATAAGGTGAATGCATATTAATTTAAGTAAACAAATTTTTTAAAGGGATGCATTCATATGGATTAAGTATTTGGGTGATACAACATTTACCTATGAGTATCTCCATACCCACAACCTGCGAGGACTATCATATTAGATAACTACACTCTACTCTCTTCTTCCTCCTCTAGGTATCTTCATACCCATAGTCATCGCATGACAGTCACGCGCGACTAGAGAGAGCGGTTTTGTAAACGGGTCCAGACGTTGCCGCTAGTGTTAGTCTTCATCAGGTTTGGAACATTTCCAATACCTACGATCACATCATTTCACAAAATTTCATGGATCAAATGAAATTTTCTGAGTATTGGCTAGAAGTGGTTTTGACCTCGGCATTTTTGGCTTGTACTATTGCGTATCACGCAATACACAACCATAAATCCCGATAACTCGTGACTACTCGAGTTTGGTCATGTATCCTTGATCCACACCTCTTCCTTTTGCGATTAATAATCGCAATATACTCGCCTCCGTAAATAGAATCATAAATTATTGGTCTTGTGGAACCTTTCCACATAACCGTGTTTTCGTTTAAGCAAAACATGTACACACTTTGTGATCGAAAGTCGTGCTACATATTTGGACGTGCCATATTTGGAAACTGTTGTTATTATAACTCTTTATAACCGACACGTCGTCCACACCATTATAGATAAAATAAAATCATGAATTCTTTTGCAAAGTATTCAATGATAACATTCACCGCTATCAATACAAATCCCGATGGGTTTAAATATACAAAACTATTATGTATATATATGTATAACCATTATACATCCACAAGAGTTAGCCTCATGTAATCACATTACATTCAAACTCGTGTGATTCCCTTGGATTTCATTAACGATAAATTAGACTCTTCATAAGTACGACGGATAGCCACATACATATCATGACAGATATAATAGATCCTCACATCAAATGTAAAGCTTCATATTATTACTTTTCGCCCTGCTTGATGTCTCACATCGAGCCGTAGAAAATTTCTGCCATTCGACATTTCGATTTAACTCCTTCCAGGAGTTATATGTTGAAAACCTTTTTCAACATTATGTCGATATACGTGATATAATCTAGAACAAGGAATTTCTTAGATCTATCCTATAGATCTTCACGCTTAATTCATAAGCGGTCTCGTCTAAACCTTTGTCATTACAAGAAATATAACGCGGCTCCCACTAACCTTCATGTGTACACAAAGTTTCCATTCATTCCGACAATGTTATAATAGTTTATAACTTCGTCAAAACAAATATCCCAATTCGAGAAGCTATCTCTAATCCATCATATGGATCGTTAAAGCGTTCATATCCTATCCCCGATTCTTATGAATCGACAAAACCGTTAGGTTGTGTCAAGTACACATCCTTTCATACAAATTTTGTTAAGAAATTCGGTTTTGACATCCATTTTGCCACATCACATAGTCATAATATGCGACCATGGCAAGCAGAACTTCGAGAATGCGAAAGCATGGCAACATGCAAAAATGTTTCTTCCTAGTCCAACTACGAATTACTTGAAACTCTTCGCTACGAGCCTCGCTTTGCATATATGCAAATTCCTATCCATGTAGGTTCTTCACCTTGAAAACTCATTCACATTTCATGAGGCTAACCCAAAAAGTGATTGAATCAAGTTCCAAACTTGATAATGTACTCGGATTGAATCTCAGATTTCATGACACCATGTCATGTGGAATCAACTTTTCATAGCATCCTTGTAGGATATCGAATCATCATATGATTTCGATCTATCATCATTAGCCACGATAAATCCGTATTTACCGGCTTGTGATATAGCCTACTTGATCTACGAAAAATTTCTTTGTGTGTTCGACTCGTATTCATCAACTATTGATGAAGTCGTGTCAACTTTCATCGCCACAATGTTAATTTTCATATCTCAAACTCTTTCAAGATTTATTCTACTCCCACTAGCCCGCTTAGAGATAAATGGCATCAAGTGCTAAACTTGTGCGCATTATGTCCTCCTCCAAGAAGGCATCTCTTCGAGCCACAAAAATCTCATTTTCGTCGGGACGTTAGAACTAATACCCTTTAGTTTCCTTAAGGATATATTATAAATGAACAATTTTCAGATTTGGGATTGAGTTTAACCGAAACAAATTTCGAAATATACTCACATCCTCAAATCTGTACAAGTGACAACTTCGGAACCATTCCGATCCATATCTCATATGGCGTTTTTTGTACCGATTAGTGTTGGGAATTCACCCGACCCCGGGCCCGCGCAGCGGATATGAAGGCCCGGTCCGGTTCCCTAAATCCAAGATCACGCCATGACTTCGAGGGTACGATGCAAATAGAAGGATAGATCTATACCAGTGCCAAATTGATGGCACACGAAGGGTTGATCGCCGCCTTCTATTCCTCCTGTCACGTTGGTGACAATCCGCGCGTCCCATACCACGCGTCCTTCACCACTCGTTAACTACGCCGGTTCACTCGACTTCGTCTTCGTGCGTCCAAGCGTTTCCACCGTCTTTGTCACTCGAGTCGATCACAATCGAAGAACCACAAACGTTGTTCCTCTACTTGTATCCACGTTGATTCGTAAGACGTCGGTCGCGGATGCACAATCGAAGAGCCCCGAATCTACCATTTTTCATGTCCAACACGTTCCTTTAAGTCTAAGAACTATGCTTTGACTATCAAGGTTAATTATGATAATTCCGGCCCAAAAGCCATCTATAATATCGATCTCATCGATATATTTGGTGTTGCTTGAAAACATAATTCTAAACGGATGATGAAGATTAAGCTCCTAACCGTGCATGCTTAATCTATATGCTTATATGATGGATATATGAATGTGTTATTTTTATCGAATCGATAACCCTCATACCGATACGGGACTCCAAGTCCATAACACTCAAAACCCATATTTTCGTTCCTCCCACAAGTGACTTTAGTCTATCGGGTGGGATCCCATTATTTAGGTAGGATGAATATCCAATCGTATCCAACACGACTCTTGAACCTTTATAGAATTTTGGTGATGGATCTTATCATATACAATCCCAGTTCCGTGTGTGCATTCTATCTATGTCCCGAACTCCAATCCGATTGTCATGGACGGTTAAGTCACAACCATATCCAACGTATCGTTCAAATAAGCTACTAGTGAGTCGACTTTAGCCTGGGCCTCACAAGTCCTGATTGAACGCTTGCCACCCTTTCGATAGTTACAATATCACGTGCCCGACTTTAGCCTGAACCCACGTGAAACGTAACACCAAACTCGGTGGTTGTGGACATGGAAGGCATTTCCATGACTTAAATATTATGAGGGATCATGCCTATGCATGTTTCATTTGTGACATAATCATATTATATCACTATCACAAGATTTTCAAAATGCATATGATTTATCTAGGGAGACTAAATTATTCTAAATAATTATTAATATGAAATAAATTGACATAAAGAATATTAATTTTCGAAGTTTGTAGTTCAAAAACAGAATTCAGCATCCAGAGACACTTCCATCGTGACTGACCTAGATGTCCGTTGATGTGAGGCAAATAAGGCACAAATTTAATACTTAATTTGGGGTTTTTAGCCTTTGTGAAGAACAATTCTTTATACTTTATTAATCATATTTGAGATAACATGAATAATTCTTCACTAAATGTGTTTTATTGCTTAATCACAGGTATTAGAAGGAATTTCTGGGAATTTGGAGAGTGTAGTTGTCTCCAACACGTCGAGAGGAGTGGAAACGATATATTACATCGATATATTCGGTACATGAATGAGACGGGAGGCAAACAATTATCATGATGAAAACTTACACAAAACTTTACACGAAAACCACTCAACCCTTAGCCCTTATCCAGCCCACCTACCTTTGGTGGAAATTACCTCATTACCCTCAATCCTCTTCACCAACTCGTGGCCAATAAGAAGACTCCGTGAGTGCTATAAATAAGAGAACAAGGGCCACGAGTTTGTTACGCTCTTTTACGCCCATTCTCTCTCTCTCTCTCTCTCTCTCTCTCTCTCTCTCTCTCTCTCTCTCTCTCTCTCTCTCTCTCTCTCTCTCTCTCTCTCTCTCTCTCCCTCTTAAGCAAGTCCAAGAACTTTCAAGAACACGCAAGAATTGCAACTACGAACGATAATTTTCTAAGATCGGTCACCGAATAGAAGCTCACTTCATTCGGTGAATCGGTTTACACTTCGGCTAAGGAAAAGTGTGGAATTAGGGTGAAACTTATTTCATTCGAACTTTCACAAGCAAGGAGTCGAGCTTTCTCGGCATGATTGGTTGGAAGCTTCTTTTCAATCGACCTTTGCACATCTCGAGCCCACCCAACCGGTACGAAGCTCACTTCTATTGGTGGGTGGATCGGTACGGAAGGAAGTTGTTGGGCGCGTTGACTAGCTCTCTAGCATCTCGAACAACAAGGAAGGCACTCAAGACGAGACTCAGAGCTCTCTTCATCCCTCTAGGTGTTTTCCTTCCTTTCTTGCATTTCTTGTAGTTTAAATTCGAATTGGATTTGTGTAAAGAATTCTCGGTTTAATGAATCTTTAGTTTCTTGTTTACTTGAATTGAATCCTTGTTGGTGTTTTTACTTGATCTTTTGCTTTTAATTACTGCCTTGAACTTAGTTTAAATCTCCCTTAATTCAATCTCAAATCAACCCTCAAATTCAATCCTCAATTCAAATTACAATTTCGAAATCCAGAACAAGTTCCGTTATAACGGAACCCAACTTGCGTTGTAACGGACATTTCGGTTTGTACCTGACTTTCAGTCTGTTGGTACTCCGTTATAACGCACTTAACTTCCGTTGTAACGGACTAGTGAGGAAAGACATTTATTAGCACTCATACTAGTGCGTTGTAACGGACATACTAGTTCGTTGTAACGGATCAACCAATCCGTTATAACGCTACCTCTGTCCGTTGTAACGGACTATCTGTTTCCGTTATAACGAACCTTTCTCCGTTGTAACGGACGTTCGTATCAATCTCTACGTTAGACATAACCCTAATGTGCATTGTAACGGAACTTGATTCCGTTGTAATGGACTATCTTCTGTGAATTTTCTTCGTTACTTCTCATCCATTTTGATCCAATTTTTGACGCAATTGCTCCCCGTGGAACGAATCTATACATTCGCCACTGTACAAACTTAGATTACAAATTTTGTTGATTGATCGGGGTTTTACCACAACGACATATTAAACACGCCAAAAACCCGCTCATCAAATGGCGCCGCTGCCGGGGAACGGTGTTTAAGTCAATATTTTAGATCTAAAATTGAGATTTAAATTCATAACTTTGTTTACTCACTTCTTTGTTTCTTTTGTGACAATCTAGGTGAAAGAAGAAAGATTTATGCACAACACAAGATCGCGAAAAGGCGAATTACTTCCATTTGTCAAGGAAATCGAAAGAAGGAACAAGAGCTCTAAGAAGAGCAAGGAACCAACACAAGAAGATCAAGACGAACCTCAACTTCAAACTCAAACTTTTTCTTCTCTCTCTACTCATTTAAATTCAAATATGGGTGATGAAACAAGAGCTCCAAGGCCAAAAACCTTGAGAGAATTAGTAGCACCTAGAAATGTAGAGGATAATTATAATTTTATTAGGCCCAATATACCGAATTTCAAGGCGGATCCGAGCATTATAGGCTCATCCTATTTTTCACGGGAAAGCCACGGAAAACCCTCATAAACACTTAAAGGATTTCAAGATTCAACTAAACATATATTCGAATTATGAAGCTTTTAGTGATATTCTTCTTCTTCTTTTTCCTTATTCATTAGGTGAAGGACCCAAGGATTGGTTCTACACGCTTAGAGGCCCTCTCGCATTCAACGAAGTAGCAAACCTCTTCAAGGAGAGGTACTATTCGGCCTCTCGATTGGCGGCTATAAGGCGAGAACTTTTGGCAATAACGCAAAAACCGAACGAAGCATTCCACGAATACTACGATCGTTTCATGCGCTTGAAGGAAGAATGCCCAAGCCATAGTGTGGAACCGCAATTCATTAACGGTCTCGGCTACTCGGAAAGTCAATTCCTCAACGCATCCGCGGGGGGAAGTATCTCCAACAAGGATCTCGAAGAAATTAAGAAGTTGCTAGAGATCACGGCAACCAATTCGCAATCGAGGAAGAACGTGGAATACCGAGTTAACGCATGTACCGACCTCAATGTCGACATGCTTAACGACAAACTCGAGATCATAATGAAGGCTTTGGGCAAGGAAGAAACCAAGAAATGTGGGGTTTGTAATGCTAGTGCTCACTACACGGACGAGTGCCCGAGTTTAATCGAGGACGTAAACGCCGCGTACAAGAAATTCGAGCCCTCCAATTCGTACAATCCCAACCTTCGCAATCACCCGAACTTCTCATGGTCAAACACGAACAACGCTCAACCCGATCCGTATCGACAACCATTTACAAAGCCGGCCACATACCAACACCCGAACGCTCCACAATCGATACCGAAACCGGTACAAGGACAAGAGTTCGATATGAAGACGATGATGGACGGTATAACCTCTATAATCAAACAAGAAATCGGGGGGGTCAATAAAAACATGGAAACGATGAAGCAAGAATTGAAGCAAGAATTTAAGAGCGAAATTGCGAACACGAATCGCCATGTGGGCAACTTGGAAACTCAAATCAATCAAATTTCCACTCGAGTAAACGTAATCGAATCCCAAGGTACATCTCGACTCCAATCTCAATCTTTGGCCCCTTCCGAGCAAAGGCATGTGAACGCAATATCGCTCCGAAGCGGTAAAGAGGTGGGCGAAGGTTCGAAGAGCAAAGAGGTACAAGAAGAAAAAGAACTCGAGGTACCGGTAACGAAAGAGAGTCCGACTCAAGCCACGAAGATACCAACTCGAGAACTAGAACCCGAATCGACTCAAGTCAAGCCACCATTCCCGAGTCGTCTCCCAAAGCCAATTGAATCGAACAACGACGTGCTTGCCATCTTAAAGAAAGTGGAGGTGAACATTCCTCTACTCGAAGCAATAAAAGAAGTGCCTCGTTTGGCAAAATACCTCAAGGCATTGTGCACGAATAAAAGAAAGACAAAGGGAGATGAGTTGATAAGTGTGGGGGAGAGTGTTTCGGCAATCTTGAGACTCCCCCAAAAGCACAAAGATCCGGGGATGTTTGCTATCCCTTGCAAAATCGGGCAACACGAGTTACCTAAATGCATGCTTGATTTGGGCGCTTCAATAAATGTAATGCCATACTCGATATTCAAGACTCTTGACCTAGGCCCCCTCGACGATACTCAAGTTGTGATCCAATTGGCCGATCGGTCCACGACTCGACCGGTTGGAGTGATCGAAGACGTGATAGTAACCGTGAATGGATTGCTATTTCCCGCGGACTTCTACGTTTTGGATATGAATGAGGGGAATAGCGATTCAACTCCAATTCTCCTTGGGCGGCCATTTCTAAAGATGGCACGCACGAAAATCGATGTTCATGCGGGAGAGCTCACAATGGAGTTCGATGATGAGGTAATCAAGTTCAATATCTTTGACAAACTAAAAGAACCCATTGAAGGTACACTCAATTTAAGCGCTATGGATGTAATCGATGATTGTGTACAAAAATTCATGGATAGCTCACTTGAAAACTTTCAATGGGGCTCAAACCCTTTGTTCGAAGAATTTGAAGGATGTGACAATCCTACATTCGAAATCGAGTTGGAGTTGGAAGAAGAACGAAGCATAGATCAAGCACTCTTTCTAAGAGATTTCGAGATTCCGATGAAGAGAACTCCACCTTCCACCGAACAAGCTCCAAGGTTAGATCTAAAATCACTACCTTTTGGACTAAAATACGTATTTTTGGATGAAGCGGAGACCTTGCCGGTTATAATTGCCTCGAGTCTAGCAAAGGAACAAGAAGAGAAACTCGTTGAAGTGCTAAAAAGGAACAAGAAGGCATTCGGGTGGACACTCGCGAACATTCCGGGCATTAGTCCCTCCATGTGCACACACCGCATTATCCTCGAGGACGATGCTAAGCCCTCGCGAGAACCACAAAGGCGGCTCAATCCGCCAATGATGGAAGTTGTAAAGAAAGAGGTGATCAAGCTACTCGACGCCGGAATAATCTACCCCATCGCCGATTCGAAATGGGTCTCGCCCATACACGTGGTACCAAAGAAAACGGGGATGACGATAGTTGAGAACGATGAAGGCGATCAAGTGCCGACTCGAGTTCAAAACGGGTGGCGAGTTTGCATCGATTACCGAAAGCTCAATAAGGCGACGAAAAAGAACCACTTTCCGCTTCCATTCATCGATCAAATGATAGAAAGACTCGCGGGAAATCCGTTCTATTGCTTCCTCGATGGATTTTCGGGCTATTTCCAAATACCGGTCGCACCCGAAGATCAAGAGAAGACCACATTCACGTGCCCGTTTGGTACCTTCGCGTACCGACGCATGCCATTCGGGCTATGCAATGCTCCGGGTACTTTCCAAAGGTGTATGCTTTCTATTTTCTCCGATTATATTTCAAAATTTATAGAAGTCTTTATGGATGACTTTTCGGTATTTGGTGACTCATTCGAATCATGTTTAAGCCACTTGTCACAAATACTCGAAAAGTGCATCGAAGCTAACCTTGTTTTGAATTTTGAGAAATGCCACTTCATGGTGAGCGAAGGAATTGTTTTAGGTCATTTAATCTCGGAGAAAGGAATGGAAGTCGACAAGGCGAAAATCGATGTAATCAAGACGCTTCCGTATCCAAAGACGGTGAAAGACGTGCGATCCTTTCTTGGCCATGCGGGATTCTATAGGCGCTTCATCAAAGACTTCTCCAAGCTCGCCCAACCAATGTGCCAACTATTGAAGAAAGACGAGAAATTCGAGTTCGGGGAAAAGTGCAAGAGATCCTTCGACGATTTGAAAGAGAAGCTTTGCTCCGCGCCAATCATCAAGTCGCCAAATTGGAAGCTACCATTCGAAATAATGTGCGATGCTAGTGACACGAGTGTGGGAGCGGTACTCGGCCAAAGAGAAGGAAAAGACCCCCACGTCATCGCGTACGCCTCGAGGTCTCTTGACAATGCCCAACGAAACTACACCACCACCGAAAAGGAACTCCTCGCAATTGTGTTTGCATTGGAGAAATTTCGTTCTTATCTTTTAGGTACGAAAGTGATAGTCTTCTCGGACCACGGCGCGTTGAGGCACTTGATGAAGAAGAAGGAGTGCAAACCGAGATTGCTTCGATGGATCCTTTTGCTTCTAGAATTCGACCTCGAGATCAAGGACAAAAAGGGATGCGAGAATCTCGTGGCGGATCATTTGAGTCGGCTTCCATTGGAGATCGAAGATCTTGTTCCGATTCGCGAGGAATTCTCCGAGGAACACGTTCTCGCGGCCCAAGTCGAAGCACCATGGTACGCCGACCTTGCAAATTACATCGTCACGAAGAATTTTCCCCCGAGCTTCTCCAAGGCACAACGCGATAAGATGAAAAGCAACGCTTGATTCTACGTTTGGGAAGACCCGATCTTATTTCGAATTTGCACCTTCCAAGTAATTCGAAAATGTGTCCACCAAAATGAGGTACAATCTATTCTTTCTTTTTGTCATACATTACAATGTGGTGGACATTTCGGTATCGCACGTACCACACACAAGGTACAAGAATGTGGATTTTATTGGCCAACCTTGCATACAGACGTTGCGAACTTTGTGAAATGTTGTGGAAATTGCCAAAAGACGGGGAACTTGAGCCGTAGAAATCAAATGCCCCTCAATTCAATCTATGTATGTGAACCATTCGATGTTTGGGGCATTGATTTCATGGGCCCGTTTCCATCGTCTTTTGGCTATACTTACATCTTGTTGTGTGTAGATTACGTGACAAAATGGGTGGAGGCGGTACCAACCAAGCATGCGGATTCGAAAACGGTGGTGGACTTTTTGAAGAAAAATATCTTCCAACGATTCGGCATACCAAGAGTTCTTATAAGCGATCGAGGCTCCCATTTTTGCAATCGATATCTCCAAAGCCTCCTCGAGAAATACCATGTGAGCCATCGAACCTCCACCGCTTATCATCCTCAAACAAACGGCCAAGCGGAGGTTTCGAATCGTGAAATAAAGTCTATTTTGGAGAAGGTGGTGAACCCGACACGAAAGGATTGGAGTACTTGACTCGGCGACGCACTTTGGGCGTACCATACCGCTTTCAAAACGCCAATAGGTATGACTCTTTTCAAACTCGTGTACGGAAAGGCGTGCCATTTACCGGTCGAGTTAGAGCACAAGGCCTTTTGGGCGATCAAGCAATTTGCCCTCGACTACCCGAAGGACGCATCGGCGCGTAAGCTTCAATTACTCGAGCTAGACGAATTCCGGCAAGAGGCCTACGATAATTCGAGCTCGTACAAGGCAAAAGCAAAGAGGTTTCATGACCGAATGATTCAAAAGAAAGAATTCCAAGTAGGGGAAAGAGTGTTGTTATTCAACTCTCGTCTCAAACTTTTCCCCGGGAAACTTCGGTCCCGATGGATCGGCCCTTTTGTGGTCACCAATGTGACTACATTTGGGGTTGTCGAAATTCGAAGCGAAGAAACGAGCAAAACAATCAAAGTGAACGGCCATCGACTCAAGCACTACCACACAAACTTCGAAACCGGGTGGATGGAGGAGCAAGCTCTAGAGCCAAACGACGCCTCGCAATGATGAGCTCGGCCAAGTCGACCTCAAGACGTTAAACAAGAGCGCTAGCGAGGACAAGTAATCTCTAAGGTTGTATCTCTCTATTATCCCTCTTTTTGGAATTTTCGATTTGTTATACTTGAGGACAAGTAATCTCTAAGTGTGGGGGGGTAACATACAATCTTTGACCTGTATGAGCCCAATTAAAAATTTAAAAATCAGGGAAAATTGAAAATTTTTAATCTGGCCAGCAACTCCGTTGTAACGGACCTCAATGTCCGTTATAGCGAACTATACAGAAATTTAAAAATTAGACTGGCGCCAAGAGTTCCGTTGTAACGGACCTCAATGTACGTTATAACGGAGTGAAAATACCGTTGCAACGGACATGGAAAACACAAGAAATTGCGTTGCAACGGTAAATTCACAAAATTTGCCAGAACTATGTCCGTTGTAACGGACCTCAATGTCCGTTGCAACGGACTTACTCAGAATTTTCAAAATAAGCTACGGATAGTTCTCCGTTATAACGCAGTTAGTACGTTGTAACAGACCTCAATGTCCGTTGTAACGGAATAGTTTCTGGCAAGTTTTCTCTATTAATTGAAATTTTCGAACATTTAACATTATTTTTTGAACCTGAACATCAAGAATAAATAAGTCAAGCAATAAATGCATAGAAAGATTTTTCTCCACTTCATTGAATTAAAATTGTTGGTTTTTAAACGAATTTTCACCGAACCACCATTTCTACTCTCAAAATTCTAATTTTACATAATATTTGAAGAATTGTGGTTGAAATCTTTAAGAGATTCTTTCGGGGATTCAAGCCCTAATCAATATTTTCACAAATTAATGAGTTTTTGACAATTTGATCGATCCTCGATTTACATGACACACCATTTTCAATAAATAAACCCATTTTGAACTTGGAATTTCTAAAAAAGCTTTGTTTGAACCAATTTAGTAAGTTTTACTTAAATCTAAAATTTGACAATTTGCACTTAAAGGATCCGACCGTTCATGGGGATTCGAAATTACACTAAAATTTCCCAATTTGCGCTCAAAGCTTGATTCGATGAGCTCATGCACCTTGATTAAGTAATGAGTGGTGTGAGTCATGACCACTTGTTGGTTAAAGGGGTGCATGAGTCGTAGTAAACCAAAGTAGCCGGTTCTTGGTGTGAGTCATGATCAAGAGTCGATGCGAAAAAGTTTTCTACAATCTCGGATTAAAGCGCTTTCAATTGTCGAGTCCGTGCGATTGATTAAGTAATGAGTGGTGTGAGTCATGACCACTTGTTGGCTAAAGATTGCACGGATCCATGGGGTTTTACTAAGTAATGAGTGGTGTGAGTCATGACCACTTGTTATCCCAAAGGACACACATGGGGACCATCGAAAGCAACAACGAACAAAAGAAAAGAAATAAAAAGAATAAAAGTAAAGAAGAAAAGAAATAAAATAAATGAATAAAAGGAAAGAAAAGGAGTTCAAAATTCGAGCGCAAATTGGGAAAATTTAGTAGAAATCGAAGATGAACCAAGTACTAACGTACCGAACGGTTTAAAAGTGACAATTTACATTTAAGAAACAATTTTTGCAAAACGGAAAATTGGTTTTCATTAATACTTTTTCATGAAGATCCTTGTGAATTGTGGAGTGAAAAGAATTGAATGATGGTGTTTAATCATTTTTTTTCGGTTGAGATCATTTGCTCTATTAACTCTTCGAATTTGTGCAATTTATTAAAATAGATTCTATATTTGATCAACCTATATCTTTCTAAATATTTGTAATCATTATGAAATGAGAGTAAACCAATTTGCCTTGTGAAATTAGTTTCGAACCAACAATATAACTTCAACAAAATCTTATGCAATTCTCTATTATGCTTGACTTTTATATTCCAATTGATCGAGGACGATCAAGGATTTAAGTGTGGGGGTATTTGATGTGAGGCAAATAAGGCACAAATTTAATACTTAATTTGGGGGTTTTTAGCCTTTGTGAAGAACAATTCTTTATACTTTATTAATCATATTTGAGATTACATGAATAATTCTTCACTAAATGTGTTTTATTGCTTAATCACAGGTATTAGAAGGAATTTCTGGGAATTTGGAGAGTGTAGTTGTCTCCAACACGTCGAGAGGAGTGGAAACGATATATTACATCGATATATTCGGTACATGAATGAGACGGGAGGCAAACAATTATCATGATGAAAACTTACACAAAAGTTTACACGAAAACCACTCAACCCTTAGCCCTTATCCAGCCCACCTACCTTTGGTGGAAATTACCTCATTACCCTCAATCCTCTTCACCAACTCGTGGCCAATAAGAAGACTCCGTGAGTGCTATAAATAAGACAACAAGGGCCACGAGTTTGTTACGCTCTTTTACGCCCATTCTCTCTCTCTCTCTCTCTCTCTCTCTCTCTCTCTCTCTCTCTCTCTCTCTCTCTCTCTCTCTCTCTCCCTCCCTCTTAAGCAAGTCCAAGAACTTTCAAGAACACGCAATAATTGCAACTACGAACGATAATTTTCTAAGATCGGTCACCGAACAGAAGCTCACTTCATTCGGTGAATCGGTTTACACTTCGGCTAAGGAAAAGTGTGGAATTAGGGTGAAACTTATTTCATTCGAACTTTCACAAGCAAGGAGTCGAGCTTTCTCGGCGTGATTGGTTGGAAGCTTCTTTTCAATCGACCTTTGCACATCTCGAGCCCACCCAACCGGTATGAAGCTCACTTCTATTGGTGGGTGGATCGGTACGGAAGGAAGTTGTTGGGCGCGTTGACTAGCTCTCTAGCATCTCGAACAACAAGGAAGGCACTCAAGACGAGACTCGGAGCTCTCTTCATCTCTCTAGGTGTTTTCCTTCCTTTCTTGCATTTCTTGTAGTTTAAATTCGAATTAGATTTGTGTAAAGAATTCTCGGTTTAATGAATCTTTAGTTTCTTGTTTACTTGAATTGAATCCTTGTTGGTGTTTTTACTTGATCTTTTGCTTTTAATTATTGCCTTGAACTTAGTTTAAGTCTCCCTTAATTCAATCTCAAATCAACCCTCAAATTCAATCCTCAATTCAAATTACAATTTCGAAATCCAGAACAAGTTCCGTTATAACGGAACCCAACTTGCGTTGTAACGGACATTTCGGTTTGTACCTGACTTTCAGTCTGTTGGTACTCCGTTATAACGCACTTAACTTCCGTTGTAACGGACTAGTGAGGAAAGACATTTATTAGCACTCATACTAGTGCGTTGTAACGGACATACTAGTTCGTTGTAACGGATCAACCAATCCGTTATAATGCTACCTCTGTCCGTTGTAACGGACTATCTCTTTCCGTTATAACGAACCTTTCTCCGTTGTAACGGACGTTCGTATCAATCTCTACGTTAGACATAACCCTAATGTCCGTTGTAACGGAACTTGATTCCGTTGTAACGGACTATCTTCTGTGAATTTTCTTCGTTACTTCTCATCCATTTTGATCCAATTTTTGACGCAATTGCTCCCCGTGGAACGAATCTATACATTTGCCACTGTACAAACTTAGATTACAAATTTTGTTGATTGATCGGGGTTTTACCACAACGACATATTAAACACGCCAAAAACCCGCTCATCATCCGTCACGACTGACTGTAAGTATCTCCAAATCCTTGTATCTGATACAAGGTCCGTCATGACTGACCAAGATGTCCGTCATGACTGAATACTTCCATCACGACTGACTATACATAGTCAGTCATAGTCAGTCGTGACTATGTATCATATACATAGTCAGTCGTGACTGACTTTATAGTCAGTCGTGACTATGTATCATATACATAGTCAGTCGTGACTGACTTTATAGTCAGTCGTGACTATGTATCATATACATAGTCTGACTATGTATCATATACATAGTCTGTCGTGACTAAACTAACTTCCATCACGACTGACTATACATAGTCAGTCGTGACTGTATCATATACATAGTCAGTCGTGACTGACTTTATAGTCAGTCGTGACTGAACTTACTTCCATCACGACTGACTCTTGGCATCCCCGCATCCCCGTGTCTTACACTAGGTTAGTCATGACTGAACTTACTTCCATCATGATGGACTGTCCTGGAGGGTCCTGGGGATGCATAATTACTGGATTTTCTGCAAATTTTGCCGTTTCTTCCGTTTTCGATCGTTTCAAAAACGACCAATCGTGAAACTCTTTCACGATCATTCCTAGATACTCTCAATCATCCTATGACTGATCTCTAATGAATTTAACTTGTGATTTTAATCGAAAATTACTAAATTCTAAATGTTAACTACATACAAACGTGCGTAACTTTTACACACGTGCGTATAACACTTATACGACTATGATTCGACCCTCGAATCGATGGCGATTGCTCTGATACCACTGTTGGGAATTCACCCAACCCCGGGCCCGCGTAGCGGATATGAAGGCCCGGTCCGGTTCCCAAAATCCAAGATCACGCCTTGACTTCGAAGGGTACGATGCAATAGAAGGATAGATTCATACCGGTGCACAATTGATTGCACTCGAAGGGTTAAACGTTGGTGACTAGCCCGTGCGTCCCATACCACACGTCTCCCACCGTCTTGACACGCCTCTGGTTGTCTTAGTGCGTCTCACGTCCACACGCTTCCACAGCCTTTCACTGCTCGTTGACGTTCCTCGTTCCTCCGGTTCGATCACAATCGGAGAGCCACAAGTGTCGCTCCTCTACTTGTATCCACCATGAGTCGGAGTTTGTCGGTCGCGGATGCAACCGCCTAGACGATGCACCGGCGAACTTGCTTGATTGGTTGATTCTCTATACCGAGAATACTCCTTTTCTCGTTTCTCTCTCTTCACACCCTTTCTCTCTCTAGAAAGATGTCTCTCTATATTTCTGGAATATTCTGAATAATCCGAATGATTGGACTGAATGAATTCCTATGAGATGAGAGAGAATTATCCTATTTATATCATATAGAATTAGGATTGGCCAAAAGACATGTATATCCAATATACACTCTTTCACACAGAAAGTTGCATGAACCTGTTCAGTATTCTGTCCATACGAAATTGGTAAATTCCTCTCACAAAAAATCAACCTACACGAAATTTGTAGATAATCTTATTATCTACCCAACCCAATTTGTCCTTACCTAATTGGAGTTCGTATGCAAATGTTATTACTGTTTTACTAACTGTATGTCATACTGTTGCACCCTTTCGGTATTTCGTAGAAACGACACTGATACTTCGTTCATATGAAATATATTTCTACATGAAGTTCGTAGATAATCTTATTATCTATCTAACCCAATTTGAACCATTCAAATTGGATTTTCCTACTGAAATATATGACCACGAATGTACGCTTACATTCGTTTATCCTTATGTACACTTTTACGATTGATCCTGAAACTGTATTTCCTTCAATTATGTGCAGCGAAACCGTCACACCTAAAGTTTCATTTCTAAACATCCTTAGTCACGATTCAGTTTGCTTAAGAGAGAAGCTTCTATTATCTGATAATAGACTGAACGTATACACTAGTATGTTAGCCGAGGAGATGATTATGTTTTGCTAATCATAGGACAAAGGTGTTTGTCGAATCGGGAACGTAGATATATGCTAGGTGACATATATTGGATATGACCGAAGCCGCGAGACCAAGACATTGTTTAGTCATTATGGATGGACTCGCGACGAGCAGGGTATTAGGTTCTTCATACTTGAGGGGACCATCGATTGCATTACGTGCGTGACCCAATACTTTGATATGACCTTACGCTCACCGTAACAGGGAGCCAAAACGGTCATCATTGGGTATTGTCCGAAACACGGAATTCACTATGAGTCTCCAAGATAGGTATTGTTTATTCCGAAAGGAAGAGATATCTCTTAGGCCACTCGATGAATTGATTAACGAAAACTGTGGCCACGGTCAATGATATTAATGGTTAATATCAATTGAAATTGTTAAGTCAATTTGGAAACGAGGAATAAGTATAGTTAATCAAAATATAAGGATGGCATAGCTTGGTATAAAGAGAACTAATAACCTTTATTCTAGATAGGCATAATGATCACAATCATTATTCGTGTAGTTAGTTAGTTGGTGGGAAGGTAGTTAGTTAGTTAGTCAGTCGATATGTAGGATGGTACTTAGTTAGTTAGTTAGTTAGTTAGTTAGTTAATTAGTTAGTTAATATGTATGTATGAAGATAGTTATTTAGTTAGTTTGTTAATTAGTCAATTAGTTAGTTAGTTAGTCATTTAGTTATTTTATTACTTAGTTAGTTAGATGATAGTTAGTTAGTTAGTTAGTTAATAGTTAGTTAGTTAATAGTTAGTTAGAAAATTAGTTAGTTATTACGTTAGTTATCTGGTAGTTAGTTAGTTAGTTAGTAGTTAGTTAACTATTTAGTTATTTTGTTAGTTAGTTTGTTAGTTATCTAGTAGTTAGTTAGTTAGCTAGTTAGTTATTTAGTTAGTTAGATAGTTAGTTAGTTAGTTAGTGGGAAGGTAGTTTGTTAGTTAGTTAGTGGGTATGTAGGAAGGTTGTTAGTTAGTTAGTTAGTTAGTTAATAGGTGTATATAGGAAGATAGTTATTTAGATGTTTAGTTAGTTTGTTAATTAGTTAATTAGTTAGTTTGTTTGTTAATTAGTTATTTAGTTAGTTAGTTAGTTAGATTGTTAGTTATATATTTAGATAGGTAGTTAGTTTGTTAGTTAATAGGTATGTATGAAGGTAGTTAGTTAGTAAGTTTGTTAGTTAATAGGTATGTATGAAGGTAGTTAGTTAGTAAGTTAGTTAGTTAACTAGTTAGTTAGTTAGCTATTATATAGTTAGTTAGTTAGTTAATTAGTTAGTTAATTAGTTAGTTGGTTATTTAGTTAGTTAGTTAGTTAGTTAACTAGTAGTTAGTTAGTTAATTAGTTCATTAATTAGTTAGTTAATTAGTTAGTTAGTAAGTTAGTTAGTTAGTGGGTATGTACGAAGGTAGCTAGTTAGTTAGTTAATTTGTTAGTTAATTAGTTAATTAGTTAGTTAGTTAGTTAGTTAATTATTTAGTTAATTCTTTAGTTAGTTAGTTAGTTAAATAGCTAGTAGTTATTTAGTTTCTTATTTATTTATTTAGTTAGTTACTTTGTTAGTGGGTATGTAGGAAGGTAGTTAGTAAGTTAGTTAGTTAGGTAGTTAATCTGTATGTAGCAAGATAGTTAGTTAGTTAATTAGTTAGTTATTTAGTTAGTTATGTAGTTGTTAGTTAGTTAGTTAGTTAGTTCATTAATTAGTTAGTTAATTAGTTAGTTAGTAAGTTAGTTAGTTAGTGGGTAGGTACGAAGGTAGCTAGTTAGTTAGTTAATTTGTTTGTCAATTGGTTAGTTAGTCAATATGTATGTAAGAAGGTAGTTAGTTAGTTAATTAGCTAGTAGTTAGTTAGTTAGTTAGTTAGTATGTAAGAAGGTTGTTGGTTAGTTAGTTACATAGTTAGTTAGTTAGTATGTAAGAAGGTTGTTAGTTTGTTAGTATGTAAGAAGGTTGTTAGTTAGTTAGTTAGTTACTTAGTTAGTTAGTTGTCAAGTAGTTGGTTAGTTAGTTAGTTAGTTAGTCAACTAGTTAGTTATTTTGTTAGTTAGTTTGTTAGCTAGTAGTTAGCTAGTAATTTATTTAGGTAGCTAGTTTGTTGGTGGGTATGCAGGAAGGTAGTTAGGTAGGTAGGTTGGTAGTTAGTTAGTTAGTTAATAATATGTAGGAAGATAGTTAATTAGTTAGTTATTTAGATAGATATCTAGTAGTTAGTTACTTAGTTTGTTAGTTATTTTTTAGTTAGTTATTTAGTTAGTTATTTAGTAAGTTAGCTAGTAGTTCGTTCGTTAGTTAGTTAGTTAGTTAGTTAACTAGTTAGTTATTTAGTAAGTTAGTTAGTTAATAAGTACGTAGGAAGATAGTTAGTTAGTAAATTAGTTAGTTATCTAGTAGTTAGTTAGTTAGTTAGTTAGTTAGTTAGTTATTTAGATATTTATCTCGTAGTTAGTTAATTAGTTAGTTAGTTAGTTAGTTAGTTCGCTAATTAGTTAGTTAGTTAGTTAGTTAGTTAGTTAGTATGTACATAAGAAGGCAGTTAGTAAGATAGTTAGTTAGTTAGTTTGATAGTTAGTTAATTAGTTAGTTAGTTAATTAGTTAGTTAGGTGGTATGTAGGATTGTAGTTAGTTAGTTAGTTAGTTAGTCAATTAGTTAGTTAGTTAGTTAGTAAGTTAATACGTATATAGGAAGACAGCTAGTTAGTTAGTTAGTTAGTTAGATATATACTAGTTAAAAGGTATGTAGGTAGTTAGTTTGTTTGTTTGTTAGATACTAGTTAATTTGTTATTTAGTTAGATACTAGTTAATTAGTTAGTTAGTTAGTTTGTTTGTTAGTGAGTTTGTAGGAAGGTAGTTAGTTAATTAGTAGGTAGTTAGCTATTTAGTTAGTTTATAGGTATGTATGAAGGTGGTTAGTTAGTTAGTTAGTTAATTAGATCGTTATTTAGTCAGTTTGTTTGTTAGTTAGCTAGTAGTTAGTCAGTTAGTAAATTAGTTAGTTAGTTAGCTAGTCGTTAGTTAGTTAGTTAGTTAGTTGGCTAGTTAGTTAGTTAGTTAGCTAGCTACCTAGTTGTTAGTTAGTTAGTTAGTTAGTTAATAGGTATGTAGGAAGGTAGTTAGTTAATTAGCTAGTTAGTTAGTTAGCTAGTACTTAGATATTTAGTTAGTAAGTAAGTTAGTAAGTTAATTAGTTAGTTATCTAGTACTTAGTTAGTTAGTTAGTTAGTTAAATAGTTAGTTATTTAGTTAGTTAATTTGTTAGTTCCTTAGTAGTTAGTTAGTTAGTTAGCTAGTTAGTTATTTAGTTAGTTAGATAGTTTGTTAGTTAGTTAGTTAGTAGGAAGGTAGTTAGTTAGTTAGTGGGTATGTAGTTAGTTAGTTAGTTAGTTAGTTAGTTAGTTAATTAGTTAGTTAATAGGTATGTAGGAAGATTGTTACTTAGTTAGTTAGTTAGTTAGTTTGCTAATTAGTTAATTAGTTAGTTAGTTAGTTATTTAGTTATTTAGTTAGTTACTTTGTTAGTTAGTTAGTTAGAAAGTTAGTTAGTTAGTTAGTTAATAGGGATGTATGAATGTAGTTAGTTAGTAAGTTAGATAGTTAACTAGTTAGTTAGTTAGATAGTAGTTAGTTAGTTAGTTAAATAGTGAGTTATTTAGTTAGTTAACTAGTAGTTAGTCAGTTAGTTAGTTAGTTAATTAGTTCGTTATTTAGTCTGCTTGTTTGGTAGTTAGCTAGTAGTTAGTTAGTTAGTTAGTTAGTTAGTTAGTTAGTTAGAGCTAGTAGTTAGTTAGTTAGTTAGTTAATTGGCTAAGTTAGCTAGCTAGGTAGTAGTTAGTTAGTTAGTTAGTTAGTTAGTTAATAGGTATGTAGGAAGGTAGTTAGTTAGTTAGCTAGTTAGTTAGTTAGTTATTTCTCTAGTAGTTAGTTAGTTAGCTAGTTGGTTACTTAGTTAGTTAGTTAGTTAGTTAGTTAGTTAGTGGGAAGGTAGTTAGTTAGTTAGTGGGTAAGTAGGAAGGTAGTTAGTTAGTTAGTTAGTTAGTTAGTTAATAGGTATGTAGGAAGATAGTTATTTAGTTAGTTAGTTAGGTTGTTAATTAGTTAGTTAGTTAGTTAGTTAGTTATTTAGTTAGTTAGTTAGTTAGTTAGTTATTTAGTTATTTAGTTAGTTAGTTAGTTAGTTAGGTAGTTAGTTAGTTAGAAAGGTAGTTAGTTAGTTAGTTAATAGGTATGTATGAAGGTAGGTAGGTAGTAAGTTAGATAGTTAATAAGTTAGGTAGTTAGTAAATTAGTTAGTTTGCTAGTAGTTTGTTAGTTAGTTAGTTAGTTAATAAGTTAGTTTTTTCGTTAGTTAACTAGTTAGTCAGTTAACTAGTAGCTAGTTCATAAATTAGTTAATTTATTAGTTAGTTAATTAGTTAGTTAGTATGTTAGTTAGTTAGTGGGTATGTACGAAGGTAGCTAGTTAGTTAGTTAGTTAATTAGTTAGTAAGTTTGTTAGTTAATTAGTTAGTTACTTATTTACTTAGTTAGTTAGTTAAATAGCTAGTAGTTATTTAGTTGGCTATTTATTTGTTTAGTTAGTTATTTAGTTAGTGGGTATGTAGGAAGGTAGTTAGTAAGTTAGTTAGTTAGTTAGTTAGTTAGTATGTATGTAGGAAGATAGTTAGTCAGTTAATTAGCTAGTTATTTAGTCAGTTAGTTACTTAGTTAGTTAGTTATTTATTTATTTATTTAGTTAACTAGTTGTTAGTTAGTTAGTTAGTTAGTTAGTTAGTTAGTAAGTTAGTTAGTTAGTTAGTTAGTTAGTTAGTTAATTAATTAGTTAGCTAGTTAGTTAGTCAATATGTATGTAAGAAGGTAGGTAGTTAGTTAGTTAGTTAATTAGCCAGTAGTTAGTTAGTTAGTTAGTTAGTATGTAAGATGATTGTCAGTTAGTTAGTTAGTTAGTTAGATTGTTAGTTAATTAGTTAGTCAGTTAGTTAATCAGTTAGTTATTTAGTTAGTTACTTAGTTAGGTAGCTAGTAGTTAGTTAGAGAGTGAGTTAGTTAGTTAATCAATATGTATGTATCACGGTAGTTAGTTAGTTTGTTAGATAGTTAGTTAGTTAGTTAGTTAGGTCATCAGTTAGTTAGTTATTTAGTTAGTTAGTTTGTTAGCTAGTAGTGTGAAGGTTAGTTATTCATTTAGTTAGTTAGTTAGTTAGTTGGTGGGTATGTAGGAAGGTAGTTAGTTAGTTAGTTAATAGGTATTTAAGAAGATAGCTAGTTAGTAAATTAGTTAGTTACTATGTTAGTTATCTAGTAATTAGTTTGTTTATTATTTTGTTAGCTAGCTAGTAGTTAGTTATTTAGTTAGTTATTTAGTTAGTAAGTCAGTTAGTTATCTAGTAATTAGTAAGTTAGTTAGTTGGTTAATCAGTTAGTTATTTAGTTAGTTACTTAGTTAGTTAGCTAGTAGTTAGTTAGTTAGTGTGTTAGTTAGTTAATCAATATGTATGTATCAAGGTAGTTAGTTAGTTAGTTAGATAGTTAGTTAATGAGTTGGTTAACTAGTTTGTTAGTTAGTTAGTTAGTCAGTTAGTTAGTTAGTTATCTAGTAGTTAGTTAGTTAGTTAGGTCATCAATTAGTTTTTTAGTTAGTTAGTTAGTTAGTAGTTAGCTAGTAGTGAGTTGGTTAGTTATTTATTTAGTTAGTTAGTTGGCGGGTATGTAGGAGGGTAGTTAGTAAGTTAGTTAGATAATAAGTATTTAAGAAGATAGTTAGGTAGTAAATTAGTTTGTTATTATGTTAGTTATCTAGTATTAGTTAGTTAGTTATTTTGTCAGCTAGCTAGTAGTTAGTTAGTTAGTAGTTAGTTAGTTAGTTATTTAGTTAACTATTTAGTTATTTTGTTAGCTAGTTTGTTAGTTATTTAGTAGTTAGTTAGTTAGCTAGTTAGTTATTTAGTTAGTTAGATAGTTAACTAACTAACTAACTAACTAACTAACAAATGAACTAACTACTAGATAAATAACTAAATAACTAACTGACTTACTAACTAACTACCAAACTACTTGATAACTAACTAAATAACTAACTAATTTACTATCTATCTATCTTCCTACGTACTTATTAACTAACTCACTCACTAAATAACTAACTAGTTAACTAACTAAATAACTAACAAACTAACTAACTACTAGTTAACTAACTAAATAACTAACTAACAAATAACTAACAAACTAAGTAACTAACTACTAGATATCTATCTAAATATTTAACTAATTAACTAACTAACTATCTTCCTACATACTAACTAACTAACTAACTAACTACATTCCTGCATACCCATACTAACTAGCTACCTAAATAAATTATTAGCTAACTATTGCCTAACAAACTAACTAACTAACCAAATAACTAACTAGTTAATTAACTGACTAACTAACTAACCAACTACTTGATAACTAACTAACTAACTAACTAACTAACTATTTAACTAACTAACTAACTAACTGACTACATTCTTACATACATATTGACAAACTAACTAACCAACAAACTAATTAACTAACTAACTAACTAACTTACCAACTAACTAACTAACTAACTAACTAACTAACTACTAGCTAACTGAATATATAACTAACTAACTAACTAACTAACTAACTAACTACCTTCCTACATACCCACTAACTAAGTAACTAAATAAATAACACACTAAATAACTACTAGCTATATAACTAACTAACTAACTAACTAACTAAATAACTAACTAATTAACTAACTAACTAACTAACTAATTAACTAACGAAATAACAAATTAACTAACTAACTATCTACCTTCGTACATACCCACTAACTAACTAACTTACTAACTAACTAATTAACTAACTAATTAATTAACTAATTAACTAACTAACCACTATTTAACTAACTAACTAACTAACTAACTAACTAAATAACTAAGTAACTAACTAATCAACTAACGAACTACTAGCTAACTAACTAACTTACTAACTAACTACCTTCATACATACCTATCAACTAACAAACTAATTACCTTTCAAACTAACTAACTAACAAATAACTAACAAACTAAGTTACTTAGTACTAGATATCTATCTAAATAGTTAACTAATTAACTAATTAACTGTCTTCCTACATACTAACTAACTAACTAACTAACTAACTAACTAACTACATTCCTGCATACCCATACTAACTAGCTACCTAAATAAATTACTAGCTAACTACTAGCTAACAAACTAACTAACTAACTAAATAACTAACTAGTTAATTAACTAACTAACTAACTAACTAACCAACTACCTTATTACTAACTAACTAACTAACTAACTAACTAACTAACTATTTAACTAACTAACTAACTAACTACCTTCTTACATACATATTGACTAACTAACTAACCAACAAACTAATTAACTAACTCACTAACTAACTAACTTACCAACTAACTAACTAACTAACTAACTAACTAACTAACTACTAGCTAACTGAATATATAACTAACTAACTAACTAACTAACTACTAGATAACTAACTAACTATCTTCTTACATACATATTAACTAACTAACTAACTAACTAAATAACTAAATAAGTAACTAACTAACAAATGAACTAATTAACAAACTAACTAAATAACAAAATAACTATCTTCCTACATACCTATTAACTAACTAACTAACGAACTAACTACCTTCCAACATACCCACTAACTAACAAACTACCTACCTACCTTCCCACTAACTAACTAACTAACTATCTAACTTACTAAATTACTAACTAGCTTACTAATTTACTACTAGATAACTAACAAACTAACTAACTAAATAATTAACTAGTTAACTAACTAAATTAACTAACTAATTAATTAACTAATTAACTAACTAACTAACTACTAGTTAACTAACTAACTAACTAACTAAATAACTAACTAATTAACTAACTAACTAACTAACTAACTAACTAACTACTAGCTAACTAACTAACTAGTTAACTAACTAACATACTAACTAACTACCATCATACATTCCTATTAACTAACAAACAAACTAAATTTCTAACTAACTAACTAACAAACAAACTACCTAACTGACTAAATAACTAAATAACTAACAAACTAATTAACTAATTAACAAACTAACTGAATAACTATCATCCTACATACACCTATTAACTAACTAACTAACTAACAAACTAACTAACTACCTTCCTATATACCCACTAACTATCTAACAAACTACCTTCCCAATAACTAACTAACTAACTATCTAACTAACTATATAACTAACTTGCTAACTAAGTAACTACTAGATAACTAACAAACTAACTAACTAAATAACTAAATAGTTAACTAAATAACTAACTAACTAACTAACTACTAGCTTGTAATAAATATTAAAAATAGGGTTTTAATATTTGTTTTTATTCTTTGTAAAATATTTCGAAATCAAATTTCAATTTAGATATTTTAATTCTTTCGAAGTTCAAAAATATGGATTTTAATATTTCAGAATTTCGCAAGGGTATTATGGTAATATAATTTTTGGTATCATTGAAATACATATTTTATTGGGGCTCTTTGAACAAATTATGGAGACTTATAAAAAGATTATCAAAGTATTTTAATATAGTAATTGGGGTTTTGAAAATTTATATTTATGTTAGATATTTTGAAGTTTGTAAATATTGAAACTTTGAGGGTTATTTGGGTAATTGTTTTAAACATATCATAGAATTATGGAAACTCATAAATATGTAGACCATGAAGGGTATATTTGGAAAACTATCATTTTCTTTCCTTTTGATTGGGCCGCACCATCCCAATTCACGTGAAGGTGGATATGTATTGTATGCCGCATATACACTGTCCTCTCTCCCTTTTGAAGCAAAATAAATTATTTGTTGAGGTTATATTTGAATAAGTAAAAATATCTCATTTTGTTATTGGGCCTCATCATTGATAAGTAAAATATATAAAGGTTGGGGTCATGTATGAAATGCTCCACATCCTTCCATTTTGTTAGTTCCATTGAGTCTCTTCCATTATTTCACTTGGGGCTCATTTCGCCAGAAAGAAAAATAAGAGGAGAGAAAAAGATAGATTAATCTAAATCAAATGTTTCATGAAGTGATGAAGTCCAATAGTGCCAGAGAGGAATTTAGTTTGAGTTAATTCATTCGAGTTTCAAGTTCTCGCTATTTATCGGTCGATATTGGTTTTCGATTTCGAAGCTAGGTTTTCGATTCCATATGCCGTCGATCGAGTTTGATCCATCTGTGAGTGCTACTTTCACTCTTTTAATAATAATTTCAGTCATTTCGTATTAATTTCAGAAATTTTAGATATTTTGGTTACTTTCGTTAAAAACGAGTTTTGTTCCAAAAACCGTGCTAAGATATGAATTTAGAAATTATTGTGTTTATGATATCGTGATATTTCGAGAAACTGATTTTTGAATATAATTATGATAAATTATGATATTAATGATATATATAAAATTATGATTTCGAATTAGAGGATTTGATAAATAAAATGAATTTGGATAATGATTTTGAATTATGATTCGAATTTGATATTAGTGATATATTTGGAATTGATTTTGAATAATAGGTACGACGATTTATGATATTAAATGATTTGTGAAATTGTGATTTTGAATTTGGATATTCATTCCAATATAGAAAGTATATTTCGAATTTTTTTTCAGAAATGATTTGCGCTAAAAAGCGTGTCTCGTTTATGAAAGTTATTTAGTAAATTATATGGTTATAATATTTTATTATTAGAAAGATTTTATTTGGATAAAACGTAAACAAGATTTATGAGTTTTAAAAAGGGTCTCCGAGAGACTCTATATATATGTAGAATTTTATTTGGATAAAACGTAAGCCGGGCTTACGGTTTTGAAAGAGGGTCCTATGTGTACATACGCGGCTCCTCCGGTATGTTTTAGTTTGATAGGTGTAGTGTCGCGTGACCCCGTGGCACTCTATGGAGGTGATGAGCGGGTTTTTGGCGTGTTTAATATGCCATTGTGGTAAAACCCCGAACAATCAACAAAACCCCGAACAATCAACGCGGGTTTTTGGCGTGTAACCTAAGTTTGACCCCGTGACTCTTATGTCCGTTACAACGCACTAGTATGAGTGATATTCAATGCTTTTCCTTGCTGGTCCGTTACAACGGAAGTAAAGTGCGTTACAACGGAGTACCAACAGACTGAAAGTCAGGTACAAACCGAATGGTCCGTTACAACGCAAGTTAGGTTCCGTTACAACGGAACTTGTTCTGGATTTCGAAATTGTAATTTGAATTTAGGATTGAATTGAGGGTTTGTTTTGAGATTAAACCAAGGGAGATTTAGACTAAATTCAAGGCAGTAATTAAAAGTAAGAGATCAAGTAAAAACACTAACAAAGATTTGATTCAAGCAAACAAGAACTAAAGATTCATTAAACCGAGAATTGTTTACACAAATCCAATTCGATTTTAAACTACAAGAATTACAAGAAAGGAAAGAAAACACCTAGAGAGATGAAGTGAGCTCCGAGTCTCGTCTTGGATGCCTTCCTTGTTGTTTTGAGATGCTAGTGAGCTAGGCAACTCGCACAACACGTTCCTTTCGTACCAATTCATCCGTCAATAGAAGAGAGCTTCGTACCGGTTGAGTGAACTCGAGATTGCAAGAAGTCCAATTGGAAGAAAACTCCCGAGTGGAATATAGAATGCTCGACTCCTTGCTTGCGTGGATTCGGATGAAGAAAGCTCCACCTCAATCCTCACAACTCGATCTTCGTTGAAGTGTAAACCGATTCACCGAATGAAGTGAGCTTCTATTCGGTGATCGATCTTAGAAAATTATCGTTCGTAGTTGCAATTCTTGCGTGTTCTTGAAAGTTCTTGGACTTGCTTGAGAGAGAGAGAGAGAGAGAGAGAGAGAGAGAGAGAGAGAGAGAGAGAGAGAGAATGGGTGTAAAAGAGTGTACTAAACTCGTGGCCCTTGTGGTCATATTTATAGCACTCATGGAGTCTTCTTATTGGCCACGAGTGGGTGGAGAGGATTGGGGGTAAGGAGGTAATTCCCACCAAAGGTAGGTGGGCAGGATAAGGGCTAAGGATTGAGTGGTTTTCGTGTAGACTTTTGTGTAAGTTTCTATCATGATAATTGTTTGCCTCCCGTCTCATTCATGTACCGAATATATCGGTGTAATATATCGTTTTCACTCCTCTTGACGTGTTGGAGACAACTACACTCTCCAAATTCCCAGAAATTCCTTCTAATTCCTGTGATTAAGCAATAAAACACACTTAGTGAAGAAATATTCATGTTATCTCAAATATGATTAATAAAGTATATAGAATTGTTCTTCACAAGGGCTAAAATCCCCAAATTAAGCATTAATTTTGTGCCTTATTTGCCTCACATCAAATACCCCCACACTTAAATCTTTGATCGTCCTCGATCAATTAGAGTATAAAAGTCAAACATAAGAGAGAATTGCATAAGATTTTGTTGAAGTTATATTGTTGGTTCAAAAACTAATTTCACAAAGCAAATTGGGGTACTCTCATTTCATCATGATTATTAATATTGAGAGAAATATAGGTTGATCAAATATAGAATCTATTTCAATAAATTTCACAAATTCGAAGAGTTTAATAGAGCAAATGATCTCAACCGAAAAGATGATTAAACACCATCATTCAACTCTTTTCACTCCACTATTCACAAGGATTATCATGAAAAAGCATTAGTGAAAACCAATTTTTCCGTTTTGCAAAAAAAAATCATTTCTTAAATGTACTTTGTCACTTTTAAACCGTTCCGTACGTTAGTACTTGGTTCATCTTCGATTTCTACTAAATTTTCCCAACTTGCGCTCGATTTTTGAACTCCTTTTCTTTCCTTTTTATTCTTTTTATTTTTCTTCTTTTCTTTTATTCTTTTTATTTCTTTTCCTTTGTTCGTTATTGCTTTCGATGGTCCCCATGTGTGTCCTTTGGGATAACAAGTGGTCATGACTCACACCACTCATTACTTAGTAAACCCCATGGATCCGCGCAATCTTTAGCCAACAAGTGGTCATGACTCACACCACTCATTACTTAATCAATCGCACGGACTCGACAATCGAAAGCGCTTTAATCCGTGATTGTAGAAAACTTTTTCGCATCGACTCTTGATCATGACTCACACCAAGAACCAGCTACTTTGGTTTACTACGACTCATGCACCCCTTTAGCCAACAAGTGGTCATGACTCACACCACTCATTACTTAATCAAGGTGCATGAGCTCATCGAATTAAGCCTTGAGCGCAAATTGGTTCCCGTTAGTGTAATTTCGAATCCGCATGAACGGTCGAGCTCTTTAAGTGCAATTGGTCAAATTTTAGATTCAAACAAAACTTACTACATTGGTTCAAACAAAGCTTTTTTAGAAATTCCAAGTTCAAAATGGGTTTATTTATTGAAAATGGTGTGTCATGTAAAACGAGGATCGATCAAATTGTCAAAAACTCATTAATTTGTGAAAATATTGATTAGGGCTTGAATCCCCGAAAGAATCTCTTAAAGATTTCAACCACAATTCTTCAAATATTATGTAAAATTAGAATTTTGAGAGTAGAATTGGTGGTTCGGTGAAAATTCGTTTAAAAACCAACAATTTTAATTCAATGAAGTGGAGAAAAATCTTTTTATGCATTTAATGCTTGACTTATTTATCATTGATGCTCAGGGTTCAAAAATAATGTTAAATATTCGAAAATTTTAATTAAAAGAAAAAACTTGCCAGAAACTATTCCGTTATAACGCAATTATAGTCCGTTACAACGGACATGGAGGTCCGTTACAACGTACTAACTGCGTTATAACGGAGAACTATCTGTAGCTTATGTTGAAAAATTCTGAGTAAGTCCGTTGTAACGGACATTGAGGTCCGTTACAACGCACATAGTTCTGGCAAAATTTTGGGAATTTACCGTTGTAACGCAATTTTCTGTGTTTTTCATGTCCGTTGCAACGGTATTTTCCCTCCGTTATAACGAACATTGAGGTCCGTTACAACGGAACTCTTGGCGCCAGTCAAAATTTTAAATTTTTGTACAGTCCGTTATAACGGACATTGAGGTCCGTTACAACGGAGTTGCTGGCCAGATCAAAAAATTTCAATTTTCCCTGATTTTTAAAATTTTAATTGGGCTCATACAGGTCAAAGATTGTATGTTACCCCCCCCACACTTAGAGATTACTTGTCCTCAAGTATAAAAAATCAAAAATTCCAAAAAGAGGGATAATAGAGAGATACAACCTTTGATGCGTGGGCGTGCCTCCCTCGCTAGCGCTCTTGTTTAACATCTTGACCTCGACTTGGCCGAGCTCATCATTGTGAGGTGTCGTTGGGCTCTAGAGCTTGCTCCTCCATCCACCCGGTTTCGAAGTTTGCGTGGTAGTGCTTGAGTCGATGGCCATTCACTTTGAATATTTTGCTCGTTTCTTCGCTTCGAATTTCTACAACCCCAAATGTAGTCACATTGGTGACCACAAAAGGGCCGATCCATCGGGACCGAAGTTTCCCGGGGAAAAGTTTGAGACGAGAGTTGAATAACAACACTCTTTCCCCTACTTGGAATTCTTTCTTTTGAATCATTCGGTCATGAAACCTCTTTGCTTTTGCCTTGCACGAGCTCGAATTATCGTAGGCCTCTTGCCGGAATTCGTCTAGCTCGAGTAATTGAAGCTTGCGCGCCGATGCGTCCTTCGGGTAGTCGAGGGCAAATTGCTTGATCGCCCAAAAGGCCTTGTGCTCTAACTCGACCGGTAAATGGCACGCCTTTCCGTACACGAGCTTGAAAGGAGTCATTCCTATTGGCGTTTTGAAAGTGGTACGGTACGCCCAAAGTGCGTCGCCGAGTCGAGTACTCCAATCCTTTCGTGTCGGGTTTACCACCTTCTCCAAAATAGACTTTATTTCTCGATTCGAAACCTCCGCTTGGCCGTTTGTTTGAGGATGATACGCGGTTGAGGTTCGATGGCTCACATGGTATTTCTCGAGGAGGCTTTGGAGATATCGATTGCAAAAATGGGAGCCTCGATCGCTTATAAGAACTCTTGGTATGCCGAATCGTTGAAAGATATTTTTCTTCAAAAAGTCGACCACCGTTTTCGAATCCGCATGCTTGGTTGGTACCGCCTCCACCCATTTTGTCACGTAATCTACACACAACAAGATGTAAGTATAGCCAAAAGACGATGGAAACGGGCCCATGAAATCAATGCCCCAAACATCGAATGGTTTACACACATAGATTGAATTGAGGGGCATTTGATTTCTACGGCTCAAGTTCCCCGTCTTTTGGCAATTTCCACAACCTTTCACAAAGTTCGCAATGTCTTTATGCAAGGTTGGCCAATAAAATCCACATTCTTGTACCTTGTGTGTGGTACGTGCGATACCGAAATGTCCACCACATTGTAATGTATGACAAAAAGAAAGAATAGATTGTACCTCATTTTGGTGGACACATTTTCGAATTACTTGGTCGGTGCAAATTCGAAATAAGATCGGGTCTTCCCAAACGTAGAATCGAGCATTACTTTTCATCTTGTCGCGTTGCGCCTTGGAGAAGCTCGGGGGAAATTTCTTCGTGACGATGTAGTTTGCAAGGTCGGCGTACCATGGTGCTTCGACTTGGGCCGCGAGAACGTGTTTTTCGGTGAATTCCTCGCGAATCGGAACAAGATCTTCAATCCCCAATGGAAGCCGACTCAAATGATCCGCCACGAGATTCTCGCATCCCTTTTTGTCCTTGATCTCGAGGTCGAATTCTTGAAGCAAAAGGATCCATCGAAGCAATCTCGGTTTGCACTCCTTCTTCTTCATCAAGTGTCTCAACGCGCCGTGGTCCGAGAAGACTATCACTTTCGTACCTTAAAGATAAGAACGAAATTTCACCAATGCAAACACAATTGCGAGGAGTTCCTTTTCGGTGGTGGTGTAGTTTCGTTGGTCATTGTCGAGAGACCTCGAGGCATACGCGATACGTGGGGGTCTTTTCCTTCTCTTTGTCCGAGTACCGCCCCCACACTTGTATCGCTTGCGTCACACATTATCTCGAATGGTAGCTCCCAATTTGGCGACTTGATGATTGGCGCGGAGCAAAGCCTTTCCTTGAGATTGTCGAAAGATCTCTTGCACTTTTCCCCGAACTCGAATTTTTTGTCTTTCTTCAATAGTTGGCACATTGGTTGGGCGAGCTTGGAGAAATCCTTGATGAATCGACGATAGAACCCCGCGTGGCCGAGAAAGGATCGCACGTCTTTTACCGTCTTTGGATACGGAAGTGTCTTGATTATGTCGATTTTCACCTTGTCGACTTCCATTCGTTTCTCCGAGATCAAATGACCTAATACAATTCCATTGCTCACCATGAAGTGGCATTTCTCAAAATTTTAGACAAGGTTAGATTCAATGCACTTCTCGAGTATTTGGGACAAGTGATCTAGACATGAGTCGAATGAGTCCCCAAATACCGAGAAATCATCCATAAAAACTTCAATGAATTTGGAAATATAATCGGAGAAAATAGAAAGCATACACCTTTGAAATGTGCCGGGAGCGTTGCATAGGCCGAATGGCATGCGTCGGTACGCGAAGGTACCAAACGGACACGTGAATGTGGTCTTCTCTTGGTCTTCGGGTGCGACCGGTATTTGGAAATAGCCCGAAAATCCATCGAGGAAGCAATAGAATGGATTTCCCGCGAGTCTTTCTATCATTTGATCGATGAATGGAAGCGGGAAATGGTCTTTTTTCGTCGCCTTATTGAGCTTTCGGTAATCGATGCAAACTCGCCACCCGTTTTGAACTCGAGTCGGTACTTGATCGCCTTCATCGTTCTCAACAATTGTCATCCCCGTTTTCTTCGGTACCACGTGTATGGGCGAGACCCATTTCGAGTCGGTAATGGAATAGATTATCCCCGCATCCAACAATTTGATGACCTCCTTTTTTACTACTTCCATCATGGGCGGATTGAGCCGCCTTTGAGGTTCGCGCGATGGTTTTGCTCCGTCTTCGAGAAGGATTCGGTGTGTGCACATGGAGGGGGAGATGCCCGGAATGTCGGAGAGTGTCCACCCGAAAGCCTTCTTATTCCTTTTTAGCACTTCGATGAGTTTTTCTTCTTGCTCCTTTGCTAGGTTCGAGGCGATTATCACCGGCAAAGTTTCCGCTTCATCGAGAAAAGCATACTTTAGTCCAATAGGTAATTTTTTCAATTCTAACCTTGGAGCTTGTTCGATTGAAGGTGGAGCTCTTTGCATCGGGATTTCGAGGTCTCTTAGAAAGAGTGCTTGATCTATGCCTTGTTCTTCTTCCAAATCCGGCTCGATCTCGAATGTAGGATTGTCATATCCTTCAAATTCCTCGAATAGTGGGTTCGAGCTCCATTTTAGGTTTTCGAATGAGCTATCCATAGCTTCTTGTACACAATCGTCGATCACGTCCATAGCGCTTAAGTTGAGTGTACCTACAATGGGTTCCTTTAATTTGTCAAAAATATTGAATTTGATTACCTCATCATCGAATTCCATCGTGAGCTCTCCCGCGTGTACATCGATATTTGTGCGCGCCGTCTTCAAAAATGGCCGTCCAAGGAGAATCGGGGTTGAATCGCTACTCCCCTCATTCATGTCCAATACGTAGAAGTCCGCGGGGAAATAAAGTCCATTCACCGTCACGATCACATCTTCGACTACTCCCACCGGCTTCGTCGTAGATCTATCGGCCAATTGAATTACTACTTGTGTATCGTCGAGAGGGCCTAGATCGAGAGTCTTGAATATCGAGTATGGCATCACATTTATTGAAGCGCCCAAATCAAGCATGCATTTCGGTAATTCATGTTGCCCGATTTTGCATGGAATGGCAAACATCCCCGGATCTTTTTGCTTTTGGGGGAGTCTCAAAATCGCCGAAACACTCTCCCCCACACTAATCAACTCATCTCCTTTTGTCTTTCTTTTATTCGTGCACAATGCCTTGAGGTATTTTGCCAAACGAGGCACTTCTTTGATTGCTTCGAGTAGAGGAATGTTTACCTCCACTTTCTTTAAGATGGCAAGCACGTCGTTGTTCAATTCGATTGGCTTTGGGAGACGACTCGGGAAAGGTGGCTTGAATTGAGTCGATTCGGTTTCTAGTTCTTGAGTTGGTAATGTCGCGGCTTGAGTCGGACTCTTCTTCGGTACCGGTACCTCGAGCTTCTTTTCTTCTTGTACCTCCTTGCTCTTCGAACCTTCGCCCACCTCTTTACCGCTTCGGAGCGATATTGCGTTCACATGCCTTTGTTCGGAAGGGGCCAACGATTGAGATTGGAGTCGAGATGTACCTTGGGATTCGATTATGTTTACTCGAGTGGCAATTTGATTGATTTGAGTCTCCAAGTTGCCCACATGGCGATTTGTGTTCGAAACCTCTTGTCTTATACTTGTAATATCTTGCTTCACAACTCCAAATTCTTTCTTTAATCCCCCGATATCTTGTTTAATCTCTTGTCTTCCAACTTCGTTGGACTTCTCCATATTCTTAATCATCGCCATCATACCTTCCATCATTATTTTCATTTCTTGATTTGGATCTTGAGTTGGATTCGGTTTTTGGACCGCTTGAGTCGCATTTGGATGTTGGTACGCGGTCGGTTTTGCAACCGATTGTCGATACGGATCGGGTTGAGCGTTGTTCGTGTTTGACCATGAGAAGTTCGGGTGATTGCGAAGGTTTGGATTGTACGAATTGGAGGGCTCGAACTTCTTGTACGCGGCGTTTACGTCTTCGACTAAGCTCGGGCACTCGTCCGTGTAGTGAGCACTAGCATTACAAACCCCACATTTCTTGCTTTTCTTCCTTGCCCAAAGCTTTCATTATGATCTCGAGTTTGTCGTTAAGCACGTCGACATTGAGATCGGTACATGCGTTAACTCGGTATTCCACGTTCTTCCTTGATTGCGAATTGGTTGCCGTGAGCTCTAGCAACTTCTTAATTTCTTCGAGATCCTTGTTGGAGATACTTCCCCCCGCGGATGCGTTGAGGAATTGACTTTCCGAGTAGCCGAGACCGTTAATGAATTGTTCGTAGAGGAATTGCGGTTCCACACTATGGCTTGGGCATTCTTCCTTCAAGCGCATGAAACGATCGTAGTATTCGTGGAATGCTTCGTTCGGTTTTTGCGTTATTGCCAAAAGTTCTCGCCTTATAGCCGCCAATCGAGAGGCCGAATAGTACCTCTCCTTGAAGAGGTTTGATACTTCGTTGAATACGAGAGGGCCTCTAAGCGTGTAGAACCAATCCTTGGGTCCTTCACCTAATGAGTAAGGAAAAAGAAGAAGAAGAATGTCACTAAAAGCTTCACAATTCGAATATATGTTTAGTTCAATCTTGAAATCCTTTAAATGTTTATGAGGGTTTTCCGTGGCTTTCCCGTGAAAAATAGGCAATGAGCCTATAATGCTCGGATCCGCCTTGAAATTCGGTATATTGGGCCTAATAAAATTATAATTATCCTCTACATTTCTAGGTGCTACTAATTCTCTCAAGGTTTTTGGCCTTGGAGCTCTTGTTTCATCACCCATATTTGAATTTAAATGAGTAGAGAGAGAAGAAAAAGTTTGAGTTTGAAGTTGAGGTTCGTCTTGATCTTCTTGTGTCGGTTCCTTGCTCTTCTAAGAGCTCTTGTTCCTTCTTTCGATTTCCTTGACAAATGGAAGTAATTCGCCTTTTCGCGATCTTGTGTTGTGCATAAAGCTTTCTTCTTTCACCTAGATTGTCACAAAAGAAACAAAGAAGTGAGTAAACAAATTTATGAATTTAAATCTCAATTTTCGATCTAAAATATTGACTTAAACACCGCTCCCCGGCAGCGGCGCCATTTGATGAGCAGGTTTTTGGCGTGTTTAATATGTCATTGTGGTAAAACCCCGAACAATCCACAAAATTTGTAACCTAAGTTTGTACAGTGGCAAATGTATAGATTCGTTCCACGGGGAGCAATTGCATCAAAATTTGGATCAAAATGGATGAGAAATAACGAAGAAAATTCACAGAAGATAGTCCGTTACAACGGAATTAAGTTCCGTTACAAAGGAACATTAAGGTTATGTCTAACGTGGAGATTGATATGAACGTCCGTTACAACGGAGAATATTCCGTTACAACGGAAAGAGGTAGTCCGTTATAACGGATAGGAGTAGCGTTATAACGGATTGGTCGTTACAACGCACTAGTATGAGTGATATTGAATGCTTTTCCTTGCTGGTCCGTTACAACGGAAGTAAAGTGCGTTACAACGGAGTACCAACAGACTGAAAGTTAGGTACAAACCGAATGGTCCGTTACAACGCAAGTTAGGTACAAACCGAATGGTCCGTTACAACGGAACTTGTTCTGGATTTCGAAATTGTAATTTGAATTTAGGATTGAATTGAGGGTTTGTTTTGAGTTTAAACCAAGGGAGATTTAGACTAAATTCAAGGCAGTAATTAAAAGTAAGAGATCAAGTAAAAACACTAACAAAGATTTGATTCAAGCAAACAAGAACTAAAGATTCATTAAACCGAGAATTCTTTACACAAATCCAATTCGATTTTAAACTACAAGAATTACAAGAAAGGAAAGAAAACACCTAGAGAGATGAAGTGAGCTCCGAGTCTCGTCTTGGATGCCTTCCTTGTTGTTTTGAGATGCTAGTGAGCTAGGCAACTCGCACAACACGTTCCTTTCGTACCAATTCATCCGTCAATAGAAGAGAGCTTCGTACCGGTTGAGTGAACTCGAGATTGCAAGAAGTCCAATTGGAAGAAAGCTCCCGAGTGGAATATAGAATGCTCGACTCCTTGCTTGCGTGGATTCGGATGAAGAAAGCTCCACCTCAATCCTCACAACTCGATCTTCGTTGAAGTGTAAACAGATTCACCGAATGAAGTGAGCTTCTATTCGGTGATCGATCTTAGAAAATTATCGTTCGTAGTTGCAATTCTTGCGTGTTCTTGAAAGTTCTTGGACTTGCTTAAGAGAGAGAGAGAGAGAGAGAGAGAGAGAGAGAGAGAGAGAGAGAGAGAGAGAGAGAGAATGGGCGTAAAAGAGCGTACTAAACTCGTGGCCCTTGTGGTCATATTTATAGCACTCATGGAGTCTTCTTATTGGCCACGAGTTGGTGGAGAGGATTGGGGGTAAGGAGGTAATTCCCACCAAAGCTAGGTGGGCAGGATAAGGGCTAAGGATTGAGTGGTTTTCGTGTAGACTTTTGTGTAAGTTTCTATCATCACTACAACAGATCTGCACATCAGCGACGGTAAAACCGTCGCTGATACTCCCAAAAACCGTCGCTGATCTCCCGTCGCTGAAAGGGGCGTCGCTAATGTCACTATTTCCGACGGGCCGTCGCTAATGGCACTATTTCCGACGGTTTGTCTTCTCCGGCGGGCCGTCGCAAAAGTCTTCTCCGGCGGGCCGTCGCAGAATTCTTCTCCGGCGGGCCGTCGCAGAAGTCTTCTCCGGCGGGCCGTCGCAGAATTCTTCTCCGGCGGGCCGTGCAGAAGAATTCTCCGGCGGGCCGTCGCAGAATTCTTCTCCGGCGGGCCGTCGCAGAAGAACTCTGATGTCACTATTTCAATAATATATAAATAAATAATTAAATAATATTAAAAATATTTTAATATATAAATACTTAAATAATAATAAATTTATTTTAATAAATAATTAAATAATATTAAATTTGTATTATAAATATTTTAATATTTATAATATTAATAAATAATTAAATAATATTAAATTTATATTAATAATATATAAATAAATAATTAAATAATATTAAAATTATTTTAATATATTAATAATATATAAATAAATAATTAAATAATAATAAATTTATTTTAATAAATAATTAAATAATATTAAATTTGTATTATTAATATTTTAATATTTATGATATTAATAAATAATTAAATAATATTAAATTTATATTAATAATATATAAATAAATAATTAAATAATATTAAAATTATTTTAATATATAAATAATTAAATAATAATAAATTTATTTTAATAAATAATTAAATAATAATAAATTTGTATTATTAATATTTTTATATTTATAATACTAATAAATAATTAAATAATATTAAATTTATATTAATAATATATAAATAAATAATTAAATAATATTAAAATTATTTTAATATTAATAATATATAAATAAATAATTAAATAATATTAAATTTATTTTAATAAATAATTAAATAATATTAAATTTGTATTATTAATATTTTAAAATTTATAATATTATTAATAAATAAATATTAAATTTATATTATAATTAAATAATAATATAAATAAATAATGAAATAATTATAATATTAAATTTAATTATAAATAATAAATAATAATATAAATAATTATAATAATATAAATAATAATAAATAATAAATAATAAATAACAAATAATAATATAAATAATAATAAATAATAAATCCACGACAATTAAACAAATACAAACAATCCAAATAAGCAACGACAAACCACAAAAACAACAATCCAGAAAATAAAACCACGACAATTCAAATACAACAATCCGAATACGACAATCCAACCACAACCCACAAATACAACAATCCGATACGACAATCCACAAATACAACAATCCAAATACAACAGTCAAATAAACTCTCTCTAATTCTCATTCAAATTATCACCATCGAAACCTCAAAGAAAATCATTTGCCGGACCAAAATTCGACGGTCGGGTCGATGTCTCCTGAATTTAATGAATTGTTATATGAAACTATACTACTATAATAATTATATATATTTTATTTAACATATACATACATTCGATGGTCGGGTCGATGTGTCCTGATTCTGCTGCGACATATATTGACCATGAACATCTGTGGGAAAGGAGACCGCAGTACATTCTGAAAATCCGAACCTGAATTCTGGAGGGGAGAAGACGAGAACACGCCGGGATTCTGAAAACCATCGTAACCTCCTTGACCTCCTGATCCCATGCCGAACCCCGAGCCCTTTTCCAAACATTTGTACATAAAAAGTAAGATACATGAAAATAAATTATATTTTTTCTTATTGTACATATAATTTTTTACCTGTGGCCAAAATTGACGAGGAAAGAACATATTCTGCTGAGATCCGTCCAAACCTCCTAATCCTCCCGATCCCGTCGATCCGGATCCCGAACCCTGTCCCTTGTGAATGAAATAAATATATATCATTTTCTTCCGAAATTTAAAAAACATTATTAATTGAAATACCTACTTACCTGCTGGATAAAAGGACGCGGACAAAACATGTTCTGCTGCTGTGTGAACTGCGAAAACGTGGAATACATGGTCTCCATCATCGCACGTCTAGTCTCTTCTGTATTGCGTTTGAGCTCCTCCTCCATCCTTTTATTCATTTCCTCCTCTCGCCTGCGACTTTCCTCCTCCATTTGCCGCCTAAACGTCTCGAATCTATCATTTTCTTTCGAATCGCGACATGCTGAAGTCGCGTTCTGACACGAGGGAGAAGACCATGTCGATGAGACCGGAGTAGACGCCAAAGCTGGATCAATCACAGAATCTATCGTATAGAAACGTCCGTGCGATCTCCCTCCTGACACCTGAACATACGTAGCAGGATCATCGCCGTGAGACGCCCAATCTTCACCGTACTTCTCCTTCATCTCGGCTTCGTAATTCTCCTTCGTGACATAAATACAACACGTTCGATTATAACAAATATGATTGCAAATTGAAAATTTAAATATACCTTTACTGCGATGGACTTCTGATCGATATAAGCAGTGCCACCCTTACGAACCTTCGACACCTTCAACAAATCCAAGAATCGGACGGGAACGTCTGGATTGCGCTCCTCCTTCAAAATTTAGAACAACAATTTGTAATATCGTATATTAATTAGTAATTAATAATATAAATAAATAATTAAATAATAATAAATTTATTTTAATAATTAAGTAATATTAATATTTTAATAATTAAATAATAAATAATATTAATATTAATAAATAATTAAATAATATTTCAATAATTATAATATTCATAAATAATATAAATTTATATTAATAATATTTCAATAATTATAATATAAATAAATAATTAAATAATATCAAATTTATATTAATAATATTTGAATAATATTAATATTAATAAATAATTAAATAATATTTTAATAATTATAATATTAATAAATAATTAAATAATAATAAAATTATTTTAATAGTTACAATATTATTAATAAATAATTAATAAATATTAATAAATAATTAATTAATATTAAATAGTAATGTACCATTTTTTTTTTGTGGGCTGCGAGTGAAATCGATCCAGAAGTGCTATGACCGCGCACGTCTCCAGCATTGCGGTTCGCCTTGTTTCGAGCAGATGCCTCCATCCACTCTGGATTATTCATCCATTTCCGCACCATGTTCGTCCAAGCAGCAGTAGAGAAATCTGGTGGAGTACTCAGGACAGCATTTGACGGAGGCTCGATCCAAGTTCGCATGTCATCCCCGAATTTTAGTGTGGCCGCCTTACGGGCCTCCCTCGTAATATCCCGCCAAAGCTTGCCACACCATGATTTCAAGCGTTTTTCACAATCTGCAATGTTCTGACCCTCGGCAAAGTGATAACGTTTCTGTCACAAAAAAAATATTAAGAATTCCGCATAAAATAATTATAAATATATATTAAATAGCATGAAATTCACAAAAATACCAAGAAATCTGCATAAACCGCCTTTTTGAATTTCTCATCCCAATCCGTGCCCCAATTCGTATAACCAACTTCGTTGTATCCCTTCATGATACGATTAAGATCACGAGGCAAATCCGCCCCAAAGTTACCTAAAACATGCATTAAATAAATTAAATTCATTGAATTAATTAAATTTTATTAAATACAAATATACAAATAAATACCTGGCAGGTCAATCATGAATGTCGTACCGGACTGTATAATAGGTAAGGTGGAGCCGGTAATCCGAGTCATGGCATTAGGGCCACGACCTTTCTTACGAGGCGGTACATCACCGACCACACCATCCACATCACCCTCGGCCCCATCCCCACCGCCCTCGGCCCCATCCACATCACCCTCGACCTCATCCTCAGCTTCCTCGACCTCCGGCGGTACAACCTCATCCGCAGCTTCCTCGACCTCATTCTCATCGACCACATCCTCCTCGGACCGAAGTGCATGATGAGCACGTCCTCGAGTGAAAACCATAACCTATCAAATTTAATAAAATAAACAAAATAATAAATAACATAAGCATACTAAATCTTCCAAAATCAACAAGATCAAATTCCAAAATCCGCAGCTAAACTCAATAACGACATCATACAAAACAACACTAATCGAAAAAACTAAACTTAACGACAAACATAACACTAATCGAAAAAACTAAACTTGAACACAAACATAAATCGAAAAAAACTAAACCCTAAACCAAAAACTAATCAAAAATAATCCAAATCCAACCATAAATCGTCCTCGTGGAGTGCAATATCATCGTCGTCTTCTTCTTCTTCTTCTTCTTCGACAAGATTAATTTCATTGTCGTCTACAAGATCAACAACGCCCGGTACATGTAACGGTCCATTCACATCTACAATCGAATGATCTGGCTCGATTCTCACTTGTTCTACTTCTTGGAAATACTCGGTTGATGGAATTTCTAATTCAGGTACGACCAATCGAGGCTTCGTGGTTGTAACAACAGACCAATCTCGACGGTCATGTGTCTTGGACGGATAATTCATGTAATACACTTGTTTGGCTTGGTGCGCGAATATGAACGGCTCATAATACTTGATGGCTGAACTATGATTTACTTCCACGAAACCATGTTTTTTATCAACCCTTACCCCCTTCACGGGATCGAACCAATGACAGTGAAATAATACAACTGAATTGTGCATGACAAAAGGAAATGTCAGCTCAATAATTTCATTGATTTCACCATAAAAAGCGGTTACATCGGTACCCGGACAATCTGCATTGACAGACACTCCACTATTTGTCGTACGTAAGAATTGACCGTGAGATCGTGTATGAAATCGATACCCGTTACAATCATATCCTTTGTACGTAGTTACGCGTCTGTTTGGCCCAGCAACGATATTACGCACTATTTCAGGAAACTCGACATCATCGGCAAAAACCTTGGTTTTCAACCAATGGGGCATTTCTTGTTCTCGTTTTCTAAACCGATTTCTTTCCGGTACATTTTGACGAACAAGACTCTCATCAAACTCTCTACATATTAGAAAATAATTACTCGACAAAATAATGAAAAGAAAATGTATTGAATGAAATTGTGAATCAAAACTTACTCGACAAGATCTTTTAATTCTGGACAATTCAAGATGACATACATGTGCGCCGCAGTTTTATCCTTCTCGTCCAAATCCGTAAATCCAGAATTCCAGGAACGGCCCGGATAATCGAATATCGTGTATTCATCGTTATTCGATCCCTCGGCAACATCAAAATGCCGATCTACTCGTCTTGCACGCGTTGGAATTTTCTGATCGAAATACAGCGCACAAAAATTGGAAACCTCTTCTATGAGATAAGTTTCGACAATAGAACCTCGACCCGCGCTTTGTTTCTAACTTTTCTTTTCAACTTGCGCAAACATCTCTCAAATGGATACATCCAACGGTACGAAACAGGCCCACCCATTCTAGCCTCGTACGCCAAATGAATAACAAGATGTTCCATAGAGTCGAAAAAACTAGGTGGAAATTTTTTTTCCAACTTACATAGAGTAACTACTATACTCTTCTCCATTTCTTGCAAGTGCGATGGGTCTTACTCAGTGGCACAAATATCACGAAAAAAATTACTAAGCTCGACCAACGGTTCCCAAATACTATCAGGTATCATATCCCTTAACGCAACCGGAAGAAGTCGTTGCATAAAAATATGACAATCATGACTTTTCAAACCGGAAACTTTCATGGTATGCATATTCACGGATCGTGTCCAGTTAGCCGCATAACCATCAGGAAATCGCAATTCTTTCAACCATTCGTAAATCAATGTTTTCTTATTTTTATCAACGGAATACAATGATTTCGGTTTACCCAAACGACCATTTGCCAATGTTACAAGTTCCAATTCCGGTCGACTACACAAGAAAGAAAGATCGAGTCGGGATTTAGCATTATCTTTGGTCTTATTTTCCACGTCAAAAACCGTGTTAAAAACATTACCAAATACATTCGCCTCTATGTGCATTACATCTAAATTATGACGAATTTTGTTGGTCGACCAATAAGGCAAGTCCCAAAAAACACTTCTCTTCGTCCAATTATGGGTGACTCCAAATCCAGGAATTTGTAACTTATCAATACCATTTCTACGAACTCTAACTCTTGGTAATTTGTTGACCCCATCCACGATATTTCGAATCTGATCACCTGATCGACGCGGAGGAGGTGGATTTCGATCCGTTCTACTCTTAAGAAAAGAGTTTCTCTGACTACGAAACGGATGGTTGTGCGGTAAAAATTGACGATGGCAATCAAACCAGGTTTGTTTTCTACCATTTGTCAAAGAGAATGATTTGGTATTCTCCATACAAATTGGGCACGATAATCTACCGTGCGTTGACCAGCCCGACACCATACCGTATGCTGGAAAATCATTAATCGTCCATAAAAGAGACGCTTTCATTGTAAAATTATTACGACGATATGCATCGTACGTAACAACACCATTTTCCCACAGCATTTTTAACTCATCAACTAGGGGCTTCAATAAAACATCAATTTTATCGCCCGGATGATCGGGTCCTGGAATGACGAGAGATAAGAATATATTTTGATCTCTAAGACTCATTCCCGGCGGTAGATTATACGGCACAATGAAAACAGGCCAACACGAATATGGTTTGCCGCTGGAGAGAGTATAAGGACAAAAACCGTCAGTGGACAACCCTAGACGAACGTTTCGAGGTTCTATTGCAAACTGGGGATAAGCGGAATCAAAATCTTTCCACATCTGTCCATCCGATGGATGAATCATAACATTGGGATTTTCTCGAGAACCTTGATGCCAGGTCATGTGTTGAGAAGTTTGTTTGGCCATGTACAATCTCTGTAACCGAGGAGTTATCGGAAGATATCGCAACACTTTACACGGAATAGGTTTTCCTTTCTTACCTTCTTCCATAGGTAAGAAACGAGATTTGTTACATTTATCACATCTATTTTTGAGACTATCATTTCCATAAAAAAGCATGCAGTTATCCGGACATACATCAATTTTCTCATACTGCATACCCAATCCTTTGATGAATTTCTTAGATTCATTGAAATTTTCAGGAAAATTATTCTTATTTTTTCGAGGGATAATGAAATTTTTGATTACGTACAAAAACCTATCGGAAGCTACTTTGGTAACTTCACAATCGGATTTGACATTCAACAACATTGTAACAACAGACATTAGAGAATGTTCTGAATACCCCGGCCCATCCCATAAAGTCTCATCAGAAGCTCGAAGCATCTCAAAGAAACGAGCAGCTTCCGAATTTGGTTCCTCATTCTCCTCTACTTCTTCTTGCCAATCAAACGAAGGTCCGGCAACATCACGAACCATTTGTTCCATCCGATTGGGACTGAACGACGACGACCCACCAACTTCGAAATTTGAATCCCCCTCTCCGTGTTTTGTCCAAATTAGGTAGTCCGGCATAAAACCGACACTACTTAAATGGGTTGCTATGTCATCATGAACACGAAGAAAAGAATTTTGACAATTCAGGCATGGACACCAAGTACATTGTTTTCCTTGGCTATTGATTGGCAATGTCTCGAGATTTGCGAATGCAAAATTAAGAAAATCAACCATTCCATTCCAAAACTCAATCGTAAGAGAATGATTATACATCCAAGAACGATCAGTGTCCATTGATATTCTAATATTGAAAATAATAGGTATTAAGAAAATGAATTGGGGAAAAGAAATTTGGAATAACAACACTGCCGATGATTTTTTTTTTTTTTGACTGGTTTTGAACTCGCGTGTTTTCTTTAGAATGATTTCTAATAACTAAGATTTCTTTAGAATGGTTTCTTTAGAATGGTTTCTAACACCTAAACTCAACCCTAATTCCATTCCATTCCAAAACTCAACCGAAGTTTCCTTTAGAATGGTTTCTAACAACTAAGATTTGTTTGGATGGAGTACAAATTTGTAATACGAAATAATAAAATAATATATTTCAAAAAACTATCATAATTATATTTATATTTTGAACAACCAATATGAATTTGTATACACGAAATAATTTTACAAATTAATATATATAATTTTTTAATATCATACAAAATAATAAATTTAGTTAATTTCCTTACATATATATAATTTGGACATACAAACAGAGCTTAAATTATAATTCATAATTTTTAAAATCTCAATTTTTAAAATTATGTAAATTTTTATGTATTCATACTTATTATTTTTAAATATAATTAGTTAAATATTGTAATATATTTAATACATATATTTGTTCGATGTTTTTTATTCATACTTATATAATTTTTTTGAATTCATACTTAATTTACAAATATTTTTAAATATATATTGCAAATATATTTAATACCATATAAATACTTTTACCTTTTTTTCAATGTTTCTTAATTTTTTATTATCAAATATTTACTAATAATTTCACAACTTGACAATTTACAAAAACTACACATTTTTCGCACATACAGTAACAGAATAATTTATAAAAACTATACATTTTTCAGACAATATAGTTAAATTTTTATACACTAAGATATAATCGCAACAAATAAAGTACTACATCCAAAACAACAATAAAAACCTAAATCTAAAAGTAATATTTTTCTACATCCAAATAACTCTAAAATCCTAAATCCAAACTAAGTTATAAACATCGCATTTTTCACACATACAATATCAACAAATAAAATATAAAAATGAAACTATTATTAACCTTGGTCTGGAGTAGATTAATTAATTCGCCAAAAAGTCCGAAATCCAAATTTCCTAAATTAATAAGAACTAATTAAATAGATTTCAAAAAACGTAATTAACAAAATTTAAAATAATTGATTTAAAATTAATTTAAATCAGATTTTAAATAAATCAGATTAAAAAAAATCCAGATTTCAAATATTCAAAACATATTTAAATTCCAATTTTAAACAACCATAAAAATCCATAAATTCCTAAAAAAAATAAGTATTAAAGCCTGAAATTTCAGATTTAAAATCCTAATGAAAAATCAAGATTGAAATATTTTTAAACCTAATTAAACTTATTTTTAAATTTAAATCTAACTTGACTAAATCGAGATATATAAACATACCTTCAACCAACAGAGAGCAAGAGAGTTTGTCGGCTTACACCAGACCCGAGAGACGAGACAGCAGCCAAGATTTAGGATTTCCACCTAAAAAAACAAATTTAAACCAAAATTTAAAAAACTAGTTCAAAAATACATCTAAACCAGATTTCAATACTTACAAACCCTAAAAATCCATATTTAAAATACATATATAAAATACAGATATAAAATACTTACAAACCCTAAAAATCCATATTTAAAATACCTATATCAAATTTAGAACAGATTCAAAATTCCTAAATAAAATAATTATTTAATCCTAAAATTCCAGATTTAAAATGCTCATGTAAAATCCAGATTAAATTTTTTTTAAACCTAATTAAACCTAAATTTAAATTTAAAACTAACCTAACTAAGCCGAGAAAGATAGACATACCTTCAACCAAAGCAGGAGACTTTCCACCACACCAGACCCGAGTGACGAGAGAGCAGCCGATTTATGACTTCCACCTAAAAAAACAAATTTAAAAAAATATCTAAACCAGATTTAAAACTGATTAACTAAAAAATATTAAACCTAAATTAAACATATTCAAAAATAATTTTCAAACCAATTTAAAAAAATCAGACCTAAACTAAACACAATTATAACCGATTTTATACTGATTTACGAAATTTTTTTACAAAATCAGATCTAAATAAAACATCCAAAAAACAGACCTTAAAAAACAGATTTAAAAAATCAATTCAAAAATAAATGTTAAACGAATTTGTTCAAAAAAAGATAGATTAAAAAAATAGAAATACGAACGAGATAGTTAAGCCTAGAAATCGACACGAAAGATCAAAAAAAAAAAACTAAACACACCTTCAAACCGAGAGGAGCAAGCCAGATTTCATCCACCAGAAAAGTGCAACCAACCGAGAAGAGGAGGGGGACGGGCTGGGCGATGGGGCAAGAGGAGCGAAGGCGACAGCAGAGAGGGGGAGGAGAGGGGAAGAGGGCTGTGAGAAGGGGGAAGAGGAGAGAAGGAGGAGGGGCTGGGCTGGGGAAGGGTAAGAGAGAAAGGAGAGAGGGGGCGGCTGGGCGAATGGGTTAGAAGAGAGAGAAGGGGGGCGGGCTAGGGTTTATATGGCTGGCACTTCACCGACGGTAAATTATGTCTGCGACGGGCCGACGGTAGTATTACCGACGGTTTTTAACCTGGGCCGACGGGCCGACGGAGAAAGGTAAATTCCGGACGGGCTTTTGAAATTATCAGCGACGGGCCAATTATTTCCGACGGGCTGACATTGCTCATTTGCGACGGTTTATCACTTTACCGACGGGCCGTCGGTGAGCTTTACCGACGGGTGTTTGGGCGTTCCGACGGGCCAATGGGCCGACGGAAATGTTTTGAAATCAGGCGGTTTTTTTGAACGCTTCTGCGACGGGCCTTTATTTCCGACGGGCCGTCGGTGCGTTTCTACGACGGGGTTTGATTTTCTCGACGGGCCGTCGGTGTCCATCAGCGACGGTTTTGGAGCCTGCGACGGGCCCTCGGTGTTTATCAGCGACGGGCTTTCCTTCTGCGACGGGCCGACGGTATTTTCTATGGGCCGTCGGAACAAATTACCGTCGGAAATACCCATTTAGCTACGGCCCGTCGGTGCAAGTGCCTGCTATTTGCGACAGCCCGTCGCTGAAAATAGGGTACCGTCGCTGAAAAGCCCATATGTTGTAGTGCATGATAATTGTTTGCCTCCCGTCTCATTCATGTACCGAATATATCGGTGTAATATATCGTTTTCACTCCTCTTGACGTGTTGGAGACAACTACACTCTCCAAATTCCCAGAAATTCCTTCTAATTCCTGTGATTAAGCAATAAAACACACTTAGTGAAGAAATATTCATGTTACCTCAAATATGATTAATAAAGTATATAGAATTGTTCTTCACAAGGGCTAAAATCCCCAAATTAAGCATTAATTTTGTGCCTTATTTGCCTCACATCATGAGGGAATTGCGTATCAAACTTGATGTAGTGCAAAGTCCCGACCCATGAGGGGTCTGGCTGTGGCGCATGGATATCCGTCGTCATCTCATTTTTGTAGGGAATTCGCGCTTCCCGAGCTTTATGTTATGTTCCAGCCCGTTTGTGACTCGCTATCCACTTGGGGTTGGCACTTCGGTCGAGTGTTATTTGCGTCCTCACCCCGGAAAAAGTATTAGTACGTATATGATTTTTTACGAAGGTAATCGATTTGATTTCGATTTCGAGTTTGAAAAACCGGGGAAAGTATTTTGAGATATATTCCGAAAAAGATACGCTCTGAAGTTATACGATATTATTTTATGAACTTATTTGAGAAGTACTTATTTTAGTTACGACTATTTTTAACGAGGTATTTAGAAAACTTATGATTTGAAGTTATACCAGAATATTTTTATGAACTTATTTGAAAAGTATTTTGATAAGGAAAATTGGGTGTCACGCGAGACGCTTGTCTTGACTTAGCAGATTTGTGATATGTGTGTGTATGTGTGTCGAACTCGGGGTCGTGTCGACCCGTTTCGTATGTGATATGTGTATGTGTGAGTTGTGATTATGTGAATTGCGTGGCATCCAGATTTCGATTTGATGGACAAATAATAAAGATATTTTAGTAAATATTATAAACTAGTTTTTAAACGGCACTCACTTAGTCACTTCCGTGACTAATCATTTCGATTTACATATTTTTAGTTCAGGTATCGAAGGTCTAATATCGGGAGTTGTGGGTCCCTCGAGAGTAAGAAAGCCGATGATATCGAGTTTCGTCTATATATATTTTATGTTTCCGCAATAGTTTTGTATTATTATTTTAATTCCGTAATATATGTATATGTATGTGTTGTCGTTGTTTTCGAATCAGTTTTATATCTTGTTTTGTGATGTTTTCATATAAGAGCCTGTGGTATACGAGTTGTATACTGGTAGGTTACCGCACCCTTTTCCATATTTTATATTTTTGGGGTGTGACATAGCTAGCTGACCAAATAACTAACTAACTAACTACTACATAAGTAACATAATAACTAACTAATTTACTAACTAACTATCTTCTTAAAAACCTATTAACGAACTAACTAACTACCTACCTTCCAACATACCCACCAACCAACTAACTAACTAAATAAATAAATAGCTAACCAGCTAACTACTAGCTAACTACTAACTAACAAACTAACTAATTGATGACCTAACTAACTAACTAGCTACCAGATAACTAACTAACTAACTGACTAACTAACTAATTAACTAACTAATTAACTAACTATCTAACTAACTAACTAACTAACTACCTTGATACATACATATTGATTAACTAACTAACTCACTAACATAATAACTAACTAACTACCTACTAGATAACTAACATAATGACTAACTAATTTACTAACAAACTATCTTCTTAAATACTTATTTACTAACTAACTAACTACCTACCTTCCTACATACCAACCAACTAACTAACTAACTAAATAAATAAATAGCTAACCATCTAACTACTAGCTAACTACTAACTAACTAACTAATTAAATAACTAATTGATGACCTAACTAACTAACTAACTACTAGATAACTAACTAACTAACTGACTAATTAACTAACTAACTAATTAACTAACTAACTAATTAACTAACTATCTAACTAACTAACTAACTACCTTGATACATACGTATTGATTAACTAACTCACTAACTAACTCACTCACTAACTAACTAATTACTAGCTAACTAACTAAGTATCTAACTAAATAACTAACTTACTAATCAGCAAACTATCAAACTAACTAACTAACTAACAAACAACCTTCTTACATACTAACTAACTAACTAACTAACTAACTAACTAACTAAAAGCTAATTAACTAACTAACTAATTAACTAACTTACTAACTAACTAATTAAATAACTAGCTACCTTCGTACACACCCACTAACTCACTAACTTACTAACTAACTAATTAACTAACTAATTAATTAACTAATTATCTAACTAACTACTACTTAAATAACTAACCAACTAACTAACTAAATAACTAACTAACTAATTAACTGACAAACTAGCAAACAAGTTAACTAACTTACTAACTGACTACCTTCATACATACATATTAACTAACTAACTAACTAACTAACTAACTAAAATTATTAACTAATCAACAAACTAACTAAATAACTAAATAACTATCTTCCTACATACCTATTAACTAACTAACTACTAACTAACTACCTACCTACCTTCCTACATACCCACTAACTAACTAACTAACTACCTTACCGCTAACTAACTAACTATCTATCTAACTAAATAACTAACTAGCTAACTAACTAACTACTAGATAACTAACAAACAAACTAACTAAATTAATAACTAGTTAACTAACTAAATAACTAACTAACTAACTACTATATAACAAACTAACCAAATTACTAAATAACTAACTAACTAACTACTAGCTAGCTGACTAAATAACTAACTAACTAATTAATAAATAACTAACATAATAACTAACTAATTTACTAACTAACTATCTTCTTAAATACCTATTACCTAAATCACAAACTAACTAAGTACATTTCCATATACCCACCAACTAACTAACTAACTAAATAAATCAATAACTAACCAGCTAACTACTAGCTAACTAACTAACTAACTAACTAACTAAATAACTAACTGATGACCTATCTAACTAACTAACTACTAGATAACTAAATAACTAACTGACTAACTAACTAACTAACTAACTAATTAACTAACTAACTAACTAATTAACTAACAATCTAACTAACTTACTAAGTACTTTGATACATACATATTGATTAACAAACTAACTCACTAACTAACTACTAGCTAACTAACTAAGTAACTAACTAAATAACTAACTGATTAACTAACTAACTAACTAACTAATTAACTAACTATCTAACTAACTAACTAACTAACTAACTATCTTCTTACAAACAAACTAACTAACTAACTACCTTCTTACATACATATAGACTAACTAACTAACTAACTAACTAACTTACTAACTAACTAACTAACTAACTAACTAACTACTAGCTAACTAACTAACTAACTAACTAACAAACTAAATAGCTAACTGATGACCTAACTAACTAACTAACTAACTACTAGATAACTAACTAACTAACTGACTAACTAACTAACTAATTAACTAACTAACTAATTAACTAACTTTCTAACTAACTAACTACCTTTATACATACATATTGATTAACTAACTAACTCACTAACTACCTAACTACTAGCTAACTAACTAACTAACTAACTAACTAAATAACTGAATGATTAACTAACCAACTAATTAACTATCTATCTATCTAACTCACTAACTAACAACCTTCTTACATACTAACTAACTAACTAACTAACTAACTACTAGCTAATTAACTAACTAACTAACTACATTCTTACATACATATTGACTAACTAACTAACTAATTAACCAATTAACTAACTAACTAACTAACTAATTTACTAACTAACTAACTAACTAACTAACTAACGACTAGCTAACTAAATAAATAACTAACTAACTAACTAACTAACTAACTACTAGATAACAAACTAAATAACTAACTAATTAACTAACTAACTATATTCCTACATACATATTAACTAACTAACTAACTAACTAACTAACTAACTAACTTACTAACTACCTTCCTACATACCCACTGACTATATAACTAACTAACTAACTACCTTGATACATACATATTGATTAACTAACTCACTAACTAACTAACTACTAGCTATCTAACTAAGTAACTAACTAAATAACTAACTCATTAACAAACTAACTAACTAATGAACTAATTATCTAATTAACTAAATAACTAACAACCTTCTTACATACTAAATAACTAACTAATTAACTACCTAACTACTAGCTAATTAACTAACTAACTAACTAACTAACTACCTACCTTCTAACATACATATTGACTAACTAACTAACTAACTAACTAACTAACTAACTAACTAACTAACTAACTAACTACTAGCTACCTGAATAAATAACTAACTAACTAACTACTAGATAACTAACTAAATAACTAACTAATTAACTAACCTAACTATCTTCCTACATACATATTCACTAACTAACTAACTAACTAACTTACTAACTACCTTCCAACATACCCACTTACTAAGTACCTAATTAAATAACTATATAACTACTAGTTATTTAACTAACTAACTAACTAACTAACTAAATAAATACCTAACTAATTAACTAACTAACTAACTATCTAAATAACTAACTAACTAACAAATTAACTACCTAGCTAACTACCTTCGTACATACCCACTAACTAACTAACTTACTAACTAACTAATTAACTAACTAACTAACTAACTAACTAACCAACTAAATAACTAACTAATTAACTAACTAACTTACAAATTACTAGCTAACTAACTAACTAGTTAACTATCAACTTACTAACTAACTACCTTCATACATACCAAAGAACTAACTAACTATCTAACTAAGTATGAAGGCAGTTAGTTAGTTTGTTAGTTAGTTAGTTAGTTAATATGTATCTATGAAGGTAGTTATTTGATGTGAGGGAAATAGAGCACGATTTAAGAATCTTATTTAGGGATTTTAGCCCTTGTGGAACTATATTCTATGCTTTAATAATACATATTTCAAACATCATGAATATTTCTACACTAATGTGTTCTTTCGCCATTTTCAGGAAATAGAGGGCTAACTTGCAAATTTGGTCAGCACCAGTGCCTCCGGAACACCGAAGACAGTCAAAACGATATATCATACCGATACATTCGTTAAAAGATCAAGGCGGGAAAGGTAAAAACAAAAGAAGCATATCACCAAAGCGTTGCAACGCAGAACCTTACCGGTGCAGCGCACAGGGGCAACAATCCACAGACCCAGCACTGGCCACAATGGCGAAATTCACAGCCCAACCACAGCCCGCAGCCCACAGCTCACAGCCCCACAGGAAAAGAAGATTCTTTGCCTTCTTTAGAGCTGATTTGTTGCCTTTTTAGTTGATTTGTTGCTGATTTGTTGCCTTCACAGCCCCACAGGGGCAACAATCTCTGCCCAAAACCTTCCATTTCTCCCTCAACCAATCAGAAGACACCATCAAACCTATAAATTGGACCCCTTGGTCAGGACCAAATCATCATATTTTCGACTCTCTCTCTCTCTACAAACTCATCCAGAAATTCAAGAATACAACCGAAAAGAGTAAATCTTCAAGAGCCGTTCTTTGGGTGGAGGCGTTCTCAACTCTAGGAGTGCAACGTGAAGATTTGGAGGAAGGCGTGCTTGCTCCACCTCGACACGAACTAGATCTATCATATTGCGGAAGGCGTTCTTCGGCAATTCGGGAGGATCGACGTAGAAGAAGACGGAAATTCGAGCTAGCGTTTAGCCGGGTTCACGGGGCATCATCGACAACGAGTTCTAGGCATTCTAGGACTTGCATAGGTGTTACCCTTCTTTTACTTTAATTCTTTTGGTTGTGTTTGTTTTGAATATTTCTTGCGTTGATTAATAAACTCGAGAATTTTAGTAGTTAATTCGATTTTCTTATTTAGATTACTGCCTTGATTGCCCTTGAATCTTGTTTTTAAAACTGTCACTTAAATTACTTTTTGAATATTTTTAAATTACTTGAATCTAGTTTCGGGAACTTTTTGAATCGTTGAATTTCATGAAATATTTGAATTGATATGAATTTTTGAAAACTGTCACTTAAACTGAAAACCTGCTGTTTCCAGAGACTGTTTTTCAGAGAACTGATTGTAATTCGTCAATAACTTTTTATTCCACTGTCCAAATTGTTTGAAATTTTAGGATAAGTTTTATAATATTCATACCTCTCTCTAGACAAATTTTCATTAATTTTGGAAACTTCGAAATAATTATTTTAAAGATTTGAAGTTTAATCATATTTTGACGCAAATAGCTCCCTGTGGAACGAATCCTTACATACTTAGTATATACAATCTTTAGTATTCACATGTTTCTTGTTTGATTTACGGTGTTTTTATTCAACGATATAACATAAGTGTTAGCCAAAAACCCGTTATCATTAGTTAGTAAGTTAGTTAGTTAACTAGTTAGTTAGTTAGTTAGTAGTTAGTTAGTTATTTAGTTAATTAGTTAGTTATTTACTTAGTTAGTTAGTTAGTTAATTGAGTAGTAGTTAGTTAGTTAATTAGTTAATTAATTAGTTAGCTAATTAGTTAGTTAGTAAGTTAGTTAGTTAGTGCGTATGTACGAAGGTAGCTAGTTAGTTAGTTAATTTGTTAGTTAGTTAGTTAATTAGTTAGTTAGTTAGTTAATTAGTTAGTTAATTTGTTCGTTAGTTAGTCAATTAGTTAATTAGTTAGTTATTTATTTAGTTCATTCGTTAGTTAAATATATAGTACATATTTAGTTAGTTATTTATTTATTTAGTTAGTTACTTAGTTAGTGGGTATGTAGGAAGGTAGTTAGTAAGATAGTTAGTTAGTTAGTTAGTTAGTTAGTTAATATGTATGTAGGAAGATAGTTAGTTAATTAGTTAGTTATTTAGTTAGTTATCTAGTAGTTAGTTAGTTAGTTAGTTATTTATTCCATTAGCTAGTAGTTAGTTAGTTAGTTAGTTAGTAAGTTAGTCAGTTAGTCAGTTAGTTACTTAGTTAGTTAGATAGTTAGTTAGTCAATATGTATGTAAGAAGGTAGTTAGTCACCTAGTTTGTTAGTTAGTTAGTTAATTAGCTAGTAGTTAGTTAGTTAGTTAGTATGTAATAAGGTTGTTAGTTAGTTAGTTAGTTTGATAGTTAGTTAATTAGTTTGTTAGTTAGTTAGTTAATCAGTTAGTTATTTAGTTAGTTAGTTAGTGAGTTAGTTAGTTAATCAATATGTATGTATCAAGGTAGTTAGTTAGTAAGTTAGATAGTTATTTAGTTTGTTAGTTAGTTAATGAGTTAGTTAGTTAGTTAGTTAGTTAGTTAGTTAGTTAGTAGTTAGTTAGTTCGTTAGGTCATAAGTTAGTTTTTTAGTTAGTTAGGTAGTTAATTAGCTAGTAGTTATGTGGTTAGTTATTAAGTTAGTTAGTTAGTTAGTTAGTTTGTGGGTATGTGGGAAGGTAGTTAGTTAGTTAATAGGTATTTAAGAAGATAGTTAGTTCGTAAATTAGTTAGTTATGATGTTAGTTATCTTGTAATTAGTTAGTTAGTTATTTTGTCAGCTAGCTAGCAGTTAGTTATTTAGTTATTTAGTTAGTTGGTTAGTTAGTCATCTAGTAGTTAGACGTTAGTTATTTAGTTAGTTAGTTAGTTTGTTAATTAGTTAGTTAGTTAGTTATTTAGTAATTTAGTTAGTTAGTTAGTTAATTTGTTAGTTAGTTAGTTAGAAAGGTAGTTAGTTTGTTAGTTAATAGGTATGTACGAAGGTAGTTAGTTAGTAAGTTTGTTATTTAGCTATTAATTTGTTAGTTAGTTAATTAGTTAGTTAATCAGTTAGTTATTTAGTTAGTTAGTTAGTTAGTTAGTTGACTAGTTGTTAGTTAGATAATGAGTTCAATAATTAGTTAGTTAATTAGTTAGTTAGTAAGTTAGTTAGTTTGTGGGTATGGTCGAAGGTAGTTAGTTAGTTAGTTAATTAGTTAGTTAGTTGGTAAGTTAGTCAATATGTATGTAAGAAGGTAGTTTGTTAATTAGTTAATTAGCTAGTAGTTAGTTAGTTAGTTAATTAATTAGTTAGTATGTAAGAAGGTTGTTAGTTAGATTGTTAGCTTGATAGTTACTTAATTAGTAAGTTAGTTAGTTGGTTAATCAGTTAGTTATTTAGTTAGTTACTTAGTTAGTTAGCTAGTAGTTAGTAGGTAGTGAGTGAGTAAGTTAATCAATATGTATGTATAAAGGTAGTTAGTTAGTTAGTTACATAGTTAGTTAATTAGTTAGTTAATAAGTTGTATAGTTAGTTAGTTAGTCAGTTAGTTAGTTAGTTAGTTAGTTATCTTGTAGTTAGTTAGTTAGTTAGGTCATCAATTAGTTATTTAGTTAGTTAGTTAGTTAGTAGTTAGCTAGTTAGCCGGTTAGTTATTTATTTAGTTAGTTAGTTAGTTAGTTGGTGGATATGTAGGAAGGTAGTTAGTTAGTTAGTTAGTTAATAGGCATTTAAGAAGATAGTTAGTAAATTAGTAAGTTATTATGTTAGTTATCTGGTAGTTAGTTACTTAGTTAGTAGTTAGTTAACTATTTATTTCTTTATTTAGTTAGTTTGTTAGTTATCTAGTAGTTAATTAGTTAGATAGTTAGTTAGTTAGTTTGTGGGAAGGTAATTTGTTAGGTAGTTAGTGGGTAGTTGTTAGTTAGTTAGTTAGTTAGTTAGTTAGTTAATAGGTGTATGTAGGAAGATAGTTATTTAGATGTTTAGTTTGTTTGTTAATTAGTTAATTAGTTAGTTAGTTTGTTATTTTTATTTAGTTAGTTAGTTTGATTGTTTGTTAGTTAGTTAGTTAGAAAGGTAGTTAGTTTGTTAGTTAATAGGTATGTACGAAGGTAGTTAGTTAGTAAGTTTGTTATTTAGCTATTAATTTGTTAGTTAGTTAATTAGTTAGTTAATCAGTTAGTTATTTAGTTAGTTAGTTAGTTAGTTAGTTGACTAGTTGTTAGTTAGATAATGAGTTCAATAATTAGTTAGTTAATTAGTTAGTTAGTAAGTTAGTTAGTTTGTGGGTATGGTCGAAGGTAGTTAGTTAGTTAGTTAATTAGTTAGTTAGTTGGTAAGTTAGTCAATATGTATGTAAGAAGGTAGTTTGTTAATTAGTTAATTAGCTAGTAGTTAGTTAGTTAGTTAATTAATTAGTTAGTATGTAAGAAGGTTGTTAGTTAGATTGTTAGCTTGATAGTTACTTAATTAGTAAGTTAGTTAGTTGGTTAATCAGTTAGTTATTTAGTTAGTTACTTAGTTAGTTAGCTAGTAGTTAGTAGGTAGTGAGTGAGTAAGTTAATCAATATGTATGTATAAAGGTAGTTAGTTAGTTAGTTACATAGTTAGTTAATTAGTTAGTTAATAAGTTGTATAGTTAGTTAGTTAGTCAGTTAGTTAGTTAGTTAGTTAGTTATCTTGTAGTTAGTTAGTTAGTTAGGTCATCAATTAGTTATTTAGTTAGTTAGTTAGTTAGTAGTTAGCTAGTTAGCCGGTTAGTTATTTATTTAGTTAGTTAGTTAGTTAGTTGGTGGATATGTAGGAAGGTAGTTAGTTAGTTAGTTAGTTAATAGGCATTTAAGAAGATAGTTAGTAAATTAGTAAGTTATTATGTTAGTTATCTGGTAGTGAGGTACTTAGTTAGTAGTTAGTTAACTATTTATTTATTTAGTTAGTTAGTTTGTTAGTTATCTAGTAGTTAATTAGATAGATAGTTAGTTAGTTAGTTTGTGGGAAGGTAGTTTGTTAGGTAGTTAGTGGGTAGTTGTTAGTTAGTTAGTTAGTTAGTTAGTTAGTTAGTTAATATGTGTATGTAGGAAGATAGTTATTTAGATGTTTAGTTAGTTTGTTAATTAGTTAATTAGTTAGTTAGTTTGTTATTTTGTTATTTAGTTAGTTAGTTTGATTGTTTGTTAGTTAGTTATTTAGAAAGGTAGTTAGTTTGTTATTTAATAGGTATGTATGAAGGTAGTTTGTTACTAAGTTAGTTAGTAAACTAGTTAGTTAGTTAGCTATTAGTTAGTTAGTTACTTAGTTAGTTAGTTAGTCAATTAGTTAGTTATTTAGTTAGTTTGTTAGTTTGTTAACTAGTAGTTAGTTAGTTAAATAGTTCATTAATTAGTTAGTTAATTAGTTAGTTAGTTAGTAAGTCAGTTAGTTAGTGGGTATGTACGAAGGTAGTTAGTTAATTTGTTAGTTAGTTAGTTAGTTAATTCTTTTGTTAATTCTTTAGTGAGTTAGTTAGTTTAAGTTATTTAGTTAGTTATTTATTTATTTAGTTAGTTACTTTGTTAGTGGGTATGTAGGAAGGTAGTTAGTTAATCTGTATGTAGGAAGATAGTTAGTTAGTTAATTAGTTAGTTATTTAGTTAGTTATCTAGTTGTTAGTTAATTAGTTAGTTCATTAATTATTTAGTTAATTAGTTAGTTATTTAGTTAGTTATCTAGTAGTTAGATTGTTAGTTAGTTAGTAGTTAGTTAGTTAGTTATTTAGTTAACTATTTAGTTATTTAGTTAGTTAATTTGTTAGTTATCTAGTCGTTAGTTTGTTAGCAAGTTAGTTATTTAGTTTGTTAGATAGTTAGTTAGTTAGTTAGTTAGTGGGATGGTAGTTTGTTAGTTAGTTAGTGGGTATGTAGGAAGGAAGGTAGTTAGTTAGTTAGTTAGTTAATAGGTGTATGTAGGAAGATAGTTATTTAGTTAGTTTGTTAATTGGTTAATTAGTTAGTTAGTTAGTTATTTAGTTATTTAGTTAGTTTGTTAGTTAATTTGTTAGTTAGTTAGAAAGGTAGATAGTTTGTTAGTTAATAGGTATGTATGAAGGTAGTTAGTAAGTAAGTTAGTTAGTTAGCTAGTAATTTGTTAGTTAGTTAATTAGTTAGTTATTTAGTTAGTTGGTTAATTAGTTAGGTAGTAAGTTAGTTAGTAGACTAGTTGTTAGTTAGTTAATTAGTTCAATAATTAGTTAGTTAATTAGTTAGTTACTATGTTAGTTAGTTAGTGGGTATGGTCGAAGGTAGTTAGTTAGTTAGTTAATTTGTTAGTTAGTTGGTAAGTTAGTCAATATGTATGTAAGAAGGTAGTTAGCTAGTTAGTTAATTAGCTAGTAGTTAGTTAGTTAGTTAGTTAATTAGTTAGTATGTAAGAAGGTTGTTAGTTAGATAGTTAGCTTGATAGTTACTTAATTAGTAAGTTAGTTAGTTGGTTAATCAGTTTGTTATTTAGTTAGTTACTTAGTTAGTTAGCTAGTAGTTAGTTAGGTAGTGAGTTAGTTAGTTGATCAATATGTATGTATCAAGGTAGTTAGTTAGTTAGTTAGTTACATAGTTAGTTAATTAGTTAGTTAATTAGTTGTATAGTTAGTTAGTTAGTCAGTTAGTTAGTTAGTTAGTTATCTAGTAGTTAGTTAGTTAGTAAGGTCATCAATTAGTTATTTAGTTAGTTAGTTAGTTAGTAGTTAGCTAGTTAGCTGGTTAGTTATTTATTTAGTTAGTTAGTTATTTAGTTGGTGGATATGTAGGAAGGTAGTTAGTTAGTTAGTTAGTTAATAGGTATTTAAGAAGATAGTTAGTAAATTAGTAAATTAGTTAGTTATTATGTTAGTTATCTGGTTGTTAGTTACTTAGTTAGTAGTTAGTTAACTATTTAGTTATTTAGTTAGTTAGTTTGTTAGTTATCTAGTAGTTACTTAGTTAGCTAGTTAGTTATTTAGTTAGTTAGATAGTTTGTTAGTTAGTTTGTGGGAAGGTAGTTAGTTAGTTAGTTAGTGGGTAGTTGTTTGTTAGTTAGTTAGTTAATAGGTGTATGTAGGAAGATAGTTATTTAGATGTTTAGTTAGTTTGTTAATTAGTTAATTAGTTAGTTAGTTTGTTATTTAGTTATTTACTTAGTTAGTTAGTCAGTTAGTTTTTTAGTTAGTTATTTAGAAAGGTAGTTAGTTTGTTAGTTAATAGGTATGTATGAAGGTAGTTAGTTACTAAGTTAGTTAGTAAACTAGTTAGTTAGTTAGCTATTAGTTAGTTAGTTAGTTAGCTAGTTAGTTAATTAGTTAGTTATTTAGTTAGTTAGTTAGTTAGTTAGTTAACTAGTAGTTAGTTAGTTAATTAGTTCATTAATTAGTTAGTTAATTAGTTAGTTAGTAAGTTAGTTAGTTAGTGGGTATGTATGAAGGTAGCTAGTTAGTTAGTTAATTTGTTAGTTAATTAGTTAGTTAGTTAGTTAATTCTTTAGTTAATTCTTTAGTTAGTTAGTTAGTTTAGTTATTTAGTTAGTTATTTATTTATTTAGTTAGTTACTTTGTTAGTGGGAATGTAGGAAGGTAGTTAGTTAGTTATTTAGATAGTTTATATGTATGTAGGAAGATAGTTAGTTAGTTAATTAGTTAGTTATTTAGTTAGTTGTCTAGTTGTTAGTTAGTTAGTTAGGTCATCAATTAGTTATTTAGTTGGTTAGTTAGTTATTAGTTAACTAGTAGTTAGCTGGTTATTTATTTATTTAGTTAGTTAGTTGGTGGGTATGTAGGTGGGTAGTTAGTTAGTTAGTTAGTTAGATAGATAATAAGTATTTAAGAAGATAGTTAGTTAGGAAATTAGTTTGTTATTATGTTAGTTATCTAGTAGTTAGTTAGTTAGTTATTTTGTCAGCTAGCTAGTAGTTAGTTAGTTAGTTAGTAGTTAGTTAGTTAGTTATTTAGTTAACTATTTAGTAATTTTTTTAGCTAGTTTGTTAGTTATCTAGTAGTTAGTTAGTTAGCTAGTTAGTTATTTAGTTAGTTAGATAGTTAGTTAGTTAGTTTGTTAGTGGCAAGGTAGGTTGTTAGTTAGTTAGTGGGTATGTAGGAAGGTAGTTAGTTAGTTAGTTAGTTAGTTAATATGTGTATGTAGGAAGATATTTATTTAATTAGTTTGTTAATTGGTTAATTAGTTAGTTAGTTAGTTATTTAGTTATTTAGTTAGGTAGTTAGTTAGATAGTTTGTTAGTTTGTTAGAAACGAAGTTAGTTTGTTAGTTAACAGGTATGTATGAAGATAGTTAGTTAGTAAGTTAGTTAGTTAACTAGTTTGTTAGTTGGCAAGTAGTTTGTTAGTTAGTTAGTTAGTTAATTAGTTAGTTAGTTATTTAGTTAGTTAGTTAGTTAGTTAGTTAACTAGTAGTTAGTTAGTTAATTAGTTCATTAATTAGTTAGTTAATTAGTTAGTTAGTAAGTTAGTTAGTTAGTGGGTATGTACGAAGGTAGCTAGTTAGTTAGTTAATTAGTTAGTTAATTAGTTAATTAGGTAGTTAGTTCGTTAATTAGTTAGTTAATTAGTTAGTTAATTCTTTAGTTAGTTAGTAAGTTAAATAGATAGTAGTTATTTAGTTAGTTATTTATTTAATTAGTTAGTTACTTTGTTAATGGGTATGTTGGAACATAGTTAGTTAGTGAATTAGTTTGTTATTTAGTTAGTTATCTAGTAGTTAGTTAGTTAGTTAGTTAGTTAGTTAGTTAGTTAGTTAATTAGTGAATTAGTTAGTTAGTTAGTTAGTTAGTTATTTAGTAGTTAGTTAGTTAGGTCATCAGTTAGTTATTTAGTTAGTTAGTTAGTTAGTTAGTTAGTTATCTAGTAGTTAGCTGGTTAGTTATTTAGTTAGTTAGTTAGTTAGTTAGTTAGTTAGTTAGTTAGTTAGTTAGTTATCTAGTCCTTAGTTTGTTAGCAAGTTAGTTATTTAGTTTGTTAGATAGTTAGTTACTTAGTTAGTTAGTTAGTGGGATGGTAGTTTGTTAGTTAGTTAGTGGGTATGTAGGAAGGAAGGTAGTTAGTTAGTTAGTTAGTTAGTTAGTTAGTTAGTTAGTTAATAGGTGTATGTAGGAAGATAGTTATTTTGTTAGTTTGTTAATTGGTTAATTAGTTAGTGAGTTAGTTATTTAGTTATTTAGTTAGTTTGTTAGTTAATTTGTTAGTTAGTTAGTTAGAAAGGTAGATAGTTTGTTAGTTAATAGGTATGTATGAAGGTAGTTAGTAAGTAAGTTAGTTAGTTAGCTAGTAATTTGTTAGTTAGTTAATTAGTTAGTTATTTATTTAGTTAGTTAGTTAGTTAGGTAGTTAGTTAGTTAGTAGACTAGTTGTTAGTTAGTTAATTAGTTCAATAATTAGTTAGTTAATTAGTTAGTTACTATGTTAGTTAGTTAGTGGGTATGGTCGAAGGTAGTTAGTTAGTTAGTTAATTTGTTAGTTAGTTGGTAAGTTAGTCAATATGTATGTAAGAAGGTAGTTAGCTAGTTAGTTAATTAGCTAGTAGTTAGTTAGTTAGTTAGTTAATTAGTTAGTATGTAAGAAGGTTGTTAGTTAGATAGTTAGCTTGATAGTTACTTAATTAGTAAGTTAGTTAGTTGGTTAATCAGTTAGTTATTTAGTTAGTTAGCTAGTAGTTAGTTAGGTAGTGAGTTAGTTAGTTGATCAATATGTATGTATCAAGGTAGTTAGTTAGTTAGTTAGGTACATAGTTAGTTAATTAGTTAGTTAATTAGTTGTATAGTTAGTTAGTTAGTCAGTTCGTTAGTCAGTTAGTTATCTAGTAGTTAGTTAGTTAGTCAGGTCATCAATTAGTTATTTAGTTAGTTAGTTAGTTAGTAGTTAGCTAGTTAGCTGGTTAGTTATTTATTTAGTTAGTTAGTTAGTTAGTTGGTGGATATGTAGGAAGGTAGTTAGTTAGTTAGTTAGTTAATAGGTATTTATGAAGATAGTTAGTAAATTAGTTAATTAGTTAGTTATTATGTTAGTTATCTGGTAGTTAGTTACTTAGTTAGTAGTTAGTTAACTATTTAGTTATTTAGTTAGTTTGTTTGTTAGTTATCTAGTAGTTACTTAGTTAGCTAGTTAGTTATTTAGTTAGTTAGATAGTTAGTTAGTTAGTTTGTGGGAAGGTAGTTTGTTAGTTAGTTAGTGGGTAGTTGTTGGTTAGTTAGTTAGTTAATAGGTGTATGTAGGAAGATAGTTATTTAGATGTTTAGTTAGTTTGTTAATTAGTTAATTAGTTAGTTAGTTTGTTATTTAGTTATTTACTTAGTTAGTCAGTTAGTTTTTTAGTTAGTTATTTAGAAAGGTAGTTAGTTTGTTAGTCGATAGGTATGCATGAAGGTAGTTAGTTACTAAGTTAGTTAGTAAACTAGTTAGTTTGTTAGCTATTAGTTAGTTAGTTAGTTAGCTAGTTAGTTAATTAGTTAGTTATTTAGTTAGTTAGTTAGTTAGTTAGTTAACTAGTAGTTAGTTAGTTTATTAGTTCATTAATTAGTTTGTTAATTAGTTAGTTAGTAAGTTAGTTAGTTAGTGGGTATGTATGAAGGTAGCTAGTTAGTTAGTTAATTTGTTAGTTAACTAGTTAGTTAGTTAGTTAATTCTTTAGTTAATTCTTTAGTTAGTTAGTTAGTTTAGTTATTTAGTTAGTTATTTATTTATTTAGTTAGTTACTTTGTTAGTGGGAATGTAGGAAGGTAGTTAGTTAGTTATTTAGATAGTTAATATGTATGTAGGAAGATAGTTAGTTAGTTAATTAGTTAGTTATTTAGTTAGTTATCTAGTTGTTAGTTAGTTAGTTAGTTCATTAATTACTTAGTTAATTAGTTAGTTATTTAGTTAGTTATCTAGTAGTCAGTTAGTTAATTAGTTCATTACTTAGTCAGTTAGTTAGTTAGTTAGTGAGTTAGTTAGTTAGATAGTTATTTAATTAATATGTATGTATCAAGTTAGTTAGTTAGTTAGTTAGTTAGTTAATTAGTTCGTTAGTTAATTAGTTAGTTAGTTAGTTAGTGAGTTAGTTAGTTAGATAGTTAGTTAATTAATATGTATGTATCAAGTTAGTTAGTTAGTTAGTTAGTTAATTAGTTCGTTAGTTAATTAGTTAGTTAGTTAATGAGTCAGTTAGTTAGTTATCTAGTAGTTAGTTAGTTAGTTAGGTGATCAGTTAGTTATTTATTTAGTTAGTTAGTTATTTAGTTAGCTAGTGGTTAGCTGGTTAGTTATTTATTTAGTTAGTTAGTTGGGGGGTATGTAGGAAGGTAGGTAGTTAGTTAGTCAGTTTGTTAGTTAATAGGTATTTAAGAAGATAGTTAGTTAGTAAATAAGTTATGAAAGAAATACAGTTTCGCAACAACCGTAAAAGTGTACACAAGGATAAACGAATGTAGTCGTACATTCGTGGCCATAACTTTCAGTGGGAAAATCCAATTAGAATGGTTCAAATTGGGTTAGATAGATAATGAGATTATCTACAACCTTCATATAGAAATATATTTCATATGAACGAAGTATAAGTGTCGTTTCTGTGAAATACCGAAAGGGTGCAACAGTATGACATACAGTGAGTAAAACAGTCATAACTTTTGCATACGAACTCCAATTGGGCTGGGCCAAATTGGGTTGTGTAGATAAGAAGATTATCTACAACTTTCGTGTTGGTTGATTTTCTGTCAGAGAAATTTATCAATTTCGTCTGGACAGAATACTGAACAGGTTCATACAGTTTTCTGTGTGAAAGGGTGTATATTGGATATACATGCCTTTTGGCTAATCCTTATCCTATTTAGGTATAAATAGGATTTTCTCTCTCATCTTCACTATGGAATTCATCAGTTGAATCATTCTAAGCAATTGATTATTCTGCCCAATATACACAAGAAAAAGAGCAAATTCAGATTTGATCTTTAGTGAGTGAAAGGGTGCGAAGAGAGAGAAATCGAGAAAGGTGTTTCTCGAGTAATAGAGAATCGATTAGATCGAGCAAGTTCGCCGGTGCATCGTCTAGGCAGGTGCATCCGCGACCGACGTCTTGCGACTCACGGTGGATACAAGTAGAGGAGCGACAATTGTGGCTCTTGGATTGTGATCGACTCAAGGAGTGAGAAGACGGTCAACGAACGGTGAAAGACGCGTGGTATGGGACGCGCGGATTGTCACCAACGTGACAGGAGATAGAAGGCGGCGATCAACCCTTCGTGCGTGATCAATTTCACGCTGGTATAGATCTATCCTTCTATTCGCATCGTACCCTCGAAGTCATGGCGTGATCTCGGGAATCGGGGAATCGGACCGGGCCTTCATTCCGCTGCGCGGGCCCGGGGTCGAGGATATTCTCCATCAGTGGTATCAGAGCGATCGCCATCGATTCGAGGGTCGAATCATAGTCGTATATTAGATATACGCACGGGTTATCAAAGTTCGTACCCGTTTGCATGATGTTATATATTTAGAATGTCAAATTCCATTAAAATCACAAGTGAAATTCGCTAGAGATCGATCAATAGTTGATTGAGAGTATCTAGGAATAATCGTGAAAAGGTTTCATGATTGATCGTTTTGGAAACGAGCGAAAACAGCAGTTCAAAAATTGCATAGTCCGTTATAACGGACTTGGAGTCCGTTGCAACGGACCCTGTATAGGATGCGGGGGTGTGAGGAGGACCGTGAAAACTGCTTATTCCGTTGTAACGGACTTGGAGTCCGTTGTAACGGACCTTGTATCTGATACGAGGTTGCGGGGATGCCAAGGGTGTCTATTGGAGTCCGTTGTAACGGACTGGGTCCGTTGTAACGGAGCTCTACGCAGTTGGTCCGTTGCAACGGACTGTATGTTGCGTTGTAACGGACTGGTCTCTGGAAATTTGGACGAAGGTTTGCAGAAAATAGCGTTGTAACGGACCTATGCTGCGTTGTAACGGACATGTTTCTGGCAAAATTTGGCCAAACTCCGAAATAAATAGCGTTGTAACGGACTGGACTTCCGTTGTAACGGAGTGCCAAGTATACTGGAGGTTCGTTGTAACGGACTATGTTGCGTTACAACGGACTGGTTTCTGGTTGCTGATTTTGTTTTCGTGATAACTTTGGCTACACAACTTGGAATTTTGAGTTCTTTATATCGATTTGATCGGCATCAATCATACTAGCATATTATTAGATAATTATTTAGAATAATTAGACTCCCGAATAAAATCATATGCATATAGAAAATCTTGTGATAGTGATATAATTGGATTATGTCACGAATTTAGAAACATGCAATGGCATGATCCCTCATAATATTTAAGTCATGGAAATGCCTTCCATATCCACAACCATCGAGATTGATATGACATAGTGCGTGGTTTCAGGCCATAGTCGGGCACGTACTATTGTATATATTGGTGCGGGTGGTAAGCGTTAATTGGGGATTCACGTGGTTTCAGGCCATAGTCGGGCACGTGAGTAGTTCAATTGAACGATACGATGGATATGGTTGTGACTTAACCGTCCAAGCCAATCCGATTGGAGTTCGGGGCATAGATAGGATGCACACACGGAACTGGGATTGTATTGGATACGATTCATCACCGAAATCTTAAAACGGTTCAAGAATCGCATTGGATGCGATTGGATATAATCCTACCTAAAATATCGAGATCTCATTTGTCGGCCATAGTCACTTATGGGAGGATCGTAAAAAATGGGTCTTGAGTGTTATGGACTTGGAGTCCCGTATCGGTATGAGGGTTATCGATTCGATAAAAATAACACATTCATATATTCATCATATAAGCATATAGATTAAGTACGCACGGTTAGGAGTTAATCTTCATCATCCGTTTAGAATTATGTTTTCAAGCAACACCAAATATATCGATTAGATCGATATGATAGATGGCTTTTGGGCCGGAATTACCGTTATTAACCTTGATAGTCAAAGAATAGTTCTTAGACTTAAAGGAACGTGTTGGACACGGAAATGGTAGATTCGGGGCTCGAGGCTTTGGCTTTAGAGAAAGCCGGATTCGATAAACTTAAGAAGGAATCGAACAATATTACGTGCCTTGTGGTGGCATGTATAGACGCAAATTTCTCAAAATTGTTTGAGAATTCGGGTGTATATGAAAGTAAAACACAACGCTCAAGAAATAGTTTCAAGAGCTAGAGCGCGTTGAATGACTCAATGCGGCTCAAAGAGTAGGTTAATTTTGAGACGCCTTATGGGTCTTTGATTAACACTCGTGTGTTGATGGTACGAGATTTGATCTTCGTGACCGAATATCATATGCATTCGATAGATAAGTCGATCCCGAAATTGCATTTGATGCGATTTAAAATTGAATTGGAGATGCTTGGAGTATCCGAGGAATCCAATGCATTAAGATGCGTGGATGTCCTTGTAATTCAAAAGGTGGGATCGAAAGAAATGTATGTCTAAGGGTATTTTGGGAAAATGTTTTCCAAAATGGAGAGTTCGGACAAAGAGTTGTCCAAACTAATGACTCAAAGAACGGTCAAATCCGAGGAGGATTAAACCTAGAAGTTGATTGCTTCTTTTGGCATTGCCGTCTTGGCCATATAAACGAGATTCGCGTATCTAGATTCCATATGATGGATTGCTAGAATCATTCGAATTAGATTCGATTGATTAATGCGATACTTATTTATTAGGAAAGACGACAAAGGGCATCATTCTCCAAAGGTTGGAGAAAAATCCAACGAATTATTGGAAATTACATTTAAATGTAAATGTTCCGATAAGTTCCGAGGCAAGAGGAGGCTATCGGTATTTTGTTACGTTTATGGACGGTTAAAGTAGATATGAAAATATTTTTTTAATGCGTACCGAAACGGAGACTTTTGAAAGGTTCATAGAGTTTCAAAACAAAATACGAAATCAACTAAGCAAGAAAATCAAAGCTTTTCGATGGGATCGAGAAGGCAAGTATTTGAGCTAGACCTTTCGATAGGATCGAAGAGGCGATATTTGAGTTATGAATATTGATGATCATTTATGATTGTGGAATCGTTTCACGATTGTCTTCATTTGGAACATTGAGATGTGTCCGAAAAGAGGAAATGAACGCATGTTGGACATGATTCGATAAATGATAAGCCAATAGGATCTCCCAAAAATGTTTTGGGGATACGCCCTTGAGACAGCGGCACTAATGAATGGTTGCATATGAGATATGGACCATAAACCTTCTAATCGGTACAAAAGACGCCATATGAGATATGGATCGGAATGGTTCCGAAGTTGTCACTTGTACATATTTGAGGATGTGAGTGTATTTCGAAATTTGTTTCGGTTAAACTCAATCCCAAATCTGGAAATTGTTCGTTTATCCTTAAGGAAACTAAAGGGTATTAGTTCTAACGTCCCAACGAAAATGAGATTTTCGTGGCTCGAAGAGATGCCTTCTTGGAGGAGGACTAGATGCGCACAAGTTTGGAACTTGGTGCCATTTATCTCTATGCGGGCTAGTGGGAGTAGAATAAATCTCGAAAGAGTTCGAGATCTGAAAATGAACATTGTACCGATGAAAGTTGACATGGCTTCATCAAGAATTGATGAACGCAAGTCGAACACACAAAGGAATTTTTCGTAGATTTAGTAGGCTATATCATAAGCCGGTAAATACGGATTTATCGTGGCTAATGATAATAGATCGAAATCATATGATGATTCGATATCCTACAAGGATGCTATGAAAAGTTGATTCCACATGACATGGTGTCATGAAATCTGAGATTCGATCCATGTAAATTATCAAGTTTAGAACTTGATTTCATTACTTTCTGGGTTAGACCCGTGAAATGTGAGTGAGTTTTTCAAGATGAAGAACCGGCATGGATAGGAATACGCATATATGTAAAGCGAGGCTTTTTGCGAAAAGTTTCATGCAATTCATAGTCGGACTATGAAGAAACGTTTTCGCTTGTTGCCATGCTTTCACATTCTCGAAATTCTGCTTGCCATGGTCGCGTATTATGAATATGTGATGTGGCAAAATGAATGTCAAAACCGAATTTCTTGACAGAAATTTTATGAAAGGATGTGTACTTGACACAACCTTACGGTTTTGTCGATTCATAAGAATCGGGAATAAGATATGCACGCTTTAACGATCCATATGATGGATTAGAGAAAGCTTCTCGGAATTGGAATATTCGTTTTTGACGAAGTTATAAACTGTTATAAAATTGTCGAAACGAATGGAAACTTTGTGTACACATGAAGGTTAGTGGGAGCTGCGTTATATTTCTTGTAACGACAAAGGATTTAGACGAGACCGCTTATGAAATAAGCGTGAAGATCTATAGGATAGATCTAAGAAGTTCCTCGTTCTATTTTATAGCACATATATCGACATATTGTTGAAAATGGTTTTCAACATGTAAACTCCTTGGAGGAGTTAAATCGAAATGTCGAATGACAGAAATTTTCAACGGCTCGATGTGAGACATCAAGCAGCGCGAAAAGTAATAATATGATGCCTTACATTTTGATGTTAGGATCTATTATATCTGTCATGATATGTATGTGGCTATCTGTCGTACAAATAAAGCGTCTAATTCACCTTCAATACAATTCGTGGGAATCACATGAGTTTGAATGTAATTCGATTACATGAGACTAACTCTTGTGAATGTATAATGGTTATACAAATATATACATAATGGTTATGTATATTTAAACCCATCGAGATTTGTATTGATAGCGGTGAGGTTTATCCTTGAATACTTTGCGAAAGAATTCAGGATTTTTTATCTATAATGGTGTGGAGGACATGTTGGTTATAAAGAGATATAACAACAACAGTTTCCAAAGATTAAGCACGTCCAAATATGTAGCACGACTTTCGATCACAAAGTGTGTACATGTTTTTCTTAAATGAAAACTCGGTTATGTGGAAAGGTTCCACAAGACCAATAGTTTATGATTCTATTTACGGAGGCGAGTATATTGCGGTTATTAATCGCAAAAAGAAGTGGTATGGATCAAGGATACATGACCAAACTCTCGTAGCCACGAGTTATCGGATTTATGGTTGTTTATTGCGTGAAACGCAATAGTACAAGCCAAAAATGCCGAGGTCACAACCACTTCTAACTAATACTCAGAAAATTTCATTGATCCATGAAATTTTGCGAAAAGATGTGATCGTGGGTATTGGAAATGTTCCAATCCTGCAGAAGATTAACACTAGCGGGAACGTGCGGACCCGTTTACAAAACCGCTCTCTCTAGTCGCGCGTGACTGTCATGCGATGACTATGGGTATGGAGATACCTAGAGGAGGAAGAAGAGAGTAGAGTGTAGCTATCTAATACGATAGTCCTCGCAGGTTGTGGGTATGGAGATACCCATAGGTAAACCTTGTATCACCCAAATACTTAGTCCATATGAATGTATCCCTTTTAAAAATTTTGTTTACTTAAATTTTCATGCATTCACCTTATATGAAAACTGTGTGCGGGTTGTGTAATATGATTGTTACATGAACCCTGATTTGACCTTGTGTGGACGTCGACATGGTTGAGGACCATGTGCAGCGAAACCGTCACACTTAAAGTGTCATTTCTAAACATCCCTAGTCGCGGGTCAGTTTGCTTAAGAGAGAAGCATTACTATTACAAGGGAATAGACTGAACGCGTACACTAGTACGTTAGCCGAGGAGATGATTATGTTTTGCTAATCATGGGACAAGGTGTTTGTCGAATCGGGAACGTAGATATATGTTAGGTTACATGTATTGGATATGACCGAAGCCGCGAGACCATGACATGGTTTAGTCATTATAGATGGACTTGCGACGGATGGGGTTTTAGATTCTTCATACTTGAGGGGATCATTGATTGCGTTACGTGCGTAACACAATGCTTTGATATGATCTTACGCTCACCGTAACAGGGAGTTAAAAGGGTCATCATTGGGTATTGTCCGAAACACGGAATTCAATGTGAGTCTCCAAGATAGGAATTGTTTATTCCGAAAGGAAGAGATATCTCTTAGGCGCCGCTCGATGAGTCGATTAACGAAAACCGTGGCCACGGTCAATGATATTAATGGTTAATATCGATTGAAATTTGTTAACTCAACTCGGAATCGGGGAATAAGTGTAGTTAATCAAATTATAAGGATGACTATTACCATGCCTTTTGATTAACGGATATCGTAAACAAGAGAACTAGTAACCGCTATTCGAGATAGGCACAATGATCACAATCATTTTTCGTTTAACATGGGTAGCTATGATGGAGTGACTAGATCCCGCTCATGAGCTTGTAGGCATTGGAAACAACCTACTACCATCGTTAAGTCGAACCTACATGGTCACACAACGAGTCGTACTAAGTCGGGCTTGATCATAAAATCGGCACATTGGATGTGCATAGCTTGGTATTTGATACGCGAGCTATATTCTCTAAAATCGTGCGTATTGGATATGCATGAGTACCTTTTAGGTAGATCTGAAATTGAGTGGGAGACTGAAAGAAATACAGTTTCGCATCAACCGTAAAAGTGTACACAAGGATAAACGAATGTAGTCGTACATTCGTGGCCATAACTTTCAGTGGAAAAATCCAATTAGAATGGTTCAAATTGGGTTAGATAGATAATGAGATTATCTACAACCTTCATATAGAAATATATTTCATATGAACGAAGTATAAGTGTCGTTTCTGTGAAATACCGAAAGGGTGCAATAGTATGACATACAGTTAGTAAAACAGTCATAACTTTTGCATACGAACTCCAATTGGGCTGGGCCAAATTGGGTTGTGTAGATAATAAGATTATCTACAACTTTCGTGTTGGTTCATTTTCTGTCAGAGAAATTTATCAATTTCGTCTGGACAGAATACTGAACAGGTTCATACAGTTTTCTGTGTGAAAGGGTGTATATTGGATATACATGCCTTTTGGCTAATCCTTATCCTATTTAGGTATAAATAGGATTTTCTCTCTCATCTTCACTATGGAATTCATCAGTTGAATCATTCTAAGCAATTGATTATTCTGCCCAATATACACAAGAAAAAGAGCAAATTCAGATTTGATCTTTAGTGAGTGAAAGGGTGCGAAGAGAGAGAAATCGAGAAAGGAGTTTCTCGAGTAATAGAGAATCGATTAGATCGAGCAAGTTCGCCGGTGCATCGTCTAGGCAGGTGCATCCGCGACCGACGTCTTGCGACTCACGGTGGATACAAGTAGAGGAGCGACAATTGTGGCTCTTGGATTGTGATCGACTCAAGGAGTGAGAAGACGGTCAACGAACGGTGAAAGACGCGTGGTATGGGACGCGCGGATTGTCACCAACGTGACAGGAGATAGAAGGCGGCGATCAACCCTTCGTGCGTGATCAATTTCACGCTGGTATAGATCTATCCTTCTATTCGCATCGTACCCTCGAAGTCATGGCGTGATCTCGGGAATCGGGGAATCGGACCGGGCCTTCATTCCGCTGCGCGGGCCCGGGGTCGAGGATATTCTCCATCAAGTTAGTTATTATGTTTGTTATCTAGTAGTTAGTAAGTTAGTTATTTTGTCAGCCAGCTAGTAATTAGTTAGTTAGTTAGTTAATAGTTAGTTAGTTAGTCATTTAGTTAACTATTTAGTTATTTAGTTTGTTTGTTTATTAGTTATCTAGTAGTTAGTTTGTTAGCAAGTGAGTTATTTAGTTAGTTAGATAGTTAGTTAGTTAGTTAGTTAGTTAGTGGGAAGGTAGTTTGTTAGTTAGTTAATGGGTATGTAGGAAGGAAGGTAGTTAGTTAGTTAGTTAGTTAGTTAATAGGTGTATGTTGGAAGATAGTTATTTAGTTATTTAGTTAGTTTGTTAATTAGTTAATTAGTTAGTTAGTTAGGTATTTAGTAATTTAGTTAGTTAGTTAGTTAATTAGTTAGTTAGTTAGTTAGAAAGGTAGTTAGTTTGTTAGTTAATAGGTATGTACGAAGGTAGTTAGTTAGTAAGTTTGTTATTTAGCTAGTAATTTGTTAGTTAGTTAATTAGTTAGTTAATCAGTTAGTTATTTAGTTAGTTAGTTAGTTAGTTAGTTGACTAGTTGTTAGTTAGTTAATGAGTTCAATAATTAGTTAGTTAATTAGTTAGTTAGTAAGTTAGTTAGTTTGTGGGTATGGTGGAAGGTAGTTAGTTAGTTAGTTAATTAGTTAGTTAGTTGGTAAGTTAGTCAATATGTATGTAAGAAGGTAGTTTGTTAATTAGTTAATTAGCTAGTAGTTAGTTAGTTAGTTAGTTAATTAGTTAGTATGTAAGAAGGTTGTTAGTTAGATTGTTAGCTTGATAGTTACTTAATTAGTAAGTTAGTTAGTTGGTTAATCAGTTAGTTATTTAGTTAGTTACTTAGTTAGTTAGCTAGTAGTTAGTAGGTAGTGAGTGAGTAAGTTAATCAATATGTATGTATAAAGGTAGTTAGTTAGTTAGTTACATAGTTAGTTAATTAGTTAGTTAATAAGTTGTATAGTTAGTTAGTTAGTCAGTTAGTTAGTTAGTTAGTTAGTTATCTTGTAGTTAGTTAGTTAGTTAGGTCATCAATTAGTTATTTAGTTAGTTAGTTAGTTAGTAGTTAGCTAGTTAGCCGGTTAGTTATTTATTTAGTTAGTTAGTTAGTTAGTTGGTGGATATGTAGGAAGGTAGTTAGTTAGTTAGTTAGTTAATAGGCATTTAAGAAGATAGTTACTAAATTAGTAAGTTATTATGTTAGTTATCTGGTAGTTAGTTACTTAGTTAGTAGTTAGTTAACTATTTATTTATTTATTTATTTAGTTAGTTTGTTAGTTATCTAGTAGTTAATTAGTTAGATAGTTAGTTAGTTAGTTTGTGGGAAGGTAGTTTGTTAGGTAGTTAGTGGGTAGTTGTTAGTTAGTTAGTTAGTTAGTTAGTTAGTTAATTGGTGTATGTAGGAAGATAGTTATTTAGTTGTTTAGTTAGTTTGTTAATTAGTTAATTAGTTAGTTAGTTTGTTATTTTGTTATTTAGTTAGTTAGTTTGATTGTTTGTTAGTTAGTTATTTAGAAAGGTAGTTAGTTTGTTATTTAATAGGTATGTATGAAGGTAGTTTGTTACTAAGTTAGTTAGTAAACTAGTTAGTTAGTTAGATATTAGTTAGTTAGTTACTTAGTTAGTTAGTTAGTCAATTAGTTATTTATTTAGTTAGTTTGTTAGTTTGTTAACTAGTAGTTAGTTAGTTAAATAGTTCATTAATTAGTTAGTTAATTAGTTAGTTAGTTAGTAAGTTAGTTAGTTAGTGGGTTTGTACGAAGGTAGTTAGTTAATTTGTTAGTTAATTAGTTAATTAGTTAGTTAGTTAGTTCATTCTTTAGTTAATTCTTTAGTTAGTTAGTTAGTTTAGTTATTTAGTTAGTTATTTATTTATTTAGTTAGTTACTTTGTTAGTGGGTATGTAGGAAGGTAGTTAGTTAGTTAGTTAGTTAGTTAATCTGTATGTAGGAAGATAGTTAGTTAGTTAATTAGTTAGTTATTTAGTTAGTTATCTAGTTGTTAGTTAATTAGTTAGATCATTAATTATTTAGTTAATTAGTTAGTTATTTAGTTAGTTATCTAGTAGTTAGTAAGTTAGTTAGTTAGTGGGTAGGTACGAATGTAGCTTGTCAATTAGTTAATTTATTAGTAAATTGGTTAGTTAGTCAATATGTATGTAAGAAGGTAGTTAGTTAGTTAGTTAGTTAGTTAATTAGCTAGTAGTTAGTTAGTTAGTTAGTTAGTTAATTAGTATGTAAAAAGGTTGTTAATTAGTAAGTTAGTTAGTTAGTTAATCAGTTAGTTATTTTTTTAGTTACTTAGTTAGTTAGCTAGTAGTTAGTTAGTTAGTGAGTTAGTCAGTTAATCAATATGTATGTATCAAGGTACTTACTTAGTTAGCTAGATAGTTAGTTAATTAGTTAGTTAATTAGTTAGTTTGTTAGTTAGTTAGTCAGTTAGTTATCTAGTAGTTAGTTAGTTTGTTAGTTAGTTTGTTAGTTAGTTACTTAACTAGTAGTTAGTTAGATAATTAGTTAATTAATTAGTTAGTTAATTAGTTAGTTAGTAAGTTAGTTAGTTAGTGGGTATGTACGAATGTAGTAACTAACTAACTAACTATCTAACTAACTAACTAACTAACTACCTTCCTATATACCCACTAACTAACTAACTAACAACCTTCCCACTAACTAACTAACTAACTATCTAACTAACTATATAACTAACTTGCTAACTAACTAACTACTAGATAACTAACAAACTAACTAACTAAATAACTAAATAGATAACTAAATAACTAACTAACTAACTGACTAACTAACTAACTAACTACTAGCTAGCTGACAAAATAACTAACTAACTAACTACTATATTACTAACATAATAACTAACTAATTTACAAACTAACTATCTTCTTAAATACCTATTAACTAACTAACTAACTAACTACCTTCCTACATACCCACCAACTAACTAACTAACTAAATAAATAAGTACTTAACCAGCTAACTACTAGCTAACTACTAACTAACTAACTAACTAAATAACTAATTGATGACCTAACTAACTAACTAGCTACTAGATAACTAACTAACTAACTAACTGACTAACTAACTAATTAACTAACTAATTAACTAACTAATTAACTAACAATCTAACTAACTAACTAACTACCTTGATACATACATATTGATTAACTAATTAACTCACTAACATAATACTTAACTAACTAACTACTGGATAACTAACATAATAACTAACTAATTTACTAACTAACTATCTTCTTAAATATCTATTAACTAACTAACTAACTAACTACCTTCCAACATACCCACCAACTAACTAACTAACTAAATAAATAAATAGCTAACCAGCTAACTACTAGCTAATTACTAACTAACTAAATAACTAATTGATGACCTAACTAACTAACTAACAACTAGATAACTAACTAACTAACTGACAAATTAACCGACTAACTAACTAATTAACTAACTAATTAACTAACTATCTGACTAACTAACTAACTACCTTGATACATACATATTGATTAACTAACTCACTAACTAACTAACTCACTAACTAACTAACTACTTGCTAACTAACTAAGTATCTAACTAACTAACTAACTAACTAACTAACTAACTAACTAACTAACTAACTAACAACCTTCTTACATACTAACTAACTAACTAACTAACTAACTAACTACAAGCTAATTAACTAACTAACTAACTAAATAACTACATTCTTACATACATATTGACTAACTAACCAATAAACTAACCAATTAACTAACTACCTTCGTACCTACCCACTAACAAACTAACTTACAAACTTACTAATTAACAAACTAGTTAATGAACTAATTAACTAACTAACAACTAGTCAACTAACTAACAAACTAACGAACTAAATAACTAACTAATTAAATAACTGACTAACTAACTAACAAATTAGTAGCTAACTAACTAACTTACTAACTACCTAACAAATTAATGACTAAATAACTATTAACTAACTAACTTACTAACTAACTACCTTCATACATACCTGTTAACTAACAAACTAACTTCATTTCTAACTAACAAACTAACAAACTACCTAACTAAATAAATAAATAACTAACTAACAAACTAATTAACTAATTAACAAACTAACTAATTAACTAAATAACTATCTTCATACATACACCTATTAACTAACTAACTAACTTACTAACTAACTACCTTCCTACATACAAACTAACTATCTAACAAATTACCTTCCCACTAACTAACAAACTAACTATCTAACTAACTAAATAACTAACTAGCTAACTAACTAACTACAAGATAACTAACAAACTCACTAACTTAATAACTAAATTGTTAACTAAATAACTAACTTACTAAATACTAACTAACTACCTAACTAAATACTAGCTAGCTGACAAAATAAGTAAGTAACTAACTACTAGATAAGTAACATAATAACTACCTAATTTACTGACTAACTATCTTCTTAAATACCTATTAACTAACTAACTAACTAACTACCTACCTACATACCCACCAACTAACTACCTACCTACATACCCACCAACTAACTAACTAAGTAAATAAATAAAAAAATAAAAAAATAACAAGCTAACTACAAGCTAACTAACTACCTAACTAACTAAATAACTAATTGATGACCAAACTAACAAACTAACTACTAGATAACTAACTGACTAACAAACAAACTAACTAACTAATTAATGAACTCACTAATTAACTAACTAACTATCTAGCTAACTAACTAACTAATTAATACATATATATTGATTAACTAACTAAGTCACTAACTAACTAACTACTAGCTAATTAACTAACTAACTAACAAACTACCTTCTTACATACATATTGACTAACTAACTAACTAACTAACTAACTAACTAACTAACTAACTAACTTACTAACTAACTAACTACTAGCTAACTGGATAAATAACATACTAACTGACAAACTAACTAACTACTAGATAACTAACTAAATAACTAACTAATTAACTAACTAAGTATCTTCCTACATACATATTAACAAACAAACTAACTAACTAACTTACTAACTACCTTCCTATATATACCCACTAACGAACAAAGTAACTAACTAAATAAATATATAAATAACTAACTACATAACTACTAGCTATTTAACTAACTATCCAAATATATAAATAAATAACTAATTAACTAACAAAGTATCTTCCTACATACATATTACCAAACTAACTAACTAACTAACTAACTAACTAACAAACTAACAAACTAACTTACTAACTACCTTCCTACATACCCACTAACTAAGTAACTAACTAAATAAATATATAAATAACTAACTACACAACTACTAGCTATTTAACTAACTATCTAACTAATCAAAAAACTAACTAATTAACTACCAAACTAACTAATTAACTAACTAGCTACCTTCGTACATACCCACTAACTAACTAACTTACTAACTAACTAATTAACTAACTAATTAATTAACTAATTATCTGACTAACTACTACTTAAATAACTAACCAACTAACTAACTAAATAACTAACTAATTAACTGACTAACTAACAAACAAGTTAAGTAACTTACTAACTAACTAGCTTCATACATACCTATTAACTAACTAACTAACTAACCAACTAACAAAATTAACTAATCAACAAACTCACTAAATAACTAAATAACTATCTTCCTACATACCTATTGACTAACTAACTAACTAACTAACTAAATACCTACCTACCTTCCAACATACCCACTAACTAACTAACTAACTACCTTACCGCTAACTAACTAACAATCTATCTAACTAAATAACTAACTAGCTAACTAACTAACTACTAGATAACTAACAAACTAACTAACTAAATTACTAACTAGTTAACTAACTAAATAACTAACTAATTACTAGATAACTAACTAACCAAATAACTAAATAACTAACTAACTAACTACTAGCTAGCTGACTAAATAACTAACTAACTAATTAATAGATAACTAACATAATAACTAACTAATTTACTAACTAACTATCTTCTTAAATACCTATTACCTAAATAACTAACTAACTAACTACATTCCCATATACCCAACAACTAACTAACTAACTAAATAAATCAATAACTATTAGCTAACTAACTAACTAACTAACTAACTAAATAACTAACTGATGACCAAACTAACTAATTCACTAACTAACTAATTAACTAACTATCTAACTAACTAACTAACTACTTTGATACATACATATTGATTAACAAACTAACTCACTAACTAACTACTAGCTAACAAACTAAGTAACTAACTAAATAACTAACTGATTAACTAACTAACTAATTAATTAACTATCTAACTAACTAACTAACAAACTAACTTCTTACAAACTAACTAACTGACTAACTAACTACTAGCTAATAAACTAACTAACTAACTAACTACCTTCTTACATACATATTGACTAACTAACTAACTAACTAACTAATTAACTGACTAACTAAATAACTAACTTACTAACTTGCTAACTAACTAACTAACTGACTAACTACTAGCTGCATGATTAAATAACTAACTAGCTACTAGATAACTAACTAAATAACTAACTAATTAACTAACTAACTATCTTCCTACATACATATTAAAGAAGGAACTAACTAACTAACTAACTTACTAACTACCTTCCTACATACCCACTAACTAAGTAACCTACTAAATAAATAAATAACTAACTAAATAACTACTAGCTACTTAACTAACTAACTAAATAAATAACTAGCTAATTAACTAACTAGCTAACTAATTAACTAACAAATTAACAAATTAACTAACTAATTAGTTACCTTCGTACATACCCACTAACTAACTAAGTTACTAACTAACTAACTAATTAACTAAATAATTAATTTACTAATTATCTAACTAACTACTAGTTATCTAAATAACTAACTAACTAATTAACCAACTAACTAACTTACTACCTTCCTACATATCCGCCAACTAACTAACTAACCTGCTAACTACTAGCTAACTCACTAACTAACTAACTAACTAACTAACTAAATAGCTAACTGATGACCTAACTAACTAACTAACTAACTACTAGATAACTAACTAACTAACTGACTAACTAACTAACAAACTAATTAACTAACTTACTAATTAACTAACTATCTAACTAACTAACTAACTACCTTGATACATACATATTGATTAACTAACTAACTCACTAACTACCTTACTACTAGCTAACTAACTAACTAACTAACTAAATAACTGACTGATTAACTAACCAACTAATTAACTATCTATCTATCTAACTCACTAACTAACAACCTTCTTACATACTAACTAACTAACTAACTAACTAACTAACTACTAGCTAATTAACTAACTAACTAACTAACTAACTACATTCTTACATACATATTGAGTAACTAACTAACTAATTGACCAATTAACTAAGTAACTAACTAACTAAGTAACTAACTAACTAATTTACTAACTAACTAACTAACTAACTAACGACTAGCTAACTAAATAAATAACTAACTAACTAACTAACTTACTAACTAACTACTAGATAACAAACTAAATAACGAACTAATTAACTAACTAACTATCTTCCTACATACATACACTACTACAAAAAGTCTCATTAGCTTCGAAAATCCTAGCGACTAAGTATATTTAGTCTCTGTATGTTGGTTATTAAGAACACATTTTGCTTTGTCCCAAAACAGTTATATTTTTTGGGACAAATATTTTGTTTTGGCACTACAGTTGTCACAAAAGAAGATTAAGATTTTAAGTCCGTACATTTTGTGACAAACAATAGTCTCAAAATAGGTTACTTATAAAATGAAAAATAATTGGGACGAAAGTTGGCCGGTGATTGTTGTAAATTATATGGAATGTCTTTGCGTGATATATATAAGGCCATACATTAATTTTATACTATTATAATTAATTTAGACAAGTCTTAATTCAATTCAACAAAAAATAGTTTAGGGACCGGCGTAGTCGGTATCTAAAATAAGCTTTTGGTATCCATTGGTTTGGAGTCAATCTTTTGTCCTAACATCGTGAACCCAATAAATTAATTTAATACTAATCATAATTAATTTGACAAATATTAATTTTTGGGTAGAAATTAATATATCATTTTAGTATTCATTGGAACTAATATGTGATGAGAATGTTGGAGCGAATTTTCCCTCTAATTATAGTAACATTATATTATATTATATTATATTATATTATATTATATTATATTATTCTTTAATATTTTATATAATATGATATTATATTATATTATATGGTATTATATGATATGATATTATATTATATCATATCATATTAAATGAAAGTATATTATATTACATTATATTATATTATACTTATATATAAAGTTTGAACTAAAATATATGATACTAGCTTTTTACCCACGTAATTGCGCGGGAATGTTCAAATTTATTATGATTTAATGTTTTTGTTATGTGTACATTTTCTGAATCATGCATTGTTGTTCATATCTATAAGCATTAAACCAAGCATTCATAAGCAATACTCATATAATGTACAAAACCTCTATGAATGCAAAAGAAGTTATTGCAAAATATATTTTACACACAATACATATCATTTTACACACAGTACATATCAATCTTTATTGATTACATCATCACAGAATTACCAATTTATCATTCTTTCTCTACATTTCTATGGAACCTCACCTTTTAACATTCGCACACACTTTTTTATCCAGGTGCAGGAAATAAAATGAAGCACTCACAAATTGCGAGACAATAAAGAAATCTATTTTTCAAGAGCGCAAAATACCTAATCTGAATAACATTAGAAAAATATCATGAAATGAAAGAGACTTAACATTGTCCTTCCAATCCCTCTGCACTCATCATCAAATGAATAAAGCAAAATTAATAACTAATTTGCCCTTTTATAAATATGTAACTAACTTATTAATCAAATTAAATAACTGTCAATTTGAGATAAATTTATATCTTTAATTTTTTTCAGCTTCGCGCACTAAACGACCACATTCATCGAAATTGACTGAAATAAATATATGAAAAGAATTAAATTTTCATAAACTTCATCTGATTTAACTCGCTGAAATAAAAATATGAAACAAGACTGAAATTGACGGAAACCAAAATACGGGAAATTTGCAAAGAAGACCCTGGATTATGCACACAAAAAAAAAACCCATGCACGCATTATTTTACTCATAATTGAAAGGGCAACCAGCTTTTTATTTTCTTTTATTTGTTGCAATTATGAATAATGTTGTATTTTTGTGTGGGTTTTGCAATTTAAGCAGAACACACGTGCTATTTTGCAAAAAAGAAAATTGCAAAAATTGATGGAAATTACCTCGTCTTTGACAGGAACGTCATATCGAGAGTACTTTGAATTATTATGAATTAACTTCAATTCCTCGAACGCCTCTGAAGGTACTTTGAAAATTGCAAAAATTGATGAAATTTTTTTTGTCAATAATCCAGTTTTTTTCTTCAATTCCTCGAACACCTCTGAAGGTACCTTGAAACCATTTCGCATCCTAATCGGATGAAATATTGGGACTTAATTTAAGCCTGCAATATAATGAAAATTAAATCAACAAAAAAAAACGTTGTGCAAACAATTCTGAGTTAACCCTTAACTAAATTTAATTTAAGATGAGCTATATGTTTCGTACCAGTAACTTTGGGACTGAGTTGCGACTGTCACCAGTTTTGTCGATCCGTAAGATCCTCTTCAAACAAAACATGAAATCCATTTTTAAATGTACCTCAAATTAGTCCAAATACCTTATCATTTTGAAATTCAAATTGAAACTGTTGAAATTCGTACCAGCCCGGTACCGGTACCGATCGAGATACACACGACTTCTGTTCCAAGACAAAAACTACTCATGGGCCAGTTGTTTTTCTTCCTTATGAACCCATGTACAAGTTGCAAAATAACTCCTGAATTCCAATTTTTGCAATTACAACCCTGAAAATAGAAAAAACCAATTTACGTGTCAAAATACTCTTGCTGTGACATTTTGAATGATTCAAACTTGGATAGTACTAAAAACAAAAACCAAAAATAAATAAATTACCAATTCAAGAATGCGAACGCAAAAAAAGCAGCTCCGGAAAAACCTCGAAGGGGCAGCCGACATCGAGCCGGAAACACAATAGCATAATCTGATGAGAAAGAACAAAAATATTGCTGAAATTGCAAAGGCACATACTGATATTGGAGCAAAACGCATATCATCAAATCAAAAAGCCTATCTAACAGCCTACATAAAGCAATCAGAAGGATATAGGAGCAACATGAGACAACCTGGTAACAATTTCAGTGTGATCCATAAAAGAACAAACTGATGTTCGTAATGAATCAATGAAATCATGTAGGATACATCCAATCTTAATCCAACCCATCAATTCAAATTCCAATCCAACACATACATAGAAGAATCTAGTCCATAGTCAAAGTCAAGCACGAAAATCACAGAAGAGGAGAAAAGAAAGAAATTAGCGAGAAAATATGAATCTTATCTGAAGAAGTCGAGTTCGTTCTCGTTCGTCCCAGCTCTTCTTCTAATTAAAAAAACCTAATCAGTGAATCTTCTTCTAATCAAACCCTAATAAAGACTGAGAGGGAGAGAGAACTAACGATGGGACGACGAAGAGAGGAGGAAGTGCGGCGCGGAGCTTCTCCTCTTGACATGTGCAGACGATAAAGAAGGGAGAGGCGCAAGTGCCGCCGAGAGAGTTCTTTTCTGCTTTTATGCCTTCTCTCAAGTTTTGGTCTTGAGTAAAGGAACACAGAGTTATACTGTTAATACATATATAAGTAATATATAGTTATTTAATATATTTATTTAATGGAAGAGAACAAGTAGGACTAATTTTGTAAAAATACAGAGGGAAAGTTCCCTCCAATATTTTGTTTAGTACAAAATGAAAAAATAGAGGCAAAATTTCCCTCCTAATTTTCATCATATTATTTTACTTGAAAACTGAAAAATAAAAAGGAAAAAATTTCAACATCAATTACTAATATTTGTCAAATTAAGACTATAATATGTTTAAATTTGTTGTAAATTAATTTGTTATTTTATTTGGGTAAATTAATTCGGGTAAATTTATTTAAGACTAATATTTGTCAAATTAAGACTAATATTAGTCAAATTTCCCTACGGAGACTGGTAATTAATTTGGGTAAATTTGATATTTTATTTTTTGCATTTCTAGTCCTTTCAGAAGGGTAAATTAAGTGCCGATTGTGTGTGACTAATTTCAGGTATACGAGATCTGAATCGTGTCCGTTATTCATATTTATATTTTTTTTCTTAAATTGGTCTAACAATCCAAATTTCCCCATATAATATGATATAGTATAATATAATACAAAATAATACAACAAAGTATTATATGATACGATATATATGATATAATAGTACGTATAAAACAAAATTATACTATATGTAATATGATATGATATGATATAATAAAATACAATAATATGATATGATATAGTATAGTATTAGTATAATACAATATCATATCATATGATACAATGTAATACTATGATATAATATAATAGACTAAAAGATAATATAATAATAATATAATACAATATAATATGGTATATTATAATACATAATATTATTGTATGATACAATGATATACACTACAATATGATATGATACGATATAATTTATGTATAATATAATGAAATACAATACAATACAACATAATATAATATAATATAATATAGTATAATATGCATATAATATGATATAATTTATTAAAATACTACATGACAGATAATATAATAGTATAATGCAATATATATCTCTAATAAATCCAAAGTCTTTAATATCATTCAATAATTAAATAAAAATTGTATATGATATATAATAGTAATATGATATGATATCAATCTTTAATAAAATTTCTATGATAGACTCATTTTTTTTTATCATGGATTCTTTTTCAAAAAATATTTTAAGATATTTTAAATATTTATTAATTAATTATATAAAATTTATGTTTTACATAACACTAAATGATAAATATGCAATTGAATCTTACAAAAATAAATCATTAGTTAACAAATATTCCAAACTTTCCTATAATGGACGTAATATGTATCCTATATTTTTTAGAATCAATACATTTTTTCCTAATTTAAATATTTTATTTTATTATAAATAAAAATTTCATAATAAAAAATTTGAAATGTCATATGTATATTTTTTTTTAATATTTGTCCATGTGATATGATGATGTCATCTTTATTTGAATGAGATTGAATATCAATTGTGATATATGTGATAATATTTACATTCTAAACTTAATGAAAAATATTTAGATGTCCCATACAAAAAAAAAAAAGTTAAAAAAATGTATTTAATTCTATTCTTCAAAAATGCCATCAATACATTTTTTCGTAATTTCAATATTTTATGTTTACTATAAATAAAAATTTCATAATTAAAAATTTGAAATGTCCTATCTATATGTTTACTAAAAATTTCATAATTTCAATATTTTATGTTTACTATAAATAAAAATTATTTTCTTAAAACAAGAAAAATACTCAATTTCAATATTTTATGTTTACTATAAATAAAAATTTCATAATTAAAAAATTGAAATGTCATATCTCAACAAGCCCATCTTATTTTAAGTACATCCTTTTATTTTGTAAGGGTGTATGTGAAATTAATGAATTATTTTTTTGTTCGATTTGAGTTTTTAATTTTGGGTACTTTCTTTTATGCAATCATTATTTTAAGTACTTTCTTTTAATTGTAAAATATTAGATATGTAATAATTACATATGTAATAATAGTTTAAGAATGATTTGTATTATAATAGGTAAATTCTACTCTTTTTGTTTTTGTTATTTTTCAAAATTAATTCGTACTAGATCATATAGTAATGGACAATATTCATATATATACATGAGAGCTCACAGGTTTTTGATTTCGTGGCATGCTTATACAAAACAATAAATACAATATAATATAATATATTCTTATATTATATTTTTAAAATTAACACAATAAAAATTTTATTCATAATTTAAAAAGATGATATTTAACTTATTTTGTTAATTTAAAAAATTATGTTATATTTTTTATACATTATATTTTTATAGTCTCAAAATATTATTTTAAAATAATTTGTATTATTTTTATCATTTTTTATTATATTGGAGAATATAAATCATATTGGAAATTATACAATTATTAAAGGTAATTTTCTTGTGTAATAAAAAATGTGAAAATTTGGAGGGAATTTTCCCGCTCTCAATGATGCATCTGCACAATATGTTATTATCATGAAGATGGTCTTTAACACCGGGAGCCATTTCAAAACAACAGTAACCCTGGTCTACGTCTGGTCTACGTGAGCCAACTTTAGCCAACCCTCCAATCCTCTCACCCCATTACCCCCTCTCCGCTCTCTATCTCGCTCTCTATCTCTCTCTCTCTGGTCATTTGCGCGAATGAGGGAAAGAAAGAGGAAACCCTAGACAAACCTAGATGCGATTTCGTCGGATATTCATAGACGAAAGAGAAAGACGGTGTTGCGCCATCATCTCCAGGACCCAGAGAAAAGGCGTACCGCTTGGTTGATGACCATCTCAGCTCCAGTTCGTTTCTGTCGGCTCAGGAGCAAACCCTAGCTACCAAAATTGTCGAAACCCTTCTCTCTCCTCGTTTCTGTTCCGCCTGGTTGATGACCATCTCAGCCACCATGCGGGTAAAACCCTCTTTTTCCTTATGTTTTCTTTGTTGGATTTTCGCGGATCTAGCTCTCACACAGACTCTTGCTTTGATCATCAATTGTTGTGATAAAAATGGAATTGTATGCAGGTAAGTTTGGTACAATTTTACTGATTTCTAAATATGTTTTCTTTTGATTAAGGTTTATTTTATTTTATATTGGTAAATAGGGTTATGGAATGACTGAAACAAAAAGAATTATACCCTGACAGGGGAGAGTATCGCAAATTTGGTTCTACTGGTGCGCTGGTATCTGGTCCGACTGGTGCGCATTTTCTCCTCTGTACTCAATTTTGAAATCTCATTGAAATTTCATATTATATTTTTTGTTGACAAATAAAGATTTCGATGCGGAACAATGTTTCTTTGTCAATATTCTATTACCCAAACACCTTCTCGGAACCAGCTATCCAAGTTATAAGTGTTTAGCTTTAATTAATTTCTTACTTAATGACATGATAGGAGGCGCATGCGATGCCTCGAGTGGAGTTGGATGTGTCGACACACGGCGAGTTGGATGCCTAGGACCGAGAGGAGCTTACTAATGACTTCCTCGCATGGTGTTTCCTTTGCTGGCTATTTCTCTCAATTTAATGGATTCAACCAATTCACTCAGGTACTTATTTTGTATCACAAAAAAAAAGATCGAAATCTTTGGCCCTGACGAAACCCCATGGGAAGGTTCGATCTTTATTTTGGTAACCTTCCCATTAAATGAAATTTATGTGAATTAATCTAATTCGGGGTTTAATTTCATAATGAAGTGAATGTTGTGTGCTAAAGATTCAAACTTTGTTTGATTTCAAGAGGTGTATTTTCACTTCGTTCGACATTTGAACTACAACGCAGAAAAGGGCAGCGGATCTAGGGTTTCGTAGACGATGCAAGAAATTCCAAGGAAATCGCGTCATGGAACCTAACGAGAGTGCTCAAAAGCTTCTTATCCAAGGTTTGATTTATATTTTTCTTGATTCGCTACTTTTCTGATACTGTGCCGAGTTTGCCATTTATTTCTATATTCTCAAACACTAATTTCCTAATTCTTGATTCAGTGCGGCTCGAACTCTCCAATTCTTTTGTCAAGGTTACTGTGTTGGAATCGAGAAACCATCTTCATAAAAATATTTCTTCCATGTTTCATTTTGTGGTCAGAAGATTATATAAAATGAAATTCATTTTTAAAAAATCATTTTAATTAAATGATTTTAATATTTAGATTGGAGAAATACCGCAAGGGCTACCCAAATTTAATACCCCAGAAGAATTCGATCATGCAAAATCATTAATTACAGGCCTTGCCATTTTGGTACATTTACAAATTAGTCCATTCATTTTATAAAATTGTTTTTCAATACATATATAACTCCATATTTAAATAATTATTTTTTCATTTTTGTAATTAAGGCTTTTGAAGCAAAAAAATGGATACAAACATGACAGGTAATTAATTAACGAATTCCATTTTAATTTTTCTAAAGGGTAATATTTGAAATTTTACAATATTATTGTTTTATTATATAGGCACAAAGAATATGAATTGGGTGCTTCTTCTGCAAATAAGGGCCGGTATGTGAAGATAATTTACTTTGTGGTCATCGAAATGTCACATATCTTATTTTTATTTTGCAGAATTACAAAGATATTTTCGTAATTTTACTTTTTTTTATTTATGTAGCTGTGATGTATATAGACTCGAGTGCACTTCAAGATTTGCATCAAGAATACCGAAATCGGGCTTTTGAATAGGGAAGAAGATCCTAATGAAGATGAACATGAAGATTATGCAAGAAGATAATTTAATATTGTTTTTTCTTTTGTTTTATGAAGACGTTACATGTATGTTATTTTTGTAGTACTCGAGTTAGTGTCGTTAACATTAAACGATAATCTGTATCTGGAGATATTTTTGTTTTATTTAAATGGCCAAAATTTAATTTTCATATTTTATTAATTAATATTATAATATATGTTGTTTTAAGAGACTAAAAGAGTCTCGTCACAGTAGTACAATATTCATGAACTAAATTTTGTCACAGAAAGAACCATTCAGACACCAATATCATTCACAAAAAAAGACATTCAAGGACTAACATTTGTCACATTAATATTATATTTGGAGACAACAGATAGTCACAGAAACAGCATAACAAAGACAAATTTTAGCTACATATAGTATATCTTCGGAAGCAAACATTTGTACCATAAAGTAAATATTCAGAAACAAAGACTAGTCACGGAACAACAATAATTGGGAACCACATTTAGTCCCATAAATAACATTTTCCACGACCATATCTCAACACTGAAAGTTCATCTTCAGGGACTACCCCAGAAAACGGGGGAAAAAATTGGAAATTAATTTTGTCCCAAGAAAGGTGTCTAATTGCGACTAAAAGCAAAAAAACTTTTGTCACCCTGATTTGCTGCGTCGGGCCTGTTATGACAAAGTCATAACGACTAAATATAGTCCCTAAAGATCTACAGCGACTCCAGAGGGGGTTTTAGGAACTAAACATGTTTGTCCCTAATTGCATTTTTTGTAGTAGTGATATTAACTAACTAACTAACAAACTAACTAACTAACTTACTAACTACCTTCCTACATACCCACTAACTAAGTAACTAACTAACTAAATAAATAAATAACTAAATAACAACTAGCTATTTGACTAACTAACTAACTAAATAAATAACTAACTAATTAACTGATGACCTAACTAACTAGCTAACTACTAGATAACTTACTAACTAACTGAATAACTAACTAACTAACTAATTAACTAACTATCTAACTAACTAACTAACTACCTTGATACATACATATTGATTAACTAACTAACTCACTAACTAACTACTGGCTGACTAACTAAGTAACTAACTAAATAACTAACTCATTAACGAACTAACTAACTAATGAACTAATTATCTAACTAACTAAATAACTAACAACCTTCTTACATACTAACTAACTAACTAACTAACTAACTACTAGCTAATTAACTAACTAACTAATTAACTACCTACCATTTAACATACATATTGACTAACTAACTAACTAACTAACTATTTAACAAACTAACAAACTAACAAACTAACTAACTAACTAACTACTAGCTACCTGAATAAATAACTAACTAACTAACTAACTACTAGATAACTAACTAAATAACTAACTAATTAACTAATCTAACTATCTTCCTACATACATATTAACTAACTAACTCACTCACTAACTAACTAACTAACTTACTAACTACCTTCCGACATACCCACTTACTAAGTAACTAATTAAATAAATAAATAACCTAATAAATAACTACTAGCTATTTAACTAACTAACTAACTAACTAACTAAATAAATACCTAAGTAATTAACTAACTAACTAACTATCTAATTAACTAACTAACTAACAAATTAACTACCTAACTAACTACCTTCGTACGTACCCACTAACTAACTAAGTTACTAACCAACTAATTAACTAACTACCTACTAGTTAACTAGCTAACTAACTAACCAACTAACTAACTAACTAACTAACTAAATAAATAACTAACTAATTAACTAACTAACTAACTAACTACTAGCTAACTAACTAACTAGTTAACTATCTAACTTACTAACTAACTACCTTCATACATACCTAAGAACTAACTAACTAACTAACTAAGTATGAAGGTAGTTAGTTAGATTGTTAGTTAGTTAGAAAGGTAGTTAGTTTGTTAGTTAATATGTATGTATGAAGGTAGTTAGTTAGTAAGTTAGTTAGGTAACTAGTTAGTTAGTTAGTTAGTACTTAGTAAGTTATTTAGTTAATTAGTTAGTTATTTACTTAGTTAGTTAGTTAGTTTGTTTGTTAAGTAGTAGTTAGTTAGTTAATTAGTTAATTAATTGGTTAGTTAATTAGTTAGTTAGTTAGTGCGTATGTACGACGGTAGCTAGTTAGTTAGTTAATTTGTTAGTTAGTTAGTTAGTTAATTAGTTAGTTAGTTAGTTAATTAGTTAATTAGTTAGTTATTTATTTAGTTCGTTAGTTAGTTAAATAGATAGTAGTTATTTAGTTAGTTATTTATTTATTTAGTTAGTTACTTAGTCAGTGGGTATGTAGGAAGGTAGTTAGTAAGATAGTTAGTTAGTTAGTTAGTTAGTTAGTTAGTTAATATGTATGTAGGAAGATAGTTAGTTAATTAGTTAGTTATTTAGTTAGTTAGTTAGTTAGTTAGTTAGTTAGTTAGTTAGTTAGTTAGTTATTCCATTAGCTAGTAGTTAGTTAGTTAGTTAGTTAGTAAGTAAGTTAGTTAGTCAGTTAGTTATTTAGTTAGTTAGAAAGTTAGTTAGGTAATATGTATGTAAGAAGGTAGTTAGTCACCTAGTTTGTTAGTTAGTTAGTTAATTAGCAAGTAGTTAGTTAGTTAGTTAGTTAGTTAGTTAGTATGTAATAAGGTTGTTAGTTAGTTAGTTAGTTAGATAGTTAGTTAATTAGTTTGTTAGTTAGTTAGTTAATCAGTTAGTTATTTAGCTAGTTAGTTAGTAAATCAATATGTATGTATCAAGGTAGTTAGTTAGTTAGTTAGATAGTTATTTAGTTTGTTAGTTAGTTAATTAGTTAGTTAGTTAGTTAGTTAGTTAGTTAGTTAGTTAGCTAGTTATCTAGTTGTTAGTTAGTTCGTTAGGTCATCAGTTAGTTTTTTAGTTCGTTAGTTAGTTAGTTAGCTAGTAGTTATGTGGTTAGTTATTAAGTTAGTTAGTTTGTTTGTGGGTATGTAGTAAGGTAGTTAGTTAGTTAATAGGTATTTAAGAAGATAGTTAGTTCGTAAATTAGTTAGTTATTATGTTAGTTATCTTGAAATTAGTTAGTTAGGTATTTTGTCAGCTAGCTAGCAGTTAGTTAGTTATTTAGTTAGTTAGTTAGTTAGTCATCTAGTAGTTAGACGTTAGTTATTTAGTTAGTTAGTTAGTTTGTTAGTTATCTAGTAGTTAGTTAGTTAGCTAGTTAGTTATTTAGTAAGTTAGATAGTTAGTTAATTAGTTAGTGGGAAGGTAGGTAGTTAGTTAGTTAGTTAGTGGGTATGTAGGAAGGTAGGTAGTTAGTTAGTTAGTTAGTTAGTTAGTTAGTTAATAGGTATGTAGGAAGATAGTTATTTAGTTAGTTTGTTAATTAGTTCATTTGTTATTTAGTTAGTTATTTAGTTATTTGGTTACTTTGTTAGTTAGTTAGTTAGAAAGGTAGTTAGTATGTTAGTCGATAGGTATGTATGAATGTAGTTAGTTAGTAAGTTAGTTAGTTAACTAGTTAGTTAGTTAGCTAGTAGTTTGTTAGTTAGTTAGTTTGTTAATTAGTTAGTTATTTAGTTAGTTAGTTAGTTAGTTAGTTAACTAGTAGTTAGTTAGTAAATTAGTTAATTAATTAGTTTGTTAATTAGTTAGTTAGTAAGTTAGTTAGTTAGTGGGTGTGTACGAGGATAGCTAGTTATTTAGGTCATTTGTTAGTTCATTAGTTAATTAGTTAGTTAGTTAGTTAGTTAATTAATTAGTTAGTTATTTATTTATTTAGTTAGTTAGTTAAATAGCTAGTAGTTATTTAGTTAGTTATTTATTTAGTTAGTTAGTTAGTTAGTTCCTGCGTATGTAGGAAGGTAGTTAATAAGTTAGTTAGTTAGTTAGTTAGTTAGTTAGTTAGTTAATATGTGTGTAGGAAGATAGTTAGTTAGTTAATTAGTTAATTATTTAGTTAGTTATCTAGTAGTTAGTTAGTTAGTTAGTTAGTTAGTTCGTTATTTATTCAGTTAGCTAGTTGTTAGTTAGTAGTTAGTTAGTTAGTAAGTTAGTTAGTTAGTTAGTTAGTTAGTTATCTAGTAGTTAGTTATTTAGCTAGTTTGTTATTTAGTTAGTTAGATAGTTAGTTACTTAGTGGGAAGGTAGTTAGTTAGTTAGTTGGTGGATATGTAGGAAGGTACTTAGTTAGTTAGTTAGTTAGTTAGTTAGTTAATTAGTAAGTTAATAGGTATGTAGGAAGATAGTTATTTAGTTAGTTTGTTAATTAGTTAATTAGTTAGTTAGTGAGTTATTTAGCTATTTTATTACTTAGTTAGTTAGAAAGGTAGTTAGTTAGTTAGTTAATAAGTATGTATGAAGGTAGTTGGTTAGTAAGTTAGATAGTTAACTAGTTAGCTAGTAGTTTGTTAGTCAGTCAGTTAGTTAATTAGTTAGTTATTTAGTTAGTCAAATAGTAGTTAGTTAGTTATTTAGTTAATTAATTAGTTAGTTAATAAGTTAGTTAGTAAGTTAGTTAGTTAGTGGGTATGTACGAAGGTAGCTAGCTAGTTAGTTAATTTGTTAGTCAGTTAGTAAATTTGTTAGTTGGTTAGTTAGTTAAGTAGTTAGTTATTTATTTACTTAGTTAGTTAGTTAAATAGCTTGTAGTTCTTTAGTTAGTTATTTATTTAGTTTGTTAGTTACTTAGTTAGTGCGTATGTAGGAAGGTACTTAGTAAGTTAGTTAGTTAGTTAGTTAGTCAATATGAATGTAGGAAGAGAGTTAGTTAGTTAATTAGTTAGTTATTTAGTTAGTTATATAGTAGTTAGTTAGTTAGTTAGTGAGTTCGTTATTTATTCAGTTAGCTACTAGTTAGTTAGTAGTTAGTTAGTTAGTTAGTTAATTACTTAGTTAGTTAGTTAGTTAGTCAATATGTATGTAAGAAGTTAGTTAGTAGTTAGTTATTTAGTTAATTAGCTAGTAGTTAGTTAGTTAGTTAGTTAGTTAGATGGCTAGTTAATTAGTTAGTTAGTTAGTTGATCAGTTAGTTATTTAGTTAGTTACTTAGTTTGTTAGCTAGTAGTTAGTTAGTTAGTGAGTTAGTTAGTTAATCAATATGTATGTATCAAGGTAGTTAGTTAGATAGTTAGTTAGATAGTTAGATAATTAGTTAGTTAAATAGTTAGTCAGTTAATTAGACAGTTATCTATTAGTTAGTTAGTTAGTTAGTTAGTTAGTTAGGTCAACAGTTAGTTGTTTAGTTAGTTAGTTAGTTATTTAGCTAGTTGTTGGCAAGTTAGTCATTTAGTTAGTTAGTTAGTTAGTTAGTTAGTTAGTTAGTTAGTTGGTGGGTATGTAGGAAGGTAGCTAGGTAGTTAGTTAGTTAGTTAGTTAGTTAATAGGTATTTAAGAATATAGTTAGTTAGTAAATTAGTTAGTTATTATGTTAGTTATCTAGTAATTAGTTAGTTAGTTATTTTTTCAGCTAGCTAGTAGTTAGTTAGTTAGCTAGTAATTTAGTTAGTTAGTTAGTTACTTATCTAGTAGTTAGTTAGTTAGTTATTTAGTTATTTAGTTAGTTAACTAGTTAGTTATTTAGTTAGTTTGTTTGTTAGTTATCTAGTAGTTACATAGTTGGCTAGTTAGTCGTTTAGTTTGTTAGATAGTTAGTGTGTTAGTTAGTGGGAAGGTAGTTAGTTAGTTAGTTAGTGGGTATGTAGGAAGGTAGTTAGTTAGTAAGTTAGTTAATAGGTACGTAGGAAGATAGTTATTCGGTTATTTAGTTAGTTTGTTAATTAGTCAATTTGTTAGTTAGTCAGTTAGTTATTGAATTATTTAGTTAGTTAGTTAGTTAGTTAGTTGGTTAGTTAGTTAGTTAGTTAGTTACTAGGTATGTTTGAAGGTAGTTAGTTAGTATGTTAGTTAGTTAACTAGTTAGTTAGTTAGATAGTAGTTATTTAGTTAGTTAATTAGTTAGTTATTTCGTTAGTTAGTTAGTTAGTTAGTTAACTAGTAGTTAGTTAGTTGATTAGTTAGTTTGTAAGTTAGTTAGTTAGTGGGCATGTACGAAGGAAGCTAGTTAGTTAGTTAATTAGTTAGTTAGTTGGTTAATTAGTTAGTTATTTATTTATTTAGTTTGTTAGTTAAATAGCTAGTAGTTATTTAGTTAGTTACTTAGTTAGTGGGTATGTAGGAAGGTAGTTAGTAAGTTAGTGAGTTGGTTAGTTAGTTAATACATATGTAGGAAGATAGTTAGTTAGTTAATTAGTTAGTTATTTAGTTAGTTATATAGTGGTTAGTTAGTTAGTTAGTTAGTTAGTTATTTATTCAGTTTGCTAGTAGTTAGTTCATTAGTTAGTTTGTTGGTAAGTTAGTTAGTTAGTTAGTTAGTTAGTTAGTTAGTTAGTTAGTTAGTTAAATAGTTAGTTAGTTAGTTAGTTTTGAAGTAGTTGGTTAGTTAGTAATTTGTTTAGTTAGCTAGTTAGTTGGTGGGTATGCAGGAAGGTAGTTAGTTAGTTAGTCAATAAGTATGTAGGAAGATAGTTAGTTAATTAGTTAGTTATTTAGATAGATATCTAGTAGTTAGTTACTTGGATTGTTAGTTATTTAGTTAGTTAGTTAGTTAGTTAGTTATTTAGTTAGTTAGTTAACTAGTTAGTTATTTAGTAAGATAGTTAGTTATTAAGTACGTAGGAAGATAGTCAGTCAGTGAATTAGTTAGTTATTTAGACGGTTATCTAGTAGTTAGTTAGTTAGTTATGTGGTCAGTTAGTTAGTTATATAGTTATTTATCTAGTAGTTAGTTAATTAGTTAGTTAATTAGTTAGTTAGTAAGTTAGTTAATTAATTAGTTAGTTAGTTAGTTAGTATGTATGTATGCAAGAAGGCACTTAGTTAGTTAATTAGTTAGTTAGTTAGTTAGTTTGATAGTCAGTTAATTAGTTAGGTAGTTACTAGTAAGTTAGTCGGTATATAGGATGGTAGTTAGTTAGATGGTCAGTTAGTCAATTAGTTAGTTAGTTAGTTAGTTAGTTAATAGGTATATAGGAAGACAATTAGTTTGTTAGTTTGTTAGATAGATAGATACTAGTTAATAGGTATGTAGGAAGACAATTATTAGTTAGTTAGTCAGATATATATTAGTTAAAAGGTATGTAGGTAGTCAGTCAGTTAGTTAGTTAGTTAATTAATTAGTTAGTTTGTTAGATACTAGTTAATTAGTTAGTTAGTTAGTTTGTTTGATAGTGAGTTTGTAGGAAGGTAGTTAGTTAATTAGTAAGTAGTTAGCTATTTAGTTAGTTTATAGGTACGTATGAAGGTAGTTAGTTAGTCAGTTAGTTAATTAGTTCGTTATTTATTCAGTTTGTTGGTTAGTTAGGTAGTAGTTAGTTAGTTAGTTAGTTAGTTAGTTAGTTAGCTAGCAGTTAGTTAGTTAGTTAGTTGGCTAGTTAGTAAGTTAGTTAGCTAGCTTGCTAGTAGTTAGTTAGTTAGTTTGTTAATAGGTATGTAGGAATGTAGTTAGTTAATTGGCTAGTTAGTTAGTTAGTTAGCTTGTACTTAGATAGTTAGTTAGTAAGTAAGTTAGTTAGTTAATTAGTTAGTTATCTAGTACTTACTTAGTAAGTTAGTTAGTTAACTCGTTAGTTATTTAGTTAGTTAATTTGTTAGTTCCCTAGTAGTTAGTAAGTTAGCTTGTTAGTTATTTAGTTAGTTAGATAGTTAGTTAGTTAGTTAGTTAGTGGGAAGGTAGTTAGTTAGTTAGTGGGTATGTAGTTTGTTAGTTAGTTAGTTAGTTAGTAAGGTATGTAGTTAGTTAGTTAGTTAGTTAGTTAGTTAATTAGTTAGTTAATAGGTATGTAGGAAGATAGTTATTTAGTTAGTTAGTAAGTTTGCTAATTAGTTAATTAGTTAGTTAGTTAGTTAGTTAGTTAGTTAGTTATTTAGTTAGTTAGTTACTTTGTTAGTTAGTTAGTTAGAAAGGTAGAGAGTTAGTTAGTTAATAGGGATGTATGAAGGTATATAGTTAGTAAGTTAGATAGGTAACTAGTTAGTTTGTTAGCTAGTAGTTAGTTAGTTAGTTAGTCAGTTAAATAGTTAGTTATTTAGTTAGTTAGTTAGTTAGTTAACTATTAGTTAGTTAGTTAGTTAGTTAGTTAATTAGTTCGTTATTTAGTCTGCTTGTTTGTTAGTTAGCTAGTAGTTAGTTAGTTAGTTAGTTATTTAGAGCTAGTAGTTAGTTAGTTTGTTAATTTGCTAAGTTAGCTAGCTAGCTAGTAGTTAATTCTTTAGTTTGTTAGTTAGTTAAATAGCTTGTAGTTATTTAGTTAGTTATTTATGTAATTAGTTAGTTACTTTGTTAATGGGTACGTTGGATGATAGTTAGTTAGTGAATTAGTTAGTTATTTAGTTAGTTATCTAGTAGTTAGTTAGTGAGTTATTTAGTTAGTTAGTTAATTAGTTAGTTAGTGAATTAGTTAGTTAGTTAGTTAGTTAGTTATTTAGTAGTTAGTTAGTTAGTTAGGTCATCAGTTAGTTATTTAGTTAGTTAGTTAGTTAGTTAGTTAGTTAGTGATCTAGTAGTTAGCTGGTTAGTTATTTATTTATTTAGTTAGTTAGTTAGTTGGTGGGTTTGTGGGAATGTAGTTAGTTAGTTAGTTAATAGGTATTTAAGGAGATAGTTAGTTAGTAAATTAGTTAGTTATTATGTTAGTTATCTATTAATTAGTTAGTTAGTGATTTTGTCAGCTAGCTAGTAGTTATTTAGTTAGTTAGTTATTTAGTTAGTTTGTTAGTTAGTTATCTAGTAGTTAGTAAGTTAGTTATTTAGTTAGTTAACTAGTTAGTTATTTAGTTTGTTAGTTTGTTAGTTATCTAGTAGTTAGTTAGTTAGCTAGTTAGTAATTTAGTAAGATAGTTAGTTAGTTAGTTAGTTAGCAGTAAGGTAGTTGGTTAGTTAGTTAGTGGGTATGTAGGAAGGACGTAGTTAGTTAGTTAGTTAGTTAATTAGTTAATAGGTATGTAGGAAGATAGTTATTTAGTTATTTGTTAGTTAGTTTGTCAGTTAGTTAGTTAATAGGTATGTATGAAGGTAGTTAGTTAACTGGTTAGTTAGTTAGATGGTAGTTAGTTAGTTAGTTAGTTAATTAGTTAGTTAGTTAGTTAGTTAGTGAGTTAGTTACTTAACTAGTAGTTAGTTAGATAATTAGTTAATTAATTAGTTAGTGAGTTAGTTATCTAGTAGTTAGTTAGTTAGTTAGTTAGGTCATCAGTTAGTTATTTAGTTAGTTAGTAGTTACTTAGTTAGCTAGTAGTTAGCTGGTTAGTTATTTATTTAGTTAGTTAGTTAGTTGGGGGGTATGTAGGAAGGTAGTTAGTTAGTTAGTTAGTTAGTTAATACGTATTTAAGAAAATAGTTAATTAGTAAATTAGTTAGTTATTATGTTTGTTATCGAGTAGTTAGTTAGTTAGTTATTTTGTCAGCTAGCTAGTAGTTAGTTAGTTAGTTAGTACTTAGTTAGTTAGTTATTTAGTTAACTATTTAGTTATTTAGTTATTTTGTTTGTTAGTTATCTAGTAGTTAGTTAGTTAGCTAGTTAGTTATTTAGTTAGTTAGATAGTTAGTTAGTTAGTGGGAAGGTAGTTTGTTAGTTAGTTAGTGGGTATGTAGGAAGGATGGTACGTAGTTAGTTAGTTAGTTAGTTAGTTAGTTTGTTAGTTAGTTAATAGGTGTATGTAGGAAGATAGTTATTTAGTTAAGTTTGTTAATTAGTTAATTAGTTAGTTAGTTAGTTATTTAGTTATTTAGTTAGTTAGTTAGTTAATTTGTTAGTTAGTTAGCTAGAAAGGTAGTTAATTTGTTAGTTAATAGGTATGCATGAAAGTAGTTGGTTAGTAAGTTAGTTAGTTAGCTAGTAATTTGTTAGTTAGTTAGTTAGTTAGTTAGTTAGTTAGTTAATTAGTTAGTTATTTAGTTAGTTAGTTAAATAGTTGTTAGTTAGTTAATTAGTACATTAATTAGTTAGTTAATTAGTTAGTTAGTAAGTTAGTTAGTAAGTGGGTATGGTCGAAGGTAGTTAGTTAGTTAGTTAATCTGTTAGTTAGTTGGTTAGTTAGTCAATATGTATGTAAGAAGGTAGTTAGTTAGTTAGCTAATTTGCTAGTAGTTAGTTAGTCAGTTTGTTTGTTAGTATGTAAGAAGGTTGTTAGTTAGATAGTTAGCTTGATAGTTACTTAATAAGTAAGTTACTTAGTTGGTCAATCGGTTAGTTATTTAGTTAGTTACTTAGTTAGTTAGCTAGCAGTTTGTTAGGTAGTGAGTTAGTTAGTTAATCAATATGTATGTATCAAGGTAGTATCAAGGTAGTATCTAGTTAGTTAATTAGTTAGTTAATTAGTTAGTTAGTTAGTTAGTTTGTTAGTTAGTTAGTTATCTAGTAGTTAGTTAGTTAGTTTGGTCCTCAATTAGTTATTTAGTTAGATAGTTAGTTAGTAGTTAGCTAGTAGTTAGCTGGTTAGTTATTTATTTTGTTAGTTAGTTAGTTAGTTGGTGGATATGTACGAAGGTAGTTAGTTAGATAGATAGTTAATAGGTATTTAAGAAGATAGTTAGTTAGTAAATTAATTAGTTATTAGCTTAGTTATCTAGTAGTTTGTTAGTTAGTTAGTAGTTAGTGAACTATTTAGTTATTTAGTTAGTTAGTTTGTTAGTTATCTAGTAGTTAGTTAGTTAGCTAGTTAGTTATTTTGTTAGTTAGATAGTTAGTTAGTTAGTTAGTGGGAAGGAAGTTTGTTAGTTAGTTAGTGGGTATGTAGGAAGGTAGTTAGTTAGTTAGTTAGTTAATAGGTGTATGTAGCAAGATAGTTATTTAGATGTTTAGTTTGTTTGTTAATTAGTTAATTAGTTAGTTAGTTTGTTATTTAGTTAGTTAGTTAGTTAGTTATTTAGAAAGGTAGTTAGTTTGTTTGTTAATATGTATGTATGAAGGTTAGTTAGTAAGTTAGTTAGTTAACTAGCTAGTTAGTTAGCTATTAGTTAGTTAGTTAGTTAATTAGTTAGTTAGTTAATTAGTTAGTTATTTAGTTAGTTAGTTAGTTAGTTAACTAGTAGTTAGTTAGTTAATTAGTTCATTAATTAGTTAGTTAATTAGTTAGTTAGTAAGTTAGTTAGTTAGTGGGTATGTACAAAGGTAGCTAGTTAGTTAGTTAATTTGTTAGTTAGTTAGTTAATTAGTTAATTAGTTAGTTAGTTAATTAGTTAGTTAATTCTTTAGTTAGTTAGTTAGTTAAATAGCTAGTAGTTATTTGGTTAGTTATTTATTTAGTCAGTTACTTTGTTAGTGGGTATGTAGGGAGGTAGTTACTAAGTAAGTTAGTTAGTTAGTTAGTTATATAATATGTATGTAGGAAGATAGTTAGTAAATTAGTTAGTTATTTAGTTAGTTATCTAGTAGTTAGTTAGTTAGTTAGTTAGTTAGTTATTTATTTATTGAGTTAGCAAGTAGTTAGTTAGTTGGTAAGTTAGATAGTAAGTTAGTTAGTTAGTTAGTTTGGGTATGTAAGAAGGTAGCTTGCTAGTTCGTTAGTTAGTTAGTTAGTTAATTGGTCAATTAGTTAGTTAGCTAGTAGTAAGTTAGTTAGTTACTTAGTTAGTTAGTTAGTGAGTTAACTAGTTAACTAGTTAGTTATTTTGTTAGTTTATTAGTTAATTAGTTAGCCAATAGTTAGTTAGTTAGTTAACTAGTTAGTTATTTAGTTAATTAGGTAGTTAGTTAGCCAGTTCGTTAGTTAGTTCGTTTGTATGAAGGTAGTTAGTTAATTAGTTAGGTAGGTAGTTAATTAGTTAGTTAATATGTATATATGAAGATAGTTAGTTAGTAAGTTAGTCTGTTAATTATTTAATTTGTTAGTTAGCTAGTAGATAGTTAGTAAGTTAGTTAGTTAGTTAATTAGTTAGTTAGTTACTTAATTAGTTCGTGGTTATGTAGGAACGTAGTTAATTAGTTAGTTAGTAAGCTAGTCAGTTTGTTAGCTAGTAGTTACTTAGTTAGTTAGTTAATAGGTATGTAGGAAGTTAGTTAGTTAGTTAGTTAGTTAGTTAGTTAGTTAGTTAGTTAGTTAGTTAGTTAGTTACTTTGTTAGTTAGTTAGATAGTTAATAGGTATGTAGGAAGATAGTTAGTTACTTAGTTAGTTAGTTAGTTAGTTAGTTAGTTATTTAGTTAGTTTGTTCGTTAGTTAGTGGGTATCTAGGAAGGTAGCTAGTTAGTTAGTTAGTGAGTGAGTTAGTTATTTTGTCAGTTAATTAATTAGTTGGCTAGTTAGTTAGTTAGTTAGTTAGTTAGTTATTATGTATGTGAGAAGGTAGTTAGTTAGTTAGTTAGTTAGTTAGTTAGTTAGATAGTTAATTAGTTAGTTAGTTAGTTAGTTAGTAAATAAGTTAGTTATTTAGTTAGTTACTTAGTTAGCTAGATAATAGTTAGTTAGTTAGTGAGTCAGCTAGTTAATCCATATATGTGTGTGAAGGTAGGTAGGTAGTTAATTAGTTAGTTAGATAGTTAGTTATTTAATTAGTTAGTTAATTAGTCAGTTGGTTAGTTAGTTATCTAGTAGTTAGTTAGTTAGCTAGGTAATCAGTTAGTTATTTAGTTAGTTTGTTAATTAGTTAGTTAGTTAGTTGGTTATTTAGTTAGTTAGTTAGTTAGTTAGTTAGTTAGGTTGTGGGTATGTAGGAAGGTAGTTAGTTTGTTAGTTAGTTAGTTAGTTAATAGGTATTTAAGAAGATAGTTAGTTATTTAAGAAGGTAGTTTGTTTGTTAGTTAGCTAGTAATTAGTTAGTTAGTTAGTTATTTTGTCAGCTAGCTAGTTGTTAGTTATTTAGTTAGTTATCTAGTAGTTCGTTAGTTAGTTAGTTAGTTAACTAGTTAGTTATTCAGTTAGCTAGTTAGCTTACCAGTTAGTTACCTAGTTAGTTAGTGGTTATGTAGGAAGTTAGTTAGTGGGTATGTAGGAAGGTAGTTAGTTAGTATGCTAATAGGTTTGTAGGAAGGTAGTTATTTAGTTAGTTTGTTAATTAGTTAATTAGTTAATTACTTAGTTATTTAGTTAGTTAGTTCGTTAGTTAGTTAGTTAGATAGGTAGTTAGATAGTTAGTAAATATGTATGTATGAAGGTCTTTCGCTAGTAAGTTAGTAAACTAGTTAGATAGTTTGCTAGTAGTGAGTTATTTAGTTATTTAGTTAGTTAGTTAGTTAGTTAGTTAGTTAGTTAGTTAGTTAGTTAGTTATTTATCTAGTAGTTAGTTAATTAGTTAGTTAGTTAGTTAGTTAGTTAATTACTTATTCAGATAGTAAGTTAGTTAGTGAGTTAGTTAGTTAGATAGTTAGTTAATTAATATGTATGTATCAAGTTAGTTAGTTAGTTAGTTAGTTAGTTTGATAGTTAGTTAATTAGTTAGTTAGTTAATGAGTCAGTTAGTTAGTTATCTAGTAGTTAGTTAGTTAGGTCATCAGTTAGTTATTTATTTAGTTAGTTAATTATTTAGTTAGCTAGTAGTTACTGGCTTGTTATTTATTTAGTTAGTTAATAGGTATTTAAGAAGATAGTTAGTTAGTCAGTTAGTTAGTTAATAGGTATTTAAGAAGATAGTTAGTTAGTAAATTAGTTAGTTATTATGTTTGTTATCTAGTAGTAAGTTAGTTAGTTATTTTGTCAGCTAGCTAGTAGTTAGATAGTTAGTTAGTTAGTAGTTAGTTATTTAGTTAACTATTTAGTTATTTAGTTAGTTAGTTTGTTAGTTATCTAGTCGTTAGTTTGTTAGCAAGTTAGTTATTTAGTTTGTTAGATAGTTAGTTAGTTAGTTAGTTAGTGGGATGGTAGTTTGTTAGTTAGTTAGTGGGTATGTAGGAAGGAAGGTAGTTAGTTAGTTAGTTAGTTAGTTAGTTAGTTAATAGGTGTATGTAGGAAGATAGTTATTTAGTTAGTTTGTTAATTGGTTAATTAGTTAGTTAGTTAGTTATTTAGTTATTTAGTTAGTTTGTTAGTTAATTTGTTGGTTAGTTAGTTAGAAAGGTAGATAGTTTGTTAGTTAATAGGTATGTATGAAGGTAGTTAGTAAGTAAGTTAGTTAGTTAGCTAGTAATTTGTTAGTTAGATAATTAGTTAGTTATTTAGTTAGTTAGTTAGGTAGTAGACTAGTTGTTACTTAGTTAATTAGTTCAATAATTAGTTAGTTAATTAGTTAGTTAATATGTTAGTTAGTTACTTAGTTAGTTAGTTAGTGGATGGTAGTTTGTTAGTTAGTTAGTGGGTATGCAGGAAGGAAGGTAGTTAGTTAGTTAGTTAGTTAGTTAGTTAGTTAATAGGTATATGTAGGAAGATAGTTATTTAGTTAGTTTGTTAATTGGTTAATTAGTTAGTTAGTTAGTTATTTAGTTATTTAGTTAGTTTGTTAGTTAATTTGTTAGTTAGTTAGTTAGAAAGGTAGATAGTTTGTTAGTTAATAGGTATGTATGAAGGTAGTTAGTAAGTAAGTTAGTTAGTTAGCTAGTAATTTGTTAGTTAGTTAATTTGTTAGTTATTTATTTAGTTAGTTAGTTAGTTAGGTAGTTAGTTAGTTAGTAGACTAGTTGTTAGTTAGTTAATTAGTTCAATAATTAGTTAGTTAATTAGTTAGTTACTATGTTAGTTAGTTAGTGGGTATGGTCGAAGGTAGTTAGTTAGTTAGTTAATTTGTTAGTTAGTTGGTAAGTTAGTCAATATGTATGCAAGAAGGTAGTTAGCTAGTTAGTTAATTAGCTAGTAGTTAGTTAGTTAGTTAGTTAATTAGTTAGTATGTAAGAAGGTTGTTAGTTAGATAGTTAGCTTGATAGTTACTTAATTAGTAAGTTAGTTAGTTGGTTAATCAGTTAGTTATTTATTTAGTTACTTAGTTAGTTAGCTAGTAGTTAGTTAGGTAGTGAGTTAGTTAGTTGATCAATATGTTTGTATCAAGGTAGTTAGTTAGTTAGTTAGTTACATAGTTAGTTAATTAGTTAGTTAATTAGTTGTATATTTAGTTAGTTAGTCAGTTAGTTAGTTAGTTAGTTATCTAGTACTTAGTTAGTTAGTAAGGTCATCAATTAGTTATTTAGTTAGTTAGTTAGTTAGTAGTTAGCTAGTTAGCTGGTTAGTTATTTATTTAGTTAGTTAGTTAGTTAGTTGGTGGATATGTAGGAAGGTAGTTAGTTAGTTAGTTAGTTAATAGGTATTTAAGAAGATAGTTAGTAAATTAGTTAATTAGTTAGTTATTATGTTAGTTATATGGTAGTTAGTTACTTAGTTAGTAGTTAGTTAACTATTTAGTTATTTAGTTTGTTTGTTTGTTTGTTATCTAGTAGTTACTTAGTTAGCTAGTTAGTTATTTAGTTAGTTAGATAGTTAGTTAGTTAGTTTGTGGGAAGGTAGTTTGTTAGTTAGTTAGTGGGTAGTTGTTGGTTAGTTAGTTAGTTAATAGGTGTATGTAGGAAGATAGTTATTTAGATGTTTAGTTAGTTTGTTAATTAGTTAATTAGTTAGTTTGTTTGTTATTTAGTTATTTACTTAGTTAGTCAGTTAGTTTTTTAGTTAGTTATTTAGAAAGGTAGTTAGTTTGTTAGTCAATAGGTATGTATGAAGGTAGTTAGTTACTAAGTTAGTTAGTAAACTAGTTAGTTAGTTAGCTATTAGTTAGTTAGTTAGTTAGCTAGTTAGTTAATTAGTTAGTTATTTAGTTAGTTAGTTAGTTAGTTAGTTAACTAGTAGTTAGTTAGTTAATTAGTTCATTAATTAGTTAGTTAATTAGTTAGTTAGTAAGTTAGTTAGTTAGTGGGTATGTATGAAGGTAGCTAGTTAGTTAGTTAATTTGTTAGTTAATTAGTTAGTTAGTTAGTTAATTCTTTAGTTAATTCTTTAGTTAGTTAGTTAGTTTAGTTATTTAGTTAGTTATTTATTTATTTTGTTAGTCACTTTGTTAGTGGGAATGTAGGAAGGTAGTTAGTTAGTTATTTAGATAGTTAATATGTATGTAGGAAGATAGTTAGTTAGTTAATTAGTTAGTTATTTAGTTAGTTATCTAGTTGTTAGTTAGTTAGTTAGTTCATTAATTAGTTAGTTAATTAGTTAGTTATTTAGTTAGTTATCTAGTAGTCAGTTAGTTAATTAGTTCATTAATTAGTTAGTTAATTAGTTAGTTAGTAAGTTAGTTAGTTAGTGGGTAGGTACGAAGGTAGCTTGTTAGTTAGTTAATTTGTTAGTTAATTAGTTAATTACTTAGTTAGTTAGTTAATTAGTTAGTTAATTAGTTAGTTAATTCTTTAGTTTGTTAGTTAGTTAAATAGCTTGTAGTTATTTAGTTAGTTATTTATTTAATTAGTTAGTTACTTTGTTAATGGGTACGTTGGATGATAGTTAGTTAGTGAATTAGTTAGTTATTTAGTTAGTTATCTAGTAGTTAGTTAGTTAGTTAGTTAGTTAGTTAGTTAGTTAATTAGTTAGTTAGTGAATTAGTTAGTTAGTTAGTTAGTTATTTAGTAGTTAGTTAGTTAGTTAGGTCATCAGTTAGTTATTTAGTTAGTTAGTTAGTTAGGTAGTTATCTAGTAGTCAGCTGGTTAGTTATTTATTTAGTTAGTTAGTTAGTTAGTGGGAAGGTAGTTTGTTAGTTACACAGTGGGTATGTAGGAAGGTAGGTAGGTAGTTAGTTAGTTAGTTAATAGTTGTATGTAGGAAGATAGTTATATAGTTATTTAGTTAGTTTGTTAATTAGTTAATTAGTTAGTTAGTTAGTTACTTAGTTATTTACTTACTTAGTTAGTTAGTTAGTTAGTTAGTTAGAAAGGTAGTTAGTTTGGTAGTTAATAGGTATGTATGAAGGTAGTTAGTAAGTTAGTTAGTTAACTAGTTAGTTAGTTAGCTAGTAGTATGTTAGTTAGTTAGTTAGTTAATTAGTTAGTTATTTAGTTATTTAGTTAGTTAGTTAGTTAATTAGTTCATTAATTAGTTAGTTAGTAAGTTAGTTAGTTAGTGGGTATGTACGAAGGTAGCTAGTCAGTTAGTTAATTTGTTAGTTAATTAGTTAATTAGTTAGTTAGTTAGTTAGTTAATTATTTAGTTAATTCTTTAGTTAGTTAGTTCGTTAAATAGCTAGTAATTATTTAGTTAGTTATTTATTTATTTAGTTAGTTACTTTGTTAGTGGGTATGTAGGAAGGTAGTTAGTAAGTAAGTTAGTTAGTTGGTTAGTTAATTAATATGTATGTAGGAAGATAGTTAGTTAGTTATTTAGTTAGTTATTTAGTAGTTAGTTAGTAATTAGTTAGTTAGTTAGTTATTTATTCAGTTAGCTAGTAGTTAGTTAGTTAATAAGTTAGTTAGTTAGTTAGTTAGTGAATCAGTTAGTTAGTTAGTTAGTCAATATATACGTAAGAAGGTAGGTAGGTAGTTAGTTAGTTAATTAGCTAGTAATTAGTTAGTTTATTAGTTAGTTAGTTAGTATGTAGGAAGGTTGTTTGTTAGTTAATTAGTTAGATAATTAGTTAATTAGTTAGTTAGTTAATCAGTTAGTTATTTAGTTAGTTACTTAGTTAGTTAGCTAGTAGTTAGTTAGTTAGTGAGTTACTTAATCAATATGTATGTATCAAGGTAGTTACTTAGTTAGTATGTTAGATAGTTAATTAGTTAGTTAGTTAATTAGTTAGCTAGTTAATTAGTTAGTTAGTTAATGAGTCGGTTAGTTAGTTAGTTATCTAGTAGTCAGTTAGTTAGTTAGGTCATCAGTTAGTTATTTAGTTAGTTAGTTAGTTATTTTTTTAGCTAGTAGTTAGCTGGTTAGTTATATATTTTGTTAGTTAGTTAGTTAGTTGGTGGGTATGTAGGAAGGTAGTTAGTTCGTTAGTTAGTTAATAGGTATTTAAGAAGATAGTTAGTTAGTAAATTAGTTAGTTATTTTGTCAGCTAGCTAGTAGTTAGTTAATTTGTGAATTAGTTAGTAGTTAGTTAGTTAGTTAGTTAGTTAACTATTTAGTTATTTAGTTAGTTAGTTTGTTAGTTATCTAGTAGTTAGTTAGCAAGTTAGTTATTTAGTTAGTTAGATAGTAAGTTAGTTAATGGGAAGGAAGTTGTTAGTCAGTTAGTGAGTATGTAGGAAGGTAGGTAGGTCGGTAGTTAGTTACCTACTAATTAACAAACTACCTTCCTACAAGCTCACCAACAAACAAACTAACTAAGTAACTAACTAATTAACTAGTATCTAACTAACGCACTAATTAACTAACGAACTAACTAATTGTCTTCCTACATACATATTAACTAGTATCTATCTCACTAACTAACTAACTGTCTTCATATATATGTATTAACTAACTAACTAACTAATTGACTAACCAAACAACTAACTACCATCCTACATACCGACTAACAAACTAATGACTAAATAACTAATTAACTAACTATCAAACTAACTTACGAACTAGCTAACTAAGTAACTGCCTTCTAACTAACTAACTAACTAACTAACTAACTAACTAACTAACTAACAAATGAACTAACTACTAGATAAATAACTAAATAACTAACTGAATTACTAACTAACTAACAAACTACTAGATAACTAACTAAATAACTAACTAATTTACTATATATCTATCTTCCTACGTACTTATGAACTAACTCACTCACTAAATAACTAACTAGTTAACTAACTAAATAACTAACTAACTAACTAACTACTAGTTAACTAACTAAATAACTAACTAACAAATAACTAACAAACTAAGTAACTAACTACTAGATATCTATCTAAATAGTTAACTAATTAACTAACTAACTATCTTCCTACATACTAACTAACTAACTAACTAACTACATTCCTGCATACCCATACTAACTAGCTACCTAAATAAATTTTTAGCTAACTACTACCTAACAAACTAACTACCTAACTGAATAACTAACTAGTTAATTAACTAACTAACTAACTAACTAACTACCTGATAACTAACTAACTAACTAACTAACTAACTAACTAACTATTTAACTAACTAACTAACTAACTACCTTCTTACATACATATTGACTAACTAACTAACCAACAAACTAATTAACTAACTAACTAACTAACTAACTTACCAACTAACTAACTAACAAACTAACTAACTACTAGCTAACTGAATATATAACTAACTAACTAACTAACTAACTACTAGATAAATAACTAAATAACTAACTAATGAACTAACTAACTATCTTCTTACATACATATTAACTAACTAACTAACTAACTAATTAACTAACTAACTAACCAACTAATTAACTAACGAAATAACAAATTAACTAACTAACTATCTACCTTCGTACATACCCACTAACTAACTAACTTACTAACTAATTAATTAACTAACTAATTAATTAACTAATTAACTAACTAACCACTAGTTAACTAACTAACTAACTAACTAACTAAATAACAAACTAATTAACTAACGAACTACTAGCTAACTAACTAACTAGTTAACTAACTAACTTACTAACTAACTACCTTCATACATACCTATCAACTAACAAACTAACTACCTTTCAAACTAACTAACTAACAAATATAACTAACAAACTAAGTTACTAACTACTAGATATATATCTAAATAGTTAACTAATTAACTAACTAACTATCTTCCTACATACTAACTAATTAACTAACTAACTAACTAACTAACTACATTCCTGCATACCCATACTAACTAGCTACCTAAATAAATTACTAGCTAACTACTAGCTAACAAACTAACTAACTAACTAAATAACTAACTAGTTAATTAACTAACTAGTTAATTAACTAACTAACTAACAGACCAACTACCTGATTACTAACTAACTAACTAACTAACTAAACTAACTATTTAACTAACTAACTAACTAACTACCTTCTTACATACATATTGACTAACTAACTGACCAACAAACTAATTAACTAACTAACTAACTAACTTACCAATTGACTAACTAACTAACTAACTAACTACTAGCTAACTGAATATATAACTAACTAACTAACTAACTAACTAACTAACTACTAGATAAATAACTAAATAACTAACTAATTAACTAACTAACTATCTTTTACATACATATTAACTAACTAACTAACTAACTAACTAACTAAATAACTAAATAAGTAACTAACTAACAAATGAACTAATTAACAAACTAACTAAATAACAAAATAACTATCTTCCTACATACCTATTAACTAACTAACTAACGAACTAACTACCTTCCTACATACCCACTAACTAACAAACTACCTACCTACCTTCCCGCTAACTAACTAACTAACTATCTAACTTACTAAATTACTAACTAGCTTACTAATTTACTACTAGATAACTAACAAACTAACTAACTAAATAACTAACTAGTTCACTACCTAAATAACTAACTAACTAACTACGATATAACTAACTAACTAACTAACTAAATAACTAACTAACTAACTAACTACTAATTAGCTGACAAAATATCTAACTAACTAATAACTAGATAACTAACTTAAAAACTAACTAATTTACTAACTAACTATCTTCTTAAATCCATATTAACTAACTACCTACCTACCTACCTACCTTCCTACATACCCACTAACTAACTAACTAACCAAATAAATAACTAACCAGTTAACTACAAGCTAACTAACTCACTAACTAACTAACTAACTAACTAACTAACTAATGACCTAACTAACTAACTAACTAACTAACTGATAACGGGTAAATCGATCACGCAATCAAGCGTAGATATCGTTGAGTTGAAATACCACAAATCAAACAATGAAGTAAAGCATCAAGTGGATCACACAAAATTGTATAGAGAGAGTATGTGAGGATCGTCCACAGGGAGGAAGTGTCAATTAATCGAAGAGAATTTACGAAAATTTGATTGAAAACAAATGAGATTGAGCTAAATTCGGCTCGGTACAGTTCAACCGCTATAACGTTTGGAGTATCGGTATAACGGTTGTAGCCGTGTGTTGAGATATTATAAGGGAACAAGTTGGGGCGTTATGAGAATTCAAGAAAATAAAGACTTAGCAAGAATCAAGAGAGTTTAAAAAGAAAATTGACAAGAAACAATCTTTAACCCAATCAATCCACATTTATTAATCCACACAATGATTTATTAAAAGGAACTACCGAATTCAAACAAAAAGAGATAGAAACAACCTAATCAAGACTCGAAACGCTTGATACCTTGAATCTGAAGTTTCCCCGGCGAAGTGCAAGAAACGCTCCCGTCAAATCGCCTCTTCCTCTTGTGCTAGATCCTCTCGAATTGCAAGAAACGCTCCTCAACAAATCGATTGATCGGTGTCGCGTCGAAGTTGGATCACAAACGCTGCTACTCCAAGATCTTCACGTCGTGGAACTCGAGTCGGAAACGCTCCGAACCTCAAGATCCAATCTTTAGCTTTGATAGAATCTTGTTTGTGCCTTGGTGGAGTTTGCGGTGGAGAGAAGGTGGAAAAAGGGATGGAACCAGTCGTGGTTTTGCCCTTGGCCTTAGGGTCTTATTTATAGGCTTGATGCTCCTCTTAATTGGCAAGGTTAATTATGGAAGTTTTAGGGCAGCAACAAATCCACCAAAGAAGGCAACCAATAAATCATTGAGAGGGCAACAAATCATTCCTTAAGAAGGAAACGATTCAATTCTAAAGAAGGCAACAATTCAGCTTGTTGGGGCTGCGTATGGACTGAGAGCTGGGCTGTGGGCTGTAGATTTCGCCACTGTGGCCAGTGCAGGGGCTGGCAGATTTTCTTCTTTTGTTTTTGCCTTTCCTGCCTCGATCCTTTATCGAATGTATCGGTATAATATATCGTTTTGACTGTCTTCGGTGTTCCGGAGGCAATGGTGCTGGCCAAATTCCCATATTAGTCCTCTATCTCCTGAAAATGGGCAAAGAACACATTAGTGTAGAAATATGCTTGGTGTTTGAAATATGTGTTATAATAGCCAAGATTAAGACTTCAGAAGGGCTAAATTCCCTAGATTTGATTCTAAAAACGTGCTCTAATTGCCTCACATCAAATACCCCCACACTTAACCCTTGATCGTCCTCGATCAATTGGAGATTTATCGTTTATTAATCAAATTGAGGTGTAATTGCACAAGATTCTATTTGTCTTTGTATTCACCGTATCCAAACGCATTCCATGAACATATTGAATTGCTCTCGTTCATCTAGTTGCTAGTATTCAAGAAAAGATATTGGTCAAATCATTAATTCTTAATTCAATAAAGTCGCAATTTTCAATAGAGTTTAATTTGAGCAACGAATTTCAACCGGAAAAGGTGATTAAACACCACCATTCGAATCTTTTCACACCGCAATTATCAAAAGAAACCCATTTTCAAAGTCTTTTAGTCAACCAATTTTTCCATCTTGCTTGAATGAATTTAAATGTAAGTTCTACCCTTTAAACCAGTTTGGTACAATGGTACAAGGTTCCTATCCGTTTTCAATCAATTTTCCCACCCACTCCTTATTTTCTTTGGAGTCTTTAACACGAGCGTGTTGCCGCTACGGCGCGACAAGACTACATCTCGGTATTTTCTTTTTTCCTCCCTTTTATTTTATTTTTTTTCGGATCGTACTTGTGGAAGGAAGTGTCGCGGCACCGAAGTGCAACGATTTCACTAACCCGCCCTTTTTTTTTTCAAGATCCAAGAAGAAAGCGGGTACTATTTGATAAGGAAAATTGGGTGTCACGCGAGACGCTTGTCTTGACTTAGCAGATTTGTGATATGTGTGTGTATGTGTGTCGAATTCGGGGTCGTGTCGACCCGTTTCGTATGTGATATGTGTATGTGTGAGTTGTGATTATGTGAATTGCGTGGCATCCAGATTTCGATTTGATGGACAAATAATAAAGATATTTTAGTAAATATTCTAAACTAGTTTTTAAACGGCACTCACTTAGTCACTTCCGTGACTAATCATTTCGATTTACATATTTTTAGTTCAGGTATCGAAGGTCTAATATCGGGAGTTGTGGGTCCCTCGAGAGTAAGAAAGCCGACGATATCGAGTTTCGTCTATATATATTTTATGTTTCCGCAATAGTTTTGTATTATTATTTTAATTCCGTAATATATGTATATGTATGTGTTGTCATTGTTTTCGAATCAGTTTTATATCTTGTTTTGTGATGTTTTCATATAAGAGCCTGTGGTATACGAGTTGTATACTGGCAGGTTACCGCACCCTTTTCCATATTTTATATTTTTGGGGTGTGACATAGCTAGCTGACCAAATAACTAACTAACTAACTACTACATAAGTAACATAATAACTAACTAATTTACTAACTAACTATCTTCTTAAAAACCTATTAACGAACTAACTAACTACCTACCTTCCAACATACCCACCAACCAACTAACTAACTAAATAAATAAATAGCTAACCAGCTAACTACTAGCTAACTACTAACTAACAAACTAACTAATTGATGACCTAACTAACTAACTAGCTACTAGATAACTAACTAACTAACTGACTAACTAACTAATTAACTAACTAATTAATTAACTATCTAACTAACTAACTAACTAACTAACTACCTTGATACATACATATTGATTAACTAACTAACTCACTAACATAATAACTAACTAACTAACTACTAGATAACTAACATAATGACTAACTAATTTACTAACAAACTATCTTCTTAAATACCTATTTACTAACTAACTAACTACCTACCTTCCTACATACCCACCAACTAACTAACTAACTAAATAAATAAATAGCTAACCATCTAACTACTAGCTAACTACTAACTAACTAACTAACTAAATAACTAATTGATGACCTAACTAACTAACTAACTACTAGATAACTAACTAACTAACTGACTTATTAACTAACTAACTAATTAACTAACTAACTAATTAACAAACTATCTAACTAACTAACTAACTACCTTGATACATACGTATTGATTAACTAACTCACTAACTAACTAACTACTAGCTAACTAACTAAGTATCTAACTAAATAACTAACTTACTAATCAGCTAACTATCAAACTAACTAACTATCTAACTAACAACCTTCTTACATACTAACTAACTAACTAACTAACTAACTAACTAACTAACTAAAAGCTAATTAACTAACTAACTAACTAACTAACTTACTAACTAACTAATTAACTAACTAGCTACCTTCGTACACACCCACTAACTCACTAACTTACTAACTAACTAATTAACTAACTAATTAATTAACTAATTATCTAACTAACTACTATTTAAATAACTAACCAACTAACTAACTAAATAACTAACTAACTAATTAACTGACAAACTAGCAAACAAGTTAACTAACTTACTAACTGACTACCTTCATACATACCTATTAACTTACCAACTAACTAACTAACTAACTAAAATTATTAACTAATCAACAAACTAACTAAATAACTAAATAACTATCTTCCTATATTCCTATCAACTAACTAACTAACTAACTAACTACCTACCTACCTTCCTGCATACCCACTAACTAACTAACTAACTACCTTACCGCTAACTAACTAACTATCTATCTAACTAAATAACTAACTAGCTAACTAACTAACTACTAGATAACTAACAAACAAACTAACTAAATTAATAACTAGTTAACTAACTAAATAACTAACTAACTAACTACTATATAACAATCTAACCAAATTACTAAATAACTAACTAACTAACTACTAGCTAGCTGACTAAATAACTAACTAACTAATTAATAGATAACTAACATAATAACTAACTAATTTACTAACTAACTATCTTCTTAAATACCTATTACCTAAATCACTAACTAACTAAGTACATTCCCATATACCCACCAACTAACTAACTAACTAAATAAATCAATAACTAACCAGCTAACTACTAGCTAACTAACTAACTAACTAACTAACTAAATAACTAACTGATGACCTATCTAACTAACTAACTACTAGATAACTAAATAACTAACTGACTAACTAACTAACTAACTAACTAATTAACTAACTAACTAATTAACTAACCATCTAACTAACTTACTAAGTACTTTGATACATACATATTGATTAACAAACTAACTCACTAACTAACTACTAGCTAACTAACTAAGTAACTAACTAAATAACTAACTGATTAACTAACTAACTAACTAACTAACTAATTAACTAACTATCTAACTAACAAACTAACTATGTTCTTACAAACAAACTAACAAACTAACTAACAACTAGCTAATTAACTAACTAACTAACTAACTAACTACCTTCTTACATACATATAGACTAACTAACTATCTAACTAACTTACTAACTAACTAACTAACTAACTAACTAACTACTAGCTAACTAACTAACTAACAAACTAAATAGCTAACTGATGACCTAACTAACTAACTAACTAACTACTAGATAACTAACTAACTAACTGACTAACTAACTAACTAACTAATTAACTAACTAACTAATTAACTAACTTTCTAACTAACTAACTACCTTGATACATACATATTGATTAACTAACTCACTCACTAACTACCTAACTACTAGCCAACTAACTAACTAACTAAATAACTGAATGATTAACTAACCAACTAATTAACTATCTATCTATCTAACTCACTAACTAACAACCTTCTTACATACTAACTAACTAACTAACTAACTAACTAACTACTAGCTAATTAACTAACTAACTAACTAACTAACCAACTAAATAACTAACTAATTAACTAACTAACTTACAAATTACTAGCTAACTAACTAACTAGTTAACTATCAACTTACTAACTAACTACCTTCATACATACCAAAGAACTAACTAACTATCTAACTAAGTATGAAGGCAGTTAGTTAGTTTGTTAGTTAGTTAGTTAGTTAATATGTATCTATGAAGGTAGTTAGTTGATGTGAGGGAAATAGAGCACGATTTAAGAATCTTATTTAGGGATTTTAGCCCTTGTGGAACTATATTATATGCTTTTATAATACATATTTCAAACATCATGAATATTTCTACACTAATGTGTTCTTTCGCCATTTTCAGAAAATAGAGGGCTAACTTGCAAATTTGGTCAGCACCAGTGCCTCCGGAACACCGAAGACAGTCAAAACGATATATCATACCGATACATTCGTTAAAAGATTAAGGCGGGAAAGGTAAAAACAAAAGAAGCATATCACCAAAGCGTTGCAACGCAGACCCTTACCGGTGCAACGCACCAGTTAGTTAATTAGTTACTTAATTAATTAGTTAGTTAGTTAGTTAATGAATCAGTTAGTTAGTTAGTTATCTAGTAGTTAGTTAGTTAGTTAGGTCATCAGTTAGTTATTTAGTTAGTTAGTAGTTACTTAGTTAGCTAGTAGTTAGCTCGTTAGTTATTTATTTAGTTAGTTAGTTAGTTGGGGGGTATGTAGGAAGATAGTGAGTTAGTTCGTTAGTTAGTTAATATGTATTTAAGAAGATAGTTAATTAGTAAATTAGTTAGTTATTATGTTTGTTATCTAGTAGTTAGTTAGTTAGATATTTTGTCAGTTAGCTAGTAGTTAGTTAGTTAGTTAGTTAGTACATAGTTAGTTAGTTATTTAGTTAACTATTTAGTTATTTAGTTATTTTGTTTGTTAGTTATCTAGTAGTTAGTTAGTTAGCTAGTTAGTTATTTAGTTAGTTAGATAGTTAGTTAGTTAGTGGGAAGGTAGTTTGTTAGTTAGTTAGTGGGTATGTAGGAAGGATGGTAGGTAGTTAGTTAGTTAGTTAGTTAGTTAATAGGTAAATTAGTTAGTTAGTTAGTTTTTTAGTTATTTAGTTAGTTAGTTAGTTAATTTGTTAGTTAATTAGCTAGAAAGGTAGTTAATTTGTTAGTTAATATGTATGCATGAAAGTAGTTAGTTAGTAAGTTAGTAAGTTAGCTAGTAATTTGTTAGTTAGTTAGTTAGTTAGTTAGTTAGTTAGTTAATTAGTTAGTTATTTAGTTAGTTAGTTAACTAGTTGTAAGTTAGTTAATTAGTACATTAATTAGTTAGTTAATTAGTTAGTTAGTAAGTTAGTTAGTAAGTGGGTATGGTCGAAGGTAGTTAGTTAGTTAGTTAATCTGTTAGTTAGTTGGTTAGTTAGTCAATATGTATGTAAGAAGGTAGTTAGTTAGTTAATTAGCTAGTAGTTAGTTAGTCAGTTTGTTTGTTAGTATGTAAAAAGGTTGTTAGTTAGATAGTTAGCTTGATAGTTACTTAATAAGTAAGTTAGTTAGTTGGTCAATCGGTTAGTTATTTAGTTAGTTACATAGTTAGTTAGCTAGCAGTTAGTTAGGTAGTGAGTTAGTTAGTTAATCAATATGTATGTATCAAGGTAATTAGTTAGTTAGTTAGATAGTTAGTTAATTAGTTAGTTAATTAGTTAGTTAGTTAGTTAGTTTGTCAGTCAGTTAGTTAGTTAGTTATCTAGTAGTTAGTTAGTTAGTTTGGTCCTCAATTAGTTATTTAGTTAGATAGTTAGTTAGTAGTTACCTAGTAGTTAGCTGGTTAGTTATTTATTTTGTTAGTTAGTTAGTCAGTTGGTGGATATGTACGAAGGTAGTTAGTTAGATAGATAGTTAATAGGTATTTAAGAAGATAGTTAGTTAGTAAATTAGTTAGTTATTAGCTTAGCTATCTGGTAGTTTGTTAGTTAGTTAGTAGTTAGTGAACTATTTAGTTATTTAGTTAGTTAGTTTGTTAGTTATCTAGTAGTTAGTTAGTTAGTTAGCTAGTTAGTTATTTTGTTAGTTAGATAGTTAGTTAGTTAGTTAGTGGGAAGGTAGTTTGTTAGTTAGTTAGTGGGTATGTAGGAAGGTAGTTAGTTAGTTAGTTAGTTAATAGGTGTATGTAGGAAGATAGTTATTTAGATGTTTAGTTTGTTTGTTAATTTGTTAATTAGTTAGTTAGTTTGTTATTTAGTTTGTTAGTTAGTTAGTTATTTAGAAAGGTAGTTAGTTTGTTCGTTAATATGTATGTATGAAGGTTAGTTAGTAAGTTAGTTAGTTAACTAGTTAGTTAGTTAGCTATTAGTTAGTTAGTTAGTTAATTAGTTAGTTAGTTAATTAGTTAGTTATTTAGTTAGTTAGTTAGTTAGTTAACTAGTAGTTAGTTAGTTAATTAGTTCATTAATTAGTTAGTTAATTAGTTAGTTAGTAAGTTAGTTAGTTAGTGGGTATGTACAAAGGTAGCTAGTTAGTTAGTTAATTTGTTAGTTAGTTAGTTAATTAGTTAGTTAGTTAGTTAGTTAATTAGTTAGTTAGTTTGTTAAATAGCTAGTAGTTATTTGGTTAGTTATTTATTTATTTAGTCAGTTACTTTGTTAGTGGGTATGTAGGAAGGTAGTTACTAAGTAAGTTAGTTAGTTAGTTAGTTAGTTATATAATATGTATGTAGGAAGTAAGTTAGTTAATTAGTTAGTTATTTAGTTAGTTATCTAGTAGTTAGTTAGTTAGTTAGTTAGTTAGTTAGTTAGTTATTTATTTATTCAGTTAGCAAGTAGTTAGTTAGTTGGTAAGTTAGATAGTAAGTTACTTAGTTAGTTAGTGAGTTAACTAGTTAACTAGTTAGTTATTTTGTTAGTTTATTAGTTAGTTAGTTAGCCAATAGTTAGTTAGTTAGTTAACTAGTTAGTTATTTAGTTAATTAGGTAGTTAGTTAGCCAGTTCGTTAGTTAGTTCGTTTGTATGAAGGTAGTTAGTTAATTAGTTAGGTAGGTAGTTAATTAGTTAGTTAATATGTATATATGAAGATAGTTAGTTTGTAAGTTAGTCTGTTAATTAGTTAATTTGTTAGTTAGCTAGTAGATAGTTAGTAAGTTAGTCAGTTAGTTAATTAGTTAGTTAGTTACTTAATTAGTTCTTGGTTATGTAGGAAGGTAGTTAATTAGTTAGTTAGTAAGCTAGTCAATTTGTTAGCTAGTAGTTACTTAGTTAGTTAGTTAATAGGTATGTAGGAAGTTAGTTACTTAGTTACTTAGTTAGTTAGTTAGTTACTTTGTTAGTTAGTTAGATAGTTAATAGGTATGTAGGAAGATAGTTAGTTACTTAGTTAGTTAGTTAGTTAGTTACTTAGTTACTTAGTTAGTTTGTTCGTTAGTTAGTGGGTATCTAGGAAGGTAGCTAGTTAGTTAGTTAGTGAGTTAGTTAGTTATTTTGTCAGTTAATTAATTAGTTGGCTAGTTAGTTAGTTAGTTAGTTAGTTAGTTATTATGTATGTGAGAAGGTAGTTAGTTAGTTAGTTAGTTAGTTAGTTAGTTAGATAGTTAATTAGTTAGTTAGTTAGTTAGTTAGTAAATAAGTTAGTTATTTAGTTAGTTACTTAGTTAGCTAGGTAATAGTTAGTTAGTTAGTGAGTCAGCTAGTTAATCAATATATGTGTGTGAAGGTAGGTAGGTAGGTAGTTAATTAGTTAGTTAGATAGTTAGTTATTTAATTAGTTAGTTAATTAGTCAGTTGGTTAGTTAGTTATCTAGTAGTTAGTTACTTAGCTAGGTAATCAGTTAGTTATTTTGTTAGTTTGTTAATTAGTTTGTTAGTTAGTTGGTTATTTAGTTAGTTAGTTAGTTAGTTAGGTTGTGGGTATGTAGGAAGGTAGTTAGTTTGTTAGTTAGTTAGTTAGTTAATAGGTATTTAAGAAGATAGTTAGTTATTAAATTATATAGTTATTATGTCAGTCATCTAGTAATTAGTTAGTTAGTTAGTTATTTTGTCAGCTAGCTAGTAGTTAGTTATTTAGTTAGTTATCTAGTAGTTAGTTAGTTAGTTAGTTAACTAGTTAGTTATTCAGTTAGCTAGTTAGCTTACTAGTTAGTTACTTAGTTAGTTAGTGGGTATGTAGGAAGTTAGTTAGTGGGTATGTAGGAAGGTAATTAGTTAGTATGCTAATAGGTATGTAGGAAGGTAGTTATTTAGTTATTTAGTTAGTTTGTTAATTAGTTAATTAGTTAGTTATTTAGTTAGTTAGTTCGTTAGTTAGTTAGTTAGATAGGTAGTTAGATAGTTAGTAAATATGTATGTATGAAGGTCGTTCGCTAGTAAGTTAGTAAACTAGTTAGATAGTTTGCTAGTAGTTAGTTAGTTGGTTAGTTAGTCAGTTAGTTAGCTAGTTAATTAGTTATTTGTTTAGTTAGTTAGTTAGTTAGTTAGCTAATATTTAGTTAGTTAGTTAATTAGTTAATTAATTTGTTTGTTAATTTGTTTGTTAGTAAGTTAGTTACTTAGTGGGATGTACGAAGGTAGCTAGTCAGTTAGTTAGTTAGTTAGTTAAGAGTTATTTATTTAGTTTGTTAGTTAGTTAAATAGCTAGTAGTTATTTAGTTAGTTATTTATTTAGTTAGTTAGTTACTTAGTTAGTGGGTATGTTGGAAGGCAGTTAGTTACTTAGTTAATAGGGATGTAGGAAGATAGTTAGTTAGTTAATTAGTTAGTTATTTTGTTAGTTATCTAGTAGTTAGTTAGTTAGTTAGTTAGTTAGTTAGTTAGTTAGTTTGCAAGTTAGTTAGTTAGTTAGTTAGTTTGTTAATATGAATGTATCAAGGTAGGTAGTTAGTTAATTAGATAGTTAGTTAATGAGTTAGTTAATTAGTTAGTTAGTTAGTTAGTAAGTTAGTTAGTTAGTTATCTAGTAGTTAGTTAGTTAGTTAGTTCATCAATTAGTTATTTAGTTAGTTAGTTAGTTAGTAGTTAGCGAGTAGTTAGATGGTTAGTTAATTATTTAGTCCGTTAGTTAGTTAGTTAGTTGGTGGGTATGTAGGACGGTAGTTAGTTAGTTAGTTAGATAATAGGTATTTAAGAAGATTGTTAGTTAGTAAATTAGTTAGTTATTATGTTAGTTATCTAGTAGTTAGTTAGTTAGTTATTTTGTCAGCTAGCTAGTAGTTAGTTAGTTAGTTAGTAGTTTGTTTGTTAGTTATTTTGTTAACTATTGAATTATTTAGTTAGCTAGCTTGTTAGTTATCTAGTAGCTAGTTAGTTATTTAATTAGTTAGATAGTTAGTTAGTTAGTTAGTGGGAAGGTAGTTTGTTAGTTAGTTAGTGGATATGTTGGAAGGTAGTTAGTTAGCTAGTTAATATGTGTATGTAGGAAGATAGTTATGTAGTTGTTTAGTTAGTTAGTTAGTCAATATGTATGTAAGAAGGTAGGTAGTTAGTTAGTTAGTTAATTAGCCAGTAGTTAGTTAGTTTGTTAGTTAGTATGTAAGATGATTGTCAGTTAGATAGTTAGTTAGATAGTTAGTTAATTAGTTAGTCAGTTACTTAGTCAGTTAGTTATTTAGTTAGTCACTTAGTTAGGTAGCTAGTTGTTAGTTAGTGAGTGAGTTAGTTAGTTAATCAATATGTATGTATCACGGTAGTTAGTTAGATTGTTAGATAGTTAGTTAGTTAGTTAGTTAGGTCAACATTTAGTTAGTTATTTAGTTAGTTAGTTAGTTAGCTAGAAGTTAGAAGGTTTCTTATTTATTTAGTTAGTTAGTTAGTTTGTTGGTGGGTATGTAGGAAGGTAGTTAGTTAGTTAGTTAGTTAATATGTATTTCGGAAGATAGCTAGTTAGTAAATTAGTTAGTTATTATGTTAGTTATCTAGTAATTAGTTTGTTTGTTATTTTGTTAGCTAGCTAGTAGTTAGTTATTTAGTTAGTCATTTAGTTAGTAAGTCAGTTAGTTATCTAGTAATTAGTAAGTTAGTTAGTTGGTTAATCAGTTAGTTATTTAGTTAGTTACTTAGTTAGTTAGCTAGTAGTTAGTTAGTTAATGAGTTAGTTAGTTAATCAATATGTATGTATCAAGGTAGTTAGTTAGTTAGAGAGTAAGTTAATGAGTTAGTTAACTAGTTTGTTAGTTAGTTAGTTAGTCAGTTAGTTAGTTAGTTATCTAGTAGTTAGTTAGTTAGTTAGGTCATCAATTAGTTATTTAGTTGGTTAGTTAGTTAGTAGTTAGCTAGTAGTTAGCTGGTTAGTTATTTATTTAGTTAGTTAGTTGGTGGGTATGTAGGTGGGTAGTTAGTTAGTTAGTTAGATAGATAATAGGTATTTAAGAAGATAGTTAGTTAGTAAATTAGTTTGTTACTATGTTAGTTATCTAGTAGTTAGTTAGTTAGTTATTTTGTCAGCTAGCTAGTAGTTAGTAAGTTAGTTAGTAGTTAGTTAGTTTGTTATTTAGTTGACTATTTAGTAATTTTGTTAGCTAGTTTGTTAGTTATCTAGTAGTTAGTTAGTTAGCTAGTTAGTTATTTAGTTAGTTAGATAGTTAGTTAGTTAGTTAGTTAGTGGCAAGGTAGTTTGTTAGTTATTAAGTGGGTATGTAGGAAGGTAGTTAGTTAGTTAGTTAGTTAGTTAATATGTGTATGTAGGAAGATATTTATTTAGTTAGTTTGTTAATTGGTTAATTAGTTAGTTAGTTAGTTATTTTGTTATTTTGTTAGGTAGTTAGTTAGATAGTTTGTTAGTTTGTTAGAAAGGTAGTTAGTTTGTTAGTTAACAGGTATGTATGAAGATAGTTAGTTAGTAAGTTAGTTAGTTAACTAGTTTGTTAGTTAGCAAGTAGTTTGTTAGTTAGTTAGTTAGTTAATTAGTTAGTTAGTTATTTAGTTAGTTAGTTAGTTAGTTAACTAGTAGTTAGTTAGTTAATTAGTTCATTAATTAGTTAGTTAATTAGTTAGTTAGTAAGTTAGTTAGTTAGTGGGTATGTACGAAGGTAGCTAGTTAGTTAGTTAATTTGTTAGTTAATTAGTTAATTAGGTTGTTAGTCCGTTAATTAGTTAGTTAATTAGTTAGTTAATTCTTTAGTTAGTTAGTTAGTTAAATAGATAGTAGTTATTTAGTTAGTTATTTATTTAATTAGTTAGTTACTTTGTTAATGGGTATGTTGGAACATAGTTAGTTAGTGAATTAGTTTGTTATTTAGTTAGTTATCTAGTAGTTAGTTAGTTAGTTAGTTAGTTAGTTAGTTAGTTAACTAGTTAATTAGTGAATTAGTTAGTTAGTTAGTTATTTAGTAGTTAGTTAGTTAGGTCATCAGTTAGTTATTTAGTTAGTTAGTTAGTTATCTAGTAGTTAGCTGGTTAGTTATTTAGTTAGTTAGTTAGTTAGTTAGTTAGTTAGTTAGTTAGTTAGTTGGTGGGTATGTGGGAATGTAGTTAGTCAGTTAGTTAATAGGTATTTAAGGAGATAGTTAGTGAGTAAATTAGTTAGTTATTATGTTAGTTATCTATTAATTAGTTAGTTAGTGATTTTGTCAGCTAGCTAGTAATTAGTTAGTTAGTTATTTAGTTAGTTAGTTAGTTAGTTATCTAGTAGTTAGTTAGTTAGTTATTTAGTTAGTTAACTAGTTAGTTATTTAGTTAGTTAGTTTGTTAGTTATCTAGTAGTTAGTTTGTTAGTTAGCTAGTTAGTTATTTAGTAAGATAGATAGTTAGTTAGTTAGTTAGCAGTAAGGTAGTTAGTTAGTTAGTTAGTTAGTGGGTATGTAGGAAGGTAGTTAGTTAGTTAGTTAGTTCATTGGTTAATAGGTATGTAGTTAGTTTGTTAATTAGTTAATTTGTTAATTAGTAATTTGTTAGTTAGTTAGTTAGTTAGTTAGTTAGTTAGCTAATAAGTATGTATGTAGTAAGATAGTTAGATAGTTAATTAGTTATTTATTTAGATAGATATCTAGTAATTAGTTACTTAGTTTGTTAGTTATTTGTTAGTTAGTTATTTAGTTAGTTGGCTAGTAGTTAGTTAGTTAGTTAGTTATTTAGTTAGTTAGTTAACGAGATAGTTATTTTGTGAGTTAGTTAGTTAATAAGTACGTAGGAAGATAGTTAGTTATTTAGTTAGTTTTCTAGTAGTTAGTTAGTTAGTTAGTTAGTTAGTTAGTTAGTTAGTTATCTAGTAGTTAGTTAATTAGTTAGTTAGTTAGTTAGTTAGTTAATTACTTATTCAGTTAGTTAGTTAGTCAGTGAGTTAGTTAGTTAGATAGTTAGTTAATTAATATATATGTATCAAGTTAGTTAGTTAGTTAGTTAGTTTGATAGTTAGTTAATTAGTTCGTTAGTTAATTAGTTAGTTAGTTAATGAGTCAGTTAGTTAGTTATCTAGTAGTTAGTTAGTTAGTTAGTTAGGTCATCAGTTAGTTTTTTATTTAGTTAGTTAGTTATTTAGTTAGCTAGTAGTTACTGGCTTGTTATTTATTTTGTTAGTTAATAGGTATTTAAGAAGATAGTTAGTTAGTCAGTTAGTTAGTTAATAGGTATTTAAGAAGATAGTTAGTTAGTAAATTAGTTAGTTATTATGTTTGTTATCTAGTAGTAAGTTAGTTAGTTATTTTGTCAGCTAGCTAGTAGTTAGATAGTTAGTTAGTTAGTAGTTAGTTAGTTAGTTATTTAGTTAACTATTTAGTTATTTAGTTAGTTAGTTTGTTAGTTATCTAGTCGTTAGTTTGTTAGCAAGTTAGTTATTTACTTTGTTAGATAGTTAGTTAGTTAGTTAGTTAGTTAGTGGGATGGTAGTTTGTTAGTTAGTTAGTGGGTATGTAGGAAGGAAGGTAGTTAGTTAGTTAGTTAGTTAGTTAGTTAGTTAATAGGTGTATGTAGGAAGATAGTTATTTAGTTAGTTTGTTAATTGGTTAATTAGTTAGTTAGTTAGTTATTTAGTTATTTAGTTAGTTTGTTAGTTAATTTTTTAGTTAGTTAGTTAGAAAGGTAGATAGTTTGTTAGTTAATAGGTATGTATGAAGGTAGTTAGTAAGTAAGTTAGTTAGTTAGCTAGTAATTTGTTAGTTAGTTAATTAGTTAGTTATTTAGTTAGTTAGTTAGTTAGTTAGGTAGTTAGTTAGTTAGTAGACTAGTTGTTAGTTAGTTAATTAGTTCAATAATTAGTCAGTTAATTAGTTAGTTACTATGTTAGTTAGTTAGTGGGTATGGTCGAAGGTAGTTAGTTAGTCAGTTAATTTGTTAGTTACTTGGTAAGTTAGTCAATATGTATGTAAGAAGGTAGTTAGCTAGTTAGTTAATTAGCTAGTAGTTAGTTAGTTAGTTAGTTAATTAGTTAGTATGTAAGAAGGTTGTTAGTTAGATAGTTAGCTTGATAGTTACTTAATTAGTAAGTTAGTTAGTTGGTTAATCAGTTAGTTATTTAGTTAGTTACTTAGTTAGTTAGCTAGTAGTTAGTTATGTAGTGAGTTAGTTAGTTGATCAATATGTATGTATCAAGGTAGTTAGTTAGTTAGTTAGTTACATAGTTAGTTAATTTGTTAGTCAATTAGTTGTATAGTTAGTTAGTTAGTTAGTCAGTTAGTTAGTTAGTTAGTTATCTAGTAGTTAGTTAGTTAGTAAGGTCATCAATTAGTTATTTAGTTAGTTAGTTAGTTAGTAGTTAGCTAGTTAGCTGGTTAGTTATTTATTTAGTTAGTTAGTTATTTAGTTGGTGGATATGTAGGAAGGTAGTTAGTTAGTTAGTTAGTTAATAGGTATTTAAGAAGATAGTTAGTAAATTAGTAAATTAGTTAGTTATTATGTTAGTTATCTGATAGTTAGTTACTTAGTTAGTAGTTAGCTAACTATTTAGTTATTTAGTTAGTTTGTTTGTTAGTTATCTAGTAGTTACTTAGTTAGCTAGTTAGTTATTTAGTTAGTTAGATAGTTAGTTAGTTAGTTTGTGGGAAATTAGTTTGTTAGTTAGTTAGTGGGTAGTTGTTTGTTAGTTAGTTAGTTAATAGGTGTATGTAGGAAGATAGTTATATATATGTTAAGTTAGTTTGTCAATTAGTTAATTAGTTAGTTAGTTTGTTATTTAGTTATTTACTTAGTTAGTCAGTTAGTTTTTTAGTTAGTTATTTAGAAAGGTAGTTAGTTTGTTAGTTAATAGGTATGTATGAAGGTAGTTAGTTACTAAGTTAGTTAGTAAACTAGTTAGTTAGTTAGCTATTAGTTAGTTAGTTAGTTAGCTAGTTAGTTAATTAGTTAGTTATTTAGTTAGTTAGTTAGTTAGTTAGTTAACTAGTAGTTAGTTAGTTAATTAGTTCATTAATTAGTTAGTTAATTAGTTAGTTAGTAAGTTAGTTAGTTAGTGGGTATGTATGAAGGTAGCTGGTTAGTTAGTTAATTTGTTAGTTAATTAGTTAGTTAGTTAGTTAATTCTTTAGTTAATTCTTTAGTTAGTTAGTTAGTTTAGTTATTTAGTTAGTTATTTATTTATTTAGTTAGTTACTTTGTTAGTGGGAATGTAGGAAGGTAGTTAGTTAGTTATTTAGATAGTTAATATGTATGTAGGAAGATAGCTAGTTAGTTCATTAGTTAGTTATTTAGTTAGTTATCTAGTTGTTAGTTAGTCAGTTAGGTCATCAATTAGTTATTTAGTTGGTTAGTTAGTTAGTAGTTAGCTTGTAGTTAGCTGGTTATTTATTTATTTAGTTAGTTAGTTGGTGGGTATGTAGGTGGGTAGTTAGTTAGTTAGTGAGTTAGATATATAATAGGTATTTAAGAAGATAGTTAGTTAGTAAATTAGTTTGTTATTATGTTAGTTATCTAGTAGTTAGTTAGTTAGTTATTTTGTCAGCTAGCTAGTAGTTAGTTAGTTAGTTAGTTATTTAGTTAACTATTTAGTAATTTTTTTAGCTAGTTTGTTAGTTATGTAGTAGTTAGTTAGTTAGCTAGTTAGTTATTTAGTTAGTTAGATAGTTAGTTAGTTAGTTTGTTAGTGGCAAGGTAGTTTGTTAGTTAGTTAGTGGGTATGTAGGAAGGTAGTTAGTTAGTTAGTTAGTTAGTTAATATGTGTATGTAGGAAGATATTTATTTAATTAGTTTGTTAATTGGTTAATTAGTTAGTTAGTTAGTTATTTTGTTATTTAGTTAGGTAGTTAGTTAGATAGTTTGTTAGTTTGTTAGAAAGGTAGTTAGTTTGTTAGTTAACAGGTATGTATGAAGATAGTTAGTTAGTAAGTTAGTTAGTTAACTAGTTTGTTAGTTAGCAAGTAGTTTGTTAGTTAGTTAGTTAGTTAATTAGTTAGTTAGTTATTTAGTTAGTTAGTTAGTTAGTTAGTTAACTAGTAGTTAGTTAGTTAATTAGTTCATTAATTAGTTAGTTAATTAGTTAGTTAGTAAGTTAGTTAGTTAGTGGGTATGTACGAAGGTAGCTAGTTAGTTAGTTAATTTGTTAGTTAATTATTTAATTAGGTAGTTAGTTCGTTAATTAGTTAGTTAATTAGTTAGTTAATTCTTTAGTTAGTTAGTTAGTTAAATAGATAGTAGTTATTTAGTTAGTTATTTATTTAATTAGTTAGTTACTTTGTTAATGGGTATGTTGGAACAAAGTTAGTTAGTGAATTAGTTTGTTATTTAGTTAGTTATCTAGTAGTTAGTTAGTTAGTTAGTTAGTTAGTTAGTTAATTAGTTAGTTAATTAGTTAATTAGTGAATTAGTTAGTTAGTTAGTTAGTTAGTTATTTAGTAGTTAGTTAGTTAGGTCATCAGTAAGTTATTTAGTTAGTTAGTTAGTTAGTTGGTTAGTTAGTTATCTAGTAGTTAGCTGGTTAGTTATTTAGTTAGTTAGTTAGTTAGTTAGTTAGTTAGTTAGTTGGTTGGTATGTGGGAATGTAGTTAGTCGGTTAGTTAATAGGTATTTAAGGAGATAGTTAGTTAGTATATTAGTTAGTTATTATGTTAGTTGTCTATTAATTAGTTAGTTAGTGATTTTGTCAGCTAGCTAGTAGTTAGTTAGTTAGTTATTTAGTTACTTAGTTAGTTAGTTATCTAGTAGTTAGTTAGTTAGTTATTTTGTTAGTTAACTAGTTAGTTATTTAGTTAGTTAGTTTGTTAGTTATCTAGTAGTTAGTTTGTTAGTTAGCTAGTTAGTTAGTTAGTTAGCAGTAAGGTAGTTAGTTAGTTAGTTAGTTAGTGGGTATGTAGGAAGGTAGTTAGTTAGTTAGTTAGTTCGTTGGTTAATAGGTATGTAGTTAGTTTGTTAATTAGTTAATTTGTTAATTAGTTAATTTCTTTGTTAGTTAATTAGTTAGTTAGTTAGTGAGATAATAAGTATGTAGTAAGATAGTTAGATAGTTAATGAGTTATTTATTTAGATAGATATCTAGTAATTAGTTACTTAGTTTGTTAGTTTTTTGTTTAGTTAGTTATTTAGTTAGTTGGCTAGTAGTTAGTTAGTTAGTTAGTTATTTAGTTAGTTAGTTAACTAGTTAGTTATTTTGTGAGTTAGTTAGTTAATAAGTACGTAGGAAGATAGTTAGTTATTTAGTTAGTTTTCTAGTAGTTAGTTAGTTAGTTAGTTATTTAGTTATTTATCTAGTAGTTAGTTAATTAGTTAGTTAGTTAGTTAGTTGGTTAATTACTTATTCAGTTAGTTAGTTAGTTAGTTAGTGAGTTAGTTAGTTAGATAGTTAGTTAATTAATATGTATGTATCAAGTTAGTTAGTTAGTTAGTTAGTTTGATAGTTAGTTAATTAGTTCGTTAGTTATTTAGTTAGTGAGTTAATGAGTCAGTTAGTTAGTTATCTAGTAGTTAGTTAGTTAGTTAGTTAGGTCATCAGTTAGTTATTTATTTAGTAAGTTAGTTATTTAGTTAGCTAGTAGTTACTGGCTAGTTATTTATTTAGTTAGTTAATAGGTATTTAAGAAGATAGTTAGTTAGTCAGTTAGTTAGTTAATAGGTATTTAAGAAGATAGTTAGTTAGTAAATAAGTTAGTTATTATGTTTGTTATCTAGTAGTAAGTTAGTTAGTTATTTTGTCAGCTAGCTAATAGTTAGATAGTTAGTTAGTTAGTAGTTAGTTAGTTAGTTATTTAGTTAACTATTTAGTTATTTAGTTAGTTAGTTAGTTAGTTATCTAGTCGTTAGTTTGTTAGCAAGTTAGTTATTTAGTTTGTTAGATAGTTAGTTACTTAGTTAGTTAGTTAGTGGGATGGTAGTTTGTTAGTTAGTTAGTGGGTATGTAGGAAGGAAGGTAGTTAGTTAGTTAGTTAGTTAGTTAGGTAGTTCGTAGGTATATGTAGTAAGATAGTTATTTAGTTAGTTTGTTAATTGATTAATTAGTTAGTTAGTTAGTTAGTTATTTAGTTATTTAGTTAGTTTGTTAGTTAATTTCTTAGTTAGTTAGTTAGAAAGGTAGATAGTTTGTTAGTTAATAGGTATGTATGAAGGTAGTTAGTAAGTAAGTTAGTTAGTTAGCTAGTAATTTGGTAGTTAGTTAATTAGTTAGTTATTTAGTTAGTTAGTTAGTTAGTTAGGTAGTTAGTTAGTTAGTAGACTAGTTGTTAGTTAGTTAATTAGTTCAATGATTAGTTAGTTAGTTACTATGTTAGTTAGTTAGTTACTATGTTAATTTGTTAGTTAGTTGGTAAGTTAGTCAATATGTATGTAAGAAGGTAGTTAGCTAGTTAGTTAATTAGCTAGTAGTTAGTTAGTTAGTTAGTTAATTAGTTAGTATGTAAGAAGGTTGTTAGTTAGATAGTTAGCTTGATAGTTACTTAATTAGTAACTTAGTTAGTTGGTTAATCAGTTAGTTATTTAGTTAGTTACTTAGTTAGTTAGCTAGTAGTTAGTTAGGTAGTGAGTTAGTTAGTTGATCAATATGTATGTATCAAGGTAGTTAGTTAGTTAGTTAGTTACATAGTTAGTTAATTAGTTAGTTAATTAGTTGTATAGTTAGTTAGTTAGTCAGTTAGTTAGTTAGTTAGTTATCTAGTAGTTAGTTAGTTAGTAAGGTCATCAATTAGTTATTTAGTTAGTTAGTTAGTTAGTAGTTAGCTAGTTAGCTGGTTAGTTATTTATTTAGTTAGTTAGTTAGTTAGTTGGTGGATATGTAGCAAGGTAGTTAGTTAGTTAGTTAGTTAATAGGTATTTAAGAAGATAGTTAGTAAATTAGTTAATTAGTTAGTTATTATGTTAGTTATCTGGTAATTAGTTACTTAGTTAGTAGTTAGTTAACTATTTAGTTATTTAGTTAGTTTGTTTGTTAGTTATCTAGTAGTTACTTAGTTAGCTAGTTAGTTATTTAGTTAGTTAGATAGTTAGATAGTTAGTTTGTGGGAAGGTAGTTTGTTAGTTAGTTAGTGGGTAGTTGTTGGTTAGTTAGTTAGTTAATAGGTGTATGTAGGAAGATAGTTATTTAGATGTTTAGTTAGTTTGTTAATTAGTTAATTAGTTAGTTAGTTTGTTATTTAGTTATTTACTTAGTTAGTCAGTTCGTTTTTTAGTTAGTTATTTAGAAAGGTAGTTAGTTTGTTAGTCAATAGGTATGTATGAAGGTAGTTAGGTACTAAGTTAGTTAGTAAACTAGTTAGTTAGTTAGCTTTTAGTTAGTTAGTTAGTTAGCTAGTTAGTTAATTAGTTAGTTATTTAGTTAGTTAGTTAGTTAGTTAGTTAACTAGTAGTTAGTTAGTTAATTAGTTCATTAATTAGTTAGTTAATTAGTTAGTTAGTAAGTTAGTTAGTTAGTAGGTATGTATGAAGGTAGCTAGTTAGTTAGATAATTTGTTAGTTAATTAGTTAGTTAGTTAGTTAATTCTTTAGTTAATTCTTTAGTTAGTTAGTTAGTTAGTTTAGTTATTTAGTTAGTTATTTATTTATTTAGTTAGTTACTTTGTTAGTGGGAATGTAGGAAGGTAGTTAGTTAGTTATTTAGATAGTTAATATGTATGTAGGAAGATAGTTAGTAAGTTAATTAGTTAGTTATTTAGTTAGTTATCTAGTTGTTAGTTAGTTAGTTAGTTCATTAATTTGTTAGTTAATTAGTTAGTTATTTAGTTAGTTATCTAGTAGTCAGTTAGTTAATTAGTTCATTACTTAGTCAGTTAGTTAGTTAGTTAGTTAGTGAGTTAGTTAGTTATATAGTTAGTTAATTAATATGTATGTATCAAGTTAGTTAGTTAGTTAGTTAGTTAGTTAGTTAGTTAGTTAATTAGTTAGTTAGTTAATGAGTCAGTTAGTTAGTTATCTAGTAGTTAGTTAGTTAGTTAGGTGATCAGTTAGTTATTTATTTAGTTAGTTAGTTATTTAGTTAGTTAGTAGTTAGCTGGTTAGTTAATTATTTAGTTAGTTAGTTGGGGGGTATGTAGGAAGGTAGGTAGTTAGTTAGTCAGTTTGTTAGTTAATAGGTATTTAAGAAGATAGTTAGTTAGTAAATAAGTTAGTTATTATGTTTGTTATCTAGTAGTTATTAAGTTAGTTATTTTGTCAGCCAGCTAGTAGTTAGTTAGATAGTTAGTTAATAGTTAGTTAGTTAGTCATTTAGTTAACTATTTAGTTATTTAGTTTGTTTGTTTATTAGTTATCTAGTAGTTAGTTTGTTAGCAAGTGAGTTATTTAGTTAGTTAGATAGTTAGTTAGTTAGTTAGTTAGTTAGTGGGAAGGTAGTTTGTTAGTTAGTTAATGGGTATGTAGGAAGGAAGGTAGTTAGTTAGGTAGTTAGTTAGTTAGTTAGTTAGTTAGTTAGTTAGTTAGTTAGTTAATAGGTGTATGTAGGAAGATAGTTATTTAGTTATTTAGTTAGTTTGTTAATTAGTTAATTAGTTAGTTAGTTAGTTATTTAGTAATTTAGTTAGTTAGTTAGTTAATTTGTTAGTTAGTTAGTTAGAAAGGTAGTTAGTTTGTTAGTTAATAGGTATGTACAAAGGTAGTTAGTTAGTAAGTTTGTTATTTAGCTAGTAATTTGTTAGTTAGTTAATTAGTTAGTTAATCAGTTAGTTATTTAGTTAGTTAGTTAGTTAGTTAGTGATAAGAGGAAAATAAAGCACCTTTTTGATATCTAATTTAGGGATTTTAGCCCTTTCAAATCTCAACTTTGTGTATAAAACTGTTCATATTTGAGACTACAAGAATAATTCTTCACTAAGTGTGTTTTGTTGATAATTTCAGGTTTTTGGGCGAAAGTTTTTGACATTCCAACAGTGTAGCTGTCTTCCTCTCCTCGCGCCGATAAAATCGATATATTATACTGCCCATTTTGGTACACGTATGAAAAAGGAGGCAAGTAATCTACCACACAAAAGTCTACACCAAATTCTATACGAAAACCACTCACACTTTAACCACCATTCAGCCCATCTTCCTCACCTATAATCCCCAAACTACCCTCAATCCTCTCATCCAACTCTTGGCCAATGGGAGAGCTTCAAAGACACTATAAATAAGACCCCAAGGCCCTTGGGCAGGATTTGCTTCTCCCTCCCTCTCCCTCGCTCTTCGGGGCACTTTCACGCCCACTCTCTTTCTCTCCCCCTCTCTCCCTCTTAAGCAAGTCCAAGAACCTTCAAGAACACGCAAGAATTGCAAATTCGAACGATAATTCTCTAGGATCGAGCACCGAATAGAAGCTTACTTCATTCGGTGATTTGGTCTACACTTCGACGAAGATCGAGTTGTGTGGTTTGGGTTGGAGCTTTCTTCATCCGAATCCGCGCAAGCAAGAAAACGAGCTTACTCTACTTCGATTGGGAGCTTTCTTCCAATTGACATCTTGCAAATCTCGAGTTCACTCAACCGGTACGGAGCTTACTTCGATTGGCGAGTGGATTGGTACGAAAGGAACACGTTGTGCGAGGCGACTAGCTCACTAGCATCTCAAGGCAACGGAGAAGGCATCCAAGACGAGACTCGAAGCTTACTTCATCTCTCTAGGTGTTTTCTTTCCTTTCTTGTAATTCTTGTAGTTTTAATTGAATTGGATTTGTGTAAAGAATTCTCGGTTTAATGAATCTTTAGTTTCTTGTTTACTTGAATCGAATCCTTGTTGGTGTTTTTACTTGATCTTTTGCTTTTAATTACTGCCTTTTAGGAACAATTTATGCCCTTAATTCTCTTTTCGATTAAGTTTCTGCCTATTTAGATTAAGTTTCTGCTTAGAAAGTTAAAATTGTTTCTTTCATTGCGTAGATCTTGATTTCTAGTTTCGTGAACTTTTTGAATCGTTGAATTTCATGAAATATTCGAATTGATATGAGTCTTTGAAAATTGTCACTTAAACTAAAAACCTGCCGTTTCCAGGGACTATTTTTCAGAGACCTGATTGTAATTCGTTAATAACTTTTTATTCCGATGTCCAAATTGTTTGAAATTTTAGGATAAATTTGATAATATTCAGACCTATCTCTACACAAAATTTCATTAATTTTGGAAACTTCGAAATAATTATTTTAAAGATCTGAATTTTATTCATTATTTGACGCATATACTCCTCGTGGAACGAACTTGCATATTACTACTATACACATTAAATTCCAAACTTGTTGATTGAATTGGTTTTCAAATACAACGACATTTCAAATTAAAAGTGATCGAAAACCCGTTCATCAAATGGCGCCGCTGCCGGGGAGTAATGTTTAAGTCAAATTTTGAATCAAACTTGCAATCTCGAGTGATATTTTCAATAGAGTTGATATTTTTGGACTTGATATTTCACTAATTTCGAAAATTTTCTATTCTTGCAAGGTACACGGAGTAGAGCAAGATGAATCAAGAAAGACCAAGAACTTTTGGAGAATTGCTAACTCAAGAACAACCTCCAAGAAGATATCCAAAACACATGACGCTTAAAGAAATGATCAATCAAGATATCGACGAATGGGAAGAAAGAAAAGAAGAACGAAGGCTCGGTTTGCTCTCAAATTCCACCTCAAATCAATACGAAGAATCACACACCGAGACCCTTTATCAAAATCCCATCTACGAAGCTCTCCAATTCGAAAACGAATCCCCTTGGGGTTATGAGACACAATCCTATACCGAAACCACCAATAATTACTCAAACCCCATATACGAACCTTCTCAAAACGAACTCGAATCTCAACATGAATTTGATTACCAAGATCCACAATTCAATCCCAAAAAGAAGATCAAGACCAAGAATTAAAAAGAATGATGGAGGAAATGATGGCGATGATGGTATCTCTTAAACAAAAGCAAGAACAAGTTTATGAAGAAATCAAACAAGATTTTGAAGAAATCAAACAAGAAATCAAACAAGAGATAAGTGACATCTCGCACGAGATTAAAACCACCTCTCGACGACTCGGAAATATTCAATCCATCGTAAACGATCTAGATCAAAGAGTGATTTGTCTCGAGTTAGAATATTCAAACGAGGAGATTGTGGAGATTGAAGGTGACAAGAGTTCAAGTATGGGGGGATTCGATGAAAGCGTTGGAACGAGAACGACAATTGAAGAAGAAAAGGTGTCAATGGATTCAACTCTCCAAAAGACGGTTCAACTCACTCCAATCGATGAAAACAAGCAATTATCAACCGAGCAAGAAGAGAAAACTCAAATTCTCCAAGGTGAAAACATTCCTTTTATTATCAATTCTAAAATAATTAAGAACTATGATACTTCTAATGAAAGGAATGATCTTCTAATTATAGATATATCAAGAAAGAAGAATAAATTCGAAGTACTCACACCTCTTACAACCCCTCTCCAACAAAGGCCTTTAGAAGAAACGCTTGGAAAAATCCAAGATGAAATAAAGAAACTCTTCACGCCAAGTTCAACTTATGCTAAACGAAAAATACACATGGCAATTTCTCAAGTCTCCAATCTCTTAATGAGACTGCTCAAAGGCGGTCGTAAAGCCGCTAAAAGCATAAGCGCCTCATATAATCTCGAAATAGGTTAACTTTGGGTGTCTAGCCCAAAGACGTAAAAGAAAGGGCGCTAGTTGGGAGGCAACCCACGCACCAAAAAAATTCAGGTTTTATCTATCCATCTTTTTTCTATTTTAGTCGACATTTTTTTTTCGTATCTTTTCGCTTGAGGACAAGCTTGGAAATAAGTGTGGGGGGGATAATATTTGGATTTCCTTTGTATATATTCGCTTTTATTTTGCTTTTATGCTTTTATTTATTTTATGAAAATTGAAAATTTAAAAAAAAAAAAATTCTACCACCATTGTATATATCATATTTTAAATCAATTTTTCGTGATCATCCTCGATTTTTAAGCACTTAAATACTTGTTAAAGAAACGGTTTTTCTCCACGATCAAGTCTAAACAATCACACATCTTCTTAAAAAGAATTTTCACCATCCACTTAAAGAATATTCTTTTTCTCAAATGAATATTAAAGAAAACAATAAACGGTCTTTTATGAGACTAATTTGGGATTCAATCCCGTCTATAATAAGATTTGCTTAAAGAAGTATTTATTTTAAATGATTTTTATTATGATTTATGTAGCACACCATTTTTGAATAAGAACCCATTCTTAATTAAGAAATTCTAAAAAGTTTTATTCAACCATTTTTGGTAGTTTTTGCATTAATTTAAAAATTTGACAACTTACACTTAAGGATCCTAACCATTCATGGCGACTTATTTTCCAACCAAACGGAATTTTATTGCGCTTGCGATTTTTTCAAAAAAAAATTCGCAATGGAGTAAGCCGGGTATGAGCGAACCGTACTCATGATCGGTTCGAAACATTGTGAATTCACATTTTATATAAAAATAGTTCAATGAAAAAAGAAAGAAAAAATAAAGAAAAAAAAAAGAGAAAAAAAGGAAAAGAGAAAGAAAAAAAAAAAGAAAGAAAAGAAAAGAAAAAGAAAAGAAAAAGAAAAGAAAAATATAAAATATAAAATTTTTGAGCAAAATTTAAGGAAATTTGGTTGGATTTAAGGAGGACCCAAGTGCTTATGTACCGAATGGTTATAAAAGTGAATTACTTACATTTAAGGTCAACTTTTGCAAAAATGAAAAAATTGGTTCTATTAATACTTTTAAAAGATTTTTCCTCTTTAATTATGTGGTGTTACGTTCATTATGTGGTGTTTAACTATCTTTTTCGAGTGAAAATCATTTCTTAATAAATATCTTAAAAATTGGCAAAATCCTCATTATAGAAGTTTGATATTTTGTTCCTCTTGAAATAACATATGATTAAGAGAGTATAAATATTTCTTGTGAAATTCAAATTTATGAGATAGTGTGATTACGATTTCAACAAAACCTAACTTGTATTTTTTGTGCTTAAAATATATTTTATTTCGTTTTATTTTGTCGAGGACGACAAAAGCTAAGTGTGGGGGTATTTGATAAGAGGAAAATAAAGCACCTTTTTGATATCTAATTTAGGGATTTTAGCCCTTTCAAATCTCAACTTTGTGTATAAAATTGTTCATATTTGAGACTACAAGAATAATTCTTCACTAAGTGTGTTTTGTTGATAATTTCAGGTTTTTGGGCGAAAGTTTTTGACATTCCAACAGTGTAGCTGTCTTCCTCTCCTCGCGCCGATAAAATCGATATATTATACTGCCCATTTTGGTACACGTATGAAGAAGGAGGCAAGTAATCTACCACACAAAAGTCTACACCAAATTCTATACGAAAACCACTCACATTTTAACCACCATTCAGCCCACCTTCCTCACCTATAATCCCCAAACTACCCTCAATCCTCTCATCCAACTCTTGGCCAATGGGAGAGCTTCAAAGACACTATAAATAAGACCCCAAGGCCCTTGGGCAGGATTTGCTTCTCCCTCCCTCTCCCTCGCTCTTCGGAGCACTTTCACGCCCACTCTCTTTCTCTCCCCCTCTCTCCCTCTTAAGCAAGTCCAAGAACCTTCAAGAACACGCAAGAATTGCAAATTCGAACGATAATTCTCTAGGATCGAGCACCGAATAGAAGCTTACTTCATTCGGTGATTTGGTCTACACTTCGACGAAGATCGAGTTGTGTGGTTTGGGTTGGAGCTTTCTTCATCCGAATCCGCGCAAGCAAGAAAACGAGCTTACTCTACTTCGATTGGGAGCTTTCTTCCAATTGACATCTTGCAAATCTCGAGTTCACTCAACCGGTACGGAGCTTACTTCGATTGGCGAGTGGATTGGTACGAAAGGAACACGTTGTGCGAGGCGTCTAGCTCACTAGCATCTCAAGGCAACGGAGAAGGCATCCAAGACGAGACTCGAAGCTTACTTCATCTCTCTTGGTGTTTTCTTTCCTTTCTTGTAATTCTTGTAGTTTTAATTGAATTGGATTTGTGTAAAGAATTCTCGGTTTAATGAATCTTTAGTTTCTTGTTTACTTGAATCGAATCCTTGTTGGTGTTTTTACTTGATCTTTTGCTTTTAATTACTGCCTTTTAGGAAAAATTTATGCCCTTAATTCTCTTTTCGATTAAGTTTCTGCCTATTTAGATTAAGTTTCTGCTTAGAAAGTTAAAATTGTTTCTTTCATTGCGTAGATCTTGATTTCTAGTTTCGTGAACTTTTTGAATCGTTGAATTTCATGAAATATTCGAATTGATATGAGTCTTTGAAAATTGTCACTTAAACTAAAAACCTGCTGTTTCCAGGGACTATTTTTCAGAGACCTGATTGTAATTCGTTAATAACTTTTTATTCCGTTGTCCAAATTGTTTGAAATTTTAGGATAAATTTGATAATATTCAGACCTATCTCTACACAAAATTTCATTAATTTTGGAAACTTCGAAATAATTATTTTAAAGATCTGAATTTTATTTATTATTTGACACATATACTCCTCGTGGAACGTACTTGCATATTACTACTATACACATTAAATTCCAAACTTGTTGATTGAATTGGTTTTCAAATACAACGACATTTCAAATTAAAAGTGATCGAAAACCCGTTCATCAGTTAGTTGACTAGTTGTTAGTTAGTTAATGAGTTCAATAATTAGTTAGTTAATTAGTTAGTTAGTAAGTTAGTTAGTTTGTGGGTATGGACGAAGGTAGTTAGTTAGTTAGTTAATTAGTTAGTTAGTTGGTAAGTTAGTCAATATGTATGTAAGAAGGTAGTTTGTTAATTAGTTAATTAGCTAGTAGTTAGTTAGTTAGTTAGTTAATTAGTTAGTATGTAAGAAGGTTGTTAGTTAGATTGTTAGCTTGATAGTTACTTAATTAGTAAGTTAGTTAGTTGGTTAATCAGTTAGTTATTTAGTTAGTTACTTAGTTAGTTAGCTAGTAGTTAGTAGGTAGTGAGTGAGTAAGTTAATCAATATGTCTGTATAAAGGTAGTTAGTTTGTTAGTTACATAGTTAGTTAATTAGTTAGTTAATAAGTTGTATAGTTAGTTAGTTAGTCAGTTAGTTAGTTAGTTAGTTAGTTATCTTGTAGTTAGTTAGTTAGTTAGTTAGGTCATCAATTAGTTATTTAGTTAGTTAGTTAGTTAGTAGTTAGCTAGTTAGCCGGTTAGTTATTTATTTAGTTAGTTAGTTAGTTAGTTGGTGGATATGTAGGAAGGTAGTTAGTTAGTTAGTTAGTTAATAGGCATTTAAGAAGATAGTTAGTAAATTAGTAAGTTATTATGTTAGTTATCTGGTAGTTAGTTACTTAGTTAGTAGTTAGTTAACTATTTATTTATTTAGTTAGTTAGTTTGTTAGTTATCTAGTAGTAAATTAGTTAGATAGTTAGTTAGTTAGTTTGTGGGAAGGTAGTTTGTTAGGTAGTTAGTGGGTAGTTGTTAGTTAGTTAGTTAGTTAGTTAGTTAGTTAATAGGTGTATGTAGGAAGATAGTTATTTAGAAGTTTAGTTAGTTTGTTAATTAGTTAATTAGTTAGTTCGTTTGTTATTTTGTTATTTAGTTAGTTAGTTTGATTGTTTGTTAGTTAGTTATTTAGAAAGGTAGTTAGTTTGTTATTTAATAGGTATGTATGAAGGTAGTTTGTTACTAAGTTAGTTAATAAACTAGTTAGTTAGTTAGCTATTAGTTAGTTAGTTACTTAGTTAGTTAGTTAGTCAATTAGTTAGTTATTTAGTTAGTTTGTTAGTTTGTTAACTAGTAGTTAGTTAGTTAAATAGTTCATTAATTAGTTAGTTAATTAGTTAGTTAGTTAGTAAGTTAGTTAGTTAGTGGGTATGTACGAAGGTAGTTAGTTAATTTGTTAGTTAATTAGTTAATTAGTTAGTTAGTTAGTTAATTCTTTAGTTAATTCTTTAGTTAGTTAGTTAGTTTAGTTATTTAGTTAGTTATTTATTTATTTAGTTAGTTACTTTGTTAGTGGGTATGTAGGAAGGTAGTTAGTTAGTTAGTTAGTTAGTTAGTTAATATGTATGTAGGAAGATAGTTAGTTAGTTAATTAGTTAGTTATTTAGTTAGTTATCTAGTTGTTAGTTAATTAGTTAGTTCATTAATTATTTAGTTAATTAGTTAGTTATTCAGTTAGTTATCTAGTAGTTAGATAGTTAGTTAGTTAGTAGTTAGTTAGTTTGTTATTTAGTTAACTATTTAGTTATTTAGTTAGTTAGTTAGTTAGTTATCTAGTCGTTAGTTTGTTAGCAAGTTAGTTATTTAGTTTGTTAGATAGTTAGTTACTTAGTTAGTTAGTTAGTGGGATGGTAGTTTGTTAGTTAGTTAGTGGGTATGTAGGAAGGAAGGTAGTTAGTTAGTTAGTTAGTTAGTTAGTTAGTTAATAGGTGTATGTAGGAAGATAGTTATTTAGTTAGTTTGTTAATTGGTTAATTAGTTAGTTAGTTAGTTATTTAGTTATTTAGTTAGTTTGTTAGTTAATTTGTTAGTTAGTTAGTTAGAAAGGTAGATAGTTTGTAAGTTAATAGGTATGTATGAAGGTAGTTAGTAAGTAAGTTAGTTAGTTAGCTAGTAATTTGTTAGTTAGTTAATTAGTTAGTTATTTAGTTAGTTAGTTAGTTAGTTAGGTAGTTAGTTAGTTAGTAGACTAGTTGTTAGTTAGTTAATTAGTTCAATAATTAGTTAGTTAATTAGTTAGTTACTATGTTAGTTAGTTAGTGGGTATGGTCGCAGGTAGTTAGTTAGTTAGTTAATTTGTTAGTTAGTTGGTAAGTTAGTCAATATGTATGTAAGAAGGTAGTTAGCTAGTTAGTTAATTAGCTAGTAGTTAGTTAGTTAGTTAGTTAGTTAATTAGTTACTATGTAAGAAGGTTGTTAGTTAGATAGTTAGCTTGATAGTTACTTAATTAGTAAGTTAGTTAGTTGGTTAATCAGTTAGTTATTTAGTTAGTTACTTAGTTAGTTAGCTAGTAGTTAGTAGGTAGTGAGTGAGTAAGTTAATCAATATGTATGTATAAAGGTAGTTAGTTAGTTAGTTACATAGTTAGTTAATTAGTTAGTTAATAAGTTGTATAGTTAGTTAGTTAGTCAGTTAGTTAGTTAGTTAATTAGTTATCTTGTAGTTAGTTAGTTAGTTAGGTCATCAATTAGTTATTTAGTTAGTTAGTCAGTTAGTTAGTAGTTAGCTAGTTAGCCGGTTAGGTATTTATTTAGTTAGTTAGTTAGTTAGTTGGTGGATATGTAGGAAGGTAGTTAGTTAGTTAGTTAATAGGCATTTAAGAAGATAGTTAGTAAATTAGTAAGTTATTATGTTAGTTATCTGGTAGTTAGTTACTTAGTTAGTAGTTAGTTAACTATTTATTTATTTATTTAGTTAGTTTGTTAGTTATCTAGTAGTTAATTAGTTAGATAGTTAGTTAGTTAGTTTGTGGGAAGGTAGTTTGTTAGGTAGTTAGTGGGTAGTTGTTAGTTAGTTAGTAAGTTAGTTAGTTAGTTAGTTAATAGGTGTATGTAGGAAGATAGTTATTTAGATGTTTAGTTAGTTTGTTAATTAGTTAATTAGTTAGTTAGTTTGTTATTTTGTTATTTAGTTAGTTAGTTTGATTGTTTGTTAGTTAGTTATTTAGAAAGGTAGTTAGTTTGTTATTTAATAGGTATGTATGAAGGTAGTTTGTTACTAAGTTAGTTAGTAGACTAGTTAGTTAGTTAGCTATTAGTTAGTTAGTTACTTAGTTAGTCAGTTAGTCAATTAGTTAGTTATTTAGTTAGTTTGTTAGTTTGTTAACTAGTAGTTAGTTTGTTAAATAGTTCATTAATTAGTTAGTTAATTAGTTAGTTAGTTAGTAAGTTAGTTAGTTAGTGGGTATGTAGGAAGGTAGTTAGTTAATTTGTTAGTTAATTAGTTAATTAGTTAGTTAGTTAGTTAATTCTTTAGTTAGTTAGTTAGTTTAGTTATTTAGTTAGTTATTTATTTATTTAGTTAGTTACTTTGTTAGTGGGTATGTAGGAAGGTAGTTAGTTAGTTAGTTAGTTAGTTAATCTGTATGTAGGAATATAGTTAGTTAGTTAATTAGTTAGTTATTTAGTTAGTTATCTAGTTGTTAGTTAATTAGTTAGTTCATTAATTATTTAGTTAATTAGTTAGTTATTTAGTTAGTTATCTAGTAGTTAGTAAGTTAGTTATTAGTGGGTAGGTACGAATGTAGCTTGTCAGTTAGTTAATTTATTAGTTAATTGGTTAGTTAGTCAATATGTATGTAAGAAGGTAGTTAGTTAGTTAGTTTGTTAGTTAGTTAATTAGCTAGTAGTTAATTAGTTAGTTAGTTAGTTAGTTAATTAGTATGTAAAAAGGTTGTTAGTTAGTAAGTTAGTTAGTTAGTTAATCAGTTAGTTACTTAGTTAGTTAGCTAGTAGTTAGTTAGTTAGTGAGTTAGTCAGTTAATCAATATGTATGTATCAAGGTAGTTACTTAGTTAGCTAGATAGTTAGTTAATTAGTTAGTTAATTAGTTAGTTTGTTAATTAGTTAGTCAGTTAGTTATCTAGTAGTTAGTTAGTTAGTTAGTTAGTTTGTTAGTTAGTTACTTAACTAGTAGTTAGTTAGATAATTAGTTAATTAATTAGTTAGTTAATTAGTTAGTTAGTAAGTTAGTTAGTTACCTTCCTATATACCCACTAACTAACTAACTAACTACCTTCCCACTAACTAACTAACTAACTATCTAACTAACTATATAACTAACTTGCTAACTAACTAACTACTAGATAACTAACAAACTAACTAACTAAATAACTAAATAGATAACTAAATAACTAACTAACTAACTGACTAACTAACTAACTTACTACTAGCTAGCTGACAAAATAACTAACTAACTAACTACTATATTACTAACATAATAACTAACTAATTTACTAACTAACTATCTTCTTAAATACCTATTAACTAACTAACTAACTAACTACCTTCGTACATACCCACCAACTAACTAACTAACTAAATAAATAAGTACTTAACCAGCTAACTACTAGCTAACTACTAACTAACTAACTAACTAAATAACTAGTTGATGACCTAACTAACTAACTAGCTACTAGATAACTAACTAACTAACTAACTGACTAACTAACTAATTAACTAACTAATTAACTAACTAATTAACTAACAATCTAACTAACTAACTAACTACCTTGATACATACATATTGATTAACTAATTAACTCACTAACATAATAACTAACTAACTAACTACTAGATAACTAACATAATAACTAACTAATTTACTAACTAACTATCTTCTTAAATACCTATTAACTAACTAACTAACTAACTAACTAACTAACTAACTACCTTCCAACATACCCACCAACGAACTAACTAAGTAAATAAATAAATAGCTAACCAGCTAACTACTAGCTAATTACTAACTAACTAACTAACTAAATAACTAATTGATGACCTAACTAACTAACTAACAACTAGATAACTAACTAACTAACTGACAAATTAACCGACTAACTAACTAATTAACTAACTAATTAACTAACTATCTGACTAACTAACTAACTACCTTGATACATACATATTGATTAACTAACTCACTAACTAACTAACTCACTAACTAACTAACTACTAGCTAACTAACTAAGTATCTAACTAAATAACTAACTGATTAACTAACTAACTAACTAACTAACTAACTAACTAACAACCTTCTTACATACTAACTGACTAACTAACTAACTAACTAACTAACTAACTACAAGCTAATTAACTAACTAACTAACTAACTAACTAACTACATTCTTACATACATATTGACTAACTAACCAATTAACTAACTACCTTCGTACCTACCCACTAACTAACTAACTTACTAGCTAACTAATTAACAAACTAATTAATTAACTGACTAACTAACTAACAGATTACTAGCTAACTAACTAACTTACTAACTACCTAACAAATTAATGACTAAATAACTATTAACTAACTAACTTACTAACTAACTACCTTCATACATACCTGTTAACTAACAAACTAACTACCTTTCAAACTAACAAACTACCTAACTAAATAACTAACTAACAAACTAATTAACTAATTAACAAACTAACTAATTAACTAAATAACTATCTTCATACATACACCTATTAACTAACTAACTAACTTACTAACTAACTACCTTCCTACATACAAACTAACTATCTAACAAACTACCTTCCCACTAACTAACTAACTAACTATCTAACTAACTAAATAACTAACTAGCTAACTAACTAACTACAAGATAACTAACAAACTCACTAACTTTATAACTAAATTGTTAACTAAATAACTAACTTACTAACTACTAGCTAACTACCTAACTAAATACTAGCTAGCTGACAATATAAGTAAGTAACTAACTACTAGATAAGTAACATAATAACTAACTAATTTACTGACTAACTATCTTCTTAAATACCTATTAACTAACTAACTAACAAACTACCTACCTACATACCCACCAACTAACTACCTACCTACATACCCACCAACTAACTAACTAAGTAAATAAATAAAAAAATAAAAAAATAACAAGCTAACTACAAGCTAACTAACTACCTAACTAACTAAATAACTAATTGATGACCAAACTAACAAACTAACTACTAGATAACTAACTGACTAACAAACAAACTAACTAACTAATTAATGAACTCACGAATTAACTAACTATCTAGCTAACTAACTAACTAGCTTAATACATATATATTGATTAACTAACTAAGTCACTAACTAACTAACTACTAGCTAATTAACTAACTAACTAACAAACACTACTACAAAAAATGCTATTAGGGACAAACGTGTTTAGTCCCTAAAACCCCTTCTGGAGTCGCTGTAGATCTTTAGGGACTATATTTAGTCGTTATGACTTTGTCATAACAGGACCGACGCAGCAAATCAGGGTGACAAAAGTTTTTTTGCATTTAGTCCCTATAAGGCACCTTTCTTGGGACAAAATTAATTTCCAATTTTTTCCTCCGTTTTCTGGAGTGGTCCCTGAAGATGAACTTTCAGTGTTAAGTTATGGTCGTGGAAAATGTTCTTTATGAGACTAAATGTGGTTCCCAATTATTGTTGTTCTGTGACTAGACTTTGTTTCTGAATATTTATTTTATGGTACAAATGTTTGCTTCTGAAGATATATTCTATTTAGTTAAATTTTGTCCTTGTTATGGTGTTTTTGTGACTAGCTGTTGTCTCCAAATATGATATTATTGTGACAAATGTTAGTCCTTGAATGTTCTCTTTCGTGAATGATATTGGTGTTTGAATGGTTCTTTCTGGGACTAAATTTAATTCCTGAATATTGTACTACTGTGACGAGACTCTTTTAGTCCCTTAAAACAACATATATTATATTATTAATTAATAAAATATGAAAATAAAATTTTCGCCATTTAAATAAAACAAAAATATTTCCAGATACAGATTATCGTTTAATGTTAACGACACTAACTAAAGTACTACAAAAATAACATACATGTAATGTCTTCATAAAACAAAAGAAAAAAAACAATATTAAATTATCATCTTGCATCATCTTCTTCTTCATTAGGATCTTCTTCTCTATTCAAAAGCCCGATTTCGGTAAGTTCCTCTTGATAGTTTATACCCGTACAATAATCTTGTTGATATGCTTCATCGCCGACTAAGTCGTCCTCTTCAATTGAAGTATCGTCAACAGAATTAAGCAAAGACGGATAAAAAAAAATGACGTTGATGTGCCTTTTGCACCACTCGCCAATCCCCTCCCAACTTCGAGCAACCACTTGAGATTCCCATACTAACCAGGATCAATGTCCTCGATATCATGATAAGTATCTTTCAAATAACGCCTTCCAGCCTGAAAATTGAAATAAAGAAACCAAATTATTTGTAAAATTATATATAACAAACAAATAAATTCACTTATATTGGTCATCTTCTTCCTGATAAAGCAAAATGCGGAATCCACACACGAAAAAATGCCTACACAATCACGAAATGACAAAAAAGAGAAGAAATTATAATATATTTATTATCACAATTTTTGAAGTCATTATGTACATCAGATAAAACTAATAACTTAGAATATATTTATTAACGCATTTGACAGCTTCTAGATTGTGATAATATCAAATATACTAACTTAGTGAAATATCAAAAATATCAAAAATACCTAACTAAAACAGAAAAAATAAAAAATAACTCCAGCAACATTGTAATGAAATAATAATTATTAAAAAAAGGGAGAAGGAATTAAGATGGTACCCTTAAGTCTCGATAAGCGGCATGTAATTGAGGATACTGTTCCGCTGGTTCCTTCTTGCTGGTTGTAATTAACACAAAAATAAATCATGTACATTTGAAAAGGATTATTTTATAAATATCATAAATAAGGGAGTATTGTTAAAATTTCCAAAAAAAATTGTACCTGTCTGTTGTTAGCTCTCTTCCCAAGCAATTCTTCTCGCAAGGTCCTTTTGGAAAAATGCCTTGAACGCACTTCAAGCAAGTACATGCAACTCGTCATCGTACTGGACCCTTTGTCATCGTACTGTTGTACCAAAAAACATCACTAGAGCCTTGAAGAAGTTCTGATTTGTATCAATTCGATGCCTCATGTTCTTCTATTGGCTCCTCAAACACAAATAACTACAAAAATTTATAAATAAACAAATTGCACATAATACTGAATTTTTGTGACAAGAATTTAAGATGCAGATTAGGATGATACTGAATTTGAGAAAATACTTAGGGTTTTGCGCCACAAATTAGATTGAAATCATCGGATTGAGCTTGAAACCCTAGGAGCGTAATCGCCACTATGCATCCACTCGGAAATTTCTCAACACAACATAGTGGCCTGTTTCACCTTGATAATGAATATAAGGAAGGATTCGAAGACAAGCGATTCAAGGTGAATGGTTTCAAGTACCTGCAAAAATGATAAATTAGTTACATGTACCTGCAAAAATAATTGAGGATTTACAAAATCTGAAGATGGTTTCAAAGCTGAATTTCAGCGAATACCTTCGATGTAGGAATGCAAGAAGGTAAAAAAAAGTACCCAATAACGAGGAAAATCCCAAATCAGCCCCAAAGTTAAAAAAAGAATAGTGGAGTTAGGATATGCCTGGAGAGAATGGATGGTCTATTCTCAAATCAGACCCAAAATCCCAAATCACCTTCTTTTCGGGAACGACAGTAGGAGAAGGGATGGCCTATTCGCAAGAGGGCATGCCTGACCCACTGTGCATTTGTGTCGCGACTGAATATAGAAGGGGTATTAGGTAAGATCTGCATCAATAAAAGTCCAATGAACCCCAAAATGTTGAAAAAAAAAAAAAAAAAAAGTGGATTTAGTTCGTTAGTTAGTTAGTTAGTTATTTAGTTAGTTAGTTAACTAGTTAGTTATTTAGTAAGTTAGTTAGTTAATAAGTACGTAGGAAGATAGTTAGTTAGTAAATTAGTTAGTTATCTAGTAGTTAGTTAGTTAGTTAGTTAGTTAGTTATTTAGATATTTATCTAGTAGTTAGTTAATTAGTTAGTTAGTTAGTTAGTTAGTTCGTTAATTAGTTAGTTAGTTAGTTAGTTAGTTAGTTAGTTAGTTAGTATGTACATAAGAAGGCAGTTAGTAAGATAGTTAGTTAGTTAGTTTGATAGTTAGTTAATTAGTTAGTTAGTTAATTAGTTAGTTAGGTGGTATGTAGGATTGTAGTTAGTTAGTTTGTTAGTTAGTCAATTAGTTAGTTAGTTAGTAAGTTAATACGTATATAGGAAGACAGCTAGTTAGTTAGTTAGTTAGTTAGATATATACTAGTTAAAAGGTATGTAGGTAGTTAGTTAGTTTGTTTGTTAGATACTAGTTAATTAGTTATTTAGTTAGATACTAGTTAATTAGTTAGTTAGTTAGTTTGTTTGTTAGTGAGTTTGTAGGAAGGTAGTTAGTTAATTAGTAGGTAGTTAGCAATTTAGTTAGTTTATAGGTATGTATGAAGGTAGTTAGTTAGTTAGTTAGTTAATTAGTTCGTTATTTAGTCAGTTTGTTTGTTAGTTAGCTAGTAGTTAGTCAGTTAGTAAGTTAGTTAGTTAGTTAGCTAGTAGTTAGTTAGTTAGTTAGTTGGCTAGTTAGTTAGTTAGTTAGTTAGATAGCTACCTAGTTGTTAGTTAGTTAGTTAGTTAGTTAATTAATAGGTATGTAGGAAGGTAGTTAGTTAATTAGCTAGTTAGTTAGTTAGCTAGTACTTAGATAGTTAGTTAGTAAGTAAGTTAGTAAGTTAATTAGTTAGTTAGTTAGTTACTTAGTTAGTTAGTTAGTTAGTTAAATAGTTAGTTATTTAGTTAGTTAATTTGTTAGTTCCTTAGTAGTTAGTTAGTTAGCTAGTTAGTTATTTAGTTAGTTAGATAGTTAGTTAGTTAGTTAGTTAGTAGGAAGGTAGTTAGTTAGTTAGTGGGTATGTAGTTAGTTAGTTAGTTAGTTAGTTAGTTAATTAGTAATTAGTTAGTTAATAGGTATGTAGGAAGATTGTTACTTAGTTAGTTAGTTAGTTAGTTTGCTAATTAGTTAATTAGTTAGTTAGTTAGTTATTTAGTTATTTAGTTAGTTACTTTGTTAGTTAGTTAGTTAGAAAGTTTGTTAGTTAGTTAGTTAATAGGGATGTATGAAGGTAGTTAGTTAGTAAGTTAGATAGTTAACTAGTTAGTTAGTTAGCTAGTAGTTAGTTAGTTAGTTAAATAGTTAGTTATTTAGTTAGTTAACTAGTAGTTAGTCAGTTAGTTAGTTAGTTAATTAGTTCGTTATTTAGTCTGCTTGTTTGGTAGTTAGCTAGTAGTTAGTTAGTTAGTTAGTTAGTTAGTTAGTTAGAGCTAGTAGTTAGTTAGTTAGTTAATTGGCTAAGTTAGCTAGCTAGCTAGTAGTTAGTTAGTTAGTTAGTTAGTTAGTTAATAGGTATGTAGGAAGGTAGTTAGTTAGTTAGCTAGTTAGTTAGTTAGTTAGTTCTCTAGTTGTTAGTTAGTTAGCTAGTTGGTTACTTAGTTAGTTAGATAGTTAGTTAGTTAGTTAGTTAGTTAGTGGGAAGGTAGTTAGTTAGTTAGTGGGTAAGTAGGAAGGTAGTTAGTTAGTTAGTTAGTTAGTTAGTTAGTTAATAGGTATGTAGGAAGATAGTTATTTATTTAGTTAGTTAGTTTGTTAATTAGTTAGTTAGTTAGTTAGTTAGTTATTTAGTTAGTTAGTTAGTTAGTTAGTTATTTAGTTATTTAGTTAGTTAGTTAGTTAGTTAGGTAGTTAGTTAGTTAGAAAGGTAGTTAGTTAGTTAGTTAATAGGTATGTATGAAGGTAGGTTGGTAGTAAGTTAGAAAGTTAATAAGTTAGGTAGTTAGTAAATTACTTAGTTTGCTAGTAGTTTGTTAGTTAGTTAGTTAGTTAATAAGTTAGTTTTTTCGTTAGTTAACTAGTTAGTCAGTTAACTAGTAGCTAGTTCATAAATTAGTTAATTAATTAGTTAGTTAATTAGTTAGTTAGTATGTTAGTTAGTTAGTGGGTATGTACGAAGGTAGCTAGTTAGTTAGTTAGTTAATTAGTTAGTAAGTTTGTTAGTTAATTAGTTAGTTACTTATTTAGTTAGTTAGTTAGTTAAATAGCTAGTAGTTATTTAGTTTAGTTAGTGGGTATGTAGGAAGGTAGTTAGTAAGTTAGTTAGTTAGTTAGTTAGTTAGTATGTATGTAGGAAGATAGTTAGTCAGTTAATTAGCTAGTTATTTAGTCAGTTAGTTACTTAGTTAGTTAGTTATTTATTTATTTATTAAGTTAACTAGTTGTTAGTTAGTTAGTTAGTTAGTTAATTAATTAGTTAGCTAGTTAGTTAGTGAATATGTATGTTAGAAGGTAGGTAGTTAGTTAGTTAGTTAATTAGCCAGTAGTTAGTTAGTTAGTTAGTTAGTATGTAAGATGATTGTCAGTTAGTTAGTTAGTTAGTTAGATTGTTAGTTAATTAGTTAGTCAGTTAGTTAATCAGTTAGTTATTTAGTTAGTTACTTAGTTTGGTAGCTAGTAGTTAGTTAGTGAGTGAGTTAGTTAGTTAATCAATATGTATGTATCATGGTAGTTAGTTAGTTTGTTAGATAGTTAGTTAGTTAGTTAGTTTGTTAGATAGTTAGTTAGTTAGTTAGTTAGGTCATCAGTTAGTTAGTTATTTAGTAAGTTAGTTTGTTAGCTAGTAGTGTGAAGGTTAGTTATTCATTTAGTTAGTTAGTTAGTTACTTGGTGGGTATGTAGGAAGGTAGTTAGTTAGTTAGTTAATTGGTATTTAAGAAGATAGCTAGTTAGTAAATTAGTTAGATACTATGTTAGTTATCTAGTAATAAGTTTGTTTGTTATTTTGTTAGCTAGCTAGTAGTTAGTTATTTAGTTAGTTATTTAGTTAGTAAGTCAGTTAGTTATCTAGTAATTAGTAAGTTAGTTAGTTGGTTAATCAGTTAGTTCTTTAGTTAGTTACTTAGTTAGTTAGCTAGTAGTTAGTTAGTTAGTGAGTTAGTTAGTTAATCAATATGTATGTATCAAGGTAGTTAGTTAGTTAGTTAGATAGTCAGTTAATGAGTTGGTTAACTAGTTTGTTAGTTAGTTAGTTAGTTAGTCAGTTAGTTAGTTATCTAGTAGTTAGTTAGTTAGTTAGGTCATCAATTAGTTATTTAGTTAGTTAGTTAGTTAGTAGTTAGCTAGTAGTTAGTTGGTTAGTTATTTATTTAGTTAGTTAGTTGGCGTGTATGTAGGAGGGTAGTTAGTAAGTTAGTTAGATAATAAGTATTTAAGAAGATAGTTAGGTAGTAAATTAGTTTGTTATTATGTTAGTTATCTAGTATTAGTTAGTTAGTTATTTTGTCAGCTAGCTAGTAGTTAGTTAGTTAGTAGTTAGTTAGTTAGTTATTTAGTTAACTATTTAGTTATTTTGTTAGCTAGTTTGTTAGTTATTTAGTAGTTAGTTAGTTAGCTAGTTAGTTATTTAGTAAGTTAGATAGTTAACTAACTAACTAACTAACTAACTAACAAATGAACTAACTACTAGATAAATAACTAAATAACTAACTGACTTACTAACTAACTAACAAACTACTTGATAACTAACTAAATAACTAACTAATTTACTATATATCTATCTTCCTACGTACTTATTAACTAACTCACTCACTAAATAACTAACTAGTTAACTAACTAAATAACTAACAAACTAACTAACTACTAGTTAACTAACTAAATAACTAACTAACAAATAACTGACAAACAAAGTAACTAACTACTAGATATCTATCTAAATATTTAACTAATTAACTAACTAACTATCTTCCTACATGCTAACTAACTAACTAACTAACTACATTCCTGCATACCCATACTAACTAGCTACCTAAATAAATTATTAGCTAACTACTGCCTAACAAACTAACTAACTAACTAAATAACTAACTAGTTAATTAACTGACTAACTAACTAACCAACTACCTGATAACTAACTAACTAACTAACTAACTAACTATTTAACTAACTAACTAACTAACTAACTACATTCTTACATACATATTGACAAACTAACTAACCAACAAACTAATTAACTAACTAACTAACTAACTTACCAACTAACTAACTAACTAACTAACTAACTACTAGCTAACTGAATATATAAGTAACTAACTAAGTAACTAACTAACTAACTAACTAACTAACTAACTACCTACCTTCCTACATACCCACTAACTAAGTAACTAAATAAATAACACACTAAATAACTACTAGCTATATAACTAACTAACTAACTAACTAACTAAATAACTAACTAATTAACTAACTAACTAACTAACGAAATAACAAATTAACTAACTAACTATCTACCTTCGTACATACCCACTAACTAACTAACTTACTAACTAACTAATTAACTAACTAATTAATTAACTAATTAACTAACTAACCACTAGTTAACTAACTAACTAACTAAATAACTAACTAACTAATAACTAATCAACTAACGAACTACTAGCTAACTAACTAACTAGTTAACTAACTAACTTACTAACTAACTACCTTCATACATACCTATCAACTAACAAACTAACTACCTTTCAAACTAACTAACTAACAAATAACTAACAAACTAAGTTACTTACTACTATATATCTATCTAAATAGTTAACTAATTAACTAATTAACTATTTTCCTACATACTAACTAACTAACTAACTAACTACATTCCTGTATACCCATACTAACTAACTAACTAATTACAAGATAACTAACATAATAACTGACTAATTTACTAACTAACTATCTTCTTAAATCCATATTAACTAACTACCTACCTACCTACCTACCTTCCTACATACCCACCAACTAACTAACCAACCAAATAAATAACTAACCAGCTAACTACAAGCTAACTAACTCACTAACTAACTAACTAACTAACTAACTAACTAACTAACTATTGACCTAACTAACTAACTAACTACTAGATAACTAACTAACTATCTGACTAACTAACTAATTAACTAATTAACTAACAAACAAATTAACTAACTATCTAACTAACAAACTAACTACCTACCTTGATATATATATATTGATTAACTAACTAACTCACTAACTAAGTAACTACTAGCTAACTAACTAACTAACTAACTACATAACTAACATATTAACTAACTAACTAACTAACTAACTAATTAACTAACTATCTAACTAACTACCTAACTAACAACCTTCTTACATACTTACTAACTAACTAACAACTACCTACTAGCTAATTGACTAACTAACTAACTTACTAACTAAGTAACTAAGTAACTAACTACCTAACTAAATAACTAACTAACTTACTAACTAACTAACTACTAGCTAACTGAACAAATAACTAACTAACTAACTACTAGATTACTAACTAAATAACTAACTAATTAACTAACTAACTATCTTCCTACAGACATATTAACTAACTTACTAACTAACTTACTAACTACCTCCCTTCATACTCACTAACTAAGTAACTAACTAGATAAATAAATAACTAACTAAATAACTACTAGCTATTTAACTAACTAACTAACTAGCTACCTTCGTACATACCCACTAACTATCTAACTTACTAACTAACTAATTAACTAACTAATTAATGAACTAATTAACTAACTGACTAACTAACTAAATAACTATATAACTAACTAATTAACTAACTAACTAACTAACTAACTAACAAACTACTAGCTAACTAACTAACTAGTTAACTAACTAGTTAACTAACTAACTTACTAACAAACTACCTTCATACATACCTATTAACAAACATACTAACTACCTTTCTTACTAACTAACTAACTAACAAACTAACAAACTAACTAACAAACTAACTAACTACCTTCCTACATACCCACCCACTAACTAACTAACTACCTTACCGCTAACTTACTAACGAACTACCTTTCTAACTAAATAACTAACTAGCTAACTAACTAACTACTAGCTAGATAACTAACTAACTAACTAACTAAATAACTAACTAACTTACAAACTACTAGCTAGCTGACAAAATAACTAACTAACAAATCAATTGATAACTAACATAATAATTAACTAATTTACTAACTAACTATCTTCTTAAATACCTATTAACTAACTAACTAACTAACTACATTCCCACATATCCACCAACTAACTAACTAACTAACTAAATAAATAAATAAATAACCAATCTAACTACTAGCTAACTAACTAAATAACTACCTAAATAACTAACTGATGACCTAACTAACTAACTACTAGATAACTAACTAACTAACTGACTGACTAACTAACTAACTAATTCACTAATTAACTAACTAACTAACAAACAAACTAACTACTAGATAACTAACTAAATAATTAACTAATTAACTAACTAACTATCTTCCAACATACCCACTAACTAAGTAACTAACTAAATAAATAAATAACTAACTTAATAACTACAAGCTATTTCACTAACTAACTGACTAAAGAATTAACTAACTAATAAATTAACTAACTAACTAACTAACTAATTAACTAATTAACTAACAAATTAGCTAACTAACTAGCTACCTTCGTACATACCTACTAACTAACTAACTTACTAACTAATTAACTAACTAATTAATTAACTAATTAACTAACTAACTAACTACTAGTTAACTAACTAACTAACTAACTAAATAACTAACTAATTAACTAACTAACTAACTAACTAACTAACTAACTACTAGCTAACTAACTAACTAGTTAACTAACTAACATACTAACTAACTACCATCATACATTCCTATTAACTAACAAACTAACTAAATTTCTAACTAACTAACTAACAAACTAACTAACTAACTGACTAAATAACTAAATAACTAACAAACTAATTAACTAATTAACAAACTAACTGAATAACTATCATCCTACATACACCTATTAACTAACTAACTAACTAACAAACTAACTAACTACCTTCCTATATACCCACTAACTAACTAACAAACTACCTTCCCAATAACTAACTAACTAACTATCTAACTAACTATATAACTAACTTGCTAACTAAGTAACTACTAGATAACTAACAAACTAACTAACTAAATAACTAAATAGTTTACTAAATAACTAACTAACTAACTAACTACTAGCTTGTAATAAATATTAAAAATAGGGTTTTAATATTTGTTTTTATTCTTTGTAAAATATTTCGAAATCAAATTTCAATTCATATATTTTAATTCTTTCGAAGTTCAAAAATATGGATTTTAATATTTCAGAATTTCGCAAGGGTATTATGGTAATATAATTTTTGGTATCATTGAAATACATATTTTATTGGGGCTCTTTGAACAAATTATGGAGACTTATAAAAAGATTATCAAAGTATTTTAATATAGTAATTGGGGTTTTGAAAATTTATATTTATGTTAGATATTTTGAAGTTTGTAAATATTGAAACTTTGAGGGTTATTTGGGTAATTGTTTTAAACATATCATAGAATTATGGAAACTCATAAATATGTAGACCATGAAGGGTATATTTGGAAAACTATCATTTTCTTTCCTTTTGATTGGGCCGCACCATCCCAATTCACGTGAAGGTGGATATGTATTGTATGCCGCATATACACTCTCCTCTCTCCCTTTTGAAGCAAAATAAATTATTTGTTGAGGTTATATTTGAATAAGTAAAAATATCTCATTTTGTTATTGGGCCTCATCATTGATAAGTAAAATATATAAAGGTTGGGGTCATGTATGAAATGCTCCACATCCTTCCATTTTGTTAGTTCCATTGAGTCTCTTCCATTATTTCACTTGGGGCTCATTTCGCCAGAAAGAAAAATAAGAGGAGAGAAAAAGATAGATTAATATAAATCAAATGTTTCATGAAGTGATGAAGTCCAATAGTGCCAGAGAGGAATTTAGTTTGAGTTAATTCATTCGAGTTTCAAGTTCTCGCTATTTATCGGTCGATATTGGTTTTCGATTTCGAAGCTAGGTTTTCGATTCCATATGCCGTCGATCGAGTTCGATCCATCTGTGAGTGCTACTTTCACTCTTTTAATAATAATTTCAGTCTTTTCGTATTAATTTCAGAAATTTTAGATATTTTGGTTACTTTCGTTAAAAACGAGTTTTGTTCCAAAAACCGTGCTAAGATATGAATTTAGAAATTATTGTGTTTATGATATCGTGATATTTCGAGAAACTGATTTTTGAATATAATTATGATAAATTATGATATTAATGATATATATAAAATTATGATTTCGAATTAGAGGATTTGATAAATAAAATGAATTTGGATAATGATTTTGAATTATGATTCGAATTTGATATTAGTGATATATTTGGAATTGATTTTGAATAATAGGTACGACGATTTATGATATTAAATGATTTGTGAAATTGTGATTTTGAATTTGGATATTCATTCCAATATAGAAAGTATATTTCGAATTTATTTTCAGAAATGATTTGCGCTAAAAAGCGTGTCTCGTTTATGAAAGTTATTTAGTAAATTATATGGTTATAATATTTTATTATTAGAAAGATTTTATTTGGATAAAACGTAAACAAGATTTATGAGTTTTAAAAAGGGTCTCCGAGAGACTCTATATATATGTAGAATTTTATTTGGATAAAACGTAAGCCGGGCTTACGGTTTTGAAAGAGGGTCCTATGTGTACATACGCGGCTCCTCCGATATGTTTTAGTTTGATAGGTGTAGTGTCGCGTGACCCCGTGGCGCTCTATGGAGGGAATTGCGTAGCAAACTTGATGTAGTGCAAAGTCCCGACCCATGAGGGGTCTGGCTGTGGGGCATGGATATCCGTCGTCATCTCATTTTTGTAGGGAATTCGCGCTTCCCGAGCTTTATGTTATGTTCCAGCCCGTTTGTGACTCGCTATCCACTTGGGGTTGGCACTTCGGTCGAGTGTTATTTGCGTCCTCACCCCGGATAAAAGTATTAGTACGTATATGATTAGATACGAAGGTAATCGATTTGATTTCGATTTCGAGTTTGAAAAACCGGGGCAAGTATTTTGAGATATATTTCGAAAAAGATACGCTCTGAAGTTATACGATATTATTTTATGAACTTATTTGAGAAGTACTTATTTTAGTTACGACTATTTTTAACGAGGTATTTAGAAAACTTATGATTTGAAGTTATACCAGAATATTTTTATGAACTTATTTGAAAAGTATTTTGATAAGGAAAATTGGGTGTCACGCGAGACGCTTGTCTTGACTTAGCAGATTTGTGATATGTGTGTGTATGTGTGTCGAATTCGGGGTCGTGTCGACCCGTTTCGTATGTGATATGTGTATGTGTGAGTTGTGATTATGTGAATTGCGTGGCATCCAGATTTCGATTTGATGGACAAATAATAAAGATATTTTAGTAAATATTCTAAACTAGTTTTTAAATGGCACTCACTTAGTCACTTCCGTGACTAATCATTTCGATTTACATATTTTTAGTTCAGGTATCGAAGGTCTAATATCGGGAGTTGTGGGTCCCTCGAGAGTAAGAAAGCCGACGATATCGAGTTTCGTATATATATATTTTATGTTTCCGCAATAGTTTTGTATTATTATTTTAATTCCGTAATATATGTATATGTATGTATTGTCATTGTTTTCGAATCAGTTTTATATCTTGTTTTGTGATGTTTTCATATAAGAGCCTGTGGTATACGAGTTGTATACTGGCAGGTTGCCGCACCCTTTTCCATATTTTATATTTTTGGGGTGTGACATAGCTAGCTGACCAAATAACTAACTAACTAACTACTACATAAGTAACATAATAACTAACTAATTTACTAACAAACTATCTTCTTAAAAACCTATTAACGAACTAACTAACTACCTACCTTCCAACATACCCACCAACCAACTAACTAACTAAATAAATAAATAGCTAACCAGCTAACTACTAGCTAACTACTAACTAACAAACTAACTAATTGATGACCTAACTAACTAACTAGCTACTAGATAACTAACTAACTAACTGACTAACTAACTAATTAACTAACTAATTAACTAACTATCTAACTAACTAACTAACTAACAACCTTGATACATACATATTGATTAACTAACTAACTCACTAACATAATAACTAACTAACTAACTACTAGATAACTAACATAATGACTAACTAATTTCTAACAAACTATCTTCTTAAATACCTATTTACTAACTAACTAACTACCTACCTTCCTACATACCCACCAACTAACTAACTAACTAAATAAATAAATAGCTAACCATCTAACTACTAGCTAACTACTAACTAACTAACTAACTAACTAAATAACTAACTGATGACCTAACTAACTAACTAACTACTAGATAACTAACTAACTAACTGACTAATTAACTAACTAACTAACTAATTAACTAACTAATTAACTAACTATCTAACTAACTAACTAACTACCTTGATACATACGTATTGATTAACTAACTCACTAACTAACTAACTCACTAACTAACTAACTACTAGCTAACTAACTAAGTATCTAACTAAATAACTAACTTACTAATCAGCTAACTGTCAAACTAACTAACTAACTAACTAACAACCTTCTAACTAACTAACTAACTAACTAACTATCTAAAAGCTAATTAACTAACTAACTAACTAACTAACTTACTAACTAACTAATTAACTAACTAGCTACTTTCGTACACACCCACTAACTCACTAACTTACTAACTAACTAATTAACTAACTAATTAATTAAATAATTATCTAACTAACTACTACTTAAATAACTAACCAACTAACTAACTAAATAACTAACTAACTAATTAACTGACAAACTAGCAAACAAGTTAACTAACTTACTAACTGACTACCTTCATACATACCTATTAACTAACTAACTAACTGACTAACTAACTGACTAACTAACTACCTTCTTACATACATATAGACTAACTAACTAACTAACTAACTTACTAACTAACTAACTAACTAACTAACTAACTACTAGCTAACTAACTAACTAACTAACTAACAAACTAAATAGCTAACTGATGACCTAACTAACTAACTAACTAACTACTAGATAACTAACTAACTAACTGACTAACTAACTAACTAACTAATTAACTAACTAACTAATTAACTAACTACCTTGATACATACATATTGATTAACTAACTAACTCACTAACTACCTAACTACTAGCTAACTAACTAACTAACTAACTAAATAACTGAATGATTAACTAACCAACTAATTAACTATATATCTATCTAACTCACTAACTAACAACCTTCTTACATACTAACTAACTAACTAACTAACTAACTACTAGCTAATTAACTAACTAACTAACTACATTCTTACATACATATTGACTAACTAACTAACTAATTAACCAATTAACTAACTAACTAACTAACTAATTTACTAACTAACTAACTAACTAACTAACGACTAGCTAACTAAGTAAATAACTAACTAACTAACTAACTAACTAACTACTAGATAACAAACTAAATAACTAACTAACTAACTAACTAACTATATTCCTAATTACATATTAACTAACTAACTAACTAACTAACTAACTAACTTACTAACTACCTTCCTACATACCCACTGACTATCTAACTAACTAACTAACTACCTTGATACATACATATTGATTAACTAACTAACTCACTAACTATCTACTAGCTAACTAACTAAGTAACTAACTAAATAACTAACTCATTAACAAACTAACTAACTAATGAACTAATTATCTAACTAACTAAATAACTAACAACCTTCTTACATACTAAATAACTAAATAAATAAATAAATACCTAACTAATTAACTAACTAACTAACTATCTAAATAACTAACTAACTAACAAATTAACTACCTAGCTAACTACCTTCGTACAAACCCACTAACTAACTAACTTACTAACTAACTAATTAACTAACTAACTACTAGTTAACTAACTAACTAACTAACTAACTAACTAACCAACTAAATAACTTACTAATTAACTAACTAACTTACAAATTACTAGCTAACTAACTAACTAGTTAACTATCAACTTACTAACTAACTACCTTCATACATACCTAAGAAGTAACTAACTATCTAACTAAGTATGAAGGCAGTTAGTTAGTTTGTTAGTTAGTTAGTTAGTTAATATGTATCTATGAAGGTAGTTAGTTGATGTGAGGGAAATAGAGCACGATTTAAGAATCTTATTTAGGGATTTTAGCCCTTGTGGAACTATATTCTATGCTTTTATAATACATATTTCAAACATCATGAATATTTCTACACTAATGTGTTCTTTCGCCATTAGGAAATAGAGGGCTAACTTGCAAATTTGGTCAGCACCAGTGCCTCCGGAACACTGAAGACAGTCAAAATGATATATCATACCGATACATTCGTTAAAAGATCAAGGCGGGAAAGGTAAAAACAAAAGAAGCATATCACCAAAGCGTTGCAACGCAGACCCTTACCGGTGCAGCGGACAGGGGCAACAATCCACAGACCCAGCATTGGCCACAATGGCGAAATTGACAGCCCAACCACAGCCCGCAGCCCACAGCTCACAGCCCCACAGGAAACGAAGATTTTTTGCCTTCTTTAGAGCTGATTTGTTGCATTTTTAGTTGATTTGTTGCTGATTTGTTGCCTTCACAGCCCAACAGGGGCAACAATCTCTGCCCAAAACCTTCCATTTCTCCCTCAACCAATCAGAAGACACCATCAAACCTATAAATTGGACCCCTAGGTCAGGACAAAATCATCATATTTTCGACTCTCTCTCTCTCTACAAACTCATCCAGAAATTCAAGAATACAACCGAAAAGAGTAAATCTTCAAGAGCCGTTCTTTGGGTGGAGGCGTTCTCAACTCTAGGAGTGAAACGTGAAGATTTGGAGGAAGGCGTGCTTGTCCCACCTCGACACGAACTAGATCTATCATATTGCGGAAGGCGTTCTTCGGCAATTCGGGAGGATCGACATAGAAGAAGACGGATATTCGAGCTAGCGTTTAGCCGGGTTCACGGGGCATCATCGACAACGAGTTCTAGGCGTTCTAGGACTTGCATAGATGTTACCCTTCTTTTACTTTAATTCTTTTGGTTGTGTTTGTTTTGAATATTTCTTGCGTTGATTAATAAACTCGAGAATTTTAGTAGTTAATTCGATTTTCTTATTTAGATTACTGTCTTGATTGCCCTTGAATCTTGTTTTTAAAACTGTCACTTAAATTACTTTTTGAATATTTTTAAATTACTTGAATCTAGTTTCGGGAACTTTTTGAATCGTTGAATTTCATGAAATATTTGAATTCATATAAATTTTTGAAAACTGTCACTTCAACTGAAAACCTGCTGTTTCCAGAGACTGTTTTTCAGAGAACTGATTGTAATTCGTTAATAACTTTTTATTCCGTTGTCCAAATTGTTTGAAATTTTAGGATAAGTTTTATAATATTCAGACCTCTCTCTAGACAAATTTTCATTAATTTTGGAAACTTCGAAACAATTATTTTAAAGATCTGAAGTTTAATCATATTTTCACGCAAATAGCTCCTTGTGGAACGAATCCTTACATACTTAGTCTATACAATCTTTAGTATTCACATGTTTCTTGTTTGATTTACGGTGTTTTTATTCAACGATATAACATAAGTGTTAGCCAAAAACCCGTTATCATTAGTTAGTAAGTTAGTTAGTTAACTAGTTAGTTAGTTAGTTAGTAGTTAGTTAGTTATTTAGTTAATATGTTAGTTATTTACTTAATTAGTTAGTTAGTTAGTTAATTGAGTAGTAGTTAGTTAGTTAATTAGTTAATTAATTAGTTAGCTAATTAGTTAGTTAGTAAGTTAGTTAGTTAGTGCGTATGTACGAAGGTAGCTAGTTAGTTAGTTAATTTGCTAGTTAGTTAGTTAATTAGTTAGTTAGTTAGTTAATTAGTTAGTTAATTTGTTTGTTAGTTAGTCAATTAGTTAATTAGTTAGTTATTTATTTAGTTCGTTCGTTAGTTAAATATATAGTAGTTATTTAGTTAGTTATTTATTTATTTAGTTAGTTACTTAGTTAGTGGGTATGTAGGAAGGTAGTTAGTAAGATAGTTAGTTAGTTAGTTAGTTAGTTAGTTAATACGTATGTAGGAAGATCGTTAGTTAATTAGTTAGTTATTTAGTTAGTTATCTAGTAGTTAGTTAGTTAGTTAGTTATTTATTCCATTAGCTAGTAGTTAGTTAGTTAGTTAGTTAGTAAGTAAGTTAGTTAGTCAGTTAGTTACTTAGTTAGTTAGATAGTTAGTTAGTCAATATGTATGTAAGAAGGTAGTTAGTCACCTAGTTTGTTAGTTAGTTAGTTAATTAGCTAGTAGTTAGTTAGTTAGTTAGTATGTAATAAGGTTGTTAGTTAGTTAGTTAGTTTGATAGTTAGTTAATTAGTTTGTTAGTTAGTTAGTTAATCAGTTAGTTATTTAGTTAGTTAGTTAGTGAGTTAGTTAGTTAATCAATATGTATGTATCAAGGTAGTTAGTTAGTAAGTTAGATAGTTATTTAGTTTGTTAGTTAGTTAATGAGTTAGTTAGTTAGTTAGTTAGTTAGTTAGTTAGCTAGTTATCTAGTAGTTAGTTAGTTCGTTAGGTCATCAGTTAGTTTTTTAGTTAGTTAGTTAGTTAATTAGCTAGTAGTTATGTGGTTAGTTATTAAGTTAGTTAGTTAGTTAGTTAGTTTGTGGGTATGTGGGAAGGTAGTTAGTTAGTTAATAGGTATTTAAGAAGATAGTTAGTTCGTAAATTAGTTAGTTATGATGTTAGTTATCTTGTAATTAGTTAGTTAGTTATTTTGTCAGCTAGCTAGCAGTTAGTTATTTAGTTATTTAGTTAGTTGGTTAGTTAGTCATCTAGTAGTTAGACGTTAGTTATTTAGTTAGTTAGTTTGTTTGTTAGTTATCTAGTAGTTAGTTAGTTATTTAGTAAGTTAGATAGTTAGTTAGTTAGTTAGTGGGAAGGTAGGTAGTTAGTTAGTTAGTCAGTGGGTATGTAGAAGGTAGTTAGTTAGTTAGTTAGTTAGTTAGTTAATAGGTATGTAGGAAGATAGTTATTTAGTTAATTTGTTAATTAGTTCATTTGTTAGTTAGTTAGTCATTTAGTTATTTGGTTAGTTTGTTAGTTAGTTAGTTAGAAAGGTAGGTAGTTTGTTAGTCGATAGGTATGTATGAATGTAGTTAGGTAGTAAGTTAGTTAGTTAACTAGTTAGTTTGTTAGCTAGTAGTTTGTTAGTTAGTTAGTTAGTTTAGTTAGTTAGTTAACTAGTAGTTAGTTAGTAAATTAGTTAATTAATTAGTTTGTTAATTAGTTAGTTAGTAAGTTAGTTAGTCAGTGGGTGTGTACGAAGGTAGCTAGTTAGTTAGGTAATTTGTTAGTTCATTAGTTAATTAGTTAGTTAGTTAATTAATTAATTAGTTAGTTATATATTTAGTTAGTTAGTTAGTTAATTAGTTAGTTATATATTTAGTTAGTTAGTTAGTTATATATTTAGTTAGTTAGTTAGTTAGCTAATAAGTATGTAGGAAGATAGTTAGATAGTTAATTAGTTATTTATTTAGATAGATATCTAGTAATTAGTTACTTAGTTTGTTAGTTATTTGTTAGTTAGTTATTTAGTTAGTTGGCTAGTAGTTAGTTAGTTAGTTAGTTAGTTATTTAGTTAGTTAGTTAACTAGTCAGTTATTTAGTGAGTTAGTTAGTTAATAAGTACGTAGGAAGATAGTTAGTTATTTAGTTAGTTATCTAGTAGTTAGTTAGTTAGTTAGTTTGTTAGTTAGTTATTTAGTTATTTATCTAGTAGTTAGTTAATTAGTTAGTTAGTTAGTTAGTTAGTTAGTTCATTACTTAGTCAGTTAGTTAGTTAGTTAGTGAGTTAGTTAGTTAGATAGTTACGTTAATTAATATGTATGTATCAAGTTAGTTAGTTAGTTAGTTAGTTAATTAGTTCGTTAGTTAATTAGTTAGTTAGTTAATCAGTCAATTAGTTAGTTATCTAGTAGTTAGTTAGTTAGTTAGGTGATCAGTTAATTATTTATTTAGTTAGTTAGTTATTTAGTTAGCTAGTAGTTAGCTGGTTAGTTATTTATTTAGTTAGTTAGTTGGGGGGTATGTAGGAAGGCAGGTATTTAGTTAGTCAGTTTGTTAGTTAATAGGTATTTAAGAAGATAGTTAGTTAGTAAATAAGTTAGTTATTATGTTTGTTATCTAGTAGTTAGTAAGTTAGTAATTTTGTCAGCCAGCTAGTAGTTAGTTAGTTAGTTAGTTAATAGGTAGTTAGTTAGTCATTTAGTTAACTATTTAGTTATTTCATTTGTTTGTTTGTTAGTTATCTAGTAGTTAGTTTCTTAGCAAGTTAGTTATTTAGTTAGTTAGATAGTTAGTTAGTTAGTTAGTTAGTTAGTGGGAAGGTAGTTTGTTAGTTAGTTAATGGGTATGTAGGAAGGAATGCAGTTAGTTAGTTAGTTAGTTAGTTAGTTAGTTAATAGGTGTATGTAGGAAGATAGTTATTTAGTTATTTAGTTAGTTTGTTAATTAGTTAATTAGTTAGTTAGTTAGTTATTTAGTAATTTAGTCAGTTAGTTAGTTAATTTGTTAGTTAGTTAGTTAGAAAGGTAGTTAGTTTGTTAGTTAATAGGTATGTACGAAGGTAGTTAGTTAGTAAGTTTGTTATTTAGCTAGTAATTTGTTAGTTAGTTAATTAGTTAGTTAATCAGTTAGTTATTTAGTTAGTTAGTTAGTTAGTTAGTTGACTAGTTGTTAGTTAGTTAATTAGTTCAATAATTAGTTAGTTAATTAGTTAGTTAGTAAGTTAGTTAGTTTGTGGGTATGGTCGAAGGTAGTTAGTTAGTTAGTTAATTAGTTAGTTAGTTGGTAAGTTAGTCAATATGTATGTAAGAAGGTAGTTTGTTAGTTAGTTAATTAGCTAGTAGTTAGTTAGTTAGTTAGTTAATTAGTTAGTATGTAAGAAGGTTGTTAGTTAGATTGTTAGCTTGATAGTTACTTAATTAGTAAGTTAGTTAGTTGGTTAATCAGTTAGTTATTTAGTTAGTTACTTAGTTAGTTAGCTAGTAGTTAGTAGGTAGTGAGTGAGTAAGTTAATAAATATGTATGTATAAAGCTAGTTAGTTAGTTAGTTACATAGTTAGTTAATTAGTTAGTTAATAAGTTGTATAGTTAGTTAGTTAGTCAGTTAGTTAGTTAGTTAGTTAGTTATCTTGTAGTTAGTTAGTTAGTTAGGTCATCAATTAGTTATTTAGTTTGTTAGTTAGTTAGTAGTTAGCTAGTTAGCCGGTTAGTTATTTATTTAGTTAGTTAGTTAGTTAGTTGGTGGATATGTAGGAAGGTAGTTAGTTAGTTAGTTAGTTAATAGTCATTTAAGAAGATAGTTAGTAAATTAGTAAGTTATTATGTTAGTTATCTGGCAGTTAGTTACTTAGTTAGTAGTTAGTTAACTATTTATTTATTTATTTAGTTAGTTTGTTAGTTATCTAGAAGTTAATTAGTTAGATAGTTAGTTAGTTAGTTTGTGGGAAGGTAGTTTGTTAGGTAGTTAGTGGGTAGTTGTTAGTTAGTTAGTTAGTTAGTTAGTTAGTTAGTTAATAGGTGTATGTAGGAAGATAGTTATTTAGATGTTTAGTTAGTTTGTTAATTAGTTAATTAGTTAGTTAGATTGTTATTTTGTTATTTAGTTAGTTAATTTGATTGTTTGTTAGTTAGTTATTTAGAAAGGTAGTTACTTTGTTCTTTAATAGGTATGTATGAACGTAGTTTGTTACTAAGTTAGTTAGTAAACTAGTTAGTTAGTTAGCTATTAGTTAGTTAGCTACTTAGTTAGTTAGTTAGTCAATTAGTTAGTTATTTAGTTTGTTTGTTAGTTTGTTAACTAGTAGTTAGTTAGTTAAATAGTTCATTAATTAGTTAGTTACTTAGTTAGTTAGTTAGTAAGTTAGTTAGTTAGTGGGTATGTACGAAGGTAGTTAGTTAATTTGTTAGTTAATTAGTTAGTTAGTTAGTTAATTCTTTAGTTAGTTAGTTAGTTTAGTTATTTAGTTAGTTATTTATTTATTTAGTTAGTTACTTTGTTAGTGGGTATGTAGGAAGGTAGTTAGTTAGTTAGTTAGTTAGTTAATCTGTATGTAGGAAGATAGTTAGTTAGTTAATTAGTTAGTTATTTAGTTAGTTATCTAGTTGTTAGTTAATTAGTTAGTTCATTAATTATTTAGTTAATTAGTTAGTTATTTAGTTAGTTATCTAGTAGTTAGTAAGTTAGTTAGTCAGTGGGTAGGTACGAATGTAGCTTGTCAGTTAGTTAATTTATTAGTTAATTGGTTAGTTAGTCAATATGTATGTAAGAAGGTAGTTAGTTAGTTAGATAGTTAGTTAGTTAATTAGCTAGTAGTTAGTTAGTTAATTAGTTAGTTAATTAGTATGTAAAAAGGTTGTTAATTAGTAAGTTAGTTAGTTAGTTAATCAGTTAGTTATTTAGTTAGTTACTTAGTTAGTTAGCTAGTAGTTAGTTAGTTAGTGAGTTAGTCAGTTAATCAATATGTATGTATCAAGGTAGTTACTTAGATAGCTAGATAGTTAGTTAATTAGTTAGTTAATTAGTTAGTTTGTTAGTTAGTTAGTCAGTTAGTTATCTAGTAGTTAGTTAGTTAGTTTGTTTGTTTGTTAGTTAGTTACTTAACTAGTAGTTAGTTAGATAATTAGTTAATTAATTAGTTAGTTAATTAGTTAGTTAGTAAGTTAGTTATTTAGTGGGTATGTACGAATGTAGTAACTAACTAACTAACTAACTAACTAACTAACTAACTACCTTCCTATATACCCACTAACTAACTAACTAACTACCTTCCCACTAACTAACTAACTAACTATCTAACTAACTATATAGCTAACTTGCTAACTAACTAACTACTAGATAACTAACAAACTAACTAACTAAATAACTAAATAACTAACTAACTAACTGACTAACTAATTAACTAACTACTAGCTAGCTGACAAAATAACTAACTAACTAACTACTATATTACTAACATAATAACTAACTAATTTACTAACTAACTATCTTCTTAAATACCTATTAACTAACTAACTAACTAACTACCTTCCTACATACCCACCAACTAACTAACTAACTAAATAAATAAGTACTTAACCAGCTAACTACTAGCTAACTACTAACTAACTAACTAACTAAATAACTAATTGATGACCTTACTAACTAACTAGCTACTAGATAACTAACTAACTAACTGACTAACTAACTAATTAACTAACTAATTAACTAACTAATTAACTAACAATCTAACTAACTAACTAACTAACTACCTTGATACATACATATTGATTAACTAATTAACTCACTAACATAATAACTAACTAACTAACTACTAGATAACTAACATAATTACTAACTAATTTACTAACTAACTATCTTCTTAAATACCTATTAACTAACTAACTAACTAACTACCTTCCAACATACCCACCAACTAACTAACTAACTAAATAAATAAATAGCTAACCAGCTAACTACTAGCTAATTACTAACTAACTAACTAACTAAATAACTAATTGATGACCTAACTAACTAACTAACTAATTAACAAACTAGTTAATGAACTAATTAACTAACTAACAACTAGTTAACTAACTAACAAACTAACTAACTAAATAACGAACTAATTAAATAACTGACTAACTAACTAACAAATTACTAGCTAACTAACTAACTTACTAACTACCTAACAAATTAATGACTAAATAACTATTAACTAACTAACTTACTAACTAACTACCTTCATACATACCTGTTAACTAACAAACTAACTACCTTTCTAACTAACAAACTAACAAACTACCTAACTAAATAACTAAATAACTAACTAACAAACTAATTAACTAATTAACAAACTAACTAATTAACTAAATAACTATCTTCATACATACACCTATTAACTAACTAACTAACTTACTAACTAACTAGCTTCCTACATACAAACTAACTATCTAACAAACTACCTTCCCACTAACTAACAAACTAACTATCTAACTAACTAAATAACTAACTAGCTAACTAACTAACTACAAGATAACTAACAAACTCACTAACTTAATAACTAAATTGTTAACTAAATAACAAACTTACTAACTACTAACTAACTACCTAACTAAATACTAGCTAGCTGACAAAATAAGTAAGTAACTAACTACTAGATAAGTAACATAATAACTAACTAATTTACTGACTAACTATCTTCTTAAATACGTATTAACAAACTAACTAACTAACTAACTAACTACCTACATACCCACCAACTAACTACCTACCTACATACCCACCAACTAACTAACTAAGTAAATAAATAAAAAAATAAAAAAATAACAAGCTAACTACAAGCTAACTAACTACCTAACTAACTAAATAACTAATTGATGACCAAACTAACAAACTAACTACTAGATAACTAACTGACTAACAAACAAACTAACTAACTAATTAATGAACTCACTAATTAACTAACTATCTAGCTAACTAACTAACTACCTTAATACATATATATTGATTAACTAACTAAGTCACTAACTAACTAACTACTAGCTAATTAACTAACTAACTAACAAACTACCTTCTTACATACATATTGACTAACTAACCAACTAACTAACTAACTAACTAACTAACTAACTAACTACTAGCTAACTGAATAAATAACATACTAACTGACAAACTAACTAACTACTAGATAACTAACTAAATAACTAACTAATTAACTAACTAAGTATCTTCCTACATACATATTAACAAACTAACTAACTAACTAACTAACTAACTAACTTACTAACTACCTTCCTATATATACCCACTAACGAACTAAGTAACTAACTAAATAAATATATAAATAACTAACTACATAACTACTAGCTATTTAACTAACTATCTAAATAAATAAATAAATAACTAATTAACTAACTAAGTATCTTCCTACATACATATTCCCAAACTAACTAACTAACTAACTAACTAACTAACTAACTAACTAACGTACTAACTACCTTCCTACATACCCACTAACTATCTAACTTACTAACTAACTAAATAAATATATAAATAACTAACTACACAACTACTAGCTATTTAACTAACTATCTAACTAATCAAAAAACTAACTAATTAACTACCAAACTAACTAATTAACTAACTAGCTACCTTCGTATATACCCACTAACTAACTAACTTACTAACTAACTAATTAACTAACTAATTAATTAACTAATTATCTGACTAACTACTACTTAAATAACTAACCAACTAACTAACTAAATAACTAACTAACTAATTAACTGACTAACTAACTACCTTCATACATAACTAATTAACTGACTAACTAACAAACAAGTTAAGTAACTTACTAACTAACTACCTTCATACATACCTATTAACTAACTAACTAACTAACTAACTAACAAAATTAACTAATCAACAAACTAACTAAATAACTAAATAACTATCTTCCTACATACCTATTGACTAACTAACTAACTAACTAACTAAGTACCTACCTACCTTCCAACATACCCACTAACTAACTAACTAACTACCTTACCGCTAACTAACTAACAATCTATCTAACTAAATAACTAACTAGCTAACTAACTAACTACTAGATAACTAACAAACTAACTAACTAAATTACTAACTAGTTAACTAACTAAATAACTAACTAACTAACTACTAGATAACTAACTAACCAAATAACTAAATAACTAACTAACAAACTACTAGCTAGCTGACTAAATAACTAACTAACTAATTAATAGATAACTAACATAATAACTAACTAATTTACTAACTAACTATCTTCTTAAATACCTATTACCTAAATAACTAACTAACTAACTATATTCCCATATACCCACCAACTAACTAACTAACTAAATAAATCAATAACTAGCCAGCTAACTATTAGCTAACTAACTAACTAACTAACTAACTAAATAACTAACTGACGACCAAACTAACTAATTCACTAACTAACTAATTAACTAACTATCTAACTAACTAACTAACTACTTTGATACATACATATTGATTAACAAACTAACTCACTAACTAACTACTAGCTAACAAACTGAGTAACTAACTAAATAACTAACTGATTAACTAACTAACTAACTAATTAATTAACTATCTAACTAACTAACTAACAAACAAACTTCTTACAAACTAACTAACTGACTAACTAACTACTAGCTAATTAACTAACTAACTAACTAACTACCTTCTTACATACATATTGACTAACTAACTAACTAAATAACTAATTAACTAACTAACTAAATAACTAACTTACTAACTTGCTAACTAACTAACTAACTGACTAACTACTAGCTGCATGATTAAATAACTAACTAGCTACTAGATAACTAACTAAATAACTAACTAATTAACTAACTAACTATCTTCCTACATACATATTAAAGAAGGAACTAACTAACTAACTAACTTACTAACTACCTTCCTACATACCCACTAACTAAGTTACCTACTAAATAAATAAATAACTAACTAAATAACTACTAGCTACTTAACTAACTAACTAAATAAATAACTAGCTAATTAACTAACTAGCTAACTAATTAACTAACAAATTAACAAATTAACTAACCAATTAGTTACCTTCGTACATACCCACTAACTAACTAACTTACTAACTAACTAATTAACTGAATAATTAATTTACTAATTATCTAACTAACTACTAGTTATCTAAATAACTAACTAACTAATTAACTAACTAACTAACTAACTTACTACCTTCCTACATATCCGCCAACTAACTAACTAACCTGCTAACTACTAGCTAACTCACTAACTAACTAACTAACTAACTAACTAAATAGCTAACTGATGACCTAACTAACTAACGAACTAACTACTAGATAACTAACTAACTAACTGACTAACTAACTAACTAACTAATTAACTAACTTACTAATTAACTAACTATCTAACTAACTAACTAACTACCTTGATACATACATATTGATTAACTAACTAACTCACTAACTACCTAACTACTAGCTAACTAACTAACTAACTAACTAAATAACTGACTGATTAACTAACCAACTAATTAACTATCTATCTATCTAACTCACTAACTAACAACCTTCTTACATACTAACTAACTAACTAACTAACTAACTAACTACTAGCTAATTAACTAACTAACTAACTAACTAACTAACTACATTCTTACATACATATTGAGTAACTAACTAACTAATTAACCAATTAACTAACTAACTAACTAACTAAGTAACTAACTAACTAATTTACTAACTAACTAACTAACTAACTAACTAACGACTAGCTAACTAAATAAATAACTAACTAACTAACTAACTTACTAACTAACTACTAGATAACAAACTAAATAACTAACTAATTAACTAACTAACTATCTTCCTACATACATATTAACTAACTAACTAACAAACTAACTAACTAACTTACTAACTACCTTCCTACATACCCACTAACTAAGTAACTAACTAACTAAATAAATAAATAACAACTAGCTATTTGACTAACTAACTAACTAAATAAATAAATAACTAATTAACTGATGACCTAACTAACTAACTAACTACTAGATAACTAACTAACTAACTGAATAACTAACTAACTAACTAATTAACTAACTATCTAACCAACTAACTAACTACCTTGATACATACATATTGATTAACTAACTCACTCACTAACTAACTACTGGCTGACTAACCAAGTAACTAACTAAATAACTGACTCATTAACGAACTAACTAACTAATGAACTAATTATCTAACTAACTAAATAACTAACAACCTTCTTACATACTAACTAACTAACTAACTAACTAACTACTAGCTAATTAACTAACTAACTAATTAACTACCTACCATTCAACATACATATTGACTAACTAACTAACTAACTAACTATTTAACTAACTAACAAACTAACTAACAAACTAACTAACTAACTACTAGCTACCTGAATAACTAACTAACTAACTAACTAACTAACTAACTAACTACTAGATAACTAACTAAATAACTAACTAATTAACTAATCTAACTATCTTCCTACATACATATTAACTAACTAACTAACTAACTAACTAACTAACTAACTTACTAACTACCTTCCGACATACCCACTTACTAAGTAAATAATTAAATAAATAAATAACCTAATAAATAACTACTAGCTATTTAACTAACTAACTAACTAACTAACTAAATAAATACCTAACTAATTAACTAACTAACTAACTATCTAATTAACTAACTAACTAACAAATTAACTACCTAACTAACTACCTTCGTACATACCCACTAACTAACTAAGTTACTAACTAACTAATTAACTAACTACCTACTAGTTAACTAACTAACTAACTAACCAACTAACTAACTAACTAACTAACTAACTAAATAACTAACTAATTAACTAACTAACTAACAAACTACTAGCTAACTAACTAACTAGTTAACTATCTAACTTACTAACTAACTACCTTCATACATACCTAAGAACTAACTAACTAACTAACTAAGTATGAAGGTAGTTAGTTAGTTTGTTAGTTAGTTAGAAAGGTAGTTAGTTTGTTAGTTAATATGTATGCATGAAGGTAGTTAGTTAGTAAGTTAGTTAGGTAACTAGTTAGTTAGTTAGTTAGTACTTAGTTAGTTATTTAGTTAATTAGTTAGTTATTTACTTAGTTAGTTAGTTAGTTAGTTTGTTAAGTAGTAGTTAGTTAGTTAATTAGTTAATTAATTAGTTAGTTAAATAGTTAGTTAGTGAGTTCGTTAGTTCGTATGTAGGAAGGTAGTTAGTAAGTTAGTTAGTTAGTTAGTCAATATGTATGTAGGAAGAGAGTTAGTTAGTTAATTAGTTAGTTATTTAGTTAGTTATGTAGTAGTTAGTTAGTTAGTTAGTGAGTTCGTTATTTATTCAGTTATCTACTAGTTAGTTAGTAGTTAGTTAGTTAGTTAGTTAATTAGTTAGTTAGTTAGTTAGTTAGTTAGTCAATATGTATGTAAGAAGGTAGTTAGTAATTAGTTATTTAGTTAATTAGCTAGTAGTTAGTTAGTTAGTTAGTTAGTTAGTTAGATGGCTAGTTAATTAGTTAGTTAGTTAGTTGATCAGTTAGTTATTTAGTTAGTTACTTAGTTTGTTAGCTAGTAGTTAGTTAGTTAGTGAGTTAGTTAGTTAATCAATATGTATGTATGAAGGTAGTTAGTTAGATAGTTAGTTAGATAGTTAGATAATTAGTTAGTTAATTAGTTAGTTTATTAGTTAGTCAGTTAATTAGACAGTTATCTATTAGTTAGTTACTTAGTTAGTTAGTTAGGTCAACAGTTAGTTATTTAGTTAGTTAGTTAGTTATTTAGCTAGTTGTTGGCAAGTTAGTCATTTAGTTAGTTAGTTAGTTAGTTAGTTAGTTAGTTGGTGGGTATGTAGGAAGGTAGCTAGGTAGTTAGTTAGTTAGTTAGTTAGTTAATAGGTATTTAAGAATATAGTTAGTTAGTAAATTAGTTAGTTATTATGTTAGTTATCTAGTAATTAGTTAGTTAGTTATTTTTTCAGCTAGCTAGTAGTTAGTTAGTTAGCTAGTAATTTAGTTAGTTAGTTAGTTACTTATCTAGTAGTCAGTTTGTTAGTTATTTAGTTAGTTTACTAGTTAGTTATTTAGTTAGTTTGTTTGTTAGTTATCTAGTGTTTGTTAGTTAGTTAGTTGGTTAGTTAGTTAGTTAGTTAGTTAATAGGTATGTTTGAAGGTAGTTAGTTAGTATGTTAGTTAGTTAACTAGTTAGTTAGTTAGTTAGCTAGTAGTTAGTTAGTTAGTTAATTAGTTAGTTATTTCGTTAGTTAGTTAGTTAGTTAGTTAACTAGTAGTTAGTTAGTTGATTAGTTAGTTTGTAAGTTAGTTAGTTAGTGGGCATGTACGAAGGAAGCTAGTTAGTTAGTTAATTTCTTTGTTAGTTAGTTAATTAGTTAGTTAGTTGGTTAATTAGTTAGTTATTTATTTATTTAGTTTGTTAGTTAAATAGCTAGTAGTTATTTAGTTAGTTACTTAGTTAGTCGCTATGTAGGAAGGTAGTTAGTAAGTTAGTGAGTTAGTTAGTTATTTAGTTAGTTATATAGTGGTTAGTTAGTTAGTTAGTTAGTTATTTATTCAGTTTGCTAGTAGTTAGTTAATTAGTTGGTTAGTTGGTAAGTTAGTTAGTTAGTTAGTTAGTTAGTTAGTTAGTTAGTTAGTTAGATAGTTAGTTAGTTAGTTAGTTAGTTTAGAAGTAGTTGGTTAGTTAGTTAGTTGGTTAGTTAACTAGTTAGTTAGTTAGATAGTAGTTAGCTGGTAATTTGTTTAGTTAGCTAGTTAGTTGGTAGGTATGCAGGAAGGTAGTTAGTTAGTTAGTCAATAAGTATCTAGGAAGATAGTTAGTTAATTAGTTAGTTATTTAGATAGATATCTAGTAGTTAGTTTACTTGGATTGTTAGTTATTTAGTTAGTTAGTTAGTTAGTTCGTTATTTAGTTAGTTAGTTAACTAGTTAGTTATTTAGTAAGATAGTTAGTTATTAAGTACGTAGGAAGATAGTCAGTCAGTGAATTAGTTAGTTATTTAGATAGTTATCTAGTAGTTAGTTAGTTAGTTAGTTATGTAGTCAGTTAGTTAGTTATTTAGTTATTTATCTAGTAGTTAGTTAATTAGTTAGTTAATTAGTTAGTTTGTAAGTTAGTTAATTAATTAGTTAGTTAGTTAGTTAGTATGTATGTATGCAAGAAGGCACTTAGTTAGTTAATTAGTTAGTTAGTTAGTTAGTTTGATAGTCAGTTAATTAGTCAGGTAGTTACTAGTTAGTTAGTAAATTAGTTAGTTATTATGTTAGTTATCTAGTAATTAGTTAGTTAGTTATTTTTTCAGCTAGCTAGTAGTTAGTTAGTTAGCTAGTTATTTAGTTAGGTAGTTAGTTACTTATCTAGTAGTTAGTTAGTTATTTAGTTAGTTAACTAGTCAGTTATTTAGTTAGTTAGTTTGTTAGTTATCCAGTAGTTACATAGTTGGCTAGTTAGTCGTTTAGTTAGTTAGATAGTTAGTTAGTTAGTTAGTGGGAAGGTAGTTAGTTAGTTAGTTAGTGGGTATGTAGGAAGGTAGTAAGTTAGTAAGTTAGTTAATAGGTACGTAGGAAGATAGTTATTCGGTTATTTAGTTAGTTTGTTAATTAGTGAATTTGTTAGTTAGTCAGTTCGTTATTGAGTTATTTAGTTAGTTAGTTAGTTGTTTAGTTAGTTAGTTAGTTAGTTAATAGGTATGTATGAAGATAGTTAGTTAGTACGTTAGTTAGTTAACTAGTTAGTTAGTTATTTCGTTAGTTAGTTAGTTTGTTAGTTAGTTAGTTAACTAGTAGTTAGTTAGTTGATTAGTTAGTTTGTAAGTTCGTTAGTTAGTGGGCATGTACGAAGGTAGCTAGTTCGTTAGTTAATTTCTTTGTTAGTTAGTTAATTAGTTAGTTAGTTGGTTAATTAGTTAGGTATTTATTTACTTAGTTTGTTAGTTAAATAGCTAGTAGTTATTTAGTTAGTTACTTAGTTAGTAGGTATGTAGGAAGGTAGTTAGGAAGTTAGTTAGTTAGTTAGTTAGTTAATACGTATGTAGGAAGATAGTTAGTTAGTTAATTAGTTAGTTATTTAGTTAGTTATATAGTGGTTAGTTAGTTAGTTACTTAGTTATTTATTCAGTTTGCTAGTAGTTAGTTAGTTAGTTAGTTAGTTGGTAAGTTAGTTAGTTAGTTAGTTAGTTAGTTAATTAGTTAGTTAGTTAGTTAGTTAGTTAGTTAGTTAGTTAGTTAGTTAGTTAGTGAGTTAGTTAGTTAGTTACTTAGTTATTTCTGTGACAAACGTTAGTTCTTGAATGTACTATTTTGTGAATGATATTGGTGTCTGAATGGTTCTTTCTGTGACTAAACTTAATTCCTGGATATTATACTTCTGTGACGAGACTCTTTTAGTCCCTTAAAACAACATATATTATAATATTAATTAATAAAATATGAAAATAAAATTTTGACCATTTAAATAAAACAAAAATATCTCACGATACGTTTAATGTTAATGACACTAACTCGAGTACTACAAAAATAACATTCATGTATTGTCTTCAAAAACAAAAGAAAAAAACAATATTAAATTATCATCTTGCATTATCTTTATCTTCATTAGGATCTTCTTCTCTATTCAAAAGCCCGATTTCGATAAGTTCCTCTTGATAGCTTATACTGGTACAATAATCTTGTTGATATGCTTCATCGCCGACTAACACGTCCTCTTCAATTGAAGTATCGTCAATTGAATTAAGCAAAGACGGATCAAAAAAATGCCGTTGATGTGCCTTTTGCACCACTCGCCAATCCCCTCCCAACTTCGTATCACGGACATAAAAAACTTGAATAACTTGATTTGCCAGGATAAATGGGTCATCGTTATACCAAGTTCTACTAATATTTATACGTAATATTCAGAAAGATAACTAAAATATCCAAAATGCCCATGAGGAATTGAATTCTGGAAAACCAAAAAGAACAAAAATTAAAAAGTAGAATGATTATTGTGAGTAAAATAATGAACTAACTATTTACTGAGAATCTTGATTTTGAGAACGAAAGAACGCGAAGTGGAGAAGAACGGTTTTTTCTCGGCCAGTCGAACGCCTCTTGCACAGAGCCTCCAAACCTCGACGCCGAACGGAGATGGAATCCCTTTCGCATTTTCTCTGCTCAATCTGCTAAAATAAAAAATAAAAACATGTAGAGATACTGAATTTCACAAAATAGTCCTGAAATTTTTGAAACATAAATTGAATATATCATAAATAAGACCCTGTAATTTTCAGAACCACCATAACCACAAATTCTATATTTTTCATGCTCCCAACAACAAAAATCCATCAGTGAAAGCTTCTATACCATCACAACATAGTAAATTTTTTACAATTTGCAAATAAAACCCTGTAATTTTTAATTTTGCAAAGCATAACCTTCGTTATTGTAATAAGTTCATAAATGTGCAATTCATATGAACCCTGCAATTTCTATACCAGCACATTATCATAATTTCTCACCACACCTTCTTTATTGTAAAAAAATCATATGAACCCTTTCATTATTGTAAAAACAACCCTTAATTAATTCAAGAAAATGCTTAATCATAAATGTACAATTCAGATTAGGTAATGCATTTAATCAAAAAAAAGGTTAGGTAATGCACTAATTCTTATTAACAATTAACACTTTACAAAGGCATAAAAGTCATAAGAAAAATACTTACTGAAGGGGAAGATGCCTCTTTGCAAAACCCAACAATCCCAAGGAACAAAACCGAACACATAGAGAGGACATTTCATAAACTAGACCTTGCTTTACTGGATACTCCCAAATTGACCCTACATTTTTGCAAATTTGCATATCAACCCATCACCAGTACAATATGACGTATTGTAAAAACTAATTATGTTTGACTGTGAAATAAAAGAGAGAACTATAACGATATTTCCTTGCGCAATAGGTTTTGGTTTGTCCGCCTCCAAATGTAACAAGGTTTTAGTAGTTAGTTAGTTAGTTATTTCGTTAATTAGTTAGTTAGGTCATCAGTTAGTTACTTAGTTACTTAGTTAATTAGTTAGTTAGTTAGTTAGTTAGTTATTTAGTTACTTAGTTACTTAGTTAATTAGTTATCTAGTAGTTAGTTAGTTACTTAGTTAATTAGTTACTTAGTTATTTCGTTAGTTACTTAGTTAATTAGTTAGTTATTTCGTTAGTTAACTAGTAGTTAGTTAGTAAATTAGTTAATTAATTAGTGAGTTAATTGGTTAGTTAGTAAGTTAGTTAGTTAGTGGGTATGTACGAAGGTATCTAGTTAGTTAGTCAATGTGTTAGTTAGTTAGTTAGTTAGTTAGTTAGTTAATTAGTTAGTTATTTATTTATTTAGTTAGTTAGTTAGTTAGTCAAATGGCTAGTAATTAATTAGTTGGCTATTTATTTATTTAGTTAGTTACTTAGTTAGTGGGTATGTAGCAAGGTAGTTAGTAAGTTAATTAGTTAGTTAGTTAGTATGTATGTAGGAAGATAGTTAGTCAGTTAATTTGTTAGTGATTTACTGAGGTATCTAGTAGTTAGTTAGTTAGTTATTTATTTAATTGGCTAGTAGTTAGATAGTTAGTTAGTTAGTTAGTAAGTTAGTTCGTTAGTTAGTTAGTTGGTTAGTTAATTAGTCAGTTAGTTAGTTAGTTAGTCCGTATGTATGTAAGAAGGTAGGTAGTTAGTTTGTTAGTTAGTTAATTAGCCAGTAGTTAGTTAGTTTGTTAGTTAGTATGTAAGAAGGTTGTCAGTTAGTTAGTTAGTTAGATTGTTAGTTAGTTAGATAGTTAGTTATTTAGTTAGTTACTTAGTTAGTTAGCTAGTAGTTAGTTAGTTAGTGAGTTAGTTACTTAATCAATATGTATGTATCAAGGTAGTTAGTTAGTTTGTTAGATAGTTAGTTAATTAGTCAGTTAGTTTGTTATCTAGTAGTTAGTTAGCTAGTTAGGTCATCCGTTAGTTTGTTATTTAGTTAGTTAGTTAGTTAGCTAGTAGTTAGAAGGTTAGTTATTTATTTATTTAGTTAGTTAGTTAGTTGGTGGGTATGTAGGAAGGTAGTAGGTTAGTAAGTGAATAGGTATTTAAGAAGATAACTAGTTAGTAAATTAGTTAGTTATTATGTTAGTTATCTAGTAATTAGTTAGTTAGTTATTTTGTTAGCTAGCTAGTAGTTAGTTAGTTAGTTATTTAGTTAGTAAGTTAGTTAGTTATCTAGTAGTTAGTTAGTTAGTTATTCAGTTAGTTAACTAGTTAGTTATTTAGTTAGTTAGTTTTTTTGTTATCTAGTAGTAAGTTAGTTAGCTAGTTAGTTATTCAGTTAGTTAGATAGTTAGTTAGTTAGTTAGTGGGAAGGTAGTTAATTAGTTAGTTAGTTAGTTATTTAGTTAGTTAGTTAGTTATCTAGTAGTTAGTTAGTTAGCTACTTAGTTATTCAGTTAGTTAGATAGTTAGTTAGTGGGAAGGTAGTTAATTAGTTAGTTAGTGGGTATGTAGGAAGGTAGATAGTTTGTTAGTTAGTTAGTTAATTAGTCAATAGGTATTTAAGAAGATAGTTAGTTAATTAGTTAGTTAGTTATTTTGTCAGGTAGCTAGTAGTTACTTAGTTAGTTAGTTCGTTATTTAGTTAGTTAGTTAATTAGTTAGTTAGTTATCTTGTAGTTAGTTAGTTGGCTATTTAGTTAGTTAACAAATAAGTTATTTAGTTAGTTAGTTTGTTAGTTATCTAGTAGTTTGTTAGTTAGCTAGTTAGTTATTTAGTAAGTTAGATTGTTAGGGAGTTAGTTAGTGGGAAGGAAGTTAGTTAGTTAGTTAGTGGGTATGTAGGAAGGTAGGTAGTTAGTTAGTTAGTTAGTTAGTTAGTTAGTTAATAGGTATGTATGAAGATAGTTATTTAGTTATGTAGTTAGTATGTTAATTAGTACATTTGTTAGTTGGTTAGTTATTTAGTTAGTTAGTCAGTTAGTTAGTTAGTTAGTTAGTTAGAAAGGTAGTTAGTTTGTTAGTTGATAGGTATGTATGAAGGTAGTTAGTTTACTAGTTAGTTAGTTAGTTAACAAACAAACTAACTACCTTTCTAACAAACCAACTAACAAACAAACTAACAAGCATACAAACAAACAAACTAACTAACTACCTTCCTACATACCCACCCACTAACTAACTAACTAGCTTACCGCTAACTAACTGAGAAACTACCTATCTAACTAAATAACTAACTAGCTAACTAACTAACTACTAGATAACTAACTAACTAACTAACTAACACTACTACAAAAAGTCTCATTAGCTTCGAAAATCCTAGTGACTAAGTATATTTAGTCTCTGTATGTTGGTTATTAGGAGCACATTTTGCTTTGTCCCAAAACAGTTATATTTCTTGGGACAAAGATTTTGTTTTGGCACTACAATTGTCACAGAAGAAGATTAAGATTTTAAGTCCGTACATTTTGAGACTATTGTTTGTCACAAAATAGATTACTTATAAAATGAAAAATAATTGGAACGAAAGTTGGTCGTTGATTGTTGTAAATTATATGGAAAGTCTTGCGTGATATATATATATATATAAGGTCATACATTAATTTTATACTATTGTAATTAATTTAGACAAGTCTTAATTCAATTCAACAAGAAATATTTTAGGGACCGGCGTAGTCCGTCTCTAAAATAAGATTTTGGTCGCCATTGGTTTGGAGACAATATGTAGTCGTTAATATTTTGTCCTAACATCGTGAGTTCAATAAATTAATTTAATACTAATCATAATTAATTTGACAAATATTAATTTTTAGGTAGAAATAAATATATCATTTTAGTGTTCATGGGAACTAATATGTGATGAGAATGTTGGAGCGAATTTTCCCTCTAATTATCTTTTCATCCCTAAGGAAAAGCAAACATCACATATATCCCAATTGATATTAAATGCATTTTTTTAGACGGTAATTTGTTATAATTGACGTGTTCAATTTCTCGTAACCCTAATATACAACATAAAATAACTAAAGTCATATTAAACCACGGTGATCATAACAAACTACCTTATACAACAATTTCCATAAGTATTGTTTCAATTACGCCATTTGATTTCAAAATTCTCTCACTATTTAATGAAAACATCATAGATAAAAAATGAAATTCCTAAAAAAAACAATCTTCACAAATCAAATACAAGTTACATAACTTAAGAATTCTAAAATTAATAAATAAAATTTTACTGTTTTCTCGCGGCGAAGTATCTCCTCCAATAAATTAACTTTTTAGAGGAATTCATCGAACACCTTATCATCACAAGATGTTTGTTTGATATTTATCACAGCTTTTTTTTAATTGAAAAAACTGTGTATGAGACATTATTAAATTTTAATTACACATTGATCTATAATATGCATTAGACTCTCATGATTCAAAGTGAAGAAAAATCTTAGAGGAATTTCGTCGGACACCTTATCATCACGAGGTTTTGGCTAGAAAGTGAAGAAACTTCTAAAAAAGGAATTTAATCGAACACCTTATCATCACAAGGTTTTGGCTTGAGATATATTATAGCCCCATCTGAATTTGAAAAAAAAAATTATGTACGAGACTTTATTAAATTCCAATTATTCCTTGTAATAAATATAATCAGCAACAAAAATTAGAGAGAAATTTATAATCAGCCCGATTATAAATTCCAATTATTCCTTGTAACAAACTATAATTGGAATTTAATTAGTTGACATTCAAGAAATCAAAAGTAATTTAAGTAATGAACTGAATTAGTTAGAACAAAAAAAAAAGGTGAAGTATTAAACCCCTTGATATATTAAGCTTGTCCAACAGAATTCCAAACATCCCAAACTCAGTCATAATATGTCCATTACCTACAAAACAATAAAAAGTATAATTATAATTTATAAGATTACAAATATAGAAAAATATAATTTATATTCAAATAAACTTACAAGAATGTAATAATCTCCTTGTCGTCCATTGAAATGAACACTTGATATTTCATAAACACATTCAATGAACTGTCCAATGATAAATAAAAAAAAGTAAAATTAACAAAACAATTGTAAATATAGAAATGATGGAGTGCAAAATGTAATTTACTTTCTTGAGCATGTTTATAAACCTTCCACTCGTAAGGAGGGCCGTAATTGCATCCTTTGCTATGATAGACAGACCCTTCCAAGTCTCGCTCCAAGAATATTCTGACGACAATCTCGAACTCTCCATCGAAAGGCTTGAAAAAACACTAATCGTAACCCTAATTGGCAAAAAAAAAACAGAAAAAAACAGATCTGATTATAATCAGCAAAAAAAAAACAGAATTTCCCTAATCGTAAACCTAAAAAACCCTAACTGTAAAACTCTAATCGTAAAAAAAAAAACAGAAAAAAACCTAAAAAACATTAACTGGCAAAAAAAACAGAAAAAAACTTAAAAAAAATCTGATTAGAAACACTTGAAAACACTAATTATAATCAGAAAAAAAAACCCTAACTGGCAAAAAAAAACACTAATCGTAAACCTAAAAAACACTTGAAAAAAACAAAAAAAAACTGTAATTACAATCAGCAAAAAAAACTGTCAAAATTAGCAATTTGAACCCTAATAGTAACCCTAATTGGATCCTTATTGCAATCCTAATTGGAAAGATCTGATTAGAATCCTAATTTCCCTAATTTCAACCCTAATTAGAACCCTAGTTGCAGAAACTATCGAAATCAGCGAAAAGAAAGTAAATTTGAACCAAATTGGAACCCTAAATGAATAATTTATAGCATTATTCATTTTAAATGAATAATTTATAGCATTGTTTCTAAAAAAATGCATTAATTATTATTTATTTTTCGAAAATAATTTTATTGAATCATTATATTTGTTCCTAATTTCAATATTTTATGTTTACTATAAATAAAAATTTCATAATTAAAAATTTGAAATGTCATATGTATATTTTTTTTAATATGTGTCCATGTGATATGATGATGTCATCTCTTATTTGAATGAGATTGAATATCAATTGGGATATATGTGATAATATTTACATTCTAAACTTAATGAAAAAAATATTTAGATGTCCCATGCAACAAAAAAAAAAGTAAAAAAAATGTATTTAATTCTATTCTTCAAAAATAATGGATTAATTTTTTTAAAAAAAAAAATGGATTATTTTTTGTTTCTAAAAAAATGCATTAATTATTGTTTATTTTTCGAAAATAATTTTTTTGAATCATTATATTTGTTCCTAATTTCAATATTTTATGTTTACTATAAATAAAAATTTCATAATGAAAAATTTGAAATGTCATATGTATATTTTTTTTAATATGTGTCAATGTGATATGATGATGTCATCTTTATTTGAATGAGATTGGATATCAATTGGGATATATGTGATAATATTTACATTCTCAACTTAATGAAAAAATATTTAGATGTCCCATGCAAAAAAAAAAGTAAAAAAAAAGTATTTAATTCTATTCTTACAAAATAATTGATTAATTTTTTTTTTTTAAAAAATGGATTATTTTTTGTTTCTAAAAAAATGCATTAATTATTATTTATTTTTCGAAAATAATTTTTTTGAATCATTATATTTGTTCCTAATTTCAATATTTTATGTTTACTATAAATAAAAATTTCATAATTAAAAATTTGAAATGTCATATGTATATTTTTTTTAATATGTGTCCATGTGATATGATGATGTCATCTTTATTTGAATGAGATTGAATACCAATTGGGATATATGTGATAATATTTACATTCTCAACTTAATGAAAAAATATTTAGATGTCCCATGCAAAAAAAAAAGTAAAAAAAATGTATTCAATTCTATTCTTACAAAATAATTGATTAATTTTTTTTTTTTTTAAAATGGATTATTTTTTGTTTCTAAAAAAATGCATTAATTATTATTTATTTTTCAAAAATAATTTTTTTGAATCATTATATTTGTTCCTAATTTCAATATTTTATGTTTACTATAAATAAAAATTTCATAATTAAAAATTTGAAATGTCATATGTATATTTTTTTTAATATGTGTCCATGTGATATGATAATGTCATCTTTATTTGAATGAGATTGAATATCAATTGGGATATATGTGATAATATTTACATTCTCAACTTAATGAAAAAATATTTAGATGTCCCATGCAAAAAAAAAAGTAAAAAAAAATGTATTTAATTATATTCTTACAAAATAATGGATTAATTTTTTTTTTTTAAATGGATTGTTTTTTGTTTCTAAAAAATTGCATTAATTATTATTTATTTTTCGAAAATAATTTTTTTGAATCAATATATTTGTTCCTAATTTCAATATTTTATGTTTACAATAAATAAAAATTTCATAATTAAAAATTTGAAATGTCATATGTATATTTTTTTTAATATGTGTCCATGTGATATGATGATGTCATCTTTATTTGAATGAGATTGAATATCAATTGAGATATATGTGATAATATTTACATTCTAAACTTAATGAAAAAATATTTATATGCCCCATGCAAAAAAAAAAGTTAAAAAAAAATGTATTTAACTCAATTCTTCAAAAATAATGGATTAATTTTTTTTTTTAAAAATGGATTATTTTTTGTTTCTAAAAAAGTGCATTTTTATAAAATGGATTATTCAAAAATGGATTATTCTTCTAATTATTTTTTTTATAAAATGATTTTTTGAAGTATTTTTAAGATTCAAAAAAGCTTATTGAATTTTTAAATATAATATAATGAAAATTTTGAGAAATTTTTAGCCTTTATTTATCTCATTTTATACATGCAAAATATTGGAGGGAACTTTTATTTGGGAATGCGAAATTTTGGTTTCATAAAAATAAAAATGACTCCAATTTAATTACATTTGGTTGTGTGAAAATAAGTCATATGCTTGAATAAAACATGTGTATGATTTAAACTTACTGTGTATTTTGTAATGTTTCATTTTAATGTTAGTTATGTTTTTTGGTTGATCATTATCATGGTAGACATGGTAGACCATGTCTAGACTATATTTTTTTTAATCTCAATTGCCTTTGAAAAGAAAACCCTAGCGTAAAAACCTCATTATCCATTCAGCTGGTACTCTCCCACACAAAAGCAACAAACGGCGATTCCTCTTCTCTCATCTCGCCCAAACAAAAAAAAGACTGTTGAGAAGCACATCGTGCAGATTCATAGGCGGTTGAAGCCGATTCAAGGCGACTGCAGCCTATTTTCAAGGCCATTCGGTGAGAATTCATGTTTTCCGCAGATTTTCGTATTTTTGTCGTGCTTTTTTACGAGTTATTTTCGTGTGGTGGTGTTATTGCAAGCGATTTCAAAGTCAGGATGAGAAAAATGCTTTTTCTGAGTTTTTTTCTTTTCTTTTTTTGTTCATTATCAGTCCAAGACAGTGGGGTTCAGAGAGAGGGGGCAAAAGAGAGAGAGTCCTCGATGTGGTACAGTCTATAGAGAAAGGGGGCAGAAAAATTGAAGGTATATGTATTTCACCTCAATTCGATTTTGAGTCTTCTTCACCACTATGTAACCTCGATTTGTTCCTTCTTATTATCTCACCATAGCTCAAGTTGCGCCTTCTTCACGCCCTACTGCATTTAACTTTTTCAATTTGTAGCTCGATTAAGCACATCTTTTTAGAGGTATGTATTTCAAAAACCAAATTGAGCTCAGATATTTAATCAATACATCTCTAATTAAGAGCTTATATGCATTACTGCAAGAATATAATACAATTGAATAATGGCTCGCCGTTATATTTTATGTTATTAATTTATTTATTATATTTTCAATCCATTTTTTGATAAAAACAAATTAATTAATTAATTTTTTGTTCATTATCAGTCCAAGACAGTGGGGGTTCAGAGAGAGGGGGCAAAAGAGAGAGAGTCCTCGATGTGGTACAGTCTACAGAGAAAGGGGGCAGAAAATTGAAGGTATATGTATTTCACCTCAATTCGATTTTGAGTCTTCTTCACCACTATGTCACCTCGATTTGTTCCTTCTTATTGTCTCACCAAAGCTCAAGTTGCGCCTTCTTCACGCCCTACTGCATTTAACATTTTCAATTTGTAGCTCGATTAAGAACATCTTTTTAGAGGTATGTATTTCAAAAACCAAATTGAGCTCAGATATTTAATCAATACATCTCTAATTAAGAGCTTATGTGCATTACTGCAAGAATATAATCCAATTGAATAATGGCTGGCCATTATATTTTATGTTATTAATTTATTTATTATATTTTCAGTCCATTTTTTGATAAAAACAAATTAATTAATTAATTTCTTCATTATTTATGTAGAAACAAGGAGCGAGTTCATTCTTACCTGTCATTGTACTTGCCCCTCAGGAGAGAGATAATGTGTCGTTTCTATGGATCATCATCAAGTTTTTTTTTTGGTTGGCACTGCTTCTAATACCGTTTCATTCACTCAGTAAGACGTTGATTTAGCAGTTAGTATTTGATTACTTGCTTCTATTTGCTTTGGTTCTCTTTGCTAGATATTTTTTCTTATTTTGTTCAAATTACGTTTGTGTAGATTATTAAGGAAATTTAGAAATTGAAGCTCTCAGGATCTCTTTGCTGGTACATTTGATTTTGTTTTACTCGGTGGTTCTTTGGGTGACAAGGCTTCTTGATATTCGAAACTCTGCATCGTCAAACATGTATAAACCCTATTTTCAAAATCCAAAATATCATATTTACCCTTTTAAAATTTCTATTTCTATTAACATGAAGTTTTGGACATAATATTTTGGTGGTCTCGAACTATTATTCAAGGATTACGTTAAAGAGTCCTTCCGAACTCCTCTGCCTGAGGGTAGAGGTTTGTATTCCGTCGAACTTTCAAGTTTCAACAAGCCATTTAATTTCTCATATTTACGTAAATGCCCCTGATTTTTTAGGACATGAAGAAGTATTTTCCAGAGATGGTTGTATAGAAAGCGTTGATAGCGAAAATAGACAGTCCAATGGGAGTCATTTCCTTCCGGACCGAGAAGCATAGTAATGTCGTGCTTAATGGATGGACGGTGAATCTCGAGAAGCTTATAGAACTTGTGGATGACGATGATGAATATTCGACATTGGATTACCCTGACAAGAGGTCTATCGTCATTGAATGAGATGATGAAGATCAAGATACTAATGTTGAAGATTTTATATTTTGTTACTTTTGACATTATCGGGTGTTTTTTTTTCTAGTACTTGAGTTAGTGTTGTAATAATGAAATGATTATGTGTTATTTAAAGATATTTTTTGTTTTATTTAAATGGTCAAAATTTAATTTTCATATTTTATTAATTAATATTATAATATATATTGTTTTAAGGGACTAAAAGAGTCTTGTTACAGTAGTACAATATTTAGGAATTAAATTTTGTCACAGAAAGAACCATTCAGACACCAATATCATTCACAAAAGAGTACATTCAAGGACTAACATTTGTCACATTAATATTATATTTGGAGACAACAGATAGTCACGTAAACAATATAATAAAGACAAAATTTAGCTACAAATAGTATATCTTCAGAAGCAAACATTTGTACCACAAAATGAATTTTCAGAAACAAAGTCTAGTCACAGAACAACAATAATTGGGAACCACATTTAGTCTCATAAAGAACATTTTCCACGACCATAACTCAACACTGAAAGTTCATCTTCAGGGACTACCCCAGAAAACGGGGGAAAAAATTGAAAATTAATCTTGTCCCAAGAAAAGTGTCTTATAGGGACTAAATGCAAAAAAACTTTTGTCACCCTGATTTGCTGCGTCGGGCCTGTTATGACAAAGTCATAACGACTAAATATAGTCCCTAAAGATCTACAGCGACTCCAGACGGGGTTTTAGGGACTAAACACGTTTGTCCCTAATTGCATTTTTTGTAGTAGTGTAAAAAACTAACTAACTAACTAACTACTAGCTGGATGACAAAATAACTAACTAATTTACTAACTAACTATCTTCTTAAATACCTTTTAACTAACTAACTAACTAACTAACTATATTCCCACATACCCACCAACTAACTAACTGACTAACCAAATAAATAACTAACCATCTAACTACTAGCTAACTAACTAAATAATTAACTAAATAACTAATTGATGACCTAACTACCTAACTAACCAACTAACTAACTACTATATAACTAACTAACTGACTGACTAACTAACTAACTAACTAATTCACTAACTAACTAATTAACTAACTAACTAACTAACTAACAAACTACTAGATAACTAACTAAATAACTAACAAATTAACTAACTAACTATCTTCCAACATACCCACTAACTAAGTAACTAACTAAATAAATAAATAAATAACTAACTAAATAACTGCTAGATATTTCACTAACTAACTAACTAACTAAAGAATTAACTAACTAATTAATTAACTAACTAACTAACTAATTAACTAATTAACTCCCAAATTAACTAACTAGCTAGCTACCTTCGTAAATACCCACTAACTAACTAACTTACTAACTAACTAATTAACTAACTAATTAATGAACTAACTAACTAACTAACTACTAGTTATCTAACTAACTAACTAACTAACTATCTTTCTACATACTAACTAACTAACTAACTAACTAACTAACTACATGCCGCATACCCATACTAACAAGCTAACTAAATAAATTACGAGCTAACTACTATCTAACTAACTAACTAACTGACTAACCAACCAACTACCTGATAACTAACTAACTAACTAACTAACAAACTAACTTTTTAACTAACTAACTAACTAACTACCTTTTTACATACATATTGACTAACTAACTAACCAACAAACTAATTAACTAACTAACTAACTAACTTACCAACTAACTAACTAACTAACTAACTACTAGCTTACTGAATAAATAACTAACTAACTAACTAACTAACTAACTAACTACTAGATAACTAACTAAATAACTAACTAATTAACTAACTAACTATCTTCTTACATACATATTAACTAACTAACTAACTAACTAACTAACTAACTACCTTCCTACGTACCCACAAACTAAGTAACTGACTAAATAAATAAATAACACACTAAATAACTACTAGCTATTTAACTAACTAACTAACTAACTAAATAAATAACTAACTAATTAACTAACTAACAAACTAACCAATTAACTATCGAAATAACAAATTGACTACGTAACTATCTACCCTCGTACATACCCACAAACTAACTAACTTACTAACTAACTAATTAACTAACTAATTAATTAACTAATTAACTAACTAACTAACTAACTAATTAACTTATTAACTAACGAACAACTAGCTAAGTAACTAACTAGTTAACTAACTAACTAACTTACTAACTACCTTCATACATACCTATCAACTAACAAACTAACTACCTTTCAAACTAACTAACTAACAAACTAACTAACTAACTAACTAAATAACTAAATAACTAACTAACTAACAAATTAACTAATTAACAAACTAACGAAATAACTAAATAACTATCTTCCTACATACCTATTAACTAACTAACTAACTAACTAAAGAACTAACTACCTTCCTACATACCCACTAACTAACTACCTACCTACCTTCCCACCAACTAACTAACTAACTATCTAACTTACTAAATTACTAACTAGCTAACTAATTAACAACTAGATAACTAACAAACTAACTAACTAAATAACTAACTAGTTAACTAACTAAATAACTAACTAACTAACTACGAGATAACTAACTAACTAAATAACTAAATAACTAACTAACTAACTAACTACTAATTAGCTGACAAAATATCTAACTAACTAATTACTAGATAACTAACATAATAACTAACTAATTTACTAACTAACTATCTTCTTAAATCCCTATTAACTAACTAACTACCTAACTACCTACCTTCCTACATACCCACCAACTAACTAACTAACCAAATAAATAACTAACCAGCTAACTACAAGCTAACTAACTAACTATCAGACTAACTAACTAACTAACTAATTAACTAACTATCAAATTAACTAACTATCTAACTAACTAACTACCTACCTTGATATATACATATTGATTAACTAACTGACTCACTAACTAACTAACTACTAGATAACTAACTATCTAACTAACTAACTACATAACTAACTGATTAACTAACTAACTAACTAACTAACTAATTAACTAACTGTCTAACTAACTAACTAACTAACAACCTTCTTACATACTTACTAACTAACTAACTAACTACCTATTAGCGAATTAACTAACTAACTAAGTAACTAACTACCTACCTCCTTACATAAATATTGACTAACTAACTAACTAACTAACTAATTAACTAACTAACTAACTACCTTCCTACGTACCCACAAACTAAGTAACTGACTAAATAAATAAATAACACACTAAATAACAACTAGCTATTTAACTAACTAACTAACTAAATAAATAACTAACTAATTAACTAACTAACAAACTAACCAATAAACTATCGAAATAACAAATTGACTAACTAACTATCTACCTTCGTACATACCCACTAACTAACTAACTTACTAACTAACTAATTAACTAACTAATTAATTAACTAATTAACTAACTACTAGTTAACTAACTAACTAACTAACTAATTAACTTATTAACTAACGAACAACTAGCTAAGTAATTAACTAGTTAACTAACTAACTAACTTACAAACTACCTTCATACATACCTATCAACTAACAAACTAACTACCTTTCAAACTAACTAACTAACAAACTAACTAACTAACTAACTAAATAACTAAATAACTAACTATCTAACAAATTAACTAATTAACAAACTAACGAAAAAACCAAATAACTATCTTCCTACATACCTATTAACTAACTAACTAACTAATTAAAGAACTAACTACCTTCCTACATACCTACTAACTAACTACCTACCTACCTTCCCACCAACTAACTAACTAACTCTCTAACTTACTAAATTACTAACTAGCTAACTAATTAACTACTAGATAACTAACAAACTAACTAACTAAATAACTAACTAGTTAACTAACTAAATAACTAACTAACTAACTACGAGATAACTAACTAACTAAATAACTAAATAACTAAATAACTAACTAACTACTAATTAGCTGACAAAATATCTAACTAACTAATTACTAGATAACTAACATAATAACTAACTAATTTACTAACTAACTATCTTCTTAAATCCCTATTAACTAACTAACTACCTAACTACCTACCTTCCTACATACCCCACCAACTAACTAACTAACCAAATAAATAACTAACCAGCTAACTACAAGCTAACTAACTAACTATCAGACTAAGTAACTAACTAACTAATTAACTAACTATCAAATTAACTAACTATCTAACTAACTAACTACCTACCTTGATATATACATATTGATTAACTAACTGACTCACTAACTAACTAACTACTAGCTAACTAACTAACTAACTAACTAACTACATAACTAACTGATTAACTAACTAACTAACTAACTAACTAATTAACTAACTATCTAACTAACTAACTAACTAACAACCTTCTTACATACTTACTAGCTAACTAACTAACTACGTATTAGCGAATTAACTGACTAACTAACTAACTAACTACCTACCTCCTTACATAAATATTGACTTACTAACTAACTAACTAACTAATTAACTAACTAACTAACTAACTAACTAAATAACTAACTTACTTACTAACTAACTAACTACTAGCTAACTGAACAAATAACTAACTAACTAACTAACTACAAGATAACTAACTAAATAACTAACTAATTAACTAACTAACTATCTTCTTACAGACATATTGACTAACTAACTAACTAACTAACTAACTTACTAACTGCCTTCCTACATACTCACTAACTAAGTAGCTAACTAAATAAATAAATAACTAACTAAATAACTACTAGCTATTTAACTAACTAACTAACTAAAGAACTAACAAATTAACTAACTAACTAGCTACCTTCGTACATACCCACTAACTATCTAACTTACTAATTGACTAATTGACTAACTGATTAATGAACTAATTAACTAACTAACTACTAGTTAACTAACTAACTAACTAACTATATAACTAACTAATTAACTAACTAACTAACTAACTAACTAACTAACTAACTACTAGCTAACTAGCTAACTAATTAACTAACTAACTTACTAACAAACAACCATCATACATACCTATTAACAAACATACTAACTACCTTTCTAACTAACTAACTAACAAACAAACTAACAAACTAACTGACTAACTAACTAACTAACTAACTACCTTCCTACATACCCACCCACTAACTAACTAACTACCTTACCGCTAACTAACTAACTAACTACCTTTCTAACTAAATAACTAACTAGCTAACTAACTAACTACTATCTAGATAACTAACTAACTAACTAACTAAATAACTAACTAATTAACTAACTAACAAACTAACTAATTAACTATGGAAATAACAAATTGACTAACTAACTATCTACCTTCGTACATACCCACTAACTGACTAACTTACTAACTAACTAATTGACTAACTAATTAATTAACTAATTAACTAACTACTAACTAACTAACTGACTAACTAACTAACTAACTAACTAATTAACTTATTAATTCACGAACAACTAGCTAAGTAACTAACTAGTTAACTAACTAACTTACTAACTAACTACCTTCATACATACCTATCAACTAACAAACTAACTACCTTTCAAACTAACTAACTAACAAGCTAACTAACTAACAAACTAAATTACTAAATAACTAACTAACTAACAAATTAACTAATTTACAAACTAACGAAAGAACTAAATAACTATCTCCGTACATACCTATTAACTAACTAACTAACTAAAGAACTAACTACCTTCCTACATACCCACTAACTAACTACCTACCTACCTTCCCACCAACTAACTAACTAACTATCTAACTTACTAAATTACTAACTAGCTAACTAATTAACTACAAGATAACTAACAAACTAACTAACTAAATAACTAACTAGTTAACTAACTAAATAACTAACTAACTAACTACGAGATAACTAACTAACTAAACAACTAAATAACTAACTAACTAACTAACTACTAATTAGCAGACAAAATATCTAACTAACTAATTACTAGATAACTAACATAATAACTAACTAATTTACTAACTAACTATCTTCTTGAATCCCTATTAACTAACTAACTACCTAACTACCTACCTTCCTACATACCCACCAACTAACTAACTAACCAAATAAATAACTAACCAGCTAACTACAAGCTAACTAACTCACAAACTAACTAACTAACTAACTAATGACCTAACTAACTGACTAACTACTAGATAACTAACTAACTATCAGACTAAATAACAATCAAATTAACTAACTACCGAACTAACTAACTACCTACCTTGATATATACATATTGATTAACTAACTGACTCACTAACTAACTAACTACTAGCTAACTAACTAACTAACTAACTAAATAACTAACTGATTAACTAACTAACTAACCAATTGACTAACTATCTAACTAACTAACTAACTAACAACCTTCTTACATACTTACTAACTAACTAACTAACTACCTATTAGCGAATTAACTAACTAACTAACTAACTAGCTACCTACCTCCTTACATAAATATTGACTAACTAACTAACTAACTAACTAATTAACTAAATAACTAACTACCTAACTAAATAACTAACTTACTTACTAACTAACTAACTTCTAGCTAACTGAACAAATAACTAACTAACTAACTAAATAACTAACTAATTAACTAACTAACTATCTTCCAACAGACATATTAACTAACTAACTTAATAACTGCCTTCCTACATACTCACTAACTAAGTAACTAACTAAATAAATAAATAACTAACTAAATAACTACTAGCTATTTAACTAACTAACTAACTAAAGAACTAACAAATTAACTAACTAACTAGCTACCCTCGTACATACCCACTAACTATCTAACTTACTAACTAACTAATTGACTAATTGATTAATGAACTAATTAACTAACTAACTACTAGTTAACTTACTAACTAACTAACTATATAACTAACTAACTAACTAACTAACTACTAGCTAACTAGCTAACTAATTAACTAACAAACTACCTTCATACATACCTATTAACAGACATACTAACTATCTTTCTAACTAACTAACTAACTAACAAACTAACAAACTAACTAACTACCTAACTAACTACCTTCCTACATACCCACCCACTAACTAACTAACTACCTTACCGCTAACTAACTAACTAACTACCTTTCTAACTAAATAACTAACTAGCTAACTAACTAACTACTATCTAGATAACTAATTAACTGACTAACTAAATAACTAACTAACTAACTAACTACTAGCTAGCTGACAAAATAACTAACTAACTAATCAATTGATAACTAACATAATAACTAACAAATTTAATAACTAACTATCTTCTTAAATACCTATTTACTAACTAACTAACTAACTACATTCCCACATACCCACCAACTAACTAACTAACTAACTAATAAAATAAATAACCATCTAACTACTAGCTAACTAACTAAATAACTACCTAAATAACTAACTGATGACCTAACTAACTAACTAACTGACTGACTAACTAACTAACTAACTAATTCACTAACTAACTAATTAACTAACTAACTAACTAACTACTAGATAACAAACTCAATAACTAACTAATTAACTAACTAACTATCTTCCAACATACCCACTAACTAAGTAACTAACTAAATAAATACATAACTAACTTAATAACTACTAGCTATTTCACTAACTAACTAACTAAAGAATTAACTAACTAATTAATTAATTAACTAACTAACTAACTAACTAATTAACTAACAAATTAGCTAACTAACTAGCTACCTTCGTACATACCCACTAACTAACTAACTTACTAACTAACTAATTAACTAACTAATTAATGAACTAATTAACTAACTAACTACTATTTAACTAACTAACTAACTAACTAACTAAATAACTAACTAACTAATTAACTAACTAACTAACTAACTAACTAATAGACTACTAGCTAACTAACTAACTAGTTAACTAACGAACTTACTAACTAACTACCATCATACATTCCTATTAACTAACAAACTAACTAAATTTCTTACTAACTAACTAACAAACTAACTAACAAACTAACTAAAAAACTAACAAACTAATTAACTAATCAACAAACTAACTGAATAACTGAATAACTATCTTCCTACATACACCTATTAACTAACTAACTAACTAACTAACTAACTAACTAACTAACTAACTAACTACCTTCCTATATACCCACAAACTAACTAACAAACTACCTTCCCACTAACTAACTAACTAACTATCTAACTAACTATATAACTAACTTGCTAACTAACTAACTACTAGATAACTAACAAACAAACTAACTAAATAACTAAATAGTTAACTAAATAACTAACTAACTAACTAACTGACTAACTATCTAACTAACTACTAGCTAGCTGACAAAATAACTAACTAACTAACTACTAGATAACTAACATAATAACTAATTAATTTAGTAACTAACTATATTCTTAAATACCTATTAACTAACTAACTAACTAACTAACTACCATCCAACATACCCACCAACTAACTAACTAACCAAATAAATAAGTAGCTAACCAGCTAACTACTAGCTAACTACTAACTAACTAACTAACTAAATAACTAATTGATGACCTAACTAACTAACTAGCTACTAGATAACTAACTAACTAACTGCCTAACTAACTAATTAACTAACTAATTAACTAACTATCAAACTAACTAACTAACTACCTTGATACATACATATTGATTAACTAACTAACTCACTAACATAATAACTAACTAACTACTAGATATCTAACATAATAACTAACTAATTTACTAACTAACTATCTTCTTAAATACCTATTAACTAACTAACTAACTAACTGCCTTCCTACAGACCCACCAACTAATTAACTAACTAAATAAATAAATAGCTAACCAGCTAACTACTAGCTAACTACTAACTAACTAACTAACTAACTAAATAACTAATTGATGACCTAACTAACTAACTAGCAACTAGATAACTAACTAACTAACTGACAAATTAACTAACTAACTAACTAATTAACTAACTAATTAACTAACTATCTAACTAACTAACTAACTACCTTGATACATACATATTGATTAACTAACTCACTAACTAGCTAACTCACTAACAAACTAACTACTAGCTAACTAACTAAGTATCTAACTAAACAACTAACTGATTAACTAACTAACTAACTAACTTACTAATTAGCTAACTATCAAACTAACTAACTAACTAACTAACAACCTTCTTACATACTAACTAACTAACTAACTAACTAACTAACTAACTAACTAACTAACTACAAGCTAATTAACTAACTAACTAACTAACTACAAGCTAATTAACTAACTAACTAACTAACTAACTACATTCTTACATACATATTGACTAACTAACCAATTAACTTACAAATTAACTAACTAACTAGCTACCTTCGTACCTACCCACTAACAAACTAACTTACTAACTAACTAATTAACAAACTAGTTAATGAACTAATTAACTAACTAACAACTAGTTAACTAACTAACAAACAAACTAACTAAATAACTAACTAATTAAATAACTAACTAACTAACAAACAAATTACTAGCTAACTAACTGACTTACTAACTACCTAACAAATTAATGACTAAATAACTATTAACTAACTAACTTACTAACTAACTACCTTCATACATACCTGTTAACTAACAAACTAACTACCTTTCTAACTAACTAACTAACAAACTAACTAACAAACAAACAAACAAACTAACTAACTAACTAACTAACTACCTTCCTACATACCCACCCACTAACTAACTAACTACCTTACCGCTAACTAACTAACTAACTACCTTTCTAACTAAATAACTAACTAGCTAACTAACTAATTAACTAATTAATAAACTAACTAATTAATTAAATAACTATCTTCCTGCATACACCTATTAACTAACTAACTAATTAACTAATTACTAACTTAATAACTAACTAGCTTCCTACATACAAACTAACTAACTAACAAACTACCTTCCCACTAACTAACTAACTAACTATCTAACTAACTAAATAACTAACTAGCTAACCGACTAACTACAAGATAACTAACAAACTAACTAACTAAATAACTAAATTGTTAACTAAATAACTAACTAACTACTAACTAACTACCTAACTAAATACTAGCTTGCTGACAAAATAACAAACTAACTAACTACTAGATAAGTAACATAATAACTAACTAATTTACTTACTAACTATCTTCTTAAATACCTATTAACTAACTACCTACCTACATACCCACCAACTAACTAACTAACTAACTAAAAAAATAAAAAAATAAAAAATAACAAGCTAACTACAAGCTAACTAACTAACTAACTAACTAAATAACTAATTGATGACCAAACTAACAAACTAACAACTAGATAACTAACTAACTAACAAACAAACAAACTAACTAATTAATTAACTAACTAATTAACTAACTATCTAGCTAACTAACTAACTACCTTAATACATACATATTGATTAACTAACTAAGTCACTAACTAACTAACTACTAGCTAACTAACTAAGTAACAAACTAAATAACTAACTGATTAACTAACTAACTAACTAACTTACTAATTAACTAACTATCTAACTAACTAACAACCTTTTTACATACTAACTGACTCACTAACTAACTAACTACTAGCTAATTAACTAGCTAACTAACTAACTAACTACCTTCTTACATACATATTGACTAACTAACCAACTAACTAACTTACTAACTAACTAACTAACTAACTAACTATTAGCTAACTGAATAAATAACATACTAACTAAATAACTAACTAACTAACTAACTAACTAACTACAAGATAACTAACTAAATAACTAACTAATTAACTAACTAAGTATCTTCCAACATACATATTAACAAACTAACTAACTAACTAACTAACTTACTAACTACATTCCTATATACCCACTAACTAACTAAGTAACTAACTAAATAAATATATAAATAACTCACTACATAACTACTAGCTATTTAACTAACTATCTAAATAAATAAATAAATAAATAATTAACTAACTAAGTATCTTCCTACATACATATTAACAAACTAACTAACTAACTAACTAACTAACTAACTTACTAACTACCTTTCTACATACCCACTAACTAAGAAACTAACTAAATAAATATATAAATAACTAACTACATAACTACTAGCTATTTAACTGACTATCTAACTAAATAAATAACTAACTAATTAACTACCAAACTAACTAATTAACTAACTAGCTACCTTCGTACATACCCACTAGCTAACTAACTTACTAACTAACTAATTAACTAACTAATTAATTAACTAACTATCTAACTAACTACTACTTAAATAACTAACCAACTAACTAACTAAATAACTAACTAACTAATTAACTGACTAACTGACAAACAAGTTAAGTAACTTACTAACTAACTACCTTCATACATACCTATTAACTAACTAACTAACTACCTAACTAACTAACTAACAAAATTAACTAATCAACAGACTAACTAAATGACTAAATAACTATCTTCCTACATACCTATTAACTAACTAACTAATTAACTAACTAACTACCTACCTACCTTCCTACATTCCCACTAACTAACTACCTTACCGCTAACTAACTAACTATCTATCGAATTAAATAACTAAGTAGCTAACTAACTAACTACTAGATAACTAACAAACTAACAAACTAAATTACTAACTAGTTAACTAACTAAATAACTATCTAACTAACTACTAGATAACTAACTAACCAAATAACTAAATGACTAACTAACTAACTACTAGCTAGCTGACAAAATAACTAACTAACTAATTAATATATAACTAACATAATAACTAACTAATTTACTAACTAACTATCTTCTTAAATACCTATTACCTAAATAACTAACTTACTAACTACATTCCCATATACCCACCAACTAACTAACTAACTAACTAACTAAATAAATCAATAACTAACCAGCTAACTACTAGCTAACTAACTAACTAACTAACTAACTAACTAAATAACTAACTGATGACCTAACTAACTAACTAACTACTAGATAACTAAATAACTAACTGACTAACTAACTAACTAACTAATTCACTAACTAACTAATTAACTAACTATCTAACAAACTAACTAACTACTTTGATACATACATATTGATTAACAAACTAACTCACTAACTAACTACTAGCTAAATAACTAAGTAACTAACTAAATAACTAACTGATTAACTAACTAACTAACTAACTAATAACTAATTAACTCACTAACATACTAACTAACTAACTAACTAACTAACTACTAGCTAATTAACTAACTAACTAACTAACTAACTGACTAACTAACAACATTCTTACAAACATATTGACTAACTAACTAACTAATTGACCAATTAACTAGATAACTAACTAACTAACTAATTTACTAACTAACTAACTAACTAACTAACTAACGACTAACTAACTAAATAAATAACTAACTAACTAACTAACTAACTAACTACTAGATAACAAACTAAATAACTAACTAATTAACTAACTAACTATCTTCCTACATACATATTAACTAACTAACTAACTAACTAACTAACTTACTAACTACCTTCCTACATACCCACTAACTAAGTAACTAACTAACTAAATAAATAAATAACTAAAAAAGTACTAGCTATTTAACTAACAAACTAACTAAATAAATAACTAACTAATTAACTGATGACCTAACTAACTAACTAACTACTAGATAACTAACTAACTAACTGAATAACTAACTAACAAACTAATTAACTAACTATCTAACTAACTAACTAACAACCTTGATACATACATATTGATTAACTAACTTACTCACTAACTAACTACTAGATAACTAACTAAGTAACTAACTAAATAACTAACTCATTAACGAACTAACTAACTAATGAACTAATTATCTAACTAACTAAATAACTAACAACCTTCTTACAGACTAACTAACTAACTAACTAACTACTAACTAATTAACTAACTAACTAACTAACTACCTACCTTTTAACATACATATTGACTAACTAACTAACTAACTAACTAATTATTTAACTAACTAACAAACTAACTAACTAACTAACTAACTAACTACTAGCTACCAGAATAAATAACTAACTAACTAACTAACTAACTACTAAATAACTAACTAAATAACTAACTAATTAACTAACCTAACTATCTTCCTACATACATATTGACTAACTAACTAACTAACTAACTAACTAACTAACTAACTAACTAACTTACTAACTACCTTCCAACATACCCACTTACTATGTAACTAATTAAATAAATAAATAACTAACTAAATAACTACTAGCTATTTAACTAACTAACTAACTAACTAACTAAATAAATACCTAAATAATTAACTAACTAACTAACTATCCAATTAACTAACTAACTAACAAATTAACTACCTAACTAACTACCTTCGTACATACCCACTAACTAACTAACTTACTAACTAACTAATTAACTAACTACCTGCTTGTTAACTAACTAACTAACTAACTAACTAACTAAATAACTAACTAATCAACTAACTAACTAACAAACTACTAGCTCACTAACTAACTAGTTAACTATCTAACTTACAAATAACTACCTTCATGCATACCTAAGAACTAACTAAGTAACTAACTAAGTATGAAGGTAGTTTGTTAGTTTGTTAGTTACTTAGAAAGGCAGTTAGTTTGTTTGTTAATATGTATGTATGAAGGTAGTTAGTTAGTAAGTTAGTTAGTTAACTAGTTAGTTAGTTAGTTAGTACTTAGTTAGTTATTTAGTTAATTAGTTAGTTATTTACTTAGTTAGTTAGTTTGTTAGTTAGTTAATTAGTAGTTAGTTAGTTAATTAGTTAATTAATTAGTTAGTTAATTAGTTAGTTAGTTAGTGCGTATGTACGTAGGTAGCTAGTTAGTTAGTTAATTTGTTAGTTAGTTAGTTAATTAGTTAGTTAGTTAGTTAATTAGTTAATTAGTTAGTTATTTATTTAGTTCGTTAGTTAGTTAAATAGATAGTAGTTATTTAGTTAGTTATTTATGTATTTAGTTAGTTACTTAGTTAGTGGGTATGTAGGAAGGTAGTTAGTAAAATAGTTAGTTAGTTAGTTAGTTAGTTAGTTAGTTAGTTAATATGTATGTAGGAAGATAGTTAGTTCATTAGTTAGTTATTTAGTTAGTTATCTAGTAGTTAGTTAGTTAGTTAGTTAGTTAGTTAGTTGGTTAGTTAGTTATTTATTCCATTAGCTAGTAGTTAGTTAGTTAGTTAGTTAGTTAGTAAGTATGTTAGTTAGTCAGTTAGTTAGTTAGTTAGTTAGATAGTTAGTTAGGTAATATGTATGTAAGAAGGTAGTTAGTCACCTAGTTTGTTAGTTAGTTAGTTAATTAGCTAGTAGTTAGTTAGTTAGTATGTAATAAGGTTGTTAGTTAGTTAGTTAGTTAGATAGTTAGTTAATTAGTTTGTTAGTTAGTTAGTTCATCAGTTAGTTAGTTAGTTAGTTAGTTAGTGAGTTAGTTAGTAAATCAATATGTATGTATCAAGGTAGTTAGTTATATAGTTAGATAGTTATTTAGTTTGTTAGTTAGTTACTTAGTTAGTTAGTTATTTAGCTAGGTATCTAGTTGTTAGTTCGTTCGTTAGGTCATCAGTTAGTTTTTTAGTTCGTTAGTTAGTTAGTTAGCTAGTAGTTATGTGGTTAGTTATTAAGTTAGTTAGTTAGTTAGTTAGTTAGTTTGTGGGTATGTAGGAAGGTAGTTAGTTAGTTAATAGGTATTTAAGAAGATAGTTAGTTGGTATATTAGTTAGTTATCTTGTAATTAGTTATTTAGTTATTTTGTCAGCTAGCTAGAAGTTAGTTAGTTAGTTATTTAGTTAGTTAGTTAGTTAGTCATCTAGTAGTCAGACGTTAGTTATTTAGTTAGTTAACTAGTTAGTTATTTAGTTAGTTAGTTAGTTAGTTAGTTATCTAGTAGTTAGTTAGTTAGTTAGTTAGTTAGTAAGTTAGATAGTTAGTTAGTTAGTTAGTGGGAAGGTAGGTAGTAAGTTCGTTAGTTAGTGGGTATGTAGGAAGGTACGTACTTAGTTAGTTAGTTAGTTTATAGGTATGTAGGAAGATAGTTTTTTAGTTAGTTTGTTAATTAGTTAATTAGTTAGTTAATTAATTAGTTATTTAGTTATTTGGTTAGTTTGTTAGTTAGTTAGTTAAAAAGGTGGTTAGTTTGTTAGTCGATAGGTATGTATGAATGTAGTTAGTTAGTAAGTTAGTTAGTTAGTTAACTAGTTAGTTCGTTAGCTTGTAGTTTGTTAGTTAGTTAGTTAGTCAATTAGTTAGTTATTTAGTTAGTTAGTTAGTTAGTTAGTTAACTAGTAGTTAGTTAGTAAATTAGTTAATTAATTAGTTTGTTAATTAGTTAGTTAGTAAGTTAGTTAGTTAGTGGGTGTGTACCAAGGTAGCTAGTTAGTTAGGTAATTTGTTAGATCATTAGTTAATTAGTTAGTTATTTATTTATTTAGTTAGTTATTTATTTAGTTAGTTAGTTACTTAGTAAGTGTGTATGTAGGAAGGTAGTTAGTAAGTTAGTTAGTTAGTTAGTTAGTTAATATGTATGAAAGAAGTTAGTTAGTTCGGTAATTAGTTAGTTATTTAGTTAGTTATCTAGTAGTTAGTTAGTAGTTAGTTAGTTAGTAAGTTAGTTAGTTAGTTAGTTAGTTAGTTATTTATTTATTTAGTTTGTTTATTTAGTTATCTAGTAGTTAGTTAGTTAACTAGTTAGTTATTTAGTTAGTTAGATAGTTAGTTAGTTGGTGGGAAGGTAGTTAGTTAGTTAGTCAGTGGATATGTAGGATGGTACTTAGTTAGTTAGTTAGTTAGTTAGTTAGTTAGTTAATTAGTTAGTTAATATGTATGTAGGAAGATAGTTATTTAGTTAGTTAGTTAGTTTGTTAATTAGTTAATTAGTTAGTTAGTTAGTTATTTAGTTATTTTATTACTTAGTTAGTTAGAAAGGTAGTTAGTTAGTTAGTTAATAAGTATGTATGAAGGTAGTTGGTTTGTAAGTTAGATAGTTAACTAGTTAGCTAGTTAGCTAGTAGTTTGTTAGTTAGTCAGTTAGTTAATTAGTTAGTTATTTAGTTAGTCAAATAGTAGTTAGTTAGTTATTTAGTTAATTAATTAGTTAGTTAATTAGTTAGTTTGTAAGTTAGTTAGTTTGTGGGTATGTACGAAGGTAGCTAGCTAGTTAGTTAATTTGTTAGTTAGTTAGTAAATTAGTTAGTTAGTTAGTTAGTTTAGTTTGTTAGTTACTTAGTTAGTGCGTATGTAGGAAGGTAGTTAGTAAGTTAGTTAGTTAGTAGTTAATATGTATGTAGGAAGAGAGTTAGTTAGTTAATTAGTTAGTTATTTAGTTAGTTATCTAGTAGTTAGTTAGTTAGTTAGTTAGTTCGTTATTTTTTCAGTTAGCTAGTAGTTAGTTAGAAGTTAGTTAGTTAGTAAGTAAGTTAGTTAGTTAGTTAGTTAATTAGTTAGTTAGTTAGTTAGTTAGTCAAAATGTATGTAAGAAGGTAGTTCGTAATTTAGTTAATTAGCAAGTAGTTAGTTAGTTAGTTAGTTAGTTAGTTAGTATGTAAGAAGATTGTTAGTTAGTTAGCTAGTTAATTAGTTAGTTAGTTAGTTGATCAGTTAGTTATTTAGTTAGTTAGCTAGTAGTTAGTTAGTTAGTGAGTTAGTCAGTTAATCAATATGTATGTATCAAGGTAGTTAGGTAGTGAGTTAGTTAGTTAGTTAAATAGTTGGATAATTAGTTAGTTAGTTAGTTAATTTGTCAGTCAATTAGTTAGTTAGTTATCTAGTAGTTAGTTAGTTAGTTAGTTAGGTCATCAATTATTTATTTAGTTAGTTAGTTAGTTAATAGTTAGCTAGTAGTTAGCTGGTTAGTAATTTATTTAGATAGTTAGTTAGTTCGTTGGTGGATATGTACGAAGGTAGTTAGTTAGTTAGTTAATAGGTATTTAAGATGATAGTTAGTTAGAAAATTAGTTAGTTATTATGTTAGTTATCTGGTAGTTAGTTAGTTAGTTAGTAGTTAGTTAACTATTTAGTTATTTTGTTAGTTAGTTTGTTAGTTATCTAGTAGTTAGTTAGTTAGCTAGTTAGTTATTTAGTTAGTTAGATAGTTAGTTAGTTAGTTAGTGGGAAGGTAGTTTGTTAGTTAGTTAGTGGGTATGTAGGAAGGTTGTTAGTTAGTTAGTTAGTTAGTTAGTTAGTTAATAGGTGTATATAGGAAGATAGTTATTTAGATGTTTAGTTAGTTTGTTAATTAGTTAATTAGTTAGTTAGTTTGTTAATTAGTTATTTAGTTAGTTAGTTTGTTTGTTTGTTAGTTATATATTTAGATAGGTAGTTAGTTTGTTAGTTAATAGGTATGTATGAAGGTAGTTAGTTAGTAAGTTTGTTAGTTAATAGGTATGTATGAAGGTAGTTAGTTAGTAAGTTAGTTAGTTAACTAGTTAGTTAGTTAGCTATTATTTAGTTAGTTAGTTAGTTAGTTAGTTAGTTAGTTAATTAGTTAGTTAGTTATTTAGTTAGTTAGTTAGTTAGTTAACTAGTAGTTAGTTAGTTAATTTGTTCATTAATTAGTTAGTTAATTAGTTAGTTAGTAAGTTAGTTAGTTAGTGGGTATGTACGAAGGTAGTTAGGTAGTTAGTAAATTTGTTAGTTAATTAGTTAATTAGTTAGTTAGTTAGTTAGTTAATTATTTAGTTAATTCTTTAGTCAGTTAGTTAGTTAAATAGCTTGTAGTTATTTAGTTACTTATTTATTTATTTAGTTAGCTAACTATAGTTACTTTGTTAGTGGGTATGTAGGAAGGTAGTTAGTAAGTTAGTTAGTTAGTTAGTTAATCCGTATGTAGCAAGATAGTTAGTTAGTTAATTAGTTAGTTATTTAGTTAGTTATGTAGTTGTTAGTTAGTTTGTTAGTTAGTTCATTAATTAGTTAGTTAATTAGTTACTTAGTAAGTTAGTTAGTTATGGGTAGGTACGAAGGTAGCTAGTTAGTTAGTTAATTTGTTAGTCAATTGGTTAGTTAGTCAATATGTATGTAAGAAGGTAGGTAGTTAGTTAATTAACTAGTAGTTAGTTAGTTAGTTAGTTAGTATGTAAGAAGGTTGTTAGTTAGTTAGTTACATAGTTAGTTAGTTAGTATGTAAGAAGGTTGTTAGTTTGTTAGTATGTAAGAAGGTTGTTAGTTAGTTAGTTAGTTACTTAGTTAGTTAGTTGTCAAGTAGTTGGTTAGTTAGTTAGTTAGTTAGTCAACTAGTTAGTTATTTTGTTAGTTAGTTTGTTAGCTAGTAGTTAGCTAGTAATTTATTTAGGTAGCTAGTTTGTTGGTGGGTATGCAGGAAGGTAGTTAGGTAGGTAGGTTGGTAGTTAGTTAGTTAGTTAATAATATGTAGGAAGATAGTTAATTAGTTAGTTATTTAGATAGATATCTAGTAGTTAGTTACTTAGTTTGTTAGTTATTTTTTAGTTAGTTATTTAGTTAGTTATTTAGTAAGTTAGCTAGTAGTTCGTTAGTTAGTTAGTTAGTTAGTTATTTAGTTAGTTAGTTAACTAGTTAGTATTTAGTAAGTTAGTTAGTTAATAAGTACGTAGGAAGATAGTTAGTTAGTAAATTAGTTAGTTATCTAGTAGTTAGTTAGTTAGTTAGTTAGTTAGTTAGTTATTTAAATATTTATCTAGTAGTTAGTTAATTAGTTAGTTAGTTAGTTAGTTAGTTCGTTAATTAGTTAGTTAGTTAGTATGTACATAAGAAGGCAGTTAGTAAGATAGTTAGTTAGTTAGTTTGATAGTTAGTTAATTAGATAGTTAGTTAATTAGTTAGTTAGGTGGTATGTAGGATTGTAGTTAGTTAGTTTGTAGTTAGTCAAGTTAGGGTTTTACACCCTAGGGGGTCCTATACCGGAGGAGGTAGAGGAGCCCATTGAGTGACGATCTTTACGCATCCACATGACGTTTGGTGCCACTTTTGGATTGCGAAGATTACACCCGGTTGAGACATGACCGATTTTGCAACAATAGTTACAAAATGCTACGGTGGGCTTATTTGTGGGTGTGGTACTCTTCACAAAATAGTCCGAGAGTTTATTCGGATTACTTCTCTTAGAAGTTATCGATTTTGGCATTTGATAAAGGTTATTTGATTTAAATTTATTTTGCTTAAAATTATTTTGTTTAAATTGTTTATGTGTGTTGGTGAAATGTTTGGGAGGCCCTTGTTGATATGAAGCTTCGGTGTAGTTTGTCACTTCATAGAAATACCCATTTGGTCCCCTTTTGAACAAACAATCGGTTCGTCCCAAATTAGTATGTCTAGGTTGTGAATTTTGTATAAAATGATTGTTCCTATAATTATTAATGACACGTTTAGGTTGTTCATTTTTAGCATATTTACCTTTGTTGTAGTCATGGTACATGAAAGCATTTCCATGACTACTTACTTTATTGTTTTCCCATTTAGATTTTTGATTTTGAGATATTGAAAACTCGGGTTTATTATCGTTAATTTTCTTATATCCTAAACCGGATTTATCATTGGGCTTTTGTCCCGTTAATGACGATTTTAAGACATCATCCAATGAAGGGGGACTCAATGCAATAATTGTACATGCCCTCTTCAAGGACTCATTCTCAACTTTCATAGTTTGAATTTCGACTTTTAAATGAGAAATCTCACATTTCAGGGTTTGACATTCACATTTTGAAAATCCTTTAAATTCATTTATTTGAGTTTTGTATGCCAAGATGGATAGCTCAAGAGAAGCTACCTTATCCTTGAGAGCTTGGGTGGGACTTTCAAGTTTACCCTCATTTAGTTGAGAGTTCCCTTCATCCCTAAGAAACTCGTCACAAGATTCGAGTTCTAGTTTGGATGCGGGAGAAAATTCAGGTCTAGGTAACGATTTGATACCATATAGAGAGTTAGTACGTACCTCATAACTTTTGTCATGTGTCGAGCTTAGAGTGGGAGAGGAAGGTTCTGCGTCTACAATTATGGGCTGGTGGTGTGTCGAAGTTAGACCTCGTTCAATACGGAGAGAGTGAATGGCTGCTTCCACCGCGCTCATGGGATTAAATTCAGCCATTAGATCGTAAGGTACAAGTTTATCCTTAATAAATTTAAGAGATGGTTAGTACCCTGCTCTGATACCAATTGTTGGTTAATTCTAACCTAGAGGGGGGTAAATTTGGCAATCTAACTTACACTTAGTTTAGATTTAAACCTAATTTACGGTGCGGAATAAATAATAATTTAGATGATAAAGATGATACCGTACAAACACTTTGACACAAGATGTTTGTTTACGAAGTTCGGTAGGTGGTTGCTTTGTAGCTTTAACTCACCCTTTACTCGCTTAATTGACCGACTCAATTATTTGCGAGTACCTACGTCTCCGGGAATGCCTTGTGCCTCTTTTTGGCTTTCGATTGAATTCCAACTCAACTCGATTACAAGGATTTGCCTAGATCGATTTACACGCTTCTATCGATCTATAGCTTAGGCTCTTTACAATTTGTTGCACTAGCCTATTACACTTTTTCACTAATCGAGCTACAACGTGATCGGTCACGTGAGTGGGATACGATTAGTGGAGAATATCGAAAGTAGATCAACGATCTAAAGAGGTTTCTCAAGCTATCAATGGATATAGATAATCACAGCTTAGGGTTTCTCTCTTTTTTGGTTTGAATGTTTGAAAATGAAGGAGTGGGAGAGAGAGACCCATGAAGGATTCTATTTATACTCTCTATAGAAATCCTTCAGAAAACTCGTAGTGCGTTCGAACGCATAAAGTCCGTTCAGAACGCACTTGTAGTTTGCACTAGCCGTTTCAAAATAACGTGCAAGTACATCTTGGGTCCGTTCGAACGGACAATGTCCGTTCGTAACGGACTCAATTATACATAGCATTTTGCGTTCACAGGAACAAGAGTCCGTTCAACGCACTGAAAAGTGGGTGAACGGATTCCAGGTTGTCCGTTCGAACGCACATGTGTGTTCGTTCGAACGCACACATCCCTGTTACATTTTTCCGTTCACAGGAAGGATTGTCCGTTCAACGCACTCAGAAGATGGGTGAACGGATTCTAATTGTCCATTCGAACGGACATGATTGTTCGTTCGAACGCACACATCCCTGTGACACGTTTGGTTCTAATCAAGGTTTAAAGTTTTGATATGTGGCAAGTTGTTAGAGATGAAGAAGGCTGAGATTACTTGAGAGAAAGACCCACCGTAATAACGGTCTTCAAGCTGTTATTTATGGGCTGCTGCAGATCCAGTATGTGCTATTATATCCATTTCACAAGAAATTGAAGATCCAGTATGTGTTATTTATGGGCTGTTAAATTTCCATTTCCATTTCACAGACCCTTCTCTCAATCAAGTCCCTAAATATAGAAGTATATATTTCTCAATCTTTCATTTAATTAGGCGCTTGAATTAAGCAACATATTAGGTATTTCATGGCTGTTGATTAGGGCTAATATAGCAGTTACAATTTTACAATTGATGAGAGCATATTATATAAGATGCCTCCTTCTCTGTAAATCAGATATTGAAAAAAACAAAATTCAATGAAAAAGAGCCTTTTATAATTTGTCTTCTTTAAAGTAATTCTACTCAAGAAATCTAACATGGTATCAGAGATTGTGTTCCTCTTGAGTTCTTGAAAGTAATTCCACTAATATCTTGCTTCTCTTTCTATTCTTCAAATCAATCCTTTCTCTAATGGCGACCACTCGCCTCGACAATCCTTCAATTTCGGAATCTACCCTGAACTCTTCTACTACTACCAAAATCGTAACTTTTCCTCATTCCATACCAATCAAACTTGATTCTACCAACTATCTTCTTTGGAAATCACAAATTCTTCCTGTTCTTCGTGGTCACAATTTGATGCGGTTTCTTGACAATCCGCAGAAATACGACCCAAATTCGACTCCCGACCAAACCAATCAAGATCTTCTCGATTATCAACAACAGGATCAGCTCATACTCGGTTGGATTCTTGGATCCCTCTCCGAGAAAGCTCTCTCTCAGGTATTACATTGCAACACTTCTTATGACACATGGGCGTGTTTACTGAAGACTTACTCATCTTACTCCTTTGCTCATGCTCACGATTTACGCACCAAATTACAAAACATTCAACGGGGCAACATGTCTTGCTCAGATTTCTTTCACCAGATCAAGGGTCTCGCTGATCAACTCGCGTTTATTGGTTGTTCCGTGAGTGATGATGATCTTGTCATGACCACGTTACGTGGTCTTGGATCTCAATTTCGCCAATCAGTCCTAGCGATCACCAGCACTCATGCTAAGATCAAGTTTCAGGATCTTCAAGGGATCTTGCTTGGTCATGAATCATTCTTGGAAGAAGAAAAATTCACTGATCATGCTTCCGCATTGCACACTACACCTCAAGCATACACCACACACCCATCTTCCCAATCACCGTTATTCCCCAATCCACCTAATTACACTCCCCGATCTCCTTATCCTCTCACCAAGAACAAACCATGGAGCAAGAACTCTAAATCTGGCTTGGTGTGTCATCACTGCCACAAACCCGGTCATCACGTAAATCAATGCTGGATTAAAAATCCGGCTCTTCGTCCTCAACGACCCCCAAGTTCCCCTTATCCACCACAAGTCAGGCCCTCTGTGTATTATGCCGCCCCTGCCACCTATCTTACTGCCCCGGCTCCTCACAACTCTCATGAATGGCTTCTGGATTCGGGTGCCTCTCATCATATCACCCCCGATTTCAACAATCTCTCCTCTCCCTCGGTGTACAATGGTTCTGATCAGCTAATGGTGGGAAATGGTCAGGGTCTTCAAATTGAACATACGGGTACTTCTTCTATATCTACTTCATCTTCTACCTCACTCAATCTAAATCGTATTCTTCATGTTCCGCATATTAAACAAAATTTACTAAGCATTCATCAACTCACACTTGATAATAACGTATCTATTGAATTCTTACCCTCTGTTTGTTTTATCAAGGATCTCACCACCAAGCAAATTCTGCAAACTATTCATCCCGTTAATGGATTGTACACTCTTCCTTCTTCGAGCACATCTCCAATGGTCTTCTCAGCTTCTTCACAGCTTTGGCACCAGAGATTCTGTCATCCTTCTTTTGATGTTATTTCATTGTTAGCCAAGAATAATAAAATTTCTCTTTCTTCCACTGAATGTAATAAAATTTGTGATAATTGCTGTCAAGCTAAATCAAAGAAAATTCCTTTCTATTTAAGCCATTCTTCTGCCTCTCTTCCTCTCGAACTTCTTCACTGTGATGTTTGGGGCCCGGCACCAATTAGCTCAAATCAAGGTTTTCGTTTTTATGTGATTTTTGTGGATGATTTCTCAAAGTTCGTATGGATCTATTTTATGCAATATAAGTCTGATTTACCTCAGATTTTCTCTCAGTTTAAAGCTCAAACTGAAAATTTACTTAATACCACCATTAAGTCCATGCAAATTGATGGCGGTAGTGAGTTCTTCTTTTTGAAGAAACATTTTCCACAAATCACATTACAGATTTCCTGCCCATATTCCCCCGAGCAAAACGGCCATGCCGAGCGTAAGCATCGCCATATCACTGAGCTCGGTCTGTCCGTCATGTCAAGCTCGTATCTTCCCTCGCACTATTGGCCTGATATATTCCAAAGCTCGGTTTATTCTATTAATCGACTTCCAACTCTTACTTCACCATTCCTATCTCCATTTGAGAAGCTATTTAATCGATCACCAGATTATCAGTTTTTCAAACCACTAGGATGCCTTTGTTATCCTCATCTTAGACCTTACATGGCTCACAAACTTCAGCTCAAATCGAAACCCTGCATTCTCCTTGGTTATGCACCAAATTATAAAGGGTATAAATGCCTAGAGTTAGCTTCTGGACGGGTATATGTCTCTCGTCATGTTGTGTTTGATGAAACACGATTTCCTCTCATGACTCCAACTTCTACCCCTGTGAGTGTGACTCCTCCATCTCTCCCTACAACTCATCATCTCCCTGTCATCACACCTCCTCTTTCACAGCAAAATACTACTTTACACAATCCTCCTTCTGCAGATCTTCCATCTTCTTCTTCTGATCTCAACCCTACTATAGATCTTCCGCACACTTTATCAACTTCAGATAGTCCTCCCTCTCCTCTTCCACGTCATCCTATGATCACTAGAAGCAAAACCAATACCGCTCCTCTTCCACGTCATCCTATGATCACTAGAAGCAAAACCAATCCCGACATCATTGCTTATTCTTCAATCAAAGAACCTTCTTCTGATCTTGAACCCACAACTCTCTCTCAGGCTCTCAAATCTGCAAATTGGCGTGATGCAATGTCCACAGAATTGAATGCTCTACTCAATAACAAAACCTGGGTTTTAGTACCTCGTCCTTCACATAAAACTCCAATCCAGTGCAAGTGGATTTATAAAACTAAACGTAACCCTGATGGCTCCATTGCCAGATTCAAAGCTCGTCTAGTAGCCCGCGGTTTCACGCAAGAATTTGGCATCGACTACGACGAAACTTTCAGCCCAGTTATCAAACCAACCACCATTCGTCTCGTCTTATCTCTTGCTATCTCAAAACAATGGAGCATCCGACAGATTGATGTAGACAATGCTTTTTTGAATGGAGAATTATCTGAAACCGTTTACATGGAGCAACCCAAGGGTTTTACTGATCTCACTTACCCTGATCATGTATGTCTCTTAAAGAAGGCATTATACGGTCTCAAACAATCACCACGCGCCTGGTTTCAGAAACTCAGTACGTGCCTCGTGGCTCTTGGTTTTCATCCCTCTTTAGCTGATACGTCTCTTTTTATCAAGAAATCTTCGCATTCACTAATTCTTATGTTGATTTATGTTGATGATATCATCATCACCGGTGATGATTCTGCTGAGATACAATCCATCATTCACAAGCTCCACGATCAGTTTGCTCTCAAAGATCTCGGTCGTATTAACCACTTCCTCGGGATTCAGTGCAATTTTGGTACTCACGGGTTGTTGCTCACTCAATCGCAATACATCCAACAGCTTCTTCTTCGAGCAAATATGCAAAACTCAAAACCAGTCTCTTCTCCAATCTCTTCTACTGATTCTTTCTCCAAGCATTCTGGTACACTTCTCACAGATCCTTCCTTGTATCGAAGCATTGTAGGTGGTTTACAATATGCCACATTGAGCAGGCCTGACATAGCCTTTGCAGTTAACAAAGCAAGCCAATTCATGCATTCTCCTCGCGATTCACACTGGCACTTGGTTAAACGTATATTACGCTATCTTCACGGAACACTCAGTCATGGCTTACTCATCTCCAAATCAAATGATACTGCTTTACATGTCTACTCAGACGCCGATTGGGCCGGTTGTCCGGACGATCGGCGTTCAACAACCGGTTATTGTGTGTTCCTTGGCCCAAATCTCATCTCCTGGTCTTCTAAAAAGCAGCCAACTGTGTCTCGATCAAGCACAGAGGCTGAGTATAAGGCTCTCTCTCTAGCAACATCCGAGGCTTCGTGGCTTCAGTATGTTCTTCATGAGCTCCATATTCCTCCTTGTTCGTCACCAGTTTTATATTGTGACAATATTGGTGCAACTTACTTGGCCTCCAACCCCGTATTCCATGCTCGCACCAAGCACATTGAAATAGATTACCATTTTGTGCGCGAAAAGGTGGCTTCCAAATCCCTGTTAATTCGATTCTTGTGTTCTGCGGATCAGTTAGCTGATATTCTGACAAAAGGGTTAGCTACGCAACGCTTCTGCATTCTTCGAACCAAGCTCAATGTCGTCAAATCCCCACATCTCGCTTGCGGGGGGCTGTTAGAGATGAAGAAGGCTGAGATTACTTGAGAGAAAGACCCACCGTAATAACGGTCTTCAAGCTGTTATTTATGGGCTGCTGCAGATCCAGTATGTGCTATTATATCCATTTCACAAGAAATTGAAGATCCAGTATGTGTTATTTATGGGCTGTTAAATTTCCATTTCCATTTCACAGACCCTTCTCTCAATCAAGTCCCTAAATATAGAAGTATATATTTCTCAATCTTTCATTTAATTAGGCGCTTGAATTAAGCAACATATTAGGTATTTCATGGCTGTTGATTAGGGCTAATATAGCAGTTACAATTTTACAATTGATGAGAGCATATTATATAAGATGCCTCCTTCTCTGTAAATCAGATATTGAAAAAAACAAAATTCAATGAAAAAGAGCCTTTTATAATTTGTCTTCTTTAAAGTAATTCTACTCAAGAAATCTAACACAAGTCCGTTCTGAACGGACTTTGAGTTCGTTCAGAACGCACTTCCTGCTTGACTGAACTCTTTGTTATTTTGAACATGATTTTACTTGAGTTCTACTAGGTTTGTACCTATGGTTTATTTGTGGCGTATCCCACTCACGGAAGGCTTCAACATCTTGATTCTTGATGTATTCCAATGGCCTTCCTTGTGTTCTTCTTTTCTTGTTTATCTTGAGACTTCATGTCCTGATTCTTGATGTAATCCAATGAAATCCTCCTTCACAAGTCCTCCTTCATCTTCGTATCGTACCTATGTTATCCTGCACTTTTCTGGATGTATACATTAGTAATGACAGTGTTTTGAAATAATCAAACTATCAGGAAATTTGAACCAACAAACTCCCCCTTTTGATTAATTTCAAAACACTGTCGGTTTGGAGAGTTTCATCATTTAGTTGAGAACTTTCCGTACGATCGTTTCTCCCCCATTTTGAAAGAGATCAAAAGGGCCAAGGAGACTTCATCAACGGAAGGCTCCCCCTAAATGCGAGCTCCCCCTCAGAGAATGAATTGATGAATGTATGAGCTCGTAAATATGATCAAATTATTTTGTTTTGAATGATGACAATCTTTTTCAAATTTAGCAGATTTAAAGAAAATAAAACAATTTTTGTGTTTGTGTGCGTTCCGAACGAAAAAGTGGTGCGTTCGAACGCACTTGCATCTGGACTGATAGATTATATGAAAAAAAAATCAACATAGATGTAACAGTTGATAATACTCAGACTGACACTAAATCAAATTTATGCAGTTCAAGGCATGACACATGCCGATACAAACACACACATAACATATGCTGTTCAGCGATACAAACCCAACAAACGCAATTTCTCACACACATGCACGTCATATAAAAACAAACACGACAACACAACACACTTATGACACCGCCGGTGATTACATCTCGTTGGGACCGGGGTAAGGGTTCGGGTCGGGATGATAGCTTGGACCGGACGCAAAGAAGTCGTCGACGTTGAATGTTCCCGAATGGGACTCCGACGGATTCGCGGTGGGATGAGATGGAGGAGGGGGATTGTCTTGTTCTCGAGGTTCCGGGTAGGCCCCGAAACGGTTTTCAAGATGACCGTAAAGGTCAGAAAATTGACGTTCTACTCTCTCGAGCATCCTTGTCTCGGAAACTTGCATGCCCTCTCGAATTGCATTTCGAATCCCTCGTTCATGTCGCTCCATACGCTTATTCATTGCCTCTAATAACGACGTTATCTGAGCGAACCGCCTTTCGTCCCTTTCCATCGGGTCGTTCGAACTTCTTACACTTTCCCTCCTCTCACGTGTTCGAGCCTGGTTTTCACTGCCCTGGTCGGATGGAGCGTCACTCTCCAACCAACGGGTAGGATTTGGAGGAAGGTGGAACGCTCCCTCTTCATCTGGGTGATCGATAATCCATTCATGAGCTTGTGCTGAATACCGAAACCTTTGACGCAGAAGGTTTAATTTTGACGCGAGGTTGATCGGTGGTTCAGGTCGGAAATCCCAATCTTCCACCGGGATCGAGACTCCTTGGAGGTTCAACATTCGAGCGATCAACGTTCCGTATGGTAACGATGCATTCCTTAGGTTCATGGCGCTTTCCATGTGGCTTAATATGAGATAAGGCACATGGACGGGTAGTTGGTCCTCGTACCACATGCGATATAAAAACAAGATATTTCGATCTTCGAGGTTTGCTCTCAATTTTGCAATAGGAGCGAGAATGTTATTACCAATTATCCAGACGAATCTTTCAGGAGCGGCCAGGTGTGACACTGCTGATTGTGATGCGTATCTATTCGTGACCACTTTCTTCATGGTTTCGAACCCTTCGGTTTCAATTTTCCCCCAGCGGTCGTTGTATACCTTCTCTCCATCATCTTTGAGCCCGAACAAGTCGCACAAATTCTGCACCGAGATTACGACTTCCTCACCGAGAATAAACGAGGTTATCTTATCTTGGGCATGATCGAAAGTGGCGTTTGCATAGAATAGCCGAGTGATGATCTCATACGACCTCTCGTTGAGACGCGCAAGGTTTGCAAATCCCCATTTTCGCTCGATTTCCTCGATCTTGTCGGAAAGAATAGAACAATTTCGTGGAAACTCGTAATAGTAAGATTTTGAGAGGGGTCTCCTTACCACAACGCTATTGAAGAGGAGTCCGGCTTCCGGATTTCGAAAGAGATAATCGTTATTCGGATTGGTGAAATCGTAATCTGCTTGCATTCGTGCGCTGTGATTAGGCCTGTTGGCTGGCGTGCCCCTCTTCGTGCGGACAATCGATGGAGGCGGTGGTATTTCTTGAGCTTTCGAGCTTTCTCCTGTTCTCTTCTTTTCCTTGGATTTCCCTTTTGATATGAGGCTTCGATTGGCATCCATGAAATCAAGCTTTTGAGAGAGAAGAGAAGGAGTTTTTGAACGAGAAGATAAGGGCAAGGGTTTGAAGAATGTAAATCGTGTCCCTTTAAGTCTCTTCGTACGAGAAGATGAACCATAGTGTCCATTGATGAGGGTCGGTTGCATGCAGATGGAGAGTAAATACGACGAGTCCGTTCGAACGGACATTCATGTGCGTTCGAACGTACACGCTTCTGGGTAAAAGGCGCCATTGTTTGGGTTCGAGTTGCAGGTGAGAGGTCTTTGAGTTCGTTCGAACGCACTTGCAACTGTTGGGAAAGGCGCCATAATATGAAAAGCCGTCATAATCATACATTTCATCTGTCCGTTCAGAACGCACTGTTTGTTCGTTGGAACGGACTTGAGTCTGGAAGGATGGCATTTGTTAACTTCATTTGTTCGTTCCGAACGCACTCTTTTGTTCGTTCGAACGGACTTGAGTCTGGAAAGATGGTATTTGTTGACTTCATTTGTCCGTTCCGAACGCACTCTTTTGTTCGTTCGAACGGACTAGATACTGAGCTGAGACCCGGATTTATTGACCCAAAACACTGACCCTAGTTCAACAACTCTATTTGTACTTATGATTATACAGTTATGATGCAACTACATGAGACTAGACCCAATGTGCTGAATTTTAATTCTTGAGAGATAACATACCTAGCTTTAGTCGTAGATCGGAGAAAGGAGCAAATGGTAACGGTTTTGTGAAGATGTCGGCAATTTGATTTTGAGTCTCTATCCATTCGAGTTTGACATCGCCTTTTTCCACGTGATCCCGAATGAAGTGGTGACGTATGTCGATATGCTTGGTTCGTGAATGGTGGACAGGGTTTTTCGAGATGCATATTGCGCTATTGTTGTCGCACAATATGGGGATTTTACGGAAGTTCAAACCGTAGTCTCCGAGGGTTTGCACTACAACAATGTCATGATTCGAATGCATTTTTATATGCTGCCGAATGCATGTTTTAATGCTGTCACGCACATTTGGCAGCATTAGACTGAAATGCTCTCCGGGGTGGTGTCCTCTAAAGTTACGAGGGCATTTCACATAATGCTAAGTAATTCTGAAATCAACAGCATATTTTTATGTCGTGAATGATAGTATAGCATCGAGAGCATTTATTAATGTCGTCATTTGTTCAAAAAAAGTGCATTTACAAATGCTACGATTTGTTTAGATTGCATTTTTGAAGTGGATGGGAAATATCATATGACGGCATTTGTATATGCATTGAATTGTGACAAATAAAAAGCATTTCAAATGAATGGACTACAAATAACAAGATGTTATAATGAATATAATAATTGGTGGCATTTAAAAAATGCTTGGATTGTCTACGAGAGCATCTAAAAATGTCGTCATTAATTCAATAAAGTGCATTTACAAATGCTACAATATGTTTAAACAACATTTTTGAACTAGACGGTATTTATCTATAGACATCATTTACAAATGCATTCAAATTGGGACAAGTAAAAGCATTAACGAATGCAAGTACTACTAACAATGACATGTTATAATGCTATGATTATAGTAATTACCGACATTTAAAAAATGCTTCGATGGAATAAAAGCAATGGCATTACAAAATGCATGAATTGTAAAAATCAACATTTAAAAATGCACCCAATGTCATTTACCGACATTTATAGGAATCATATAAATTTATAATTCTAAAATTATGCCAAAATATGAATATTATATTAAAATATAAAATTCTATTTCACTTACACTAAATTCAATTACTATCATACAGAATATTTATTAAAAATTACAAAATTAAATATAAAAATATGATGTACATTAAAATTAACCTAAATCACAAAAACGTACTCCATCCAAACCATCATACTTTAACATAATCTACAAAATTGTTAGTTTCGCTGCCCACGTTTCGTCTTGCTTTGCTAGTTCCTCAATGTTTTGGGACCTATTTGAAATAAAGACATAATACATTTTTTTATTTTAAGGGATACATGATATTTTTATTATCATAGGATTTAAATTGCTTAAACTAAACAATCTGCAGCCTTCATTTAAAACTAAAAATATGTAAACATATTAAACCGAAAATATCAAATACATGTTCAACTAAAATATCGTTAGTACCCTTCCCCGCCTGTTTTTAGTAGTATATGTGATATTGTCTATTTTGTAGGGGCATGTATGATATTTAAAGAATTTGTAGGGGTATTAATTTCAAAAAAGTTACCTGATTCACCAAATTGTTGAAGTGGATAATGTTTCGCATCATCCATTTGGATTTGTAGAACAGGCAAAATAATTTGAAATTTCTGCAAACACTTAATTGGTTAATTAATCGAAATTTGGAATTATAACAATAAAGTACCTTGAGTTCTAAAAGGGGGCCAAGTTGGTATGCTGTACCAATTCTCGAGCGCTCAGTCTTGCATTTTGACCAAAAAGACTCATCTGAAATTATCGAATCAACCACATGTTCAAGCAAATTAGAGAAATTACGAATATGGCCAAAGCAAATACTCAAACTTTAGCATAACCCCTCCAAATTTCTGAAAATTGCATGAAAACCCATGAAAACATTGCTTTTTGCAACAACAAAAAAAACACTAAAACGCAGAAAATTCGGCAGAGGATATCCATTAGAAATACGCACCTTAAGAAAATAATAATTTGCAAAAAACGCCTTGAAAATGTCAATAAATCCAAATAAACCATAAAAAGTGTTATTTCCTCAAAATAACCGAGATAAAGAAATTTACCATAAACATAATTAATGAGGATTAAAACAATTAATTACTTGAATGAAGTGAGGACTTTCTTTTCGCTGATCTTTTCGTACTTTTGTTTCTTAGTCCCTGCCATGGCAGACAACACATAATTTAAAAACGAAAGCATTCGAATTTTTTTAATATTCCAAAACTAAAGGGGTTTTTTGTAAATTGTACCAATTATTAAGTTGTTCCCAAGAAATACATAAGAAGGTGTCCAAGAGGTTCTATATCATTTCTCTTGCTTTGTTCTGATACACACAAAAAACATGGCAAAAAAATATTAAGGAATAATCGTAGTGCATAAAATAAAATTAACATAGAAAGAAATATTCAGAATTAAACTAACTAATGTCAAGATAGGTACCAATTCGAATGTCTCACTGTTCTAGTCAAGTTGTTATTCTCTATGTAACTGAGAAGTTAAGCACGATTTAACCTGAATTAAATGATACAATGGCCTCAACTAATGATGATTTAGTCTCAATTTAGGTAGGATGAGGTAATGTAATAGCAAATTAACCCAAAAGAGCACAAAAAAGAGCAGTGAACAGTAAGAAATTATACGAACCTTGTTGTCACTTGATAGCATCAGCGAAACTAGGAGTTCATTTTGGATTTTTAATTTTTTTACCAGAGCCGAGGTCGCAAGTGACGAAACTGTGAGAATCGAGTTTCAATAATAATAATTATTAATAATAATGATAATAAACAAAATTAGCAATTACCAGTGTGAGTTGTAGAAATCTGTTTAAATCCAACTCTTGTCCTTGAGTTTTAGAAATTGCTAATCCAACTCTAACCTGTTCAAATATGTTCAATTTATAAAGAAATTTAGGAATTTAGCAATCTAATTCTCACCAATTCATAAACAAAATTAGGGTTTGCCACTGCCGGTTTCTGTATTAACTACTAGAGACTCGACCAGGACTCTTCTCGTGAGCTAGGTTTCTTCACTCGCAGGCTTCCTTCTTTCTGAGTTTTCGCTGAATTTTTTCTTAATTTTTATTGGTGTTTTCTTTTGCTTGCACGAGACCTTTCGTTGCTTGTTTTAGAGGAGGATAAATGAGAATTTTAATTGAACGGACTCGGTTCATTCACCAGCAAACATTCACTCTCCATTTAGCATGAGGACCCACCCATTAGTTAGAAAGCATCTTATATACACCACGTGCAGACAATTTTTGGATGCCTCTACTAATTGCAAGTGGGCGAGAGCTGGTGATAAAGTCACTAGGCGAATCAGGGAAATTTGAATTTTGGGGGAAAATGAAAATTTTAGAGGGAAACATGTTTTCGTTTTATACTTATTAATTATTAATTAATTAATATAAATATTGTGTATTTAAAGTAATATTCAATAATATTCAGCTATTAGTTATTGGTTTATTTTAAATCAGTTATTAGTTTTTTTCATTAATATTAAATTATTGAGTAATCTTTTTTTATTATTATAAGTCATTATTAATTCAATTCTTCATTTGTGTCATTAATACTCACTCTCTAAGTTTCTTTTTAGTTCCAACATAATGTTATGATGTTTGAGATTTCTGAGAGGGTACAATTATATTTATTTTATTATTTTTTTTACCAAAAAATTATTTTATATTTCTGAAGGATAAATATGATACTTTGGATTTTGAAAAAGTAATTTGGTATTAAAATGATACAATTGAGATGTCTGATAAATGGATTTAGTCAGAAAAATAAAATTTAAATGATAAGAAATTTTCATTTTTTATAATTATTAATACAATACTATGTATATTACTTATATAAAGTTAATTTGCGAATAATTAATGCATATAAAATCCAAACCCTACTTAATGTATGGTGTCGGAAACGATACTATGTATGATACTTCATTTTTTATTGTACTCCAAAATGTACCTGCCATATTCTCCATATTTGTACTATTACATTTAATTAACGTGATAATTATAACATATCATTAAATATTCATTAAAATTTATTCCAATTTATGAATTCGAATAAATATTAATTACGTATTAAGTTAATAGCTAACGTGTACTAGTTATCATTTTAATTAAATATACTAATTAGAACATAGATGATGTTATAGTAAAATCTGGGGAAATATATCATATTTTGAATTAAAATCAACCTCTCTAATTTTCAAAGTCGAGAGGTTTGTTAATTTGTAATTAAATCTGTTTAATAATTTTCGACTTTTGAATAGTCGATCATTTTAACATATGAAAAGTCGAGAGTGTTATTTCAGGAATTATCAACCTATGTTGGATATTTTGATAATTTGCAAACTTATTTCGTCTACAGACCAAAATTTCCCAAAAATTTAATATTTAATCTTCTTTCAAAACTAGTCAACAATTATATACACACAAACAAAATATACATATTATATAAATAATAAAACAAATAAATTCTATATTGATTAGTCATAAATCATTAGGGAACAATTTATTGATTAATGGATACTATGTATCTTCTCTCAAAACCATATGCATTTTGGACACAATGTATATTTACACTTCAGTTTACACTTTAAATTATGTATTAAAAATTAAAAACAATTTATTGATTAATGTCTCTTAAACTAAATAAAATAAATACTTGGAAGGAAAAATCGTGCACATATTTGAAAAAATCCAAGTTTTAACTTCAATTATATTGGTATCCCCGAAATTCTTTAATTAAACATTTCAATTGCCCAGACGAAGAAAAATAATATTTGAAAAATCGTACAAATAGTTGAAAAAATCGTGCTTAGATGAAGAAAAATACAAATTAATTACATCAAATAATTTATAAACATTCAAAATTGAAAAAGCCAGTTAATACAATATTATTCACAAAATAGTCCCGGATTCCGATGCATAAGAGTTCCTGCATTAATGGGTATTAGCAAAAAAAAACCAAGATCACTAAATATTTGCAAACAAGTCCCTAAATTACTTAAAATTACTAATTCAACAAAACTGCCCTTTTCATTCTAAACCCCAAACCCCCTTCATTCCAACATAACTATCCTGCAATGTTGAGTATTTGTAAAATAATCTTGTAGTATTAAATATTTACGAATAAGTCCCTTATTATCAAGTATTTCCATACAAGTACCTGAATTACTAAAACTCAGCAAAACAACCCTCAAGCACCTTCGTCAAATCAAAATATACCTCACAAATTCATGTTCTAACAAGATGACCTAATTTCGATCACCCTCGCCTCTTTCCTCCTGATGCATGTGTCGAACATTTTCATTACTCCTGGTAAATCACAGGAAATAATAATATTCATGTACCACTACAAAATCTCAAAATATCATGAATAGCCCTACGAGAATAGGAAATATAATGTTTACCTTCATACTCGTGCAAAATAGCCCCTGCTTACTGGAAGAGGTGAGTTAAAAAAAATTAAACTTCATGGCCAGTTAAACAAAACATTTTGAACAAAAAAGAACCCAAAATCTGTAATTTTGCACAACAGTCCCTGCAATTACTAATTTTGCATATCAGCCCCCACAATTTATAGTTGGCATTCACAAATTAGCCACAACATTCACTATTTTGGAGACCAAAATGGGTGTATATTCATTTGCCATACAAGTACCTGAAATTTAGGATTAATTTATTTACCTTTCGGGTAACAACACTACCGATCATGTAGCAAGCAGTCACATCTTCGGTTTTTTGGAGGCCAAAATGGGTGTATATTCATTTGCCCCTAATTAAATAAAAGAAAATATAATTAAGTACAGTAAAATTTGCAATTCCTAAAAAATGTTCAGAAATAAAATAATCTGAGATGTTAAATGAATAAAATACGGATGTGTACAAATTGCATACCACTTTAAGACGCACAGTTGGAATTTATGCTGCGAAGCTCAAGAATTGAAAAATAAATCAGATAAAACAAACAAAAAACTCAAAATTATGTTTTAATAAAAAAAATGCTCAGAATATTTTATTTTGCTAAACGTAGACTTGGGAAAAAACAAGCTGAGTTGTAGTCAAAAGTATCGAAGCGATGAGAGAGGGAAGAGTGATCACTGATCGGAATCAAGTACGTTCAGTAACATCATCAAGTTTTGTCCCTGCAAAATTTGAAATTATCAATTTAGCATAAAGACCCTTTGAAAAGAATTTATAGCAACATGGTAAACTTGATGGTGCTTTCTGGACCAGAACAATATCGGTATTTGTTATTCGAGAAAGAGCGAGAGAAACCTTACAATATGTTCCATAGCTTGATTGTATTTACTTGTCTAGTAATTGATGTCTTTTTCGATACAAGTAAACCTCCCAAAAATTGGCATGTACCGCTCGTGCTTTTTCGATCAACTCGGGATCCGGCAAAATCCGCATCAGTGTATCCTACTAGGTTTAGGTTCCCACTATGCCCGTACCATATCCCAAGTTCAATTGTACCTTTTAAATAACGAAATATGCGTTTTACGGCCGTGTAATGTGATACCTTGGGGTTAGCTTGAAATCGAGCGCACAAGCATACGGCGAACATGATGTCGGGACGACTCGCCGTTAGATAAAGAAGGCTCCCGATCATTCCTCTATAGGACGTAATGTCGAACGATTCGCCCTCTTCATCCGCATCCAATTTTGATTCCTTTGCCATTGGAGTGTCACTCGTTTTAGTTTGGTCCAACTCGAATCTCTTTAATAATTCGCGAGTGTACTTTGATTGGTTGACGAAAATTCCTTCACTTGATTGTGTGACTTGAAGACCCAAGAAGAATTTTAACTCTCCCATCATACTCATGGCAAATTCACTGTGCATAAGAATAGAGAATTCTTCGGCAAGAGCCGCATCACTTGATCCAAAAATAATATCATCTACGTAAATTTGAACAAGTAAAATGGATACTCCCTTTTTACGTGTGAAGAGGGTGGTGTCGATTATACCTCTCACGAAACCATTTGAGGTGAGAAATGAGGATAGTCGATCGTACCATGCTCGTGGGGCTTGTTTCAATCCGTATAGGGCTTTTGAGAGTTTGCACACGTAATCGGGGAATTTAGGATCCTTAAATCCCGGTGGTTGCTCAACGTAGACTTCTTCTTCGATTTCACCATTGAGAAATGCACTCTTGACGTCCATTTGAAATAGTGTAAACCCCTCAATAGCGGCGTAAGCTAGGAGGAGTCGTATCGCTTCTAGACGAGCCACTGGAGCAAAGGTTTCTTCGAAATCGATCCCTTCTCGTTGTTTAAATCCTTGAGCGACGAGTCTCGCCTTGTTTCGTACCACGTTTCCATGTTCATCAAGTTTATTTCGAAAGATCCATCGAGTCCCAATGATCGAACGATTCATGGGTTTTGGAACCAACATCCAAACTTGATTTCTTTCAAATTGTTCCAATTCTTCTTGCATTGCGATAATCCAATCTTCGTCTAGATTGGCTTCCTTGAAGGATTTTGGCTCGGTGTGAGAAAGATATGCGCAATGAGCTACGTAGTTGTGGACACGAGACCGAGTTCGTACACCTTCTCGGGGATCTCCAACAACGTTTGTGAGAGGATGGTGGGGTACTTCTCGGAGAACCTCGGGGATTAGGTAAGGAGTTTCACTCTCTTCTTCCTCTTCCTCCTGTTCTTCCTCTTCTGGAGGATCATTGTTTTCTCTCTGAGGTTTATCAAGAGTTATGTCGATGTGTTGATATTCCAGCTCAGCTTGTTTTCTCGGTGATTTAGCAATTGTTTCCGTGACTTCACCTACATTTAAGCTACCTTTCTCGGCTTCCTTTTTAGTTTCATCAAAATGTACGTGAACGGATTCACATACGACTCGTGTTGATCGTATGTAAACTCGGTATGCTTTACTTGTACTTGAGTAACCGACAAATATTCCTTCAATGGATTTTGGATCGAGTTTGTCTCGATTACTCAATTCATCCAAGATATAGCATTTGCATCCAAAAACTCTCATGTAAGAGACATTTGGATTTCCCCCATACCATAGCTCATATGGCGTCTTCTTCAAAATAGGCCTTAAGCTAACCCTATTCACCACATGACATGCGGTGTTAGTGGCTTCGGCCCAAAGGTATTTTGGAGAAGGATGCTCACTTAGCATGGTACGGGCAAGTTCAATTAACGTTCGATTTTTACGTTCAACCACACCATTTTGTTGAGGTGTGCGAGGAGCCGAAAATTCGCGTATATATCCCTTTTTATGACAAAATTCATCAAATTTTGTATTCCGAAATTCACCTCCATTGTCACTTCGAATGGTGACAATTGAGGTGCCTTTTTCATTTTCAACGAGAGTACAAAATTTGATGAAGTTGTCACATGTTTCACTTTTATGAAGTAAATAATGTATCCAGGTGAAACGTGAATAATCATCCACAATAACAAACATATACCTTTTATTACCTATGCTTGTAACGCTCATTGGTCCGCAAAGATCAAGATGGATGAGTTGAAGAGGTCGATTCGTGGTGACCATGTTCTTTGATTTGAACCCGGACGATCTAGTGTGCTTACCTTTTTCACACGCATCACATAATCCTTCTAGTTCAAGTTTATGTGAGGGAAGTCCCCTAACTAATTGCTTTTTGGACAACCTATGTATAGTTTTCATGCAATACCTAGCCGTCTATGCCATAATCGAGATACTGATTCTGATACAGTGAGACAATGGATTCCCGGCACGAATGATTCAAAATCAAAGTAGTATAGATTTTCGTGTCGGGTTCCTTTGCACACTGTGGTATTGTCTTTCATTCGATCAATCAAACATGAGAGTTGATCGAATTTCACACAATATCCGGCATCACACAATTGGCTTATGCTAATTAAATTATGTTTAAGTCCAGTTACAAGATAGACATTCTCTAAAGTCCAATTTGAGGTACCTATAGAACCGATACCGATAATTTTACCTTTTTGATTTCCTCCGAAGGTAACGTCTCCTCCCTTGAACGGTTCGAGAGATTTGAACATCTCTCGATCCCAAGTCATATGTCTAGAACAACCACTATCTAGACACCATTTTGATGACTTTGTTCTGGAAGTTAGGCCCATCTATAAGAAATTAATATCAGTTAAACCAAAAAAAATTGAAATTGACTAATATGAATTCTTACTAACTATACTCCCTCTAAATATTTGGCTTATGGTATGGTATACTAGGGAGTATAGTGTCTCAAGTTAGGGTTTTACACCCTAGGGGGTCCTATACCGGAGGACGTAGAGGAGCCCATTGAGTGACGATCTTTACGCATCCACATGACGTTTGGTGCCACTTTTGGATTGCGAAGATTACACCCGGTTGAGACATGACCGATTTTGCAACAATAGTTACAAAATGCTACGGTGGGCTTATTTGTGGGTGTGGTACTCTTCACAAAATAGTCCGAGAGTTTATTCGGATTACTTCTCTTAGAAGTTATCGATTTTGGCATTTGATAAAGGTTATTTGATTTAAATTTATTTTGCTTAAAATTATTTTGTTTAAATTGTTTATGTGTGTTGGTGAAATGTTTGGGAGGCCCTTGTTGATATGAAGCTTCGGTGTAGTTTGTCACTTCATAGAAATACCCATTTGGTCCCCTTTTGAACAAACAATCGGTTCGTCCCAAATTAGTATGTCTAGGTTGTGAATTTTGTGTAAAATGATTGTTCCTATAATTATTAATGACACGTTTAGGTTGTTCATTTTTAGCATATTTACCTTTGTTGTAGTCATGGTACATGAAAGCATTTCCATGACTACTTACTTTATTGTTTTCCCATTTAGATTTTTGATTTTGAGATATTGAAAACTCGGGTTTATTATCGTTAATTTTCTTATATCCTAAACCGGATTTATCATTGGGCTTTTGTCCCGTTAATGACGATTTTAAGACATCATCCAATGAAGGGGGACTCAATGCAATAATTGTACATGCCCTCTTCAAGGACTCATTCTCAACTTTCATAGTTTGAATTTCGACTTTTAAATGAGAAATCTCACATTTCAGGGTTTGACATTCACATTTTGAAAATCCTTTAAATTCATTTATTTGAGTTTTGTATGCCAAGATGGATAGCTCAAGAGAAGCTACCTTATCCTTGAGAGCTTGGGTGGGACTTTCAAGTTTACCCTCATTTAGTTGAGAGTTCCCTTCATCCCTAAGAAACTCGTCACAAGATTCGAGTTCTAGTTTGGATGCGGGAGAAAATTCAGGTCTAGGTAACGATTTGATACCATATAGAGAGTTAGTACGTACCTCATAACTTTTGTCATGTGTCGAGCTTAGAGTGGGAGAGGAAGGTTCTGCGTCTACAATTATGGGCTGGTGGTGTGTCGAAGTTAGACCTCGTTCAATACGGAGAGAGTGAATGGCTGCTTCCACCGCGCTCATGGGATTAAATTCAGCCATTAGATCGTAAGGTACAAGTTTATCCTTAATAAATTTAAGAGATGGTTAGTACCCTGCTCTGATACCAATTGTTGGTTAATTCTAACCTAGAGGGGGGTAAATTTGGCAATCTAACTTACACTTAGTTTAGATTTAAACCTAATTTACGGTGCGGAATAAATAATAATTTAGATGATAAAGATGATACCGTACAAACACTTTGACACAAGATGTTTGTTTACGAAGTTCGGTAGGTGGTTGCTTTGTAGCTTTAACTCACCCTTTACTCGCTTAATTGACCGACTCAATTATTTGCGAGTACCTACGTCTCCGGGAATGCCTTGTGCCTCTTTTTGGCTTTCGATTGAATTCCAACTCAACTCGATTACAAGGATTTGCCTAGATCGATTTACACGCTTCTATCGATCTATAGCTTAGGCTCTTTACAATTTGTTGCACTAGCCTATTACACTTTTTCACTAATCGAGCTACAACGTGATCGGTCACGTGAGTGGGATACGATTAGTGGAGAATATCGAAAGTAGATCAACGATCTAAAGAGGTTTCTCAAGCTATCAATGGATATAGATAATCACAGCTTAGGGTTTCTCTCTTTTTTGGTTTGAATGTTTGAAAATGAAGGAGTGGGAGAGAGAGACCCATGAAGGATTCTATTTATACTCTCTATAGAAATCCTTCAGAAAACTCGTAGTGCGTTCGAACGCATAAAGTCCGTTCAGAACGCACTTGTAGTTTGCACTAGCCGTTTCAAAATAACGTGCAAGTACATCTTGGGTCCGTTCGAACGGACAATGTCCGTTCGTAACGGACTCAATTATACATAGCATTTTGCGTTCACAGGAACAAGAGTCCATTCAACGCACTGAAAAGTGGGTGAACGGATTCCAGGTTGTCCGTTCGAACGCACATGTGTGTTCGTTCGAACGCACACATCCCTGTTACATTTTTCCGTTCACAGGAAGGATTGTCCGTTCAACGCACTCAGAAGATGGGTGAACGGATTCTAATTGTCCGTTCGAACGGACATGATTGTTCGTTCGAACGCACACATCCCTGTGACACGTTTGGTTCTAATCAAGGTTTAAAGTTTTGATATGTGGCAAGTCCGTTCTGAACGGACTTTGAGTTCGTTCAGAACGCACTTCCTGCTTGACTGAACTCTTTGTTATTTTGAACATGATTTTACTTGAGTTCTACTAGGTTTGTACCTATGGTTTATTTGTGGCGTATCCCACTCACGGAAGGCTTCAACATCTTGATTCTTGATGTATTCCAATGGCCTTGCTTGTGTTCTTCTTTTCTTGTTTATCTTGAGACTTCATGTCCTGATTCTTGATGTAATCCAATGAAATCCTCCTTCACAAGTCCTCCTTCATCTTCGTATCGTACCTATGTTATCCTGCACTTTTCTGGATGTATACATTAGTAATGACAGTGTTTTGAAATAATCAAACTATCAGGAAATTTGAACCAACAAACTCCCCCTTTTGATTAATTTCAAAACACTGTCGGTTTGGAGAGTTTCATCATTTAGTTGAGAACTTTCCGTACGATCGTTTCTCCCCCATTTTGAAAGAGATCAAAAGGGCCAAGGAGACTTCATCAACGGAAGGCTCCCCCTAAATGCGAGCTCCCCCTCAGAGAATGAATTGATGAATGTATGAGCTCGTAAATATGATCAAATTATTTTGTTTTGAATGATGACAATCTTTTTCAAATTTAGCAGATTTAAAGAAAATAAAACAATTTTTGTGTTTGTGTGCGTTCCGAACGAAAAAATGGTGCGTTCGAACGCACTTGCATATGGACTGATAGATTATATGAAAAAAATCAACATAGATGTAACAGTTGATAATACTCAGACTGACACTAAATCAAATTTATGCAGTTCAAGGCATGACACATGCCGATACAAACACACACATAACATACGCTGTTCAGCGATACAAACCCAACAAACGCAATTTCTCACACACATGCACGTCATATAAAAACAAACACGACAACACAACACACTTATGACACCGCCGGTGATTACATCTCGTTGGGACCGGGGTAAGGGTTCGGGTCGGGATGATAGCTTGGACCGGACGCAAAGAAGTCGTCGACGTTGAATGTTCCCGAATGGGACTCCGACGGATTCGCAATTTCTAACTTACTAACTAACTACCTTCATACATACCTATCAACTAACAAACTAACTACCTTTCAAACTAACTAACTAACAAATAACTAACAAACTAAGTTACTTACTACTAGATATCTATCTAAATAGTTAACTAATTAACTAATTAACTATCTTCCTACATACTAACTAACTAACTAACTAACTAACTACATTCCTGCATACCCATACTAACTAGCTACCTAAATAAATTACTAGCTAACTACTAGCTAACAAACTAACTAACTAACTAAATAACTAACTAGTTAATTAACTAACTAACTAACTAACTAACTAACCAACTACCTTATTACTAACTAACTAACTAACTAACTAACTAACTAACTAACTAACTAACTATTTAACTAACTAACTAACTAACTACCTTCTTACATACATATTGACTAACTAAATAACCAACAAACTAATTAACTAACTAACTAACTAACTAACTAACTTACCAACTAACTAACTAACTAACTAACTAACTAACTACTAGCTAACTGAATATATAACTAACTAACTAACTAACTAACTAACTAACTAACTAACTACTAGATAAATAACTAAATAACTAACTTATTAACTAACTAACTATCTTCTTACATACATATTAACTAACTAACTAACTAACTAAATAACTAAATAAGTAACTAACTAACAAATGAACTAATTAACAAACTAACTAAATAACAAAATAACTATCTTCCTACATACCTATTAACTAACTAACGAATGAACTAACTACCTTCCTACATACCCACCAACTAACAAACTACCTACCTACCTTCCCACTAACTAACTAACTAACTATCTAACTTACTAAATTACTAACTAGCTTACTAATTTACTACTAGATAACTAACAAACTAACTAACTAAATAATTAACTAGTTAACTAACTAAATAACTAACTAACTAACTACGAGATAACTAACTAACTAACTAACTAAATAACTAACTAACTACTAATTAGCTCACAAAATATCTAACTAACTAATTACTAGATAACTAACATAATAACTGACTAATTTACTAACTAACTATCTTCTTAAATCCATATTAACTAACTACCTACCTACCTACCTACCTACCTACCTTCCTACATACCCACCATCTAACTAAATAACCAAATAAATAACTAACCAGCTAACTACAAGCTAACTAACTAACTAACTAACTAACTAACTAACTAACTAACTAACTAACTATTGACCTAACTAACTAACTAACTACTAGATAACTAACTAACTATCTGACTAACTAACTAATTAACTAATTAACTAACAAACAAATTAACTAACTATCTAACTAACAAACTAACTACCTACCTTGATATATATATATTGATTAACTAACTAACTCACTAACTAATTAACTACTAGCTAACTAACTAACTAACTAACTACATAACTAACATATTAACTAACTAACTAACTAACTAATTAACTAACTATCTAACTAACTACCTAACTAACAACCTTCTTACATACTTACTAACTAACTAACTAACTACCTACTAGCTAATTGACTAACTAACTAACTTACTAACTAAGTAACTAAGTAACTAACTACCTACCTAAATAACTAACTAACTATCTAAATAACTAACTAACTAACTAACTAACTAAATAACTAACTAACTAACTAACAAACTAAATGACCTAACTAACTAACTAACTAACTACTAGATAACTAACTAACTAACTGACTAACTAACTAACTAACTAATTAATTAACTAACTAACTAACTAACTATCTACTAGCTAATTAACTAACTAACTAACTAACTAACTAACTACCTACCTTCTAACATACATATTGACTAACTAACTAACTAACTAACTATTTAACTAACTAACAAACTAACTAACTAACTAACTAACTAACTAACTAACTACTAGCTACCTGAATAAATAACTAACTAACTAACTAACTACTAGATAACTAACTAAATAACTAACTAATTAACTGACCTAACTATCTTCCTACATACATATTAATTAACTAACTAACTAACTAACTTACTAACTACCTTCCAACATACCCACTTACTAAGTACCTAATTAAATAACTAAATAACTACTAGTTATTTAACTAACTAACTAACTAACTAGCTAAATAAATACCTAACTAATTAACTAACTAACTAACTATCTAAATAACTAACTAACTAACAAATTAACTACCTAGCTAACTCCCTTCGTACATACCCACTAACTAACTAACTTACTAACTAACTAATTAACTAACTAACTACTAGTTAACTAACTAACTAACTAACTAACCAACTAAATAACTAACTAATTAACTAACTAACTTACAAATTACTAGCTAACTAACTAACTAGTTAACTATCAACTTACTAACTAACTACCTTCATACATACCTAAGAACTAACTAACTATCTAACTAAGTATGAAGGCAGTTAGTTAGTTTGTTAGTTAGTTTGTTAGTTAATATGTATCTATGAAGGTAGTTAGTTGATGTGTGGAAAATAGAGCACGATTTAAGAATCTTATTTAGGAATTTTAGCCCTTGTGGAACTATATTCTATACTTTTATAATACATATTTCAAACATCATGAATATTTCTACACTAATGTGTTCTTTCGCCATTTTCAGGAAATATAGGGCTAACTTGCAAATTTGGTCAGCACCAGTGCCTCCGGAACACCGAAGACAGTCAAAACGATATATCATACCGATACATTCGTTAAAAGATCAAGGCGGGAAAGGTAAAAACAAAAGAAGCATATCACCAAAGCGTTGCAACGCAGACCCTTACCGGTGCAGCGCACAGGGGCAACAATCCACAGACCCAGCATTGGCCACAATGGCGAAATTGACAGCCCAACCACAGCCCGCAGCCCACAGCTCACAGCCCCACAGGAAACGAAGATTTTTTGCCTTCTTTAGAGCTGATTTGTTGCCTTTTTAGTTGATTTGTTGCTGATTTGTTGCTGATTTGTTGCCTTCACAGCCCCACAGGGGCAACAATCTCTGCCCAAAACCTTCCATTTCTCCCTCAACCAATCAGAAGACACCATCAAACCTATAAATTGGACCCCTTGGTCAGGACCAAATCATCATATTTTCGACTCTCTCTCTCTCTACAAACTCATCCAGAAATTCAAGAATACAACCGAAAAGAGTAAATCTTCAAGAGCCGTTCTTTGGGTGGAGGCATTCTCAACTCTAGGAGTGCAACGTGAAGATTTGGAGGAAGGCGTGCTTGCTCCACCTCGACACGAACTAGATCTATCATATTGCAGAAGGCGTTCTTCGGCAATTCGGGAGGATCGACGTAGAAGAAGACGAAAATTCGAGCTAGCATTTAGCCGGGTTCACGGGGCATCATCGACAACGAGTTCTAGGCGTTCTAGGACTTGCATAGGTGTTACCCTTCTTTTACTTTAATTCTTTTGGTTGTGTTTGTTTTGAATATTTCTTGCGTTGATTAATAAACTCGAGAAGTTTTATAATATTCAGACCTCTCTCTAGACAAATTTTCATTAATTTTGGAAACTTCGAAATAATTATTTTAAAGATCTGAAGTTTAATCATATTTTGACGCAAATAGCTCCCTGTGGAACGAATCCTTACATACTTAGTCTATACAATCTTTAGTATTCACATGTTTCTTGTTTGATTTACGGTGTTTTTATTCAACGATATAACATAAGTGTTAGCCAAAAACCCGTTATCATTAGTTAGTAAGTTAGTTAGTTAACTAGTTAGTTAGTTAGTTAGTAGTTAGTTAGTTATTTAGTTAATTAGTTAGTTATTTACTTAGTTAGTTAGTTAGTTAGTTAATTGAGTAGTTGTTAGTTAGTTAATTAGTTAATTAATTAGTTAGCTAATTAGTTAGTTAGTAAGTTAGTTAGTTAGTGCGTATGTACGAAGGTAGCTAGTTAGTTAGTTAATTAGTTAGTTAGTTAGTTAATTAGTTAGTTAGTTAGTTAATTAGTTAGTTAATTTGTTTGTTAGTTAGTCAATTAGTTAATTAGTTAGTTATTTATTTAGTTCGTTCGTTAGTTAAATATATAGTAGTTATTTAGTTAGTTATTTATTTATTTAGTTAGTTACTTAGTTAGTGGGTATGTAGGAAGGTAGTTAGTAAGATAGTTAGTAAGTTAGTTAGTTAGTTAGTTAGTTAATATGTATGTAGGAAGATCGTTAGTTAATTAGTTAGTTATTTAGTTAGTTATCTAGTAGTTAGTTAGTTAGTTAGTTAGTTATTTATTCCATTAGCTAGTAGTTAGTTAGTTAGTTAGTTAGTAAGTAAGTTAGTTAGTCAGTTAGTTACTTAGTTAGTTAGATAGTTAGTTAGTCAATATGTATGTAAGAAGGTAGTTAGTCACCTAGTTTGTTAGTTAGTTAGTTAATTAGCTAGTAGTTAGTTAGTTAGTTAGTATGTAATAAGGTTGTTAGTTAGTTAGTTAGTTTGATTGTTAGTTAATTAGTTAGTTAGTTAGTTAGTTAATCAGTTAGTTATTTAGTTAGTTAGTTAGTGAGTTAGTTAGTTAATCAATATGTATGTATCAAGGTAGTTAGTTAGTAAGTTAGATAGTTATTTAGTTTGTTAGTTAGTTAATGAGTTAGTTAGTTAGTTAGTTAGTTTGTTAGTTAGTTAGTTAGCTAGTTATCTAGTAGTTAGTTAGTTCGTTAGGTCATCAGTTAGTTTTTTAGTTAGTTAGTTAGTTAATTAGCTAGTAGTTATGTGGTTAGTTATTAAGTTAGTTAGTTAGTTAGTTAGTTTGTGGGTATGTGGGAAGGTAGTTAGTTAGTTAATAGGTATTTAAGAAGATAGTTAGTTTGTAAATTAGTTAGTTATGATGTTAGTTATCTTGTAATTAGTTAGTTAGTTATTTTGTCAGCTAGCTAGCAGTTAGTTATTTAGTTATTTAGTTAGTTGGTTAGTTAGTCATCTAGTAGTTAGACGTTAGTTATTTAGTTAGTTAGTTTGTTAGTTAGTTATCTAGTAGTTAGTTAGTTATTTAGTAAGTTAGATTGTTAGTTAATTAGTTAACTAGTAGTTAGTTAGTTAGTGAGTTAGTTAGTTAATCAATATGTATGTATCAAGGTAGTTAGTTAGTTTGTTAGATTGTTAGTTAATTAGTTAGTTAGTTAATTAGTTAGTTAGTTTGTTATCTAGTAATTAGTTAGTTAGTTAGGTCATCAGTTAGTTTGTTATTTAGTTAGTTAGTTAGTTAGCTAGTAGTTAGAAGGTTAGTTATTTATTTATTTAGTTAGTTAGTTAGTTGGTGTGTATGTAGGAAGGTAGTTAGTTAGTTAGTTAATAGGTATTTAAGAAGATAGCTAGTTAGTAAATTAGTTAGTTATTATGTTAGTTATCTAGTAATTAGTTAGTTAGTTATTTTGTTAGCTAGCTAGTAGTTAGTTAGTTAGTTAGTTATTTAGTTAGTAAGTTAGTTAGTTAACTAATAGTTAGTTTGTTAGTTATTCAAATAGTTAACTAGTTAGTTATTTAGTTAGTTACTTTGTTTGTTATCTAGTAGTTAGTTAGTTAGCTAGTTAGTTATTCAGTTAGTTAGATAGTTAGTTAGTTAGTTAGTGGGAAGGTAGTTAATTGGTTAGTTAGTTAGTCATTTAGTTAGTTAGTTTGTTAGTTATCTAGTAGTTAGTTAGTTAGCTACTTAGTTATTCAGTTAGTTAGATAGTTAGTTAGTAAGTTAGTGGGAAGGTAGTTAATTAGTGAGTTAGTGGGTATGTCGGAAGGTAGTTAGTTTGTTAGGTATTTAAGAAGATAGTTAGTAAATTAGTTAGTTAGTTATTTTGTCAGGTAGCTAGTAGTTAGTTAGTTAGTTAGTTATTTAGTTAGGTAGTTAGTTAGTTAGTTATCTTGTAGTTAGTTAGTTGGCTATTTCGTTAGTTAACTAATTAGTTATTTAGTTAGATAGTTTGTTAGTTATGTAGTCGTTTGTTAGTTAGCTAGTTAGTTATTTAGTAAGTTAGATTGTTAGTGAGTTAGTTAGTGGGAAGTTAGTTAGTTAGTTAGTTAGTGGGTATGTAGGAAGGTAGGTAGTTAGTTAGTTAGTTAGTTAGTTAGTTAGTTAATAGGTATGTAGGAAGATAGTTATTTAGTTATGTAGTTAGTATGTTAATTAGTTCATTTGTTAGTTGGTTAGTTATTTACTTAGTTAGTTAGTCAGTTAGTTAGTTAGTTAGTTAGTTAGTTAGTTAGTTGGTTAGTTAGTTAGAAAGGTAGTTAGTTTGTTAGTTGATAGGTATGTATGAAGGTAGTTAGTTAGTAAGTTAGTTAGTTAACTAGTTAGTTAGTTTGCTAGTAGTTAGTTAGTTAGTTAGTTAGTTAGTTACTTACTTTGTTAGTTAGTTAACAAATAGTTAGTTAGTTAATTAGTTAATTAATTTGTTTGTTAATTAGTTATTTAGTAAGTTACTTAGTTAGTGGGTATGTTCGAAGGTAGCTAGTTAGTTAGTTAATTTGTTAGTTAGTTAGTCAATTAGTTAGTTAGTTAGTTAGTTAATCAGTTAGTTATTTATTTCGTTTGTTATTTAGTTAAATAACTAGTAGTTAGTTAGTTAGTTAATTAGTTACTTAGTTAGTGGGTACGTTGGAAGGTAGTTAGTAAGTTAGTTAGTTTGTTTGTTTGTCAGTTAATATGTATGTAGGAAGATAGTTAGTTAATATGTATGTAGGATGGTAATTAGTTAGTGAATTAGTTAGTTATTTGATTAGTTATCTAGTAGTTAGTTAGTTAGTTAGTTAGTTAGTTAGTTAGTTAGTTATTAATTCAGTTAGCTAGTAGTTCATTAGTTAGTTAATTAATTAGTTAGTTGGTAAGTTAGTTAGTTAGTTAATTAGTTAGTAAGTTAGTCAGTTAGTCAATACGTATGTAAGAAGGTAGTTAGTTATTTAGTTAGTTAGTTAGTTAGTTAGTTAGTTAGTTATCAAGTAGTTAACTAGTTAGTTATTTAGTTAGTTAGTTTGTTAGCTAGTAGTTAGCTAGTAATTTATTTAGTTAGCTAATTTGTTGGTGGGTATGCAGGAAGGTAGTTAGGTAGTTAGTTAGTTAGTTAGTTAATAAGAATGTAGGAAAATAGTTAGTTAGTTAATTAGATAGATATCTAGTTGTTAGTTACATAGTTTGTTAGTTATTTTTTAGTTAGTTATTTAGTTAGTTAGCCAGTTGTTAGTTAGTTGGTTAGTTAGTTATTTAGTTAGTTAGTCAACTAGTTAGTTATTTAGTAAGTTAGTTAGTAAATTAGTTAGTTATCTAGTTGTTAGTTAGTTAGTTAGTCATTTAATTAGTTATTTAGTTATTTATCTAGTAGTTAGTTAATTAGTTAGTTAGTTAGTTAGTTAGTTAGTTAGTTAGTTAATTAATAAGTTAGTTAGTTAGTTAGTTAATTAGTGTGTATGTTAGAAAACAGTTAGTTAGTCACTTAGTTTGATAGTTAGTCTATTAGTTAGTTAGTCGGTATGTTGGATGGTAGTTAGTTAGTTTGTTAGTTAGTCAATTAGTTAGTTAGTTAGTAAGTTAATACGTATATAGGAAGACAGTTAGTTAGTTAGTTAGTTAGATATATACCTGTTAAAAGGTATGTAGGTAGTCAGTCAGTTAGTTAGTTAGTTAATTAATTAGTTAGTTAGTTAGATACTAGTTAATAAGTTAGTTAGTTAGTTTGTTTGATAGTGAGTTTGTAGGAAGGTAGTTAGTTAATTAGTTGGTAGTTAGCTATTTAGTTAGTTTATAGGTATGTATGAAGGTAGTTAGTTAGTCAGTTAGTTAATTAGTTCGTTATTTAGTCAGTTTGTTGGTTAGTTAGCTAGTAGTTAGTTAGTGAATTAGTTCGTCAATTAGTTAGTTAGTTAGCTAGTAGTTAGTTAGTTAGTTAATAGGTATGTAGGAATGTAGTTAGTTAATTAGCTAGTTAGTTAGTTAGTTAGTTTGCTTGTACTTAGATAGTTAGTTAGTAAGTAAGTTAGTTAGTTAATTAGTTAGTTATATGTAGTACTTACTTAGTTAGTTAGTTAGTTAACTCGTTAGTTATTTAGTTAGTTAATTTGTTAGTTCCCTAGTAGTTAGTAAGTTAGCTTGTTAGTTATTTAGTTAGTTAGATAGTTAGTTAGTTAGTTAGTTAGTGGGAAGGTAGTTAGTTAGCTAGTGGGTATGTAGTTTGTTAGTTAGTTAGTTAGTTAGTTAGGTATGTAGTTTGTTAGTTAGTTAGTTAGTTAGTTAGTTAATTAGTTAGTTAATAGGTATGTACGAAGATAGTTATTTAGTTAGTTAGTAAGTTTGCTAATTAGTTAATTAGTTAGTTATTTAGTTAGTTAGTTATTTAGTTAGTTAGTTACTTTGTTAGTTAGTTAGTTAGAAAGGTAGAGAGTTAGTTAGTTAATAGGGATGTATGAAGGTATTTAGTTACTAAGTTAGATAGGTGACTAGTTAGTTAGTTAGCTAGTAGTTAGTTAGTTAGTTAGTTAGTTAAATAGTTAGTTATTTAGTTAGTTAGTTAGTTAGTTAACTATTAGTTAGTTAGTTAGTTAGTTAGTTAATTAGTTCATTATTTAGTCTGCTTGTTTGTTAGTTAGCTAGTAGTTAGTTAGTTAGTTAGAGCTAGTAGTTAGTTAGTTTGTTAATTGGCTAAGTTAGCTAGCTAGCTAGTAGTTAGTTAGTTAGTTAGTTAGTTAGTTATCTAGTAGTTAGTTAGTTAGTAAGTAAGTTAGTTAGTCAGTTAGTTAGTTAGTTACCTAGTAGTTAGTTAGTTAGTTAGTTAGTTAGTTAACTAGCTAGTTATTTAGTTAGTTAGTTTGTTAGTTCTCTAGTATTTAGTTAGTTAGTTAACTAGTTAGTTATTTAGTAAGTTAGATAGTTAGTTAGTTAGTTAGGGGGAAGGTAGTTAGTTAGTTAGTGGGTACGTAGGAAGGTAGTTAGTTAGTTAGTTAATTAGTTAGTTAATAGGTCTGTAGGAAGATAGTTATTTAGTTAGTTAGTTAGTTTGTTAATTAGTTAATTAGTCAGTTAGTTAGTTATTTAGTTAATTAGTCAGTTAGTTAGTTAGTTAGTTAGTTAGTTAGAAAGGTAGTTAGTTAGTTAGTTAGTTAGTTAGTAAGTTAGATAGTTAACTAGTTAGTTAGTTTGCTAGTAGTTTGTTAGTTAGTTAGTTAATTAGTTAGTTAACTAGTTAGTTAACTAGTAGTTAGTTCATAAATTAGTAAATTAATTAGTTAGTTAATTAGTTAGTTAGTAAGTTAGTTAGTTAGTGGGTATGTACGAAGGTAGCTATCTAGTTAGTTAATTAGTTTCGAAGTTTGTTAGTTAATTAGTTAGTTATTTATTTAGTTAGTTAGTTAGTTAAATAGCTAGTAGTTATTTTGTTGGCTATTTATTTGTTTAGTTAGTTACTTAGTTAGTGGGTATGTAGGAAGGTAGTTAGTAAGTTAGTTAGTTAGTTAGTTAGTTAGTTAGTTAGAATGTGTGTAGGAAGATAGTTAGTCAGTCAATTAGATAGTTATTTAGTCAGTTATCTAGTAGTTAGTTAGTTAGTTAGTTAGTTAGTTAGTTAGTTAGTTAGTTATTTATTCAGTTAACTAGTAGTTAGTTAGTTAGTTAGTTAGTTAGTTAGTTAGTTAGTTAGATAGTTAGTTAGCTAGTTAGTTAGATAATTAATTAGTTAGTTAGTTAGTTAGTTAGTTAGTTAATATGTATGTAAGAAGGTAGGTAGTTAGTTAGTATGTTAGTTAATTAGCCAGTAGTTAATTAGTTTGTTAGTCAGTTAATTAGTTAGTTAGTTACGAGTTAGTTAGTCGGTATATATGATGGGTGTTAGTTAGTTGGTTATTTAGTCAATTAGTTAGTTAGTTACTTAGTTAATAGGTATATTGGAAGACAGTTAGTTAGTTAGTTAGTTAGTCAGTTAGTTAGATAGATACTAGTTAATAGGTATGTAGGAAGACAATTATATAGTTAGTTAGTTCGTTAATTAGTTAGATACTAGTTAATTAGTAAGTTTGTTTGTTTGTTAGTGAGTTTGTAGGAAGGTAGTTAGTTAATTAGTTAGTTAGGTAGTTAGCTATTTAGTTAGTTTATAGTTATATATGAAGGTAGTTAGTTAGTTGGTTAATTAGTTGGTTATTTAGTCAGCTTGTTTGTTAGTTAGCTAGTTGTTAGTTAGTTAGTTAATTAAAGCTAGTAGTTAGTTAGTTAGTTGTCTAAGTTAGCTGGCTAGCTAGTAGTTAGTTAGTTAGTTAGTTCATAGGTATGTAGGAAGGTAGTTAGTTGGTTAGCTAGGTAGTTAGTTAGTAAGCTAGTAGTTAGTTCGTTAGTAAGTAAGTTAGTTAGTTAGTCAGTTAGTTAGTTACCTAGTAGTTAGTTAGTTAATTAGTTAGTTTGTTAACTAGTTAGTTATTTAGTTAGTTAGTTTGTTAGTTCTCTAGTAGTTAGTTAGTTAACTAGTTAGTTATTTAGCTAGTTAGATTGTTTGTTAGTTAGTTAATTAGTTAGTTAGTTAACTAGCTAGTTATTTAGTTAGTTAGTTTGTTAGTTCTCTAGTATTTAGTTAGTTAGTTAACTAGTTAGTTATTTAGTTAGTTAGATAGTTAGTTAGTTAGTTAGTGGGAAGGTAGTTAGTTAGTAAGTGGGTACGTAGGAAGGTAGTTAGTTAGTTAGTTAATTAGTTAGTTAATAGGTATGTAGGAAGATAGTTATTTAGTTAGTTAGTTTGTTTGTTAATTAGTTAATTAGTCAGTTAGTTAGTTATTTAGTTAGTTAGTTAGTTAGTTAGTTAGTTAGTTTGCTAGTAGTTTGTTAGTTAGTTAGTTAGTTAATTAGTTAGTTATTTTGTTAGTTAACTAGTTAGTTAACTAGTAGTTAGTTCATAAATTATTTAATTAACTAGTTAGTTAATTAGTTAGTTAGTAAGATAGTTAGTTAGTGGGTATGTACGAAGGTAGCTATCTAGTTCGTTAATTATTTCTAAGTTTGTTAGTTAATTAGTTAATTATTTATTTAGTTAGTTAGTTAGTTAAATAGCTGGTAGTTATTTTGTTGGCTATTTATTTGTTTAGTTAGTTACTTAGTTAGTGGGTATGTAGGAAGGTAGTTAGTAAGTAAGTTAGTTAGTTAGTTAGTTAGTTAGTATGTATGTAGGAAGATAGTTAGTCAGTTAATTAGCTAGTTATTTAGTCAGGTATCTAGTAGTTAGTTAGTTAGTTATTTATTCAGTTAACTAGTAGTTAGTTAGTTAGTTAGTTAGTTAGTTAGTTAGTAAGTTAGTTAGTTAGTTAGTTAGTTAGCTAGTTAGTTAGATAATTAATTAGTTAGTTAGTTAGTTAGTTAGTTAATATGTATGTAAGAAGGTAGGTAGTTAGTTAGTAAGTTAGTTAATTAGCCAGTAGTTAGTTAGTTTGTTAGTCAGTTAATTAGTTAGTTACTTACTAGTTAGTTAGTCGGTATATATGATGTTTGTTAGTGAGTTGGTTATTTAGTCAATTAGTTAGTTAGTTAGTTGGTTAATAGGTATATAGGAAGACAGTTAGTTAGTTAGTTAGTTAGTTAGTTAGTTAGATAGATACTAGTTAATAGGTATGTAGGAAGACAATTATATAGTTAGTTAGTTCGTTAATTAGTTAGATACTAGTTAATTAGTTAGTTTGTTTGTTTGTTAGTGAGTTTGTAGGAAGGTAGTTAGTTAATTAGTTAGTTAGGTAGTTAGCTATTTAGTTAGTTTATAGTTACATATGAAGGTAGTTAGTCAGTTGGTTAATTAATTCGTTATTTAGTCAGCTTGTTTGTTAGTTAGCTAGTTGTTAGTTAGTTAGTTAGTTAGAGCTAGTAGTTAGTTAGTTAGTTGTCTAAGTTAGCTGGCTAGCTAGTAGTTAGTGAGTTAGTTCATAGGTATGTAGGAAGGTAGTTAGTTAGTTAGCTAGTAGTTAGTTAGTTAGTAAGTAAGTTAGTTAGTTAGTCAGTTAGTTAGTTACCTAGTAGTTAGTTAGTTAATTAGTTAGTTTGTTAACTAGTTAGTTATTTAGTTAGTTAGTTAGTTAGTTCTCTAGTAGTTAGTTAGTTAACTAGTTAGTCATTTAGTCAGTTAGATTGTTAGTTAGTTAGTTAGTTAGTTAGTTAGTTAGTGGAAAGGTAGTTAGTTAGTTTGTGGGTACGTAGGAAGTTAGTTAGTTAGTTAGTTAATTAGTTAGTTAATTAGTTAGTTAATAGGTATGTAGGAAGATAGTTATTTAGTTAGTTAGTTTGTTAATTAGTTAATTAGTTCATTAGTCAGTTATTTAGTTATTTATTTAGTTAGTTAGTCAGTTAGTTAGTTAGTTAGTTAGAAAGGTAGTTTGTTAGTCAGTTAATAGGTATGTATGAAGGTAGGTAGTTAGTAAGTTAGATAGTTAACTAGTTAGTTAGTTACCTAGTAGTTTGTTAGTTACTTAGTTAATTAGTTAGTTATTTCTATAGTTAACTAGTAGTTAGTTAGTAAATTAGTTAATTAATTAGTTAGTTAATTGGTTAGTTAGTAAGTTAATTGGTTAGTTAGTAAGTTAGTTAGTTAGTGGGTATGTACGAAGGTATCTAGTTAGTTAGTAAATTTGTTAGTTAGTTAGTTAGTTAGTTAGTTATTTATTTAGTTAGTTAGTTAGTAAGTCAAATGGCTAGTAATTATTTAGTTGGCTCTTTATTTATTTAGTAAGTCACTTAGTTAGTGGGTATGTAGGAAGGTAGTTAGTAAGTTAGTTAGTTAGTTAGTTAGTTAGTATGTATGTAGGAAGATAGTTAGTCAGTTAATTAGTTAGTTATTTAGTGAGGTATCTAGTAGTTAGTTAGTTATTTATTCAATTAGCTAGTAGATAGTTAGTTAGTTAGTTAGTTAGTAAGTTAGTTAGTTAGTTAGTTAGTTAGTTAGTTAGTTTCTAAGTTTGTTAGTTAGTTAGTTAGTTATTTATTCAGTTAACTAGTAGTTAGTTAGTTAGTTAGTTAGTTAGTTAGTAAGTTAGTTAGTTAGTTAGTTAGTTAGTTAGCTAGTTAGTTAGATAATTAATTAGTTTTTTAGTTAGTTAGTTAGTTAATGTGTATGTAAGAAGGTAGGTAGTTAGTTAGTAAGTTAGTTAATTAACCAGTAGTTAGTTAGTTTGTTAGTCAGTATGTAAGAAGATTGTCAGTTAGTTAGTTAGTTAGATAATTGGTTAATTAGTAAATCAGTTAGTTAATCAATTAGTTATTTAGTTAGTTACTTAGTTAGTTAGCTAGTTGTTAGTTAGTTAGTGAGTGAGTTAGTTAATCAATATGTATGTATCATGGTAGTTAGTTTGTTAGTTTGGTCATCCGTTAGTTTGTTAGTTAGGTCATCGGTTAGTTAGTTATTTAGTTAGTTAGTTAGTTAGGTAATAGTTGGAAGGTTAGTTATTTATTTAGTTAGTTAGTTAGTTAGTTGGTGGGTATGTAGGAAGGTACTTAGTTAGTTAGTTAGTTAATAGGTATTTAAGAAGATAGCTAGTTAGTAAATTAGTTAGTTATTATGTTAGTTATCTAGTAATTAGTTTGTTAGTTATTTTGTTAGCTAGCTAGTAGTTAGTTATTTAGTTAGTTATTTAGTTAGTAAGCCAGTTAGTTATCTAGTAGTTAGTCAGTTAGTTATTCAGTTAATTAACTAGTTAGTTATTTAGTTAGTTAGTTTGTTAGGTATCTAGTAGTTAGTTAGTTAGCTAGTAAGTTATTCAGTTAGTTTGATAGTTAGTTAGTTAGTTAGTGGGAAGGTAGTTTGTTAGTTAGTTAGTGGGTATGTAGGAAGGAAGTTAGTTAGATAGTTAGTTAGTTAGTTAATATGTGTATGTAGGAAGATAGTTATTTAGTTGTTTAGTTAGTTTGTTAATTAGTTAATTAGTTAGTTGTTTAGTTATTTAGTTAGTAAGTTAGTTAGTTTGTTAGTTAGTTAGTTAGAAAGGTAGTTAGTTTGTTAGTTAATAGGTATGTATGAAGATAATTAGTTAGTAAGTTTGTTAGTTAACTAGTTTGTTAGTTAGCCAGTAGTTTGTTAGTTAGTTAATTATTTAGTTAGTTAGCTAGTTAGTTAGTTAGTTGGTGGATATGTAGGAAGGTAGTTAGTTAGTTAGTCAGATAATAGGTATTTAAGAAGATAGTTAGTTAGTAAATTAGTTAGTTATTATGTTAGTTATCTAGTAGTTAGTTAGTTAGTTATTTTGTCAGTTAGCTAGTAGTTAGTTAGTTAGTTAGTTAGTAGTTAGTTAGTTAGTTATTTAGTTAGCAAGTTTGTTAGTTATCTAGTAGTTAGTTAGTTAGCTAGTTAGTTATTTAGTTAGTTAGATAGTTTGTTAGTTAGTTAGTGGGAAGGTAGTTTGTTATTTAGTTAATGGATATGTAGGAAGGTAGTTAGTTAGTTAGTTAGTTAGTTAGTTAATATGTGTATGTCGGAAGATAGTTATTTAGGTGTTTAGTTAGTTTGTTAATTAGTTAATTAGTTAGTTAATTAGTTATTTAGTTAGTTAGTTAGATAGTTTGTTCGTTAGTTAGTTAGAAAGGTAGTTAGATTGTTAGTTAATAGGTATGTATGAAGATCGTTAGTTAGTAAGTTAGTTAGTTAACTAGTTTGTTTGTTAGCCAGTAGTTTGTTAGTTAGTTAGTTAGTTAATTAGTTAGTTATTTAGTTAGTTAGTTTGTTAGTTAACTAGTAGTTTGTTAGTTAATTAGTTCATTATTTAGTTAGTTAAATAGTTAGTTAGTAAGTTAGTTAGTTAGTGGGTATGTTCGAAGGTAGCTAGTTAGTTAGTTAATTTGTTAGTTAATTAGTTAATTAGTTAGTTAGTTAGTTAATTAGTTAGTTAATTAGTTAGTTAATTCTTTAGTTTGTTAGTTAGTTAAATAGCTTGTAGTTATTTAGTTAGTTATTTATTTAATTAGTTAGTTACTTTGTTAATGGGTACGTTGGATGATAGTTAGTTAGTGAATTAGTTAGTTATTTAGTTAGTTATCTACTAGTTAGTTAGTTAGTTAGTTAGTTAGTTAGTTAGTTAGTTAGTTAGTGAATTAGTTAGTTAGTTAGTTAGTTATTTAGTAGTTAGTTAGTTAGTTAGGTCATCAGTTAGTTATTTAGTTAGTTAGTTAGTTAGTTAGTTATCTAGTAGTTACCTGGTTAGTTATTTATTTAGTTAGTTAGTTAGTTAGTTGGTGGGTATGTGGGAATGTAGTTAGTTAATAGGTATTTAAGGAGTTAGTTAGTTAGTAAATTAGTTAGTTATTATGTTAGTTATCTATTAATTAGTTAGTTAGTGATTTTGTCAGCTAGCTAGTAGTTATTTGGTCAGTTAGTTATTTAGTTAGTTAGTTAGTTAGTTATCTAGTAGTTAGTTAGTTAGTCATTTAGTTAGTTAACTAGTTAGTTATTTAGTTTGTTGGTTTGTTAGTTATCTTGTAGTTAGTTAGTTAGCTAGTAAGTAATTTAGTAAGATAGATAGTTAGTTAGTTAGTTAGTTAGCAGTAAGGTAGTTGGTTAGTTAGTTAGTGGGTGTGTAGGAAGGACGTAGTTAGTTAGTTAGTTAGTTAGTTAGTTAATAGGTATGTAGGAAGATAGTTATTTAGTTATTTAGTTATTTGTTAGTTAGTTAGTGAGTTAGTTAGTTAATAGGTATGTATGAAGGTAGTTGGTTAGTAAGTTAGTTAGTTAACTGGTTAGTTAGTTAGATGGTAGTTAGTTTGTTAGTTAGTTAGTTAGTTAATTAGTTAGTTAGTTAGTTAGTTAGTGAGTTAGTTACTTAACTAGTAGTCAGTTAGATAATTAGTTAATTAATTAGTTAGTGAGTTAGTTACTTAACTGGTAGTTAGTTAGATAATTAGTTAATTAATTAGTTAGTTAGTTTGTTAGTTTGTTAGTTAGTTAGTTAGTTAGTAGTAGTTGGTTAGTTAGTTAGTTAGTTAGTTAACTAGTTAGTTATTTTGTTAGTTAGTTTGTTAGCTAGTAGTTAGCTAGTAATTTATTTAGTTAGCTAGTTAGTTGGTGGGTATGCAGAATGTAGTTAGTTAGTTAGTTAGTTAATAAGTATGTAGGAAGATAGTTAGATAGTTAATTAGTTATTTATTTAGATAGATATATAGTAATTAGTTACTTAGTTTTATAGTTATTTGTTAGTTAGTTATTTAGTTAGTTAGCTAGTAGTTAGTTAGTTAGTTAGTTATTTAGTTAGTTAGTTAACTAGTTAGTTATTTAGTGAGTGAGTTAGTTAATAAGTACGTAGGAAGATAGTTAGTTATTTAGTTAGTTATCTAGTAGTTAGTTAGTTAGTTAGTCAGTTGGTTAGTTATTTAGTTATTTATCTAGTAGTTAGTTAATTAGTTAGTTAGTTAGTTAGACAAAACCTTCCATCCATGCATTCAAAAGAAAGTTCAATGACATTCGCGAACTTCCGGGGGCTATTTCCCACATAGCGAAACCAGATGATTGGAGAATAAGATCCGGTGCTATTGATTGAATTCATCTTTCTTGTCTGACAATATTTTCTCAAGTGTAGGAGTTGAAAGAGAGGTATCCAAGCAGAACTCATAGGTATAATCTCGAAAAGTAGAACTCACGAAATACAGCTACCAGAACTCTTTGCGGCACTTTAATGGAGTCAACAAAGACTAGTTATGAGTTCAAGTAGGGCATTGAGGACCTCATACTTATTATGCCGGCGCAAGATTAGCATTGGAGATGGCTAGCTAGAGTATACGTCAAGTAAATCATTTCAGGTCGCGAGGGTCTGATCTTGAAGTGAGTGGAGATAGCAGGGCAGACTATTCCTAAATAATAGGATTGCTTGGGTGGGTAAGCTACTGAAGTCTAAGTCCACTGGCAGAGTACTTTCTTTCAACGAGAGATGTAACTAAGTAACTAACTAAATAAATAAATAACAAACTAAATAACTACTAGCTATTTCACTAACTAACTAACTAAATAATTAACTAACTAATTAATTAATTAACTAACTAACAAATTAACTAATTAACTAACAAATTAACTAACTAGCTAGCTACCTTCGTACATACCCACTAACTAACTTACTTACTAACTAACTAACTAATTAACTAACTAATTAATGAACTAATTAACTAACTAACTACTAGTTAACTAACTAATTAACTAACTAACTATCTTCCTACATACTAACTAACTTACTAACTAACTAACTACATTCCTGCATACCCATACTAACTAGTGAACTAAATAAATTACTAGCTAACTACTAGCTAACAAACTAACTAGCTAACTAAATAACTAACTAGTTAAATAACTAACTAACTAACTAACCAACTACCGGATAACTAACTAACTGACTAACTGACTAACTAACTACCTTCTTACATACATATTGACTAACTAACTAACCAACAAACTAATTAACTAACTAACTAACTAACTAACTTACCAGCTAACTAACTAACTAACTAACTAACTGACTACAAGCTAACTGAATAAATAACTAACTAACTAACTAACTAACTAACTATTAGATAACTCACTAAATAACTAACTAATTAACTAACTAACTATCTTCTTACATACATATTAACTAACTAACTAACTAACTAACTAATTAACTACCTACCTTCCTACATACCCACTAACTAAGTAACTAACTAAATAAATAAATAACACACTAAATAACTACTAGCTATTTAACTAACTTGCTAACTAAATAAATAACAAACTAATTAACTAACTAACTAACTAACTAACTAACTAACTAACTAATGAAATAAAAAATTAACTAACTAATTAATTAACTAAATAACTATCTTCCTACGTAAGAAACTAACTACTAGTTAACTAACTAACTTACTAACTAACTAATTAACTAACTAATTAATTAACTAATTAACTAACTAACTACTAGTTAACTAACTAACTTACTAACTAACTAACTAATTAACTAATTAACTAACGAACTACCAGCTAAGTAACTAACTAGTTAACTAACTAACTTACTTACTAACAACCTTCATACATACCTATCAACTAACAAACTAACTACCTTTCAAACTAACTACCTAACAAACTAACTAACTAATTAACTAAATAACTAAATAACTAACTAACTAACAAATGAACTAATCAACAAACTAACTAAATAACTAAATAACTATCTTCCTACGTACCTATGAACTAACTAACTAACTAACTAACTAACTAACGAACGAACTAACAACCTTCCTACATACCCACTAGCTAACGAACTACCTACCTTCCCACTAACTAACTAAATAACTATCTAACTTACTAAATTACTAACTAGCTAACTAATTAACAACTAGATAAGTAACAAACTAACTAACTAAATAACTAACTAGTTAACTAACTAAATAACTAACTAACTAACTAACTAACTAAATAACTAACTAACTAACTAACTACTAATTAGCTGACAAAATATCTAACTAACTAATTACAAGATAACTAACATAATAACTAACTAATTTACAAACTAACTATCTTCTTAAATCCCTATTAACTAACTAACTACCTACCTTCCTACATACCCACCAACTAACTAACTAACCAAATAAATAACTAACCAGCTAACTACAAGCTAACTAACTCACTAACTAACTAACTAACTAACTAACTAACTATTAGTTAACTAACTAACAATCTGACTAGCTAACTAATTAACTAATTAACTAACTAACAAATTAACTTACTATCTAACTAACTAACGACCTTGATACATACATATTGATTAACTAACTAACTCACTAACTAACTAATAGCTAACTAACTAAGTAACTAACTAAATAACTAACTCATTAACGAACTAACTAACTAATGAACCAAATAACAAACTACCTTCTTACATACTACCTAACTAACTAACTAACTAACTAACTACTAGCTAATTAACTAACTAACTAACTAACTACCTACCTTTTAACATACATATTGACTAACTAACTAACTAACTAACTATATAACTAACTAACAAACTAACTAACTAACTAACTAACTAACTAACTAACTAACTAACTAACTAACTATTAGATAACTAACTAAATAACTAACTAATTAACAAACCTAACTATCTTCCTACATATATATGAACTAACTAACCAACTAACTAACGAACTAACTAACTTACTAACTACCTTCCAACATACCCACTTACTAAGTAACGAATTAAATAAATAAATAACTAACTAAATAACTACTAGCTATTTAACTAACTAACTAACTAACTAAATAAATTCCTAACTAATTAACTAACTAACTAACTATCTAATTAACTAACTAACTAACAAATTAACTACCTAACTAACTACCTTCGTACACACCCACTAACTAACTAACTTACGAACTAACTAATTAACTAACTACCTACTAGTTAACTAACTAACTAACTAACTAACTAACTAACTAACTCACTAACTAAATAACTAACTAATTAACTAACTAACTAACAAACTACTAGCTAACTAACTAACTAGTTAACTATCTAACTTACTAACTAACTACCTTCATACATACCTAAGAACTAACTAACTAACTAACTAAGTATGAAGGTCGTTAGTTAGTTTGTTAGTTAGTTAGAAAGGTAGTTATTTTGTTAGTTAATATGTATGTATGAAGGTAGTTAGTTAGTAAGTTAGTTAGTTTACTAGTTAGTTAGTTAGTTAGTTAGTACTTAGTTAGTTATTTAGTTAATTAGTTAGTTATTTACTTAGTTTGTTAGTTAGTTTGTTAGTTAAGTCGTAGTTAGTTAGTTAATTAGTTAATTAATTAGTTAGTTAATTAGTTAGTTAGTTAGTTAGTCATCTAGTAGTTTGACGTTAGTTATTTAGTTAGTTAACTAGTTAGTTATTTAGTTAGTTAGTTAGTTTGTTAGTTATCTAGTAGTTAGTTAGTTAGCTAGTTAGTTATTTAGTAAGTTAGATAGTTAGTTAGTTAGTTAGTGGGAAGGTAGGTAGTTAGTTAGTTAGTGGGTATGTAGGACGGTAGGTAGTTAGTTAGTTAGTTAGTTAGTTAATAGGTATGTAGGAAGGTAGTTTGTTAATTACTGAATTTGTTAGTTAGTCAGTTAGTCATTGAGTTATTTAGTTAGTTAGTTAGTTAGTTGGTTAGTTAGTTAGTTAGTTAATAGGTATGTATGAAGGTAGTTAGTTAGTATGTTACTTAGGTAACTAGTTAGTTAGTTAGCTAGTAGTTAGTTAGTTAGTTAGGTAATTAGTTAGTTATTTCGTTAGCTAGTTAGTTAGTTAGTTAACTAGTAGTTAGTTAGTTGATTAGTTAGTTTGTAAGTTAATTAGTTAGTGGGCATGTACGAAGGTAGCTAGTTAGTTAGTTAATTTCTTTGTTAGTTAGTTAATTAGTTAGTTAGTTGGTTAATTAGTTAGTTATTTATTTATTTAGTTTGTTAGTTAAATAGCTAGTAGTTATTTATTTATTTAGTTAGTTACTTAGTTAGTGGGTATGTAGGAAGGTAGTTAGTAAGTTAGTTAGTTAGTTAGTTAGTTAGTTAATACGTATGTAGGAAGATAGTTAGTTAGTTAATTAGTTAGTTATTTAGTTAGTTATATAGTGGTTAGTTAGTTAGTTAGTTATTTATTCAGTTAGCTAGTAGTTAGTTAGTTAGTTAGTTAGTTGGTAAGTTAGTTAGTTAGTTAGTCAGTTAGTTAATTAGTTAGTTAGTTAGTTAGTTAGTTAGTTAAATAGGTAGTTAGATAGTTAGTTAGTTGATGAACGGGTTTTCGATCACTTTTAAATTGATATATCGTTGTATGTGAAAACCAATTCAATCAACAAGTTTGGAATTTAATGTGTATAGTAGTAATATGCAAGTTCGTTCCACGAGGAGTATATGCGTCAAATAAGATTAAACTTCAGATCTTTAAAATAATTATTTCGAAGTTTCCAAAATTAATGAAAATTTGTGTACAGATAGTTCTGCATATTATCAAATTTATCCTAAAATTTTAAACAATTTGGACAACGGAATAAATAGTTATTAACGAATTACAATCAGGTCTCTGAAAAACAGTCCCCTGGAAACAGCAGGTTTTCAGTTTAAGTGACAGTTTTCAAAAATTCATATCAATTCGAATATTTTATGAAATTCTACGATTCAAAAAGTTCCCGAAACTAGAAATCAAAATCTACGCAGAACAAAAATATCACACAAAGTGAGCACAAGATCGAATGCAAGAAATAAGATTTAGAACAAAGATTTTTAGATTCAAACAAGTTTTCTTTACACGACTTCAAACATTCATTCAACATACAAGAAATTTAAGATAAGAAAAGAATACACCTATATTGCGTAAAGAAAGTTTCAACGTGCCAAGAGAAGCTCCTTTCCTCGCCTAGTGTCGTCGCTCGATGCTCGAACCGCTAGAAAGCTAGGACGGTACGAGCGCTTCTCGCTCGAAGTTGTCGACTCTCCCGGATGAAGAAAGCTCCGAGTCCGGTTGTGACGTGTATCTTCAGCGACTAGCTTCGATTAGATCGATTCACCGGATGAAGTAAGCTTCGAGTCCGGCAAACAATCACTCGAGAATTCGAGTAATTCTTGAATGGTTCTTGACGTTCTTGAAAGTTCTTGGAAGTGCTTAGAGAGAGAGAAAGAAGAAAGGGGAGGGAAGAAGAAGCAATCCTGCCCCAAGGGCCCTTGGGGTCTATTTATAGTGCATTTGGAGCCCTCTCATTGGTCAAGAGGTGGTTGAGAGGATTGAGGGTTGTTTGGTAATTTTAGGTGAGGAAAGTGGGCTGAATGGTGGTTATCGAGTGAGTGGTTTTCGTATAGAATTTGGTGTAGACTTTTGTGTGGTATATTACTTGTCTCCTTCCTCATACATGTACCGAAATGGGCAGTATAATATATCGATTTTATCGGCGCGAGGAGAGGAAGACAACTACACTGTTGGAATGCCAAAAACTTTCGCCCAAAAACCTGAAATTATCAATAAAACACACTTAGTGAAGAAATATTCTTACAATCTTAAATATGAACAATTGTATATATAAAGTTGTGATTCAAAAGGGCTAATATCCCCAAATTAGATATCAAAAAGGTGCTTCATTTTCCTCTTATCAAATACCCCCACACTTAGCTTTTGTCGTCCTCGACAAAATAAAACGTAATAAAATATATTTTAAGCACCAAAAAAAATACAAGTTAGGTTTTGTTGAATTTGTAATCACACTATCTCATAAATTTGAATTTCACAAGAAATATTTATACTCTTTTAATCATATGTTATTTCAAGAGGAACAAAATATCAAACTTCTATAATGAAGATTTTGTCAATTTCTAAAATATTTATTAAGAAATGATTTTCACTCGAAAAAGATAGTTAAACACCACATAATGAACGTAACACCACATAATTTAAGAGGAAAAATCTTTTAAAAGTATTAATAGAACCAATTTTTTCATTTTTGCAAAAGTTGACCTTAAATGTAAGTAATTCACTTTTATAACCGCTCGGTACGTAAGTACTTGGGTCCTCCTTAAATCCAACCAAATTTCCTTAAATTTCGCTCAAAAATATTATTTTATATTTTTCTTTTTTTCTTTTTCTTTTTTCTATTTTTTTTTTTTTTTTTTTTTCTTTTTCTTTTTTTTTCTTTTTTTCCTTTCTTTTTTTCTTTCTTTTTTCTTTCTTCTTTCATTGAAATATTTTTATATAAAATATTAATTCACAATGTTTCGAACCGATCATGAGTACGGTTCGCTCATGCCCGGCTTACTCCATTGCGAATTCTTTTTGAAAAAATCACGAGCGCAATAAAATTCCGTTTGGTTGGAACATAAGTCGCCATGAACGGTTAGGATCCTTAAGTGTAAGTTGTCAAATTTTTAAACTAATGCAAAAACTACCAAAAATGGTTGAATAAAACTTTTTAGAATTTCTTAATTAAGAATGGGTTCTTATTCAAAAATGGTGTGCCACGTAAATCACAATAAAAATACTTTAAAATAAATACTTCTTTAAGCAAATCTTATTATAGACGGGATTGAATCCCAAATTAGTCTCATAAAAGACCGTTTATTGTTTTCTTTAATATTCATTTGAGAAAAAGAATATTCTTTAAGTGGATGGTGAAAATTCTTTTTAAGAAGATGTGTGATTGTTTAGACTTGATCGTGGAGAAAAACCGTTTCTTTAACAAGTATTTAAGTGCTTAAAAATCGAGGACGATCACGAAAAATTGATTTAAAATATGATATATACAATGGTGGTAGAAATTTTTAATTTTTCAAATTTTTCAAATTTTCAATTTTCATAAAAGCAAAATAAAAGCATAAAAGCAAAATAAAAGCGAATATATACAAAGGAAATCCAAATATTATCCCCCCCACACTTATTTCCAAGCTTGTCCTCAAGCGAAAAAATACGAAAAAAAAAAAAATGTCGACTAAAATAGAAAAAAGATGGATAGATAAAACCTGAATTTTTTTTTTTTGGGTGCGTGGGTTGCCTCCCAACTAGCGCCCTTTCTTTTACGTCTTTGGGCTAGACACCCAAAGTTAGCCTATTTCGAGATTATATGAAGCGCTTATGCTTTTAGCGGCTTTACGACCGCCTTTGAGCAGTCTCATTAAGAGATTGGAGACTTGAGCGATTGCCATGATTATTTTTCGTTTAGCGTAAGTTGAACTTGGCGTGAAGAGTTTCTTTATTTCATCTTGGATTTTTCCAAGCTTTTCTTCTAAAGGCCTTTGTTGGAGAGGCGTAGTAAGAGGCGTGAGTGTCTTGAATGTACTTGACTTCCTTGATAAATCTACACAAGGTGAATTTCTATCATGAGAAGCATCATAGTTCTTAAATGAATTAAAGTGGATTATATATGGAAAGAATTCACCTTGGAGAATTGTAGATTTCTCTTCTTGCACATTTGATAATTGCGCGTTATCATCGATTGGAGTGAGTTGAACCGTCTTTTGGAGAGTCGAATCCAATGACACCTTTTCTTCTTCAATGATCATTCCAATGCTTTCATCGAATCCCCCCATACTTGAACTCTTATCGCTTTCAATCTCCATGATCTCCTCGTTTGAATACTCTAACTCGAGGTTAGTCACCCTTTCGTCTAGATCATTCATGAACGATTGAATATTTTCGAGTCGAGGAGAAATGGTTTTAATCTCATGCGAGATATCACTTATCTCTTGTTTGAATTCTTCGACATTTTGTTTGATTTCTTCACAATTTTGATTAAAGGACATCATCATTGCCATCATTTCAACCATCATTCTTTTTAATTCATGGTCTTGATCTTCGTTTTGGGATTGAAATTGTGGATCTTGGTAATCAAATTCATGTTGAGATTCGAGTTCATTTTGAGAAGGTTCGTATATGGGGTTTGAGTAATTATTGGTGGTTTCGGTATAGGATTGTGTCTCATAACCCCTTGGGGATTCGTTTTCGTATTGGAGAGCTTGGTTGATGGGATTTTGATAAAGGGTCTCGGTGTGTGATTCTTCGTATTGATTTGAGGTGGAACATGAGAGCCAACCGAGCCTTCTTCGAGCTTCGTTTTCTTTTCTTTCTTCCCATTCTTCGATATCTTGATCGATCATTTCTTTAAGCGTCATGTGTTTTGGATATCTTCTTGGAGGTTGTTCTTGAGTTAGCAATTCTCCAAAAGTTCTTGGTCTTTCTTGATGATTCATCTTGCTCTACTCCATGTACCTTGCAAGAATAGAAAAATTTCGAAATTAGTGAAATATCAAGTTCAAAAATATCAACTCTATTAAAAATATCACTCGAGATTGCAAGTTTGATTCAAAATTTGACTTAAACACTACTCCCCGGCAGCGGCGCCATTTGATGAACGGGTTTTCGATCACTTTTAAATTGATATATCGTTGTATGTGAAAACCAATTCAATCAACAAGTTTGGAATTTAATGTGTATAGTAGTAATATGCAAGTTCGTTCCACGAGGAGTATATGCGTCAAATAAGATTAAACTTCAGATCTTTAAAATAATTATTTCGAAGTTTCCAAAATTAATGAAAATTTGTGTACAGATAGTTCTGAATATTATCAAATTTATCCTAAAATTTCAAACAATTTGGACAACGGAATAAATAGTTATTAACGAATTACAATCAGGTCTCTGAAAAACAGTCCCCTGGAAACAGCAGGTTTTCAGTTTAAGTGACAGTTTTCAAAAATTCATATCAATTCGAATATTTCATGAAATTCTACGATTCAAAAAGTTCCCGAAACTAGAAATCAAAATCTACGCAGAACAAAAATATCACACAAAGAGAGCACAAGATTGAATGCAAGAAATAAGATTTAGAACAAAGATTTTTAGATTCAAACAAGTTTTCTTTACACTTCATTCAACATACAAGAAATTTAAGATAGAAAAGAATACACCTAGATTGCGTAAAGAAAGTTTCAACGTGCCAAGAGGAGCTCCTTTCCTCGCCTAGTGTCGTCGCTCGATGCTCGAACCGCTAGAAAGCTAGGACGGTACGAGCGCTTCTCGCTCGAAGTTGTCGACTCTCCCGGATGAAGAAAGCTCCGAGTCCGGTTGTGACGTGTATCTTCAGCGACTAGCTTCGATTAGATCGATTCACCGGATGAAGTAAGCTTCGAGTCCGGCAAACAATCACTCGAGAATTCGAGTAATTCTTGAATGGTTCTTGACGTTCTTGAAAGTTCTTGGAAGTGCTTAGAGAGAGAGAAAGAAGAAAGGGGAGGGAAGAAGAAGCAATCCTGCCCCAAGGGCCCTTGGGGTCTATTTATAGTGCATTTGGAGCCCTCTCATTGGTCAAGAGGTGGTTGAGAGGATTGAGGGTTGTTTGGTAATTTTAGGTGAGGAAAGTGGGCTGAATGGTGGTTATGGAGTGAGTGATTTTCGTATAGAATTTGGTGTAGACTTTTGTGTGGTATATTACTTGTCTCCTTCCTCATACATGTACCGAAATGGACAGTATAATATATCGATTTTATCGGCGCGAGGAGAGGAAGACAACTACACTGTTGGAATGCCAAAAACTTTCGCCCAAAAACCTGAAATTATCAATAAAACACACTTAGTGAAGAAATATTCTTACAATCTTAAATATGAACAATTGTATATATAAAGTTGTGACTCAAAAGGGCTAATATCCCCAAATTAGATATCAAAAAGGTGCTTCATTTTCCTCTTATCATTAGTTAGTTAGTTTTCAAGTAGTTGGTTAGTTAGTTAGTTGGTTAGTTAACTAGTTAGTTAGTTAGCTTGTAGTTAGCTGGTAATTTATTTAGTTAGCTAGTTAGTTGGTGGGTATGCAGGAAGGTAGTTAGTTCGTTAGTTAGTTAGTTAGTTAGTCAATAAGTATGTAGGAAGATAGTTAGTTAATTAGTTAGTCATTTAGATAGATATCTAGTAGTTAGTTACTTGGATTGTTAGTTATTTAGTTAGTTAGTTAGTTAGTTAGTTATTTAGTTAGTTAGTTAACTAGTTAGTTATTTAGTAAGTTAGTTAGTTATTAAGTACGTAGGAAGATAGTCAGTCAATAAATTAGTTAGTTATTTAGATAGTTATCTAGTAGTTAGTTAGTTAGTTATGTAGTCAGTTAGTTAGTTATTTAGTTATTTATCTAGTAGTTAGTTAATTAGTTAGTTAATTAGTTAGTTAGTTAGTTAATTAATTAGTTAGTTAGTTAGTTAGTATGTATGTATGTAAGAAGGCACTTAGTTAGTTAATTAGTTCGTTAGTTAGTTAGTTCGATAGTCAGTTAATTAGTTAGGTAGTTCCTACTTAGTTAGTCGGTATATAAGATGGTAGTTAGTTAGATGGTTAGTTAGTCAATTAGTTAGTTAATAGGTATATAGGAAGACAATTAGTTAGTTAGTTAGTTAGATAGATAGATACTAGTTAATAGGTATGTAGGAAGACAGTTAGTTAGTTATTTAGTTAATTAGTTTGATACTAGTTAATTAGTTAGTTAGTTAGTTTGTTAGTGAGTTTGTAGGAAGGTAGTTAGTTAATTAGTTAGTTAGGTAGATAGCTATTTAGTTAGTTTATAGGTATGTATGAAGGTAGTTAGTTAGTTAGTTAGTTAGTTAATTTGTTCGTTATTTAGTCAGTTGGTTTGTTAATTAGCTAGTAGTTAGTTAGTTAGTTAGTTAGTTAGTTAGCTAGTAGTTAGTTAGTTAGTTAGTTAGATAGTTAGTTAGTTAGTTAATAGGTATGTAGGAAGGTAGTTAGTTAGTTAGCAAGTAAGTTAGATAGTTAGTTAGTTACCTAGTAGTCAGTTAGTTAGTTAACTAGTAAGCTATTTAGTTAGTTAGTCTGTTAGTTCTCTAGTAGTTAGTTAGTTAGCAAGTTAGTTATTTAGTTAGTTAGATAGTTAGATAGTTAGTTAGTTAGTGGGAAGGTAGTTAGTTAGTTAGTTAGTGGGTACGTAGGAAGGTAGTTAGTTAGTTAGTTAGTTAATAGGTATTTAAAAAGATAGCTAGTTAGTAAATTAGTTAGTTATTATGTTAGTTAGCCAGTAAATAGTTTGTTAGTTATTTTGTTAGCTAGCTAGTAGTTAGTTATTTAGTTAGTTATTTAGTTAGTAAGTCAGTATGTTATCTAGTAGTTAGTTAGTTAGTTATTCAGTTAATTAACTAGTTAGTTATTTAGTTAGTTAGTTTGTTAGCTATCTAGTAGTTAGTTTGTTAGCTCGTAGGTTATTCAGTTAGTTAGATAGTTAGTTAGCTAGTTAGTGGGAAGGTAGTTTGTTGGTTAGTTAGAGGGTATGTAGGAAGGAAGTTAGTTAGTTAGTTAATTAGTTAGTTAATATGTGTATGTAGGAAGATAGTTATTTAGTTGTTTAGTTAGTTTGTTAATTAGTTAATTAGTTAGTTATTTAGTTATTTAGTTAGTTAGTAAGATAATTTGTTAGTTAGTTAGTTAGAAAGGTAGTTAGTTTGTTAGTTAATAGGTATGTGTGAAGATAGTTAGTTATTAAGTTAGTTAGTTAACTAGTTTGTTAGTTGGCCAGTAGTTTGTTAGTTAGTTAATTATTTAGTTAGTTTGTTAGTTAGTTAGTTGGTGGATATGTAGGAAGGCAGTTAGTTAGTTAGTTAGATAATAGGTATTTAAGAAGATAGTTAGTTAGAAAATTAGTTAGTTATTATGTTAGTTATCTAGTAGATAGTTAGTTAGTTATTTTGTCAGCTAGCTAGTAGTTAGTTAGTTAGTTAGTAGTTAGTTAGTTAGTTATTTAGTTAGCGAGATTGTTAGTTATCTAGTAGTTAGTTAGTTAGCTAGTCAGTTATTTAGTTAATTAGATAGTTAGTTAGTTAGTTAGTTAGTGGGAAGGTAGTTTGTTATTTAGTTAATGGGTATGTAGGAAGGTAGTTAGTTAGTTAGTTAGTTAATATGTGTATGTCGGAAGATAGTTATTTAGTTGTTTAGTTTGTTTGTTAATTAGTTAATTAGTTAGTTATTTAGTTATTTAGTTAGTTAGTTAGATAGTTTGTTAGTTTGTTAGTTAGAAAGGTAGTTAGATTGTTAGTTAATAGGTATGTATGAAGATATTTAGTTAGTAAGTTAGTTAGTTAAGTAGTTTGTTAGTTAGCCAGTAGTTTGTTAGTTAGTTAGTTAGTTAGTTAATTAGTCAGTTAAATAGTTCGTTAGTAAGGTAGTTAGTTAGTTAGTTAATTAGCTAGTAGTTAGTTAGTTAGTTTGTTTGTTAGTATGTAAGATGGTTGTTAGTTAGATAGTTAGCTTGATAGTTACTTAATTAGTAAGTTAGTTAGTTGGTTAATCGGTTAGTTATTTAGTTAGTTACTTAGTTAGTTAGCTAGTAGTTAGTTAGGTAGTGAGTTAGTTAGTTAATCAATATGTATGTATCAAGGTAGTTAGTTAGTTAGTTAGATAGTTAGTTAATTAGTTAGTTAATTAGTTAGTTAGTCAGTTTGTTTGTCAGTTAGTTAGTTAGTCAGTTATCTAGTAGTTAGTTAGTTAGTTAGGTCATCAATTAGTAATTTAGTTAGTTAGTTAGTTAGTAGTTAGCTAGTAGTTAGCTGGTTAGTTATTTATTTTGTTAGTTATTTCGTTAGTTGGTGGATATGTACGAAGGTAGTTAGTAAGATAGTCAGTTAATAGGTATTTAAGAAGATAGTTAGTTAGTAAATTAGTTAGTTATTAGTTTAGTTATCTGGTAGTTAGTTTGTTAGTTAGTAGTTAGTTCACTATTTAGTTATTTAGTTAGTTTGTTTGTTAGTTATCTAGTAGTTAGTTAGTTAGATAGTTAGTTAGTTAGTCAGTGGGAAGGTAGTTTGTTAGTTAGTTAGTGGGTATGTAGGAAGGTAGGTAGTTAGTTAGTTAGTTAATAGGTGTATGTAGGAATATAGTTATTTAGATGTTTAGTTAGTTTGTTAATTAGTTAATTAGCTAGTTAGTTTGTTATTTAGTTAGTTAGTTAGTTAGTTAGTTAGTTAGTTAGTTATTTAGAAAGGTAGTTAGTTTGTTAGTCAATAGGTATGTATGAATGTAGTTAGTTAGTAAGTTAGATAGTTAACTAGTTAGTTAGTTAGTTAGCTATTAGTTAGTTAGTTAGTTAGTTAGTTAATTAGTTAATTATTTAGTTAGTTAGTTATTTAGTTAACTAGTAGTTAGTTAGTCAATTAGGTCATTATTTAGTTAGTTAATTAGTTAGTTAGTAAGTTAGTTAGTTAGTGGGTATGTACAAAGGTAGATAGTTAGTTAGTTAGTTTGTTAGTTAGTTAGTTAATTAGTTAGTTAGTTAGTTAGTTAATTAGTTAGTTAATTCTTTAGTTAGTTAGTTAGTTAAATAGCTAGTAGTTATTTAGTGAGTTATTTATTTATTTAGTTAGTTACTTTGTTAGTGGGTATGTAGGAAGGTAGTTAGTAAGTAAGTTAGTTAGTTAGATAGTTATATAATATGTATGTAGGAAGATAGTTAGTTATTTAGTTAGTTATCTAGTAGTTAGTTAGTTAGTTATTTGTTTATTCAGTTAGCAAGTAGTTAGTTAGTTAGTTGGTAAGTTAGATAGTAAGTTAGTTAGTTAGTTTGTTTGGGTATGTAAGAAGGTAGCTAGCTAGTTCGTTAGTTAGTTAGTTAGTTAATTGGTCAATTAGTTAGTTAGTTAGTAGTAAGTTAGTTAGTTACTTAATTAGTTAGTTAGTGAGTTAACTAGTTAACTAGTTAGTTATTTTGTTAGTTTATTAGTCAGTTAGTTAGCCAATAGTTAGTTAGTTAGTTAGTTAACTAGTTAGTTATTTAGTTAATTAGTTAGTTAGTTAGCCAGTTAGTTAGTTAGTTCGTTTGTATGAAGGTAGTTAGTTAATTAGTTAGGTAGGTAGTTAATTAGTTAGTTAATATGTATATATGAAGATAGTTAGTTAGTAAGTTAGTCTGTTGATCAGTTAATTAGTTAATTTGCTAGTAGATAGTTAGTAAGTTAGTTAGTTAATTAGTAAGCTAGTCAATTAGTAAGATAGTTAGTAAGTTTGTTTGTTAGTTTATTAGTAAGCTAGTCAATTTGTTAGCTAGTAGTTAGTTAGTTAGTTAATAGGTATGTAGGAAGTTAGTTAGTTAGATAGTTAATAGGTATGTAGGAAGATAGTTAGTTACTTAGTTGGTTAGTTTGTTAGTTAGTTAGTTAGTTAGTTGTTATATAGTTAGTTTGTTTGTTAGTTAGTGGGTATCTAGGAAGGTAGCTAGTTAGTTAGTTAGTTAGTTAGTTTGTTATTTTGTCAGTTAATAAATTAGTTGGCTAGTTAGTTAGTTAATTAGTTAGTTAGTTAGTTATTATGTATGTGAGAAGGTAGTTAGTTAGTTAGTTAGTTAGTTAGTTAGTTAGATAGTTAATTAGTTAGTTAGTTAGTTAGTTAGTTAGTTAGTTAGTTAGTTAATAAGTTAGTTATTTAATTAGTCAGTTGGTTAGTTAGTTATCTAGTAGTTAGTTAGTTAGCTAGGTAATCAGTTAGTTATTTAGTTAGTTAGTTAGTTAGTTAGTTAGTTAGTTTGTTAGCTAGTAGTTAGTTGGTTATTTATTTATTTAGTTAGTTAGTTAGTTAGTTAGTTAGTTAGTTAATTAGTTAGTTAGTTAGTTAGTTAGTCAGTTAGGTAGTTATTTAGTTAATTAGTTAGTTAATTAGTTAGTTAGTTAGTTAGTTAGTTAGTTAATTAGTTAGTTAGTTAGTTAGTTAGTTAATAAGTTAGTTACTTAATTAGTCGGTTGGTTAGTTAGTTATCTAGTAGTTAGTTAGTTAGCTAGGTAATCAGTTAGTTATTTAGTTAGTTAGTTAGTTAGTTAGTTAGTTTGTTAGCTAGTAGTTAGTTGGTTATTTATTTATTTAGTTAGTTAGTTAGTTAGTTAGTTAGTTAGTTAGTTAGGTTGTGGGTATGTAGGAAGGTAGTTAGTTAGTTAGTTAGTTAGTTAGTTAATAGGTATTTAGGAAGATAGTTAGTTATTAAATTATATGGTTATTATGTTAGTTATCTAGTAATTAGTTAGTTAGTTAGTTATTTTGCCAGCTAGCTAGTAGTTAGTTATTTAGTTAGTTATCTAGTAGTTAGTTAGTTAGTTAGTTAGTTAGTTAACTAGTTAGTTATTCAGTTAGCTAGTAGTTAGCTTACTAGTTAGTTACTTAGTTAATTAGTGGGTATGTAGGAAGTTAGTTAGTGGGTATGTAGGAAGGTAGTTAGTTAGATTGTTAATAGGTATGTAGGAAGGTAGTTATTTAGTTAGTTTGTTAATTAGTTGATTAGTTAGTTATTTAGTTAGTCAGTTCGTTAGTTAGTTAGTTAGTTAGATAGGTAGTTAGTTAGTTAGTTAATAAGTTAGTATGTAAGAAGGTTGTTAGTTAGATAGTTAGCTTGATAGTTACTTAATTAGTAAGTTAGTTAGTTGGTTAATCAGTTAGTTATTTAGTTAGTTACTTAGTTAGTTAGCTAGTAGTTAGTTAGGTAGTGAGTTAGTTAGTTGATCAATATGTATGTATCAAGGTAGTTAGTTAGTTAGTTACATAGTTAGTTAATTAGTTAGTTAATTAGTTGTATAGTTAGTTAGTTAGTCAGTTAGTTAGTTAGTTAGTTATCTAGTATTTAGTTAGTAAGGTCATCAATTAGTTATTTAGTTAGTTAATTAGTTAGTAGTTAGCTAGTTAGCTGGTTAGTTATTTATTTAGTTAGTTAGCTAGTTAGTTGGTGGATATGTAGGAAGGTAGTTAGTTAGTTAGTTAGTTAATAGGTATTTAAGAAGATAGTTAGTAAATTAGTTAATTAGTTAGTTATTATGTTAGTTATCTGGTAGTTAGTTACTTAGTTAGTAGTTAGTTAACTATTTAGTTATTTAGTTAGTTAGTTTGTTAGTTATCTAGTAGTTACTTAGTTAGCTAGTTAGTTATTTAGTTAGTCAGATAGTTAGTTAGTTAGTTTGTGGGAAGGTAGTTTGTTAGTTAGTTAGTGGGTAGTTGTTGGTTAGTTAGTTAGTTAATAGGTGTATGTAGGAAGATAGTTATTTAGATGTTTAGTTAGTTTGTTAATTAGTTAATTAGTTAGTTAGTTAGTTATTTAGTTATTTACTTAGTTAGTCAGTTAGTTTTTTAGTTAGTTATTTAGAAAGGTAGTTAGTTTGTTAGTCAATAGGTATGTATGAAGGTAGTTAGTTACTAAGTTAGTTAGTAAACTAGTTAGTTAGTTAGCTATTAGTTAGTTAGTTAGTTAGCTAGTTAGTTAATTAGTTAGTTATTTAGTTAGTTAGTTAGTTAGTTAGTTAGTTAACTAGTAGTTAGTTAGTTAATTAGTTAGTTAGTAAGTTAGTTAGTTAGTGGGTATGTATGAAGGTAGCTAGTTAGTTAGTTAATTTGTTAGTTAATTAGTTAGTTAGTTAGTTAATTCTTTAGTTAATTCTTTAGTTAGTTAGTTAGTTTAGTTATTTAGTTAGTTATTTATTTATTTAGTTAGTTACTTTGTTAGTGGGAATGTAGGAAGGTAGGTAGTTAGTTATTTAGATAGTTAATATGTATGTAGGAAGATAGTTAGTTAGTTAATTAGTTAGTTATTTAGTTAGTTATCTAGTTGTTAGTTAGTTAGTTAGTTCATTAATTAGTTAGTTAATTAGTAAGTTATTTAGTTAGTTATCTAGTAGTCAGTTAGTTAATTAGTTCATTACTTAGTCAGTTAGTTAGTTAGTTAGTGAGTTAGTTAGTTAGATAGTTAGTTAATTAATATGTATGTATCAAGTTAGTTAGTTAGTTAGTTAGTTAATTAGTTCGTTAGTTAATTAGTTAGTTAGTTAATGAGTCAGTTAGTTAGTTATCTAGTAGTTAGTTAGTTAGTTAGGTGATCAGTTAGTTATTTAGTTAGCTAGTAGGTAGCTGGTTAGTTATTTATTTAGTTAGTTAATTGGGGGGTATGTAGGAAGGTAGGTAGTTAGTTAGTCAGTTTGTTAGTTAATAGGTATTTAAGAAGATAGTTAGTTAGTAAATAAGTTAGTTATTATGTTTGTTATCTAGTAGTTAGTAAGTTAGTTATTTTGTCAGCCAGCTAGTAGTTAGTTAGTTAGTTAGTTAATAGTTAGTTAGTTAGTCATTTAGTTAACTATTTAGTTATTTAGTTAGTTTGTTTATTAGTTATCTAGTAGTTAGTTTGTTAGCAAGTGAGTTATTTAGTTAGTTAGATAGTTAGTTAGTTAGTTAGTTAGTGGGAAGGTAGTTTGTTAGTTAGTTAATGGGTATGTAGGAAGGAAGGTAGTTAGTTAGTTAGTTAGTTAGTTAGTTAATAGGTGTATGTAGGAAGATAGTTATTTAGTTATTTAGTTAGTTTGTTAATTAGTTAATTAGTTAGTTAGTTAGTTATTTAGTAATTTAGTTAGTTAGTTAGTTAATTTGTTAGTTAGTTAGTTAGTTAGAAAGGTAGTTAGTTTGTTAGTTAATAGGTATGTACGAAGGTAGTTAGTTAGTAAGTTTGTTATTTAGCTAGTAATTTGTTAGTTAGTTAATTAGTTAGTTAATCAGTTAGTTATTTAGTTAGTTAGTTAGTTAGTTAGTTGACTAGTTGTTAGTTAGTTAGTTAATGAGTTCAATAATTAGTTAGTTAATTAGTTAGTTAGTAAGTTAGTTAGTTTGGGGGTATGGTCGAAGGTAGTTAGTTAGTTAGTTAATTAGTTACTTAGTTGGTAAGTTAGTCAATATGTATGTAAGAAGGTAGTTTGTTAATTAGTTAATTAGCTAGTAGTTAGTTAGTTAGTTAGTTAGTTAATTAGTTAGTATGTAAGAAGGTTGTTAGTTAGATTGTTAGCTTGATAGTTACTTAATTATTAAGTTAGTTAGTTGGTAAATCAGTTAGTTATTTTGTTAGTTACTTAATTAGTTAGCTAGTAGTTAGTTGGTAGTGAGTGAGTAAGTTAATCAATATGTATGTATAAAGGTAGTTAGTTAGTTAGTTACATAGTTAGTTAATTAGTTAGTTAATAAGTTGTATAGTTAGTTAGTTAGTCAGTTAGTTAGTTAGTTAGTTAGTTATCTTGTAGTTAGTTAGTTAGTTAGGTCATCAATTAGTTATTTAGTTAGTTAGTTAGTTAGTAGTTAGCTAGTTAGCCGGTTAGTTATTTATTTAGTTAGTTAGTTAGTTAGTTGGTGGATATGTAGGAAGGTAGTTAGTTAGTTAGTTAGTTAATAGGCATTTAAGAAGATAGTTAGTAAATTAGTAAGTTATTATGTTAGTTATCTGGTAGTTAGTTACTTAGTTAGTAGTTAGTTAACTATTTATTTATTTATTTAGTTAGTTTGTTAGTTATCTAGTAGTTAATTAGTTAGATAGTTAGTTAGTTAGTTTGTGGGAAGGTAGTTTGTTAGGTAGTTAGTGGGTAGTTGTTAGTTAGTTAGTTAGTTAGTTAGTTAGTTTATAGGTCTATGTAGGAAGATAGTTATTTAGATGGTTAGTTAGTTTGTTAATTAGTTAATTAGTTAGTTAGTTAGTTATTTTGTTATTTAGTTAGTTAGTTTGATTGTTTGTTAGTTAGTTATTTAGAAAGGTAGTTAGTTTGTTATTTAATAGGTATGTATGAAGGTAGTTTGTTACTAAGTTAGTTAGTAAACTAGTTAGTTAGTTAGATATTAGTTAGTTAGTTACTTAGTTAGTTAGTTAGTCAATTAGTTAGTTATTTAGTTAGTTTGTTAGTTTGTTAACTAGTAGTTAGTTAGTTAAATAGTTCATTAATTAGTTAGTTAATTAGTTAGTTAGTTAGTAAGTTAGTTAGTTAGTGGGTATGTACGAAGGTAGTTAGTTAATTTGTTAGTTAATTAGTTAATTAGTTAGTTAGTTAGTTCATTCTTTAGTTAATTCTTTAGTTAGTTAGTTAGTTTAGTTATTTAGTTAGTTATTTATTTATTTAGTTAGTTACTTTGTTAGTGGGTATGTAGGAAGGTAGTTAGTTAGTTAGTTAGTTAGTTAGTTAATCTGTATGTAGGAAGATAGTTAGTTAGTTAATTAGTTAGTTATTTAGTTAGTTATCTAGTTGTTAGTTAATTAGTTAGTTCATTAATTATTTAGTTAATTAGTTAGTTATTTAGTTAGTTATCTAGTAGTTAGTAAGTTAGTTAGTTAGTTATCTAGTAGTTAGTAAGTTATCTAGTAGTTAGTTAGTTATCTAGTAGTTAGTTAGTTATCTAGTAGTTAGTAAGTTAGTTAGTTAGTTATCTAGTAGTTAGTAAGTTAGTTAATTAGTTAGTTATTTAGTTAGTTATCTAGTAGTTAGTTAGTTAGTTAGTAAGTTGTTTGGGAAATTTTGGTCACGAATTTGAAGAAATCTTTTGGGATTCCAACCCACACCAATAACTTCGCAATTATCACGAGTTTTCGACAATCAATGAATTCGTGGTTTACGTGACACACTACTTTTCGAAAATTGAACCCGCATTTTGATTTAAAACCCGTTTGAAAAAAATTTAGTTACCGATTGAATGCGTTTTGCATGAATTTAAAATTTGACCACTTACACTTAATGAATCAACCGTTCGCGGGGATCCGTTAGTATGTCGATAGTACCCACCTTCTTCTTGGATCTTGAAAAAAGGCGGGATGTAATTTCGTTGCACTCCGGTGCCGCGGAACTCCTTCTACAAATGCGATCCGAAAAAAAAAGAAAAAAAAAAGAAAAAAAAGAAAGTAAAATAAGAATAAAATAATAAAATAGAAGGAAGGTCAAAATAGAATACCGGGATGTAACCTCATTGCATTTCGGTGTAGTGGGGCGCTCGGTGAAAGACTTCTACGAAATGAAGGAGTGGGTGGGGAATTCGACTGAAAACGGGTATGAACCTTGTACCAACGTATCGAACGGGTTGAAAAGGGAATTTTTGCAAAACGAAGACTCAAAAACTTTGGAAATCGGGTTTCTTTTGAATTGTGGCGTGAAAAGATTCGAACGGTAGTGTTTAATCACCTTTTCCGGTTGAAATTAATTTCTCATTCTAAACTCTATTGAAATTGCGATTTTTATTCAATTAAGATTTGATTATTTGACCATTATCTTTCTTAAACATTAGCAACTTGATTAACGGGAGCGAATCAATAGGTTCATGAAATGCGTTTGAAAATGACGAATACAAATTTAATAGAATCTAGTGCAATTCGTCCTTAGATTGATTATGACTGCAAATCTCCAATTGATCGAGGACGATCAAGGGTTCAAGTGTGGGGGTATTTGATGTGAGGCAAATGGAACACGTTTTACGAATCTTATTTAGGGATTTTAGCCCTTGTGAAGTTATATTCTATGCTTTTATGATACATATTTCAAACATCATGAATATTTCTACACTGATGTGTTCTTTGCCCATTTTCTTGAGATAGAGGAATAATTTGGGAATTTGGTCAGCACCATTGCCTCCGGCACGCTGAAGACAGTCAAAACGATATATCACATTGATATATTCGGTGAAAGATCGAGGCGGGAAAGGCAAAAACAAAAGAAGAAGATCACCAAACTGCTGCAACGCACAGGGCCTGGCCGCAGAGCCAAAATTCACAGCCCACGCAGGCAAATCTCACAGCCCACGCCTAGCCCCAGCTCTCAGCCCATGCACAAGCCCCAACAAGCTAATTTGTTGCCTTCTTTAGATTGATTTGTGGCCTCCTTTAGATTGATTTGTTGCCTTCTTAGTTGATTTGTTGCTCCCCAAAACCTTCCATTTCTCCCTCATCCAGCCCCAAAACCTTCAATTTCTCCCTCATCCAGCCCCAAAACCTTCCATTTCTTCCTCAACCAATCAGAAGACACCATGAAGCCTATAAATAAGATCCTAAGGCCAAGGGCAAATCATCTCTTCCCCCCCCCCCCCCCCCCCCCCCCTTTTTCTGTCCCCTTTGGGGGCAAGTTCTCTACCATCTCTCTCCACAAACTCTTCCAAGAAACAAACAAGATTCAACCAAGAACCGTGAAATTCAAGACCAACTCTTTGGTAGAGGCGTTCTCGCCCTAGGGTTGTACGTGAAGAAATTGGAGTTAAGGCGTTCTTGCTCCATCTCGACACAAGGAAAGGATCGGTCATTCGTGCGGAAGGCGTTCTTCGACGAATTGAAGAGAATCCGCGTGAGAAGAAACGGAGACTCGAGTTGGCGTTCAACCGGATCGACGGGAAGGCATCGACACAAGTCACTAGGCGTTCTAGGGCTTGATTAGGTGGTTTCTTTCTTTTATTTCAGTTTTTCTGGTTGTGATTCTTTTAATAAATTCTTGTGTTGATTAATAAACTCGCGAATTTTAGTAGTTAATTCGATTTTCTTATTTAAATTACTGCCTTGATTGCCCTTGAATCTTGTTTTTAAAACCTTCTAAACTTGTCAATTTTCACGATCCCTTCCAAATCTGGAAAGTTAAATTTGTTTCTTTCATTGCGTAGATCTTGATTTCTAGTTTCGGGAACTTTTTGAATCGTTGAATTTCATAAAATATTTGAATTGATATGAATTTTTGAAAACTATCACTTAAACTGAAAACCTGCTGTTTCCAGAGACTTTTTTTTTAGAGACCTGATTGTAATTCGTTAATAACTTTTTATTCCGTTGTCCAAATTGTTTGAAATTTTAGGATAAGTTTTATAATATTCAGACCTCTCTCTAGACAAATTTTCATTAATTTTGGAAACTTAGAAATAATTATTTCAAAGATCTGAAGTTTAAATCATATTTTGACACAATAGCTCCCTGTGGAACGAATCCTTACATACTTACTCTATACAATCTTTAGAATTCACATGTTTCTTGTTTGATTTACGGTGTTTTTATTCAACGATATAACCTAAGTGTTAGCCAAAAACCCGATATCAGTAAGTTAGTTAGTTAGTTAGTTAATTAGTTCGTTAGTTAATTAGTTAGTTAGTTAATGAGTCAGTTAGTTAGTTATCTAGTAGTTAGTTAGTTAGTTAGGTGATCAGTTAGTTATTTATTTAGTTAGTTAGTTATTTAGTTAGCTAGTAGTTAGTTGGTTAGTTATTTATTTAGTTAGTTAATTGGGGGTATGTAGGAAGGTAGGTAGTTAGTTAGTCAGTTTGTTAGTTAATAGGTATTTAAGAAGATAGTTAGTAAATAAGTTAGTTATTATGTTTGTTATCTAGTAGTTAGTAAGTTAGTTATTTTGTCAGCCAGCTAGTAGTTAGTTAGTTAGTTAGTTAATAGTTAGTTAGTTAGTCATTTAGTTAACTATTTAGTTATTTAGTTTGTTTGTTTATTAGTTATCTAGTAGTTAGTTTGTTAGCAAGTGAGTTATTTAGTTAGTTAGATAGTTAGTTAGTTAGTTAGTTAGTGGGAAGGTAGTTTGTTAGTTAGTTAATGGGTATGTAGGAAGGAAGGTAGTTAGTTAGTTAGTTAGTTAGTTAGTTAATAGGTGTATGTAGGAAGATAGTTATTTAGTTATTTAGTTAGTTTGTTAATTAGTTAATTAGTTAGTTAGTTAGTTATTTAGTAATTTAGTTAGTTAGTTAGTTAATTTGTTAGTTAGTTAGTTAGAAAGGTAGTTAGCTTGTTAGTTAATAGGTATGTACGAAGGTAGTTAGTTAGTAAGTTTGTTATTTAGCTAGTAATTTGTTAGTTAGTTAATTAGTTAGTTAATCAGTTAGTTATTTAGTTAGTTAGTTAGTTAGTTAGTTGACTAGTTAGTTAGTTAATGAGTTCAATAATTAGTTAGTTAATTAGTTAGTTAGTAAGTTAGTTAGTTTGTGGGTATGGTCGAAGGTAGTTAGTTAGTTAGTTAATTAGTTAGTTAGTTGGTAAGTTAGTCAATATGTATGTAAGAAGGTAGTTTGTTAATTAGTTAATTAGCTAGTAGTTAGTTAGTTAGTTAGTTAATTAGTTAGTATGTAAGAAGGTTGTTAGTTAGATTGTTTGCTTGATAGTTACTTAATTAGTAAGTTAGTTAGTTGGTTAATCAGTTAGTTATTTAGTTAGTTACTTAGATAGTTAGCTAGTAGTTAGTAGGTAGTGAGTGAGTAAGTTAATCAATATGTATGTATAAAGGTAGTTAGTTAGTTAGTTACATAGTTAGTTAATTAGTTAGTTAATAAGTTGTATAGTTAGTTAGTTAGTCAGTTAGTTAGTTAGTTAGTTAGTTATCTTGTAGTTAGTTAGTTAGTTAGGTCATCAATTAGTTATTTAGTTAGTTAGTTAGTTAGTAGTTAGCTAGTTAGCCGGTTAGTTATTTATTTAGTTAGTTAGTTAGTTAGTTGGTGGATATGTAGGAAGGTAGTTAATAGGCATTTAAGAAGATAGTTAGTAAATTAGTAAGTTATTATGTTAGTTATCTGGTAGTTAGTTACTTAGTTAGTAGTTAGTCAACTATTTATTTATTTATTTAGTTAGTTTGTTAGTTATCTAGTAGTTAATTAGTTAGATAGTTAGTTAGTTAGTTTGTGGGAAGGTAGTTTGTTAGGTAGTTAGTGGGTAGTTGTTAGTTACTTACTTAGTTAGTTAGTTAGTTAATAGGTCCATGTAGGAAGATAGTTATTTAGATGTTTAGTTAGTTTGTTAATTAGTTAATTAGTTAGTTAGTTTGTTATTTTGTTATTTAGTTAGTTAGTTTGATTGTTTGTTAGTTAGTTATTTAGAAAGGTAGTTAGTTTGTTATTTAATAGGTATGTATGAAGGTAGTTTGTTACTAAGTTAGTTAGTAAACTAGTTAGTTAGTTAGATATTAGTTAGTTAGTTACTTAGTTAGTTAGTTAGTCAATTAGTTAGTTATTTAGTTAGTTTGTTAGTTTGTTAACTAGTAGTTAGTTAGTTAAATAGTTCATTAATTTGTTAGTTAATTAGTTAGTTAGTTAGTAAGTTAGTTAGTTAGTGGGTATGTACGAAGGTAGTTAGTTAATTTGTTAGTTAATTAGTTAATTAGTTAGTTAGTTAGTTCATTCTTTAGTTAATTCTTTAGTTAGTTAGTTAGTTTAGTTATTTAGTTAGTTATTTATTTATTTAGTTAGTTACTTTGTTAGTGGGTATGTAGGAAGGTAGTTAGTTAGTTAGTTAGTTAGTTAATCTGTATGTAGGAAGATAGTTAGTTAGTTAATTATTAGTTATTTAGTTAGTTATCTAGTTGTTAGTTAATTAGTTAGTTCATTAATTATTTAGTTAATTAGTTAGTTATTTAGTTAGTTATCTAGTAGTTAGTAAGTTAGTTAGTTAGTGGGTAGGTACGAATGTAGCTTGTCAGTTAGTTAATTTATTAGTTAATTGGTTAGTTAGTCAATATGTATGTAAGAAGGTAGTTAGTTAGTTAGTTAGTTAGTTAGTTAATTAGCTAGTAGTTAGTTAGTTAGTTAGTTAGTTAATTAGTATATAAAAAGGTTGTTAATTAGTAAGTTAGTTAGTTAGTTAATCAGTTAGTTATTTAGTTAGTTACTTAGTTAGTTAGCTAGTAGTTAGTTAGTTAGTGAGTTAGTCAGTTAATCAATATGTATGTATCAAGGTAGTTACTTAGTTAGCTAGATAGTTAGTTAATTAGTTAGTTAATTAGTTAGTTTGTTAGTTAGTTAGTCAGTTAGTTATCTAGTAGTTAGTTAGTTAGTTAGTTAGTTTGTTAGTCAGTTACTTAACTAGTAGTTAGTTAGATAATTAGTTAATTAATTATTTAGTTAATTAGTTAGTTAGTAAGTTAGTTAGTTAGTGGGTATGTACGAATGTAGTAACTAACTAACTAACTAACTAACTAACTAACTAACTAACTAACTACCTTCCTATATACCCACTAACTAACTAACTAACTACCTTCCCACTAACTAACTAACTAACTATCTAACTAACTATATAACTAACTTGCTAACTAACTAACTACTAGATAACTAACAAACTAACTAACTAAATAACTAAATAGATAACTAAATAACTAACTAACTAACTGACTAACTAACTAACTAACTACTAGCTAGCTGACAAAATAACTAACTAACTAACTACTATATTACTAACATAATAACTAACTAATTTACTAACTAACTATCTTCTTAAATACCTATTAATTATATAACTAACTAACTACCTTCCTACATACCCACCAACTAACTAACTAACTAAATAAATAAGTACTTAACCAGCTAACTACTAGCTAACTACTAACTAACTAACTTACTAAATGACTAATTGATGACCTAACTAACTAACTAGCTACTAGATAACTAACTAATTAACTAACTGACTAACTAACTTATTAACTAACTAATTAACTAACAATCTAACTAACTAACTAACTACCTTGATACATACATATTGATTAACTAATTAACTCACTAACATAATAACTAACTAACTAACTACTAGATAACTAACATAATAACTAACTAATTTACTAACTAACTATCTTCTTAAATACCTATTAACTAACTAACTAACTAACTACCTTCCAACATACCCACCAACTAACTAACTAACTAAATAAATAAATAGCTAACCAGCTAACTACTAGCTAATTACTAACTAACTAACTAACTAAATAACTAATTGATGACCTAACTAACTAACTAACAACTAGATAACTAACTAACTAACTGACAAATTAACCGACTAACTAACTAATTAACTAACTAATTAACTAACTATCTGACTAACTAACTAACTACCTTGATACATACATATTGATTAACTAACTCACTAACTAACTAACTCACTAACTAACTAACTACTAGCTAACTAACTAAGTATCTAACTAAATAACTAACTGATTAACAAACTAACTAACTAACTAACTAACTAAGTAACTAACAACCTTCTTACATACTAACTAACTAACTAACTAACTAACTAACTACAAGCTAATTAACTAACTAACTAACTAACTAACTACATTCTTACATACATATTGACTAACTAACCAATTAACTAACCAATTAACTAACTACCTTCGTACCTACCCACTAACTAACTAACTTACTAACTAACTAATTAACAAACTAGTTAATGAACTAATTAACTAACTAACAACTAGTTAACTAACTAACAAACTAACTAACTAAATAACTAACTAATTAAATAACTGACTAACAAACTAACAAATTACTAGCTAACTAACTAACTTACTAACTACCTTACAAATTAATGACTAAATAACTATTAACTAACTAATTTACTAACTAACTACCTTCATACATACCTGTTAACTAACAAACTAACTACCTTTCTAACTAACAAACTAACAAACTACCTAACTAAATAACTAAATAACTAACTAACAAACTAATTAACTAATTAACAAACTAACTAATTAACTAAATAACTATCTTCATACATACACCTATTAACTAACTAACTAACTTACTAACTAACTACCTTCCTACATACAAACTAACTATCTAACAAACTACCTTCCCACTAACTAACTAACTAACTATCTAACTAACTAAATAACTAACTAGCAAACTAACTAACTACAAGATAACTAACAAACTCACTAACTTAATAACTAAATTGTTAACTAAATAACTAACTTACTAAATACTGACTAACTACCTAACTAAATACTAGCTAGCTGACAAAATAAGTAAGTAACTAACTACTAGATAAGTAACATAATAACTAACTAATTTACTGACTAACTATCTTCTTAAATAGCAATTAACTAACTAACTAACTAACTACCTACCTACATACCCACCAACTAACTACCTACCTACATACCCACCAACTAACTAACTAAGTAAATAAATAAAAAAATAAAAAAATAACAAGCTAACTACAAGCTAACTAACTACCTAACTAACTAAATAACTAATTGATGACCAAACTAACAAACTAACTACTAGATAACTAACTGACTAACAAACAAACAAACTAACTAATTAACTAACTATCTAGCTAACTAACTAACTAGCTTAATACATATATATTGATTAACTAACTAAGTCACTAACTAACTAACTACTAGCTAATTAACTAACTAACTAACAAACTACCTTCTTACATACATATTGACTAACTAACCAACTAACTAACTAACTAACTAACTAACTAACTAACTTACTAACGAACTAACTACTAGCTAACTGAATAAATAACATACTAACTGACAAACTAACTAACTACTAGATAACTAACTAAATAACTAACTAATTAACTAACTAAGTATCTTCCTACATACATATTAACAAACTAACTAACTAACTAACTAACTAACTTACTAACTACCTTCCTATATATACCCACTAACGAACTAAGTAACTAACAACATAACTACTAGCTATTTAACTAACTATCTAAATAAATAAATAAATAACTAATTAACTAACTAAGTATCTTCCTACATACATATTACCAAACTAACTAACTAACTAACTAACAAACTAACTAACTAACTTACTAACTACCTTCCTACATACCCACTAACTAAGTAACTAACTAAATAAATATATAAATAACTAACTACACAACTACTAGCTATTTAACTAACTATCTAACTAATCAAAAAACTAACTAATTAAATACCAAACTAACTAATTAACTAACTAGCTACCTTCGTACATACCCACTAACTAACTAACTTACTAACTAACTAATTAACTAACTAATTAATTAACTAATTATCTGACTAACTACTACTTAAATAACTAACCAACTAACTAACTAAATAACTAACTAATTAACTGACTAACTAACAAACAAGTTAGGTAACTTACTAACTAACTACCTTCATACATACCTATTAACTAACTAACTAACTAACCAACTAACAAAATTAACTAATCAACAAACTCACTAAATAACTAAATAACTATCTTCCTACATACCTATTGACTAACTAACTAACTAACTAACTAAATACCTACCTACCTTCCAACATACCCACTAACTAACTAACTAACTACCTTACCGCTAACTAACTAACAATCTATCTAACTAAATAACTAACTAGCTAACTAACTAACTACTAAATAACTAACATACTAACTAACTAAATTACTAACTAGTTAACTAACTAAATAACTAACTAACTACTAGATAACTAACTAACCAAATAACTAAATAACTAACTAACTAACTACTAGCTAGCTGACTAAATAATTAACTAACTAATTAATAGATAACTAACATAATAACTAACTAATTTACTAACTAACTATCTTCTTAAATACCTATTACCTAAATAACTAACTAACTAACTACATTCCTATATACCCAACAACTAACTAACTAACTAAATAAATCAATAACTAACCAGCTAACTATTAGCTAACTAACTAACTAACTAACTAACTAAATAACTAACTGATGACCAAACTAACTAATTCACTAACTAACTAATTAACTAACTATCTAACTAACTAACTAACTACTTTGATACATACATATTGATTAACAAACTAACTCACTAACTAACTACTAGCTAACAAACTAAGTAACTAACTAAATAACTAACTGATTAACTAACTAACTAACTAACTAACTAATTAACTATCTAACTAACTAACTAACAAACAAACTTCTTACAAACTAACTAACTGACTAACTAACTACTAGCTAATTGACTAACTAACTAACTAACTACCTTCTTACATACATATTGACTAACTAACTAACTAACTAACTAATTAACTGACTAACTAAATAACTAACTTACTAACTTGCTAACTAACTAACTAACTGACTAACTACTAGCTGCATGATTAAATAACTAACTAGCTACTAGATAACTAACTAAATAACTAACTAATTAACTAACTAACTATCTTCCTACATACATATTAAAGAAGGAACTAACTAACTAACTAACTTACTAACTACCTTCCTACATACCCACTAACTAAGTTACCTACTAAATAAATAAATAACTAACTAAATAACTACTAGCTACTTAACTAACTAACTAAATAAATAACTAGCTAATTAACTAACTAGCTAACTAATTAACTAACAAATTAACAAATTAACTAACTAATTGGTTACCTTCGTACATACCCACTAACTAACTAACTTACTAACTAACTAATTAACTAAATAATTAATTTACTAATTATCTAACTAACTACTAGTTATCTAAATAACTAACTAACTAATTAACTAACTAACTAACTTACTACCTTCCTACATATCCGCCAACTAACTAACTAACCTTCTAACTACTAGCTAACTCACTAACTAACTAACTAACTAACTAACTAAATAGCTAACTGATGACCTAACTAACTAACTAACTAACTACTAGATAACTAACTAACTAACTGACTAACTAACTAACTAACTAATTAACTAACTTACTAATTAACTAACTATCTAACTAACTAACTAACTACCTTGATACATACATATTGATTAACTAACTAACTCAATAACTACCTAACTACTAGCTAACTAAGTAACTAACTAACTAAATAACTGACTGATTAACTAACCAACTAATTAACTATCTATCTATCTAACTCACTAACTAACAACCTTCTTACATACTAACTAACTAACTAACTAACTACATTCTTACATACATATTGAGTAACTAACTAACTAATTAACCAATTAACTAACTAACAAACTAACTAAGTAACTAACTAACTAATTTACTAACTAACTAACTAACTAACTAACGACTAGCTCACTAAATAAATAACTAACTAACTAACTAACTTACTAACTAAGTACTAGATAACAATATAAATAACTAACTAATTAACTAACTAACTATCTTCCTACATACATATTAACTAACTAACTAACAAACTAACTAACTAACTTACTAACTACCTTCCTACATACCCACTAACTAACTAACTAACTAACTAATTAAATAAATAACTAAATAACAACTAGCTATTTGACTAACTAACTAACTAAATAAATAACTAACTAATTAACTGATGACCTAACTAACTAACTAACTACTAGATAACTTACTAACTAACTGAATAACTAACTAACTAACTAATTAACTAACTATCTAACTAACTAACTAACTACCTTGATACATACATATTGATTAACTAACTAACTCACTAACTAACTACTGGCTGACTAACTAAGTAACTAACTAAATAACTAACTCATTAACGAACTAACTAACTAATGAACTAATTACCTAACTAACTAAATAACAAACAACCTTCTTACATACTAACTAACTAACTAACTAACTAACTACTAGCTAATTAACTAACTAACTAATTAACTACCTACCATTTAACATACATATTGACTAACTAACTAACTAACTAACTATTTAACTAACTAACAAACTAACTAACTAACTAACTAACTAACTAACTAACTAACTACTATCAACCTGAATAAATAACTAACTAACTAACTAACTACTAGATAACTAACTAAATAACTAACTAATTAACAAATCTAACTATCTTCCTACATACATATTAACTAACTAACTAACTAACTAACTAACTAACTAACTTACTAACTACCTTCCGACATACCCACTTACTAAGTAACTAATTAAATAAATAAATAACCTAATAAATAACTACAAGCTATTTAACTAACTAACAAACTAACTAACTAAATAAATACCTAAGTAATTAACTAACTAACTAACTATCTAACTAACTAACTAACTAACAAATTAACTACCTAACTAACTACCTTCGTACATACCCACTAACTAACTAAGTTACTAACTAACTAATTAACTAACTACCTACTAGTTAACTAACTAACTAACTAACCAACTAACTAACTAACTAACTAACTAAATAAATAACTAACTAATTAACTAACTAACTAACTACTAGCTAACTAACTAACTAGTTAACTATCTAACTTACTAACTAACTACCTTCATACGTACCTAAGAACTAACTAACTAACTAACTAAGTATGAAGGTAGTTAGTTAGTTTGTTAGTTAGTTAGAAAGGTAGTTAGTTTGTTAGTTAATATGTATGTATGAAGGTAGTTAGTTAGTAAGTTAGTTAGGTAACTAGTTCGTTAGTTAGTTAGTACTTAGTAAGTTATTTAGTTAATTAGTTAGTTATTTACTTAGTTAGTTAGTTAGTTAGTTTGTTAAGTAGTAGTTAGTTAGTTAATTAGTTAATTAATTAGTTAGTTAATTAGTTAATAGTTAGTGCGTATGTACGACGGTAGCTAGTTAGTTAGTTAATTTGTTAGTTAGTTAATTAGTTAATTAGTTAGTTATTTATTTAGTTCGTTAGTTAGTTAAATAGATAGTAGTTATTTAGTTAGTTATTTATTTATTTAGTTAGTTACTTAGTCAGTGGGTATGTAGGAAGGTAGTTAGTAAGATAATTAGTTAGTTAGTTAGTTACTTAGTTAGTTAATATGTATGTAGGAAGATAGTTAGTTAATTAGTTAGTTATTTAGTTAGTTATCTAGTAGTTAGTTAGTTAGTTAGTTAGTTAGTTAGTTAGTTAGTTAGTTAGTTATTTATTCCATTAGCTAGTAGTTAGTTAGTTAGTTAGTAAGTAAGTTAGTTAGTCAGTTAGTTATTTAGTTAGTTAGATAGTTAGTTAGGTAATATGTATATAAGAAGGTAGTTAGTCACCTAGTTTGTTAGTTAGTTAGTTAATTAGCAAGTAGTTAGTTAGTTAGTTAGTTAGTTAGTTAGTATGTAATAAGGTTGTTAGTTAGTTAGTTAGTTAGATAGTTAGTTAATTAGTTTGTTAGTTAGTTAGTTAATCAGTTAGTTATTTAGCTAGTTAGTTAGTGAGTTAGTTAGTAAATCAATATGTATGTATCAAGGTAGTTAGTTAGATAGTTAGATAGTTATTTAGTTTGTTAGTTAGTTAATTAGTTAGTTAGTTAGTTGGTTAGTTAGTTAGTTAGCTAGTTATCTAGTTGTTAGTTAGTTCGTTAGGTCATCAGTTAGTTTTTTAGTTCGTTAGTTAGTTAGTTAGCTAGTAGTTATGTGGTTAGTTATTAAGTTAGTTAGTTTGTTTGTGGGTATGTAGTAAGGTAGTTAGTTAGTTAATAGGTATTTAAGAAGATAGTTAGTTCGTAAATTAGTTAGTTATTATGTTAGTTATCTTGAAATTAGTTAGTTAGTTATTTTGTCAGCTAGCTAGCAGTTAGTTAGTTATTTAGTTAGTTAGTTAGTTAGTCATCTAGTAGTTAGACGTTAGTTATTTAGTTAGTTTGTTAGTTATCTAGTAGTTAGTTAGTTAGCAAGTTAGTTATTTAGTAAGTTAGATAGTTAGTTAGTTAGTTAGTGGGAAGGTAGGTAGTTAGTTAGTTAGTTAGAGGGGTATGTAGGAAGGTAGGTAGTTAGTTAGTTAGTTAATAGGTATGTAGGAAGATAGTTATTTAGTTAGTTTGTTAATTAGTTCATTTGTTATTTAGTTAGTTATTTAGTTATTTGGTTACTTTGTTAGTTAGTTAGTTAGAAAGGTAGTTAGTTTGTTAGTCGATAGGTATGTATGAATGTAGTTAGTTAGTAAGTTAGTTAGTTAACTAGTTAGTTAGTTAGCTAGTAGTTAGTTAGTTAGTTAGTTAGTTAATTAGTTAGTTATTTAGTTAGTTAGTTAGTTAGTTAGTTAACTAGTAGTTAGTTAGTAAATTGGTTAATTAATTAGTTTGTTAATTAGTTAGTTAGTAAGTTAGTTAGTTAGTGGGTGTGTACGAAGGTTGCTAGTTAGTTAGGTAATTTGTTAGTTCATTAGTTAATTAGTTAGTTAGTTAGTTAGTTAATTAGTTAGTTATTTATTTATTTAGTTAGTTAGTTAAATAGCTAGTAGTTATTTAGTTAGTTATTTATTTAGTTAGTTAGTTAGTTAGTTCCTGCGTATGTAGGAAGGTAGTTAATAAGTTAGTTAGTTAGTTAGTTAGTTAGTTAGTTAGTTAGTTAGTTAGTTAATATGTGTGTAGGAAGATAGTTAGTTAGTTAATTAGTTAATTATTTAGTTAGTTATCTAGTAGTTAGTTAGTTAGTTAGTTAGTTAGTTCGTTATTTATTCAGTTAGCTAGTAAGTTAGTTAGTAGTTAGTTAGTTAGTAAGTTAGTTAGTTAGTTAGTTAGTTATCTAGTAGTTAGTTAGTTAGCTAGTTTGTTATTTAGTTAGTTAGATAGTTAGTTAGTTAGTGGGAAGGTAGTTAGTTAGTTAGTTGGTGGATATGTAGGAAGGTACTTAGTTAGTTAGTTAGTTAGTTAGTTAGTTAGTTAATTAGTAAGTTAATAGGTATGTAGGAAGATAGTTATTTAGTTAGTTTGTTAATTAGTTAATTAGTTAGTTAGTTAGTTATTTAGTTATTTTATTACTTAGTTAGTTAGAAAGGTAGTTAGTTAGTTAGTTAATAAGTATGTATGAAGGTAGTTGGTTAGTAAGTTAGATAGTTAACTAGTTAGCTAGTAGTTTGTTAGTTAGTCAGTTAGTTAATTAGTTAGTTATTTAGTTAGTCAAATAGTAGTTAGTTAGTTATTTAGTTAATTAATTAGTTAGTTAATAAGTTAGTTAGTAAGTTAGTTAGTTAGTGGGTATGTACGAAGGTAGCTAGCTAGTTAGTTAATTTGTTAGTTAGTTAGTAAATTAGTTAGTTGGTTAGTTAGTTAAGTAGTTAGTTATTTATTTACTTAGTTAGTTAGTTAAATAGCTTGTAGTTATTTAGTTAGTTATTTATTTAGTTTGTTAGTTACTTAGTTAGTGCGTATGTAGGAAGGTAGTTAGTAAGTTAGTTAGTTAGTTAGTCAATATGTATGTAGGAAGAGAGTTAGTTAGTTAATTAGTTAGTTATTTAGTTAGTTACATAGTAGTTAGTTAGTTAGTTAGTGAGTTCGTTATTTATTCAGTTAGCTACTAGTTAGTTAGTAGTTAGTTAGTTAGTTAGTTAATTAGTTAGTTAGTTAGTTAGTTAGTCAATATGTATGTAAGAAGGTAGTTAGTAGTTAGTTATTTTGTTAATTAGCTAGTAGTTAGTTAGTTAGTTAGTTAGTTAGATGGCTAGTTAATTAGTTAGTTAGTTAGTTGATCAGTTAGTTATTTAGTTAGTTACTTAGTTTGTTAGCTAGTAGTTAGTTAGTTAGTGAGTTAGTTAGTTAATCAATATGTATGTATCAAGGTAGTTAGTTAGATAGTTAGTTAGATAGTTAGATAATTAGTTAGTTAATTAGTTAGTCAGTTAATTAGACAGTTATCTATTAGTTAGTTAGTTAGTTAGTTAGTTAGGTCAACTGTTAGTTATTTAGTTAGTTAGTTAGTTATTTAGCTAGTTGTTGGCAAGTTAGTCATTTAGTTAGTTAGTTAGTTAGTTAGTTAGTTAGTTGGTGGGTATGTAGGAAGGTAGCTAGGTAGTTAGTTAGTTAGTTAGTTAGTTAGTTAGTTAATAGGTATTTAAGAATATAGTTAGTTAGTAAATTAGTTAGTTATTATGTTAGTTATCTAGTAATTAGTTAGTTAGTTATTTTTTCAGCTAGCTAGTAGTTAGTTAGTTAGCTAGTAATTTAGTTAGTTAGTTAGTTACTTATCTTGTAGTTAGTTAGTTAGTTATTTAGTTAGTTAAATAGTTAGTTATTTAGTTAGTTTGTTTGTTAGTTATCTAGTATTTACATAGTTGGCTAGTTAGTCGTTTACTTTGTTAGATAGTTAGTGTGTTAGTTAGTGGGAAGGTAGTTAGTTAGTTAGTTAGTGGGTATGTAGGAAGGTAGTTAGTTAGTAAGTTAGTTAATAGGTACTTAGGAAGATAGTTATTCGGTTATTTATTTAGTTTGTTAATTAGTCAATTTGTTAGTTGGTCAGTTAGTTATTGAATTATTTAGTTAGTTAGTTAGTTAGTTGGTTAGTTAGTTAGTTAGTTAGTTAATAGGTATGTTTGAAGGTAGTTAGTTAGTATGTTAGTTAGTTAACTAGTTAGTTAGTTAGCTAGTAGTTAGTTAGTTAGTTAATTAGTTAGTTATTTCATTAGTTAGTTAGTTAGTTAGTTAACTAGTAGTTAGTTAGTTGATTAGTTAGTTTGTAGGTTAGTTAGTTAGTGGGCATGTACGAAGGAAGCTAGTTAGTTAGTTAATTAGTTAGTTAGTTGGTTAATTAGTTAGTTATTTATTTATTTAGTTTGTTAGTTAAATAACTAGTAGTTATTTAGTTAGTTACTTAGTTAGTGGGTATGTAGGAAGGTAGTTAGTAAGTTAGTGAGTTGGTTAGTTAGTTAATACATATGTAGGAAGATAGTTAGTTAGTTAATTAGTTAGTTATTTAGTTAGTTAGTTAGTTGGTTAGTTAGTTAGTTAGTTAGTTATTTATTCAGTTTGCTAGTAGTTAGTTAATTAGTTAGTTAGTTGGTAAGTTAGTTAGTTAGTTAGTTAGTTAGTTAGTTAGTTAAATAGTTAGTTAGATAGTTAGTTAGTTAGTTTGTTTTGAAGTAGTTGGTTAGTTAGTTAGTTGGTTAGTTAACTAGTTAGTTAGTTAGCTAGTAGTTAGCTGGTAATTTGTTTAGTTAGCTAGTTAGTTGGTGGGTATGCAGGAAGGTAGTTAGTTAGTTAGTCAATAAGTATGTAGGAAGATAGTTAGTTAATTAGTTAGTTATTTAGATAGATATCTAGTAGTTAGTTACTTGGATTGTTAGTTATTTAGTTAGTTAGTTAGTTAGTTAGTTATTTAGTTAGTTAGTTAACTAGTTAGTTATTTAGTAAGATAGTTAGTTATTAAGTACGTAGGAAGATAGTCAGTCAGTGAATTAGTTAGTTATTTAGACACTTATCTAGTAGTTAGTTAGTTAGTTAGTTATTTAGTTATTTATCTAGTAGTTAGTTAATTAGTTAGTGAATTAGTTAGTTAGTAAGTTAGTTAATTAATTAGTTAGTTAGTTAGTTAGTATGTATGTATGCAAGAAGGCACTTAGTTAGTTAATTAGTTAGTTAGTTAGTTAGTTTGATAGTCAGTTAATTAGTTAGGTAGTTACTAGTAAGTTAGTCGGTATATAGGATGGTAGTTAGTTAGATGGTCAGTTAGTCAATTAGTTAGTTAGTTAGTTAGTTAATAGGTATATAGGAAGACAATTAGTTTGTTAGTTAGTTAGATAGATAGATACTAGTTAATAGGTATGTAGGAAGACAATTAGTTAGTTAGTTAGTCAGATATATACCAGTTAAAAGGTATGTAGCTAGTCAGTCAGTTAGTTAGTTAGTTAATTAATTAGTTAGTTAGTTAGATACTAGTTAATTAGTTAGTTAGTTTGTTTGTTTGATAGTGAGTTTGTAGGAAGGTAGTTAGTTAATTAGTAAGTAGTTAGCTATTTAGTTAGTTTATAGGTACGTATGAAGGTAGTTAGTTAGTCAGTTAGTTAATTAGTTCGTTATTTTTTCAGTTTGTTGGTTAGTTAGCTAGTAGTTAGTTAGTTAGTTAGTTAGTTAGTTAGTTAGCTAGTAGTTAGTTAGTTAGTTAGTTGGCTAGTTAGTAAGTTAGTCAGCTAGCTTGCTAGTAGTTAGTTAGTTAGTTTGTTAATAGGTATGTAGGAATGTAGTTAGTTAATTGGCTAGTTAGTTAGTTAGTTAGCGTGTACTTAGATAGTTAGTTAGTAAGTAAGTTAGTTAGTTAATTAGTTAGTTATCTAGTACTTACTTAGTAAGTTAGTTAGTTAACTCGTTAGTTATTTAGTTAGTTAATTTGTTAGTTCCCTAGTAGTTAGTAAGTTAGCTTGTTAGTTATTTAGTTAGTTAGATAGTTAGTTAGTTAGTTAGTTAGTGGGAAGGTAGTTAGTTACTTAGTGGGTATGTAGTTTGTTAGTTAGTTAGTTAGTTAGTTAGGTATGTAGTTAGTTAGTTAGTTAGTTAATTAGTTAGTTAATAGGTATGTAGGAAGATAGTTATTTAGTTAGTTAGTAAGTTTGCTAATTAGTTAATTAGTTAGTTAGTTAGTTAGTTAGTTATTTAGTTAGTTAGTTACTTTGTTAGTTAGTTAGTTAGAAAGGTAGAGAGTTAGTTAGTTAATAGGGATGTATGAAGGTATTTAGTTAGTAAGTTAGATAGGTAACTAGTTAGTTAGTTAGCTAGTAGTTAGTTAGTTAGTTAGTCAGTTAAATAGTTAGTTATTTAGTTAGTTAGTTAGTTAGTTAACTATTAGTTAGTTAGTTAGTTAGTTAGTTAATTAGTTCGTTATTTAGTCTGCTTGTTTGTTAGTTAGCTAGTAGTTAGTTAGTTAGTTAGTTATTTAGAGCTAGTAGTTAGTTAGTTTGTTAATTGGCTAAGTTAGCTAGCTAGCTAGTAGTTAATTCTTTAGTTTGTTAGTTAGTTAAATAGCTTGTAGTTATTTAGTTAGTTATTTATGTAATTAGTTAGTTACTTTGTTAATGGGTACGTTGGATGATAGTTAGTTAGTGAATTAGTTAGTTATTTAGTTAGTTATCTAGTAGTTAGTTAGTGAGTTATTTAGTTAGTTAGTTAATTAGTTAGTTAGTGAATTAGTTAGTTAGTTAGTTAGTTAGTTATTTAGTAGTTAGTTAGTTAGTTAGGTCATCAGTTAGTTATTTAGTTAGTTAGTTAGTTAGTTAGTTAGTTAGTTAGTGATCTAGTAGTTAGCTGGTTAGTTATTTATTTATTTAGTTAGTTAGTTAGTTGGTGGGTTTGTGGGAATGTAGTTAGTTAGTTAGTTAATAGGTATTAAAGGAGATAGTTAGTTAGTAAATTAGTTAGTTATTATGTTAGTTATCTATTAATTAGTTAGTTAGTGATTTTGTCAGCTAGCTAGTAGTTATTTAGTTAGTTAGTTATTTAGTTAGTTAGTTAGTTAGTTATCTAGTAGTTAGTAAGTTAGTTATTTAGTTAGTTAACTAGTTAGTTATTTAGTTTGTTAGTTTGTTAGTTATCTAGTAGTTAGTTAGTTAGCTAGTTAGTAATTTAGTAAGATAGTTAGTTAGTTAGTTAGTTAGCAGTAAGGTAGTTGGTTAGTTAGTTAGTGGGTATGTAGGAAGGACGTACTTAGTTAGTTAGTTAGTTAATTAGTTAATAGGTATGTAGGAAGATAGTTATTTAGTTATTTAGTTATTTGTTAGTTAGTTAGTAAGTTAGTTAGTTAATAGGTATGTATGAAGGTAGTTAGTTAACTGGTTAGTTAGTTAGATGGTAGTTAGTTACTTAGTTAGTTAATTAGTTAGTTAGTTAGTTACTTAGTGAGTTAGTTACTAAACTAGTAGTTAGTTAGATAATTAGTTAATTAATTAGTTAGTGAGTTAGTTACTTAACTAGTAGTTAGTTAGATAATTAGTTAATTAATTAGTTAGTTAATTAGTTAGTTAGTAAGTCAGTTAGTAAGTGGGTATGTACGAAGGTAGCTAGTTAGTTAATTAGTTAGTTAGTTAGTTAATTAGTTAGTCATTTATTTAGTTAGTTAGTTAGTTAAATAGCTAGTATTTATTTATTTATTTGTTTATTTATTTAGTTAGTTTGTTAATATGTATGTAGGAAGATAATTAGTTAGTTATTTAGTTTTTTATCAAGTAGTTAGTTGGTTAGTTAGTTAGTTAGTTATTTATTCAGTTAGCTAGTAGTTAGTTAGTTAGTTAGTTAGTTAGTAAGTTAGTTAGTTAGTTAGTTAATTAGTTAGTTAGTTGGTAAGTTAGTTAGTTAGTTAGTTAGTTAATTAGTTTGTTGGTTAGTTAGTTAGTCAATATGTATGTAAGAAGGTAGGTAGGTAGTTAGTTAGTCAGTTAAATAGTTAGTTAGTTAGTTAGTTAGTTATCAAGTAGTTGGTTAGTTATTTAATTAGTTAACTAGTTAGTTATTTAGTTAGTTAGTTTGTTAGCTAGTAGTTAGCTAGTAATTTATTTAGTTAGCTAGTTAATAAGTATGTTGGAAGATAGTTAGAAAGTTAATTAGTTATTTATTTAGATACATATCTAGTAATTAGTTACTTAGTTTGTTAGTTATTTGTTAGTTAGTTATTTAGTTAGTTGGCTAGTAGTTAGTTAGTTAGTTAGTTATTTAGTTAGTTTGTTAACTAGTTAGTTATTTAGTGAGTGAGTTAGTTAATAAGTACGTAGGAAGATAGTTAGTTATTCCGTTAGTTATCTAGTAGTTAGTTAGTTAGTTAGTTAGTTAGCTAGTTATTTAGTTATTTAACTAGTAGTTAGTTAATTAGTTAGTTAGTTAGTTAGTTAGTTAGTTAGTTAATTACTTAGTCAGTTAGTTAGTTAGTTAGTTAGTTAGTTAGTTAGTGAGTTAGTTAGATAGTTAGTTAATTAATATGTATGTATCAAGTTAGTTAGTTAGTTAGATAGTTAGATAGTCAGATAGTTAGTTAATTAGTTAGTTAATTAATTAGTTAGTTTGTTAGTTAATGAATCAGTTAGTTAGTTAGTTATCTAGTAGTTAGTTAGTTAGTTAGGTCATCAGTTAGTTATTTAGTTAGTTAGTAGTTACTTAGTTAGCTAGTAGTTAGCTGGTTAGTTATTTATTTAGTTAGTTAGTTAGTTGGGGGGTATGTAGGAAGGTAGTTAGTTAGTTAGTTAGTTAGTTAATATGTATTTAAGAAGATAGTTAATTAGTAAATTAGTTAGTTATTATGTTTGTTATCTAGTAGTTAGTTAGTTAGTTATTTTGTCAGCTAGCTAGTAGTTAGTTAGTTAGTTAGTTAGTACTTAGTTAGTTAGTTATTTAGTTAACTATTTAGTTATTTAGTTATTTTGTTTGTTAGTTATCTAGTAGTTAGTTAGTTAGCTAGTTAGTTATTTAGTTAGTTAGATAGTTAGTTAGTTAATGGGAAGGTAGTTTGTTAGTTAGTTAGTCGGTATGTAGGAAGGATGGTAGGTAGTTAGTTAGTTAGTTAGTTAGTTAGTTAGTTAGTTAATAGGTGTATGTAGGAAGATAGTTATTTAGTTAAGTTTGTTAATTAGTTAATTAGTTAGTTAGTTAGTTATTTAGTTATTTAGTTAGTTAGTTAATTAATTTGTTAGTTAGTTAGCTAGAAAGGTAGTTAATTTGTTAGTTAATAGGTATGCATGAAAGTAGTTGGTTAGTAAGTTAGTTAGTTAGCTAGTAATTTGTTAGTTAGTTAGTTAGTTAGTTAGTTAGTTAGTTAATTAGTTAGTTATTTAGTTAGTTAGTTAACTAGTTGTTAGTTAGTTAATTAGTACATTAATTAGTTAGTTAATTAGTTAGTTAGTAAGTTAGTTAGTAAGTGGGTATGGTCGAAGGTAGTTAGTTAGTTAGTTGGTTAGTTAGTCAATATGTATGTAAGAAGGTAGTTAGTTAGTTAGCTAATTAGCTAGTAGTTAGTTAGTCAGTTTGTTTGTTAGTATGTAAGAAGGTTGTTAGTTAGAGAGTTAGCTTTATAGTTACTTAATAAGTAAGTTAGTTAGTTGGTCAATCGGTTAGTTATTTAGTTAGTTACTTAGTTAGTTAGCTAGCAGTTAGTTAGGTAGTGAGTTAGTTAGTTAATCAATATGTATGTATCAAGGTAGTATCTAGTTAGTTAGATAGTTAGTTAATTAGTTAGTTAATTAGTTAGTTAGTTAGTTAGTTTGTCAGTCAGTTAGTTAGTTAGTTATCTAGTAGTTAGTTAGTTAGTTTGGTCCTCAATTAGTTATTTAGTTAGATAGATAGTTAGTAGTTAGCTAGTAGTTAGCTGGTTAGTTATTTATTTTGTTAGTTAGTTAGTTAGTTGGTGGATATGTACGAAGGTAGTTAGTTAGATAGATAGTTAATAAGTATTTAAGAAGATAGTTAGTTAGTAAATTAGTTAGTTATTAGCTTAGTTATCTGGTAGTTTGTTAGTTAGTTAGTAGTTAGTGAACTATTTAGTTATTTAGTTAGTTAGTTTGTTAGTTATCTAGTAGTTAGTTAGTTAGCTAGTTAGTTATTTTGTTAGTTAGATAGTTAGTTAGTTAGTTAGTGGGAAGGAAGTTTGTTAGTTAGTCAGTGGGTATGTAGGAAGGTAGTTAGTTAGTTAGTTAGTTAATAGGTGTATGTAGGAAGATAGTTATTTAGATGTTTAGTTTGTTTGTTAATTAGTTAATTAGTTAGTTAGTTTGTTATTTAGTTAGTTAGTTAGTTTGTTATTTAGAAAGGTAGTTAGTTTGTTCGTTAATATGTATGTATGAAGGTTAGTTAGTAAGTTAGTTAGTTAACTAGTTAGTTAGTTAGCTATTAGTTAGTTAGTTAGTTAATTAGTTAGTTAGTTAATTATTTAGTTATTTAGTTAGTTAGTTAGTTAGTTAACTAGTAGTTAGTTAGTTAATTAGTTCATTAATTAGTTAGTTAATTAGTTAGTTAGTAAGTTAGTTAGTTAGTGGGTATGTACAAAGGTAGCTAGTTAGTTAGTTAATTTGTTAGTTAGTTAGTTAATTGGTTAGTTAGTTAGTTAGTTAATTAGTTAGTTAATTCTTTAGTTAGTTAGTTAGTTAAATAGCTAGTAGTTATTTGGTTAGTTATTTATTTATTTAGTCAGTTACTTTGCTAGTGGGTATGTAGGAAGGTAGTTACTAAGTAAGTTAGTTAGTTAGTTAGTTATATAATATGTATGTAGGAAGATAGTTAGTTAATTAGTTAGTTATTTAGTTAGTTATCTAGTAGTTAGTTAGTTAGTTAGTTAGTTAGTTAGTTATTTATTTATTCAGTTAGCAAGTAGTTGGTTGGTAAGTTAGATAGTAAGTTAGTTAGTTAGTTAGTTTGGGTATGTAAGAAGGTAGCTAGCTAATTCGTTAGTTCGTTAGTTAGTTAATTGGTCAATTAGTTAGTTAGCTAGTAGTAAGTTAGTTAGTTACTTAATTAGTTAGTTAGTGAGTTAACTAGTTAACTAGTTAGTTATTTTGTTAGTTTATTAGTTAGTTAGTTAGCCAATAGTTAGTTAGTTGGTTAACTAGTTAGTTATTTAGTTAATTAGGTAGTTAGTTAGCCAGTTCGTTAGTTAGTTCGTTTGTATGAAGGTAGTTAGTTAATTAGTAAGGTAGGTAGTTAATTAGTTAGTTAATATGTATATATGAAGATAGTTAGTTAGTAAGTTAGTCTGTTAATTAGTTAATTTGTTAGTTAGCTAGTAGATAGTTAGTAAGTTAGTTAGTTAGTTAATTAGTTAGTTAGTTACTTAATTAGTTCGTGGTTATGTAGGAAGGTAGTTAATTAGTTAGTTAGTAAGCTAGTCAATTTGTTAGCTAGTAGTTACTTAGTTAGTTAGTTAATAGGTATGTAGGAAGTTAGTTAGTTAGTTAGTTAGTTAGTTACTTTGTTAGTTAGTTAGATAGTTAATAGGTATGTAGGAAGATAGTTAGTTACTTAGTTAGTTAGTTAGTTAGTTAGTTAGTTAGTTAGTTAGTTTGTTCGTTAGTTAGTGGGTATCTAGGAAGGTAGCTAGTTAGTTAGTTAGTGAGTTAGTTAGTTATTTTGTCAGTTAATTAATTAGTTGGCTAGTTAGTTAGTTAGTTAGTTAGTTAGTTATTATGTATGTGAGAAGGTAGTTAGTTAGTTAGTTAGTTAGTTAGATAGTTAATTAGTTAGTTAGTTAGTTAGTTAGTAAATAAGTTAGTTATTTAGTTAGTTACTTTGTTAGCTAGATAATAGTTAGTTAGTTAGTGAGTCAGCTAATTAGTTAGTTAGTGTGTGAAGGTAGGTAGGTAGTTAATTAGTTAGTTAGATAGTTAGTTATTTAATTAGTTAGTTAATTAGTCAGTTGGTTAGTTAGTTATCTAGTAGTTAGTTAGTTAGCTAGGTAATCAGTTAGTTATTTAGTTAGTTTGTTAATTAGTTTGTTAGTTAGTTGGTTATTTAGTTAGTTAGTTAGTTAGTTAGTTAGTTAGGTTCTGGGTATGTAGGAAGGTAGTTAGTTTGTTAGTTAGTTAGTTAGTTAATAGGTATTTAAGAAGATAGTTAGTTATTAAATTATATAGTTATTATGTCAGTTATCTAGTAATTAGTTAGTTAGTTAGTTATTTTGTCAGCTAGCTAGTAGTTAGTTATTTAGTTAGTTATCTAGTAGTTCGTTAGTTAGTTAGTTAGTTAACTAGTTAGTTATTCAGTTAGCTAGTTAGCTTACTAGTTAGTTACCTTGTTAGTTAGTGGGTATGTAGGAAGTTAGTTAGTGGGTATGTAGGAAGGTAGTTAGTTAGTATGCTAATAGGTATGTAGGAAGGTAGTTATTTAGTTATTTAGTTAGTTTGTTAATTAGTTAATTAGTTAGTTATTTAGTTAGTTAGTTCGTTAGTTAGTTAGTTAGATAGGTAGTTAGATAGTTAGTAAATATCTATGTATGAAGGTCTTTCGCTAGTAAGTTAGTAAACTAGTTAGATAGTTTGCTAGTAGTTAGTTAGTTGCTTAGTTAGTCAGTTAGTTAGCTAGTTAATTAGTTATTTGTTTAGTTAGTTAGTTAGTTAGTTAGCTAGTATTTAGTTAGTTAGTTAATTAGTTAATTAATTTGTTTGTTAATTTGTTTGTTAGTAAGTTAGTTACTTAGTAGGATGTACAAAGGTAGCTAGTCAGTTAGTTAGTTAATTAGTTATCTAGTTAGTTAGTTAAGAGTTATTTATTTAGTTTGTTAGTTAGTTAAATAGCTAGTAGTTATTTAGTTAGTTAGTTAAATAGCTAGTAGTTATTTAGTTAGTTATTTATTTAGTTAGTTAGTTACTTGGTTAGTGGGTATGTTGGAAGGCAGTTAGTAAGTTAGTTAGTTACTTAGTTAATAGGGATGTAGGAAGAGAGTTAGTTAGTTAATTAGTTAGTTATTTTGTTAGTTATGTAGTAGTTAGTTAGTTAGTTAGTTAGTTAGTTAGTTAGTTAGTTTGCAAGTTAGTTAGTTAGTTAGTTTGTTAATATGAATGTATCAAGGTAGGTAGTTAGTTAATTAGATAGTTAGTTAATGAGTTAGTTAATTAGTTAGTTAGTTAGTTAGTAAGTTAGTTAGTTAGTTATCTAGTAGTTAGTTAGTTAGTTAGTTCATCAATTAGTTATTTAGTTAGTTAGTTAGTTAGTAGTTAGCTAGTAGTTAGCTGGTTAGTTAATTATTTAGTCCGTTAGTTAGTTAGTTAGTTGGTGGGTATGTAGGAAGGTAGTTAGTTAGTTAGTTAGATAATATGTATTTAAGAAGATTGTTAGTTAGTAAAATAGTTAGTTATTATGTTAGTTATCTAGTAGTTAGTTAGTTAGTTATTTTGTCAGCTAGCTAGTAGTTAGTTAGTTAGTAGTTTGTTAGTTAGTTATTTTGTTAACTATTGAATTATTTAGTTAGCTAGTTTGTTAGTTATCTAGTAGTTAGTTAGTTAGCTAGTTAGTTATTTAATTAGTTAGATAGTTAGTTAGTTAGTTAGTGGGAAGGTAGTTTGTTAGTTAGTTAGTGGATATGTTGGAAGGTAGTTAGTTAGTTAGTTAAAATGTGTATGTTGGAAGATAGTTATGTAGTTGTTTAGTTAGTTAGTTAGTCAATATGTATGTAAGAAGGTAGGTAGTTAGTTAGTTAGTTAATTAGCTAGTAGTTAGTTAGTTTGTTAGTTAGTATGTAAGATGATTGTCTGTTAGATAGTTAGTTAGATAGTTAGTTAATTAGTTAGTCAGTTAGTTAATCAGTTAGTTATTTAGTTAGTCACTTAGTTAGGTAGCTAGTAGTTAGTTAGTGAGTGAGTTAGTTAGTTAATCAATATGTATGTATCACGGTAGTTAGTTAGATTGTTAGATAGTTAGTTAGTTAGTTAGTTAGGTCAACAGTTAGTTAGTTATTTAGTTAGTTAGTTAGTTAGCTAGAAGTTAGAAGGTTAGTTGTTTATTTAGTTAGTTAGTTAGTTTGTTGGTGGGTATGTAGGAAGGTAGTTAGTTAGTTAGTTAGTTAATATGTATTTAGGAAGATAGCTAGTTAGTAAATTAGTTAGTTATTATGTTAGTTATCTAGTAATTAGTTTGTTTGTTATTTTGTTAGCTAGCTAGTAGTTAGTTATTTAGTTAGTTATTTAGTTAGTAAGTCAGTTAGTTATCTAGTAATTAGTAAGTTAGTTAGTTGGTTAATCAGTTAGTTATTTAGTTAGTTACTTAGTTAGTTAGCTAGTAGTTAGTTAGTTAGTGAGTTAGTTAGTTAATCAATATATATGTATCAAGGTAGTTAGTTAGTTAGAGAGTAAGTTAATGAGTTAATTAACTAGTTTGTTAGTCAGTTAGTTAGTCAGTTAGTTAGTTAGTTATCAAGTAGTTAGTTAGTTAGTCAGGTCATCAATTAGTTATTTAGTTGGTTAGTTAGTTAGTAGTTAGCTAGTAGTTAGCTGGTTAGTTATTTATTTAGTTAGTTAGTTGGTGGGTATGTAGGTGGGTAGTTAGTTAGTTAGTTAGATAGATAATAGGTATTTAAGAAGATAGTTAGTTAGTAAATTAGTTTGTTATTATGTTAGTTATCTAGTAGTTAGTTAGTTAGTTATTTTGTCAGCTAGCTAGTAGTTAGTAAGTTAGTTAGTAGTTAGTTAGTTAGTTATTTAGTTAACTATTTAGTAATTTTGTTAGCTAGTTTGTTAGTTATCTAGTAGTTAGTTAGTTAGCTAGTTAGTTATTTAGTTAGTTAGATAGTTAGTTAGTTAGTTAGTTAGTGGCAAGGTAGTTTGTTAGTTAGTTAGTGGGTATGTAGGAAGGTAGTTAGTTAGTTAGTTAGTCAGTTAATATGTGTATGTAGGAAGATATTTATTTAGTTAGTTTGTTAATTGGTTAATTAGTTAGTTAGTTTGTTAATTGGTTAATTAGTTAGTTTGTTAATTGGTTAATTAGTTAGTTAGTTAGTTATTTAGTTAGTTAGTTAGTTAGTTATCTAGTCGTTAGTTTGTTAGCAAGTTTGTTATTTAGTTTGTTAGATAGTTAGTTAGTTAGTTAGTTAGTGGGATGGTAGTTTGTTAGTTAGTTAGTGGGTATGTAGGAAGGAAGGTAGTTAGTTAGTTAGTTAGTTAGTTAGTTAGTTAATAGGTGTATGTAGGAAGATAGTTATTTAGTTAGTTTGTTAATTGGTTAATTAGTTAGTTAGTTAGTTATTTAGTTATTTAGTTAGTTTGTTAGTTAATTTGTTAGTTAGTTAGTTAGAAAGGTAGATAGTTTGTTAGTTAATAGGTATGTATGAAGGTAGTTAGTAAGTAAGTTAGTTAGTTAGCTAGTAATTTGTTAGTTAGTTAATTAGTTAGTTATTTAGTTAGTTAGTTAGTTAGTTAGTTAGGTAGTTAGTTAGTTAGTAGACTAGTTGTTAGTTAGTTAATTAGTTCAATAATTAGTTAGTTAATTAGTTAGTTAATATGTTAGTTAGTTAGTGGGTATGGTCGAAGGTAGTTAGTTAGTTAGTTAATTTGTTAGTTAGTTGGTAAGTTAGTCAATATGTATGTAAGAAGGTAGTTAGCTAGTTAGTTAATTAGCTAGTACTTAGTTAGTTAGTTAGTTAATTAGTTAGTATGTAAGAAGGTTGTTAGTTAGATAGTTAGCTTGATAGTTACTTAATTAGTAAGTTCGTTAGTTGGTTAATCAGTTAGTTATTTAGTTAGTTACTTAGTTAGTTAGCTAGTAGTTAGTTAGGTAGTGAGTTAGTTAGTTGATCAATATGTATGTATCAAGGTAGTTAGTTAGTTAGTTAGTTACATAGTTAGTTAATTAGTTAGTTAATTAGTTGTATAGTTAGTTAGTTAGTCAGTTAGTTAGTTAGTTAGTTATCTAGTAGTTAGTTAGTTAGTAAGGTCATCAATTAGTTATTTAGTTAGTTAGTTAGTTAGTAGTTAGCTAGTTAGCTGGTTAGTTATTTATTTAGTTAGTTAGTTATTTAGTTGGTGGATATGTAGGAAGGTAGTTAGTTAGTTAGTTAGTTAATAGGTATTTAAGAAGATAGTTAGTAAATTAGTAAATTAGTTAGTTATTATGTTAGTTATCTAGTAGTTAGTTACTTAGTTAGTAGTTAGTTAACTATTTAGTTATTTAGTTAGTTTGTTTGTTAGTTATCTAGTAGTTACTTAGTTAGCTAGTTAGTTATTTAGTTAGTTAGATAGTTAGTTAGTTAGTTTGTGGGAAGGTAGTTTGTTAGTTAGTTAGTGGGTAGTTGCTTGTTAGTTAGTTAGTTAATAGGTGTATGTAGGAAGATAGTTATTTAGATGTTTAGTTAGTTTGTTAATTAGTTAATTAGTTAGTTAGTTTGTTATTTAGTTATTTACTTAGTTAGTCAGTTAGTTTTTTAGTTAGTTATTTAGAAAGGTAGTTAGTTTGTTAGTTAATAGGTATGTATGAAGGTAGTTAGTTACTAAGTTAGTTAGTAAACTAGTTAGTTAGTTAGCTATTAGTTAGTTAGTTAGTTAGCTAGTTAGTTAATTAGTTAGTTATTTAGTTAGTTAGTTAGTTAGTTAGTTAGTTAACTAGTAGTTAGTTAGTTAATTAGTTCATTAATTAGTTAGTTAATTAGTTAGTTAGTAAGTTAGTTAGTTAGTGGGTATGTATGAAGGTAGCAAGTTAGTTAGTTAATTTCTTAGTTAATTAGTTAGTTAGTTAGTTAATTCTTTAGTTAATTCTTTAGTTAGTTAGTTAGTTTAGTTATTTAGTTAGTTATTTATTTATTTAGTTAGTTACTTTGTTAGTGGGAATGTAGGAAGGTAGTTAGTTAGTCATTTAGATAGTTAATATGTATGTAGGAAGATAGTTAGTTAGTTAATTAGTTAGTTATTTAGTTAGTTATCTAGTTGTTAGTTAGTTAGTTAGGTCATCAATTAGTTATTTAGTTGGTTAGTTAGTTAGTAGTTAGCTAGTAGTTAGCTGGTTATTTATTTATTTAGTTAGTTAGTTGGTGGGTATGTAGGTGGGTAGTTAGTTAGTTAGTTAGTTAGATAGATAATAGGTATTTAAGAAGATAGTTAGTTAGTAAATTAGTTTGTTATTATGTTAGTTATCTAGTAGTTAGTTAGTTAGTTATTTTGTCAGCTAGCTAGTAGTTAGTTAGTTAGTTAGTAGTTAGTTAGTTAGTTATTTAGTTAACTATTTAGTAATTTTTTTAGCTAGTTTGTTAGTTATCTAGTAGTTAGTTAGTTAGCTAGTTAGTTATTTAGTTAGTTAGATAGTTAGTTAGTTAGTTTGTTAGTGGCAAGGTAGTTTGTTAGTTAATTAGTGGGTATGTAGGAATGTAGTTAGTTAGTTAGTTAGTTAGTTAATATGTGTATGTAGGAAGATATTTATTTAATTAGTTTGTTAATTGGTTAATTAGTTAGTTAGTTAGTTATTTTGTTATTTAGTTAGGTAGTTAGTTAGATAGTTTGTTAGTTTGTTAGAAAGGTAGTTAGTTTGTTAGTTAACAGGTATGTATGAAGATAGTTAGTTAGTAAGTTAGTTAGTTAACTAGTTTGTTAGTTAGCAAGTAGTTTGTTAGTTAGTTAGTTAGTTAATTAGTTAGTTAGTTATTTAGTTAGTTAGTTAGTTAGTTAACTAGTAGTTAGTTAGTTAATTAGTTCATTAATTAGTTAGTTAATTAGTTAGTTAGTAAGTTAGTTAGTTAGTGGGTATGTACGAAGGTAGCTAGTTAGTTAGTTAATTTGTTAGTTAATTAGTTAATTAGGTAGTTAGTTCGTTAATTAGTTAGTTAATTAGTTAGTTAATTCTTTAGTTAGTTAGTTAGTTAAATAGATAGTAGTTATTTAGTTAGTTATTTATTTAATTAGTTAGTTACTTTGTTAATGGGTATGTTGGAACATAGTTAGTTAGTGAATTAGTTTGTTATTTAGTTAGTTATCTAGTAGTTAGTTAGTTAGTTAGTTAGTTAGTTAGTTAATTAGTTAATTAGTGAATTAGTTAGTGAATTAGTTAGTTAGTTAGTTAGTTAGTTAGTTAGTTAGTTAGTTAGTTAGTTAGTTAGTAGTTAGCTGGTTAGTTATTTAGTTAGTTAGTTAGTTAGTTAGTTAGTTAGTTGGTGGGTATGTAGTTAGTCAGTTAGTTAATAGGTATTTAAGGAGATAGTTAGTTAGTAAATTAGTTAGTTATTATGTTAGTTGTCTATTAATTAGTTAGTTAGTGATTTTGTCAGCTAGCTAGTAGTTAGTTAGTTATTTAGTTAGTTAGTTAGTTAGTTATCTAGTAGTTAGTTAGTTAGTTATTTAGTTAGTTAACTAGTTAGTTATTTAGTTAGTTAGTTTGTTAGTTATCTAGTAGTTAGTTTGTTAGTTAGCTAGTTAGTTATTTAGTAAGATAGATAGTTAGTTAGTTAGTTAGCAGTAAGGTAGTTAGTTAGTTAGTTAGTTAGTGGGTATGTAGGAAGGTAGTTAGTTAGTTAGTTCGTTCGTTGGTTAATAGGTATGTAGTTAGTTTGTTAATTAGTTAATTTGTTAATTAGTTAATTTGTTAGTTAGTTAGTTAGTTAGTTAGTTAGTTAGTTAGCTAATAAGTATGTAGTAAGATAGTTAGATAGTTAATTAGTTATTTATTTAGATAGATATCTTGTAATTAGTTACTTAGTTTGTTAGTTATTTGTTAGTTAGTTATTTAGTTAGTTGGCTAGTAGTTAGTTAGTTAGTTAGTTATTTAGTTAGTTAGTTAACTAGTTAGTTATTTCGTGAGTTAGTTAGTTAATAAGTACGTAGGAAGATAGTTAGTTATTTAGTTAGTTTTCTAGTAGTTAGTTAGTTAGTTAGTTAATTAGTTAGTTAGTTATTTAGTTATTTATCTAGTAGTTAGTTAATTAGTTAGTTAGTTAGTTAGTTAATTACTTATTCAGTTAGTTAGTTAGTTAGTGAGCTAGTTAGTGTTATAAGCATATTTTATCATATATTTTAATAAATAAACAAGGAAATTAAGTGGTAGATCAACATAAAATCACTTTATAAACTTCATATTAAATATTTGTTGATTAAAATAGTTTAACAAGAGTTTTGTGTTGATTTCAGGATATTAAGGCCAAATTTCGCAAATCTATTGTCATGGCTGTGTTCTTCTGGTCGAAACGAGCAATTTTGATATTCAGATCAAGTCATTTGGTGGAAAGACGGAGAAGTTACGAGAGTTTTTGTAAAAGGAGTCAGAAAGCAATTCAAAACCAACCCACTGCACCAAAGGCTACACCGAGAATCCCTCACTAGATCCTGGCGACCCTTGTCAGCAGCTCACCATACGAAAGACCACATAGGGTCGGAGTTGACTCACTACACGGATAATTGCAGACAAAACCTCTTATTTTACCAGTGATCGTGTATGACGAATGGATCATGTGACCCACAATGAAGACCTGGACCCTCTCTCAAACTCCTTCCCTTACACGAACTCTACACAAGATCTGTCACAGAAAACCAACAGAACGAGAAAATGGGAACCAATCAGAATCGAGAGAATGGACCAATCAGAACAAGGCATAACGGCCTCATTCTCTTCTCCATTTCATCAGAAGGGTCACCTCAATTTAGCAATTAGCTGTATTATTAAAGAAGGAAATATCCCCTGCAATTAGACCCGTAGAAATCACTGGAGATAAGCTTCACCTTCTTCAATGGCGTAGAATCTCTGCAATTCTGAACCGTTACGCGTCGAGAGCATCTTCCAGTGCCATGGGACCCATTCTTGCTGCTCCTCAACCGTCGTGGGACCCTCATAAGCCTCTACACCTCTCCGGTTCGCGCAATTCACTGGAGAATCGAGTGATTTTCACCCTATAAAGGGGACCCGAGACCCCCTCTTCTTGATAAGCCATTCTCGCGCCCAATTCTGGGGCCTCACAGCTCCCTCTCGCCATTGGCGTCTTCTCCCAGAGCTCTTTCGAGCTCCTCCCTCCACCAAATTCCTCCATCCATAACTCAATTGAGCAAACTCCATTAACGATCCTCCTCCACTCTGCCATCTCTAACTCTCTCGATCTGTTCTATTCACTCCGAGCCACTCCAAAAAGCTTCTCGATCTCCTAATTTCACCTCTGCTTGGCCAATTTGATGTGAAGATTGAAGATCAGATCATCGCCACTCTTGATTACGATCTGAAGGACCACTGACCAGCCATTGGAGCTGCTCGAGCTCGTAGGAACTGTCCAGAGAAGGAGGAGAGCAAGAAATGTCGAGGGAAGCACCGATCCAACCTGCCATCTCCATGCTTGGTTGTTTCCTGCACTCTATTTCTTTTTCCTTCATAATACTGGACAAGTAGATTCTGTGGATTTTAAATTCTGGTTTTGTAATTGAACGATACTCTGTGGGATTTTGTTTTCTAGGATTCTCTGAGTTGAATAGAATTGGTTTATAATTCTGATTTAATTTCCCTTATTTTCCTGGATTATATAAATCTGTAGATCTGAGTATTGAGTTTGTTTTTCCTGGATTGTGTGTTGGAACCTAGCATATGCAGGATGTTTGAATGCTGGATTTTATGGTTTAAATAGAATCTTGTTTTCTTGGATTTTATGGTTTTAATATTCCCCTATTTTCTAGGAAAATGAACTCCTATGGATTTTTAGTATCCGAGATCATGGATCGAGAGTAATTCCATTAGGGGAATTTGATGTTTTAATTGGTTGATGATTCTAGAAATCGAGTTTTATGTTTAAATAAATCTTTTGTTATTAAAACAATTGTGTTCATGATTTAAATATTAATTGGGGGATTTAATTGGTATATAATTATTTGCCTTAGTTAACATCTCGTTGTTTTAATGCTTAAATCAATAGTTAGTGGTTTATGATTGATTTATTGATTTAAGTAAGATTTTCATGAATAGAGATTCGATTGATTTGAGTATTTGGTTTATAATTATTTGAATTGATTCGAGTTTTTATCCTTGATTTTTGTGGTGATTAATTGGTATATAATTAATTCATCACTCTTGCAATTGATTTTAGTTTTGAGAGATTTCTAGATGATCTAATTAGTTGAGACATCGTTTTCCCCAATATTCACATCGAGGAAAGGAAATTTAGTTTTCCATTTTTGAGTTATTTTGTTGATTTTTATTTTATCTTATATTTTCTCTTTTTCTTTATAATTCTTGTTACCATTCTCTCGATCAACATTTCATTTTATTTTAAAGTTAAATATTCCTTGAAAATATAAATAAAAATTTCTTGTGAAACTTGAATTAAGAACATGCGCTAATATTGTGAAACATTAAGTCCATCGATAAATTTAAATTGTGATTGTGAATTGCTATAATTGAGAAAAATATACATTGAATATTTTAATTAAATTCGAGGCCACATCTCCTTGCGAACGATCCCTTTACTTGCTCTTTTACTATTTCAAAAATCATTCAAGTTTAGGAAAATATAAATACTAACTTTGATACTCGTAATTAGGAATTAAATAAATCATTTATTAAAACGACACCTATATTGTCGAGTACATCAAATGGCGCCGCTGCCGGGGAGACGGCTTTAATCGTTTTAAATTTCTATATTCGATATTATTTTTTTTCTTGATCTAATACGAATTTATTTTTCAATGGCATGTAACGCACGATGGACGGAACATTCACACGGAGTTTGGGAAAAAGTTCAACCGATCGCGCCAAGTTGGGAGAATCCTCCACCTTGGGAAAAGGAGATTCAATGAGAACGTGACTATTTTGCGAGAAAGAACTCCAACAAGCGAACTCCACTACCGCAATCGTTTTACATCGATGAGCCACTTTATGAGCGATATTCCGGTTTCGAAGACGTCAACGAGCCACTTTACGAGCGATATTCCGGTTTCGAACCCTTCACCATCAATGAATCAAGCGACGAAACGTGGAACGATTCATGGAGCGATGAACCGCACACAACCTTCGATCCTCTTTGCTACCCCGAGCAACCACCATCCGAGACCATTCCAAATGACGACGATCCTCGATGGTCTAAAATGCTCGACATGACACAAAACATCATGGGTGTTATGCAAGAATGTAAAGAATCTCTCATCAACCTCACACATACTCAAACCGATACGGATCAACGAGTACGAGAACTTCAAGAAAACGTCGAACGTGTAACTTCCGAACTCAACAAGTACAAAGAGCACGTGGCTCAATTACATGATTTTGAGGAGCTCGATCTTGGTGTTGCGATCCATCGAATTGACAATCCGTTGGTCTCGAGCAAAGGACAAGTGTGGGGGAGTGATGACGACGACGGGATCCTCGAGGAGGATCCATGTGTGGAATTCTCCAACAAACACGACGATCTCGAAATCTCAAGCAAGCAAGATGATGAAAATTTCTCAATTCCAATACCTACACTCTCACAAGGTGAATCCGTTCCGATCTCAATTTCAAAAATAATAAACACGGATTTTGATGCGACTAAATTCTCTATTTCTTTTGTAGACACTTCGAAGAGGCGAAACAAATTCGACGAAATTACACCACTCACGACGTCTTTTCAACAAGATCCATACGTGCCGAATGACATTACGCTTTTCAAAAATAAAGACGTAATTTTTGACATGAAGAAACCCTTCTCCATTCGCGTTCAAATGAAGATTGCACGCAACATATTAAATCTCATTTTGATGCTTCTCTCATCCAAAACGAAAACCTCTCTCACGGGCGGTCGAAAATCCGCCATTCACTCGAGCACGAGTCACGCACTCGAATTCGGCTAACACGAAAAGAAAAAAAAATGTCGAGCTCGAGACGAAAAACAAGGGCGCTAGCGGGAGGCAACCCGATAATTAGGTCGTTTCTTTCCTCTCTCTTTTCATTTTTTTCTCGTTTACTTTTTGTCTCTCTTTTTCTTTTCTTGCGATATTTCTTCGCGATTTTTTTCTCTCACATGGTGATTAAGTGCGTGGGGACACGCACTAATCTAAGTGTGGGGGGGGGCTTTTTGTAAATAAACCTTTTTGTACCAAAAATTTCGTGAAATGAGGAAAAATCCTACTTCTTGAATAAACTAGTCCTTAAAGTTTATTGAGATGAAATTAAAGTTTTGTGAAATGAGGAAAATTTCTTTTAAATCTAAAAAGAGACATTTTTATCAAAAATGCCATGAACAAAATATATTTTCTTATCTCGCTATAAATCCATGAAAATATTCATTAAATCTTTTAAAATCATAAATACTCTCCTAACCAACGTCTTATGCAAAGTATGTGTCTTTTTAGAATATTATATGGACCTTAATTTACAAATTAACCCTCTATTTTGAAGAACAACAAATTTAAAATTTCACCCCTTAATCTATCTTCCTTTTTAATGAATTTCCGACATCGTGTCCATTAGACAACTTTTCAAAAATCAATAAGTGCAAAATGCACAAGAAAAAAAAGAAAAAAAAAAAAAAGAAAAAAAAAAAAATAAAAGAAAAAAAGAAAATCAGTAAGTGCAAAATGCACAATTTTTCAAAAACCGCACAAAGTGCAACCGTTTAAATGGATAACACGAGTCACCGAAATTTGTTTATTTAAGAGGATAGAACTTCTTGTTTAAAATATGGGGATTTGTTGGGGAAAACATTCTTGTTACCTTTTCGAAATTTTGGAATTTAATTTGTAAATTTTGAACTATATAATAATTTAAATCGTATAGGTACCTTGTATCGGAATTTGGATAAGAGTAATCTTGGTTTAAAAAGAAACGAAATGAATAACTTTTTATATTACATTAAATAAGAAATATATATCTTGAAATGAATAATATCTTTTTGGAAAATTTCATAGTGTTTAGTTTTAATTGTCTCTCAAAAACGAATTTCAACCGATCACAAACTTTAAAATTAAAATCGATATACTTGAGGACAAGTATGATTCAAGTGTGGGGGATTTGTTATAAGCATATTTTATCATATATTTTAATAAATAAACAAGGAAATTAAGTGGTAGATCAACATAAAATCACTTTATAAACTTCATATTAAATATTTGTTGATTAAAATAGTTTAACAAGAGTTTTGTGTTGATTTCAGGATATTAAGGCCAAATTTCGCAAATCTATTGTCATGGCTGTGTTCTTCTGGTCGAAACGAGCAATTTTGATATTCAGATCAAGTCATTTGGTGGAAAGACGGAGAAGTTACGAGAGTTTTTGTAAAAGGAGTCAGAAAGCAATTCAAAACCAACCCACTGCACCAAAGGCTACACCGAGAATCCCTCACTAGATCCTGGCGACCCTTGTCAGCAGCTCACCATACGAAAGACCACATAGGGTCGGAGTTGACTCACTACACGGATAATTGCAGACAAAACCTCTTATTTTACCAGTGATCTTGTATGACGAATGGATCATGTGACCCACAATGAAGACCTGGACCCTCTCTCAAACTCCTTCCCTTACACGAACTCTACACAAGATCTGTCACAGAAAACCAACAGAACGAGAAAATGGGAACCAATCAGAATCGAGAGAATGGACCAATCAGAACAAGGCATAATGGCCTCATTCTCTTCTCCATTTCATCAGAAGGGTCACCTCAATTTAGCAATTAGCTGTATTATTAAAGAAGGAAATATCCCCTGCAATTAGACCCGTAGAAATCACTGGAGATAAGCTTCACCTTCTTCAATGGCGTAGAATCTCTGCAATTCTGAACCGTTACGCGTCGAGAGCATCTTCCAGTGCCATGGGACCCATTCTTGCTGCTCCTCAACCGTCGTGGGACCCTCATAAGCCTCTACACCTCTCCAGTTCGCGCAATTCTGTCATGATCCTGATTGAGATCGTGACGTGTAATTAGCGAAATTGCGGATTTGGGGGTGAAATTAGGGGTTTGAGATGGATTTGGGGGTTTATGATAGATTATAGAGATCAAGAATAGAGATAAGCGATATTAAGAAATAGAGAAGATAGAGAAGATAGAGATATAGATAGATGTATTAGATGTAGAGATAGAAGTAGAAGTAGAGATATGATAGAGATCGAAAAGCTTGAGATAGATCAATGGAGATGAGTTAGACAAAGAGAGAAGAAGAGAACAAGAAAGAGAAATAGATTCATTTCATTACAATGCTTAATTCTTACAAAGTGACTCAAGGTATTTATAGAATAACTAATCTAACCTAAAAACGATGACATGTATTTGTAATAATTTCTTAACCATTAACTAATCACCATTTAACTAGATTTCTTTTGTCATTTTACTTAACTAACCCCATAACTATTACTATTATTATTATTTATTATTATTACTATTTCTTATATTAGGATCATGACAATATCCCCTCCTTCAAAGATCCTTGTCCTCAAGGATCTAAATTTACAATTATGATGGGTTTCGGTGGCGGCCTTTCATTGGTTCGAAAATCCCCTACAAACTCTTTTGGACCTGCATCAAATGGTAGTTGTTTCCACAATTCAAGTTGCTCTCCACTGGAAGAGCAAGAACAAACAGTCCCACCAATGCAAGCTCCCCTAAATGGATCATCACCATTCATACGTACACGAGCACCATTCAATGCTAAAAAGAGCTGCACTAAATTTGGGTGATCATCTTCTTTGAAAACCCAATAAGGATCCATATAAACCCGATAAGGATCCATATAAGGTGTATCTTTCAATCGCTCATCGTTCGGTACACACAATTCAGCCATTAACGCTTTTGGTAAAAACACATTTTCATCATTCATGTGGACCTTCTCATTACCTTTCTCTTCAGTTTCTACTCTTTCACCTTTCGTGTCTTTTTGCCATGTTTTCTCAAGCACGTTTATCAAAGCAATTGATTCATCATTAAACTCCTTTTCTGTCATGGACTTTGAGCCACTACAGATCACATCAGATGCAACATAATCCTCCACCTTCCTTGATTCGGTTTGTGGTACATTCTCATGTTCTTCAATTTGTAGCATGTTCTCGCGTTCTTCATTTTTGCTCTCACTTTGACACTTCATCACATCTGATTCATCGGGAAACTCAATTCCCGTGTCAACTGACATGAAGTTAAAGTGGCTTCTATTATCCTCGAAGGTTCGTTCTATAAGATATGATAATCGTTGGAAAATTCCTTGAAACCTATCAACCTTGTGGTTCTTAATTGCTAATTTCTCCTCGATTGATAATGAGAAAAGTTTACCACTAACCGGACATAAAGCATGATTATCATCGTACACAGTCTTTTGTTCGCAATTTGCGTCGCAATAATGAAATACATCCTCTTTTTCGCACCAAAATGCATTCCCAAAAATAGCAACCAAACACCCTTCTTTGCATCTATGCCCAACCGGTAACTCGGGATAAAATATATCTCGCAAATAAACTAGCTCCCCTGACATTTTGAGTAATTGATGGTCATATCCCTGTGATTGAACCAGGTTCAGTTTCAGCGCGGTAGAATATCGCACAGGAATTTGACCGAATATGTAGACACAATCGCTAATCGGGTTAGTTCTAGAAAGGTCGGGTTCACAAATTGCACCCAATAAGAACCCGTTAACAATACCTTCCTTCTCCAACAGAAGCACGCACACTACCCCTCAGAAACACACTTCAAGCTGGACTTCTACTCCTTGCTTGAATCAATTTGGGCCACTCAACAAACGAGCTCAATAATTAGATCCAATAGAAACCCGTTAACAATTTTCCTTCTCGAACAGAAGCACACACCACCCCTTAAACACACTTCAAGTTCGTCTCTTCTACTTCTTACTCGAAACAATCTGGGACAGCTCAACCACACACACAAAGCATAAAGCTACTTCTTTCCCACTACCTCGAGATAACTTCGATTAATGGTGATCGTACCAACAAAAGTTAGTCAGATTGATGATGGCGAAGAGAGATAAAATGGCTCGTTCTGACAACAATTACCCTAGCTTTCGATTTGATTAAAGTATACTCGAATTGAAGGGCTTGAAGGTTTAAGAAGACAGGTTTCAGTACTGGTTGTAGGCTGAGAAGATTAACACTGCATATGGACCATATGTATTTTCTCTTTTCTTTGTAGAAGTATTGGCATGGGCTTAGTTGAAGTAATAATATTTCGGCCCAGTTAAGAAGTTATTTCCATGCCTTAACAAATTTAAAGCAAATCGGGTCAAAGCAAATGCTAATTACGCCCGTTAAAGACCCGTTTGGACCTTTCTTCTTCAATGGCCCGTTGTTTCTAAGAACTCAATTTCGAACTGTATTAAGATATAAAGAAAACAACTTTCCTTGTTTGGATCTGATCGGGGGAGATCGATACGTCAAGGAAAACTCGGATTTTGAAGTTCTTACTATTAATGGTTTCGATTTCGAGCAGATTGATAGCGATCTTTGGCCTCAGCATGCAGTTTAGATCGACATCACCGATTGAGTTGGGCTAAGGGATCTAAGAAGCGAGATGAGATGAAGCTTGCTGATTATTACAGGTGCAAGGTGGCTTGCATCAGAATCTGAATTAGAATAAACGTATTCACTCAGTTTGCGCAATAGATTATTGGTGACGGCTCGACTCGACGAATCGGATAATTCAGGGATAATACGAATCTGCACAGGGGTCAGATCGTTGCTCTGATACCATTTGTCATGATCCTGATTGAGATCGTGACGTGTAATTAGCGAAATTGCGGATTTGGGGGTGAAATTAGGGGTTTGAGATGGATTTGGGGGTTTATGATAGATTATAGAGATCAAGAATAGAGATAAGCGATATTAAGAAATAGAGAAGATAGAGAAGATAGAGATATAGATAGATGTATTAGATGTAGAGATAGAAGTAGAAGTAGAGATATGATAGAGATCGAAAAGCTTGAGATAGATCAATGGAGATGAGTTAGACAAAGAGAGAAGAAGAGAACAAGAAAGAGAAATAGATTCATTTCATTACAATGCTTAATTCTTACAAAGTGACTCAAGGTATTTATAGAATAACTAATCTAACCTAAAAACGATGACATGTATTTGTAATAATTTCTTAACCATTAACTAATCACCATTTAACTAGATTTCTTTTGTCATTTTACTTAACTAACCCCATAACTATTACTATTATTATTATTTATTATTATTACTATTTCTTATATTAGGATCATGACAAATTCACTGGAGAATCGAGTGATTTTCACCCTATAAAGGGGACCCGAGACCCCCTCTTCTTGATAAGCCATTCTCGCGCCCAATTCTGGGGCCTCACAGCTCCCTCTCGCCATTGGCGTCTTCTCCCAGAGCTCTTTCGAGCTCCTCCCTCCACCAAATTCCTCCATCCATAACTCAATTGAGCAAACTCCATTAACGATCCTCCTCCACTCTGCCATCTCTAACTCTCTCGATCTGTTCTATTCACTCCGAGCCACTCCAAAAAGCTTCTCGATCTCCTAATTTCACCTCTGCTTGGCCAATTTGATGTGAAGATTGAAGATCAGATCATCGCCACTCTTGATTACGATCTGAAGGACCACTGACCAGCCATTGGAGCTGCTCGAGCTCGTAGGAACTGTCCAGAGAAGGAGGAGAGCAAGAAATGTCGAGGGAAGCACCGATCCAACCTGCCATCTCCATGCTTGGTTGTTTCCTCCACTCTATTTCTTTTTCCTTCATAATACTGGACAAGTAGATTCTGTGGATTTTAAATTCTGGTTTTGTAATTGAACGATACTCTGTGGGATTTTGTTTTCTAGGATTCTCTGAGTTGAATAGAATTGGTTTATAATTCTGATTTAATTTCCCTTATTTTCCTGGATTATATAAATCTGTAGATCTGAGTATTGAGTTTGTTTTTCCTGGATTGTGTGTTGGAACCTAGCATATGCAGGATGTTTGAATGCTGGATTTTATGGTTTAAATAGAATCTTGTTTTCTTGGATTTTATGGTTTTAATATTCCCCTATTTTCTAGGAAAATGAACTCCTATGGATTTTTAGTATCCGAGATCATGGATCGAGAGTAATTCCATTAGGGGAATTTGATGTTTTAATTGGTTGATGATTCTAGAAATCGAGTTTTATGTTTAAATAAATCTTTTGTTATTAAAACAATTGTGTTCATGATTTAAATATTAATTGGGGGATTTAATTGGTATATAATTATTTGCCTTAGTTAACATCTCGTTGTTTTAATGCTTAAATCAATAGTTAGTGGTTTATGATTGATTTATTGATTTAAGTAAGATTTTCATGAATAGAGATTCGATTGATTTGAGTATTTGGTTTATAATTATTTGAATTGATTCGAGTTTTTATCCTTGATTTTTGTGGTGATTAATTGGTATATAATTAATTCATCACTCTTGCAATTGATTTTAGTTTTGAGAGATTTCTAGATGATCTAATTAGTTGAGACATCGTTTTCCCCAATATTCACATCGAGGAAAGGAAATTTAGTTTTCCATTTTTGAGTTATTTTGTTGATTTTTATTTTATCTTATATTTTCTCTTTTTCTTTATAATTCTTGTTACCATTCTCTCGATCAACATTTCATTTTATTTTAAAGTTAAATATTCCTTGAAAATATAAATAAAAATTTCTTGTGAAACTTGAATTAAGAACATGCGCTAATATTGTGAAACATTAAGTCCATCGATAAATTTAAATTGTGATTGTGAATTGCTATAATTGAGAAAAATATACATTGAATATTTTAATTAAATTCGAGGCCACATCTCCTTGCGAACGATCCCTTTACTTGCTCTTTTACTATTTCAAAAATCATTCAAGTTTAGGAAAATATAAATACTAACTTTGATACTCGTAATTAGGAATTAAATAAATCATTTATTAAAACGACACCTATATTGTCGAGTACATCAAATGTTAGATAGTTAGTTAATTAATATGTATGTATCAAGTTAGTTAGTTAGTTAGTTAATTAGTTCGTTAGTTAATTAGTTAGTTAGTTAATGAGTCAGTTAGTTAGTTATCTAGTAGTTAGTTAGTTAGTTAGTTAGGTCATCAGTTAGTTATTTATTTAGTAAGTTAGTTATTTAGTTAGCTAGTAGTTACTGGCTAGTTATTTATTTAGTTAGTTAATAGGTATTTAAGAAGATAGTTGGTTAGTCAGTTAGTTAGTTAATAGGTATTTAAGAAGATAGTTAGTTAGTAAATAAGTTAGTTATTATGTTTGTTATCTAGTAGTAAGTTAGTTAGTTATTTTGTCAGCTAGCTAGTAGTTAGATAGTTAGTTAGTTAGTAGTAAGTTAGTTAGTTATTTAGTTAACTATTTAGTTATTTAGTTAGTTAGTTAGTTAGTTATCTAGTCGTTAGTTTGTTAGCAAGTTAGTTATTTAGTTTGTTAGATAGTTAGTTACTTAGTTAGTTAGTTAGTGGGATGGTAGTTTGTTAGTTAGTTAGTGGGTATGTAGGAAGGAAGGTAGTTAGTTAGTTAGTTAGTTAGTTAGTTAGTTAATAGGTGTATGCAGGAAGATAGTTATTTAGTTAGTTTGTTAATTGGTTAATTAGTTAGTTAGTTAGTTATTTAGTTATTTAGTTAGTTTGTTAGTTAATTTGTTAGTTAGTTAGTTAGAAAGGTAGATAGTTTGTTAGTTAATAGGTATGTATGAAGGTAGTTAGTAAGTAAGTTAGTTAGTTAGCTAGTAATTTGTTAGTTAGTTAATTAGTTAGTTATTTTGTTAGTTAGTTAGTTAGTTAGGTAGTTAGTTAGTTAGTAGACTAGTTGTTAGTTAGTTAATTAGTTCAATAATTAGTTAGTTAATTAGTTAATTACTATGTTAGTTAGTTAGTGGGTATGGTCGAAGGTAGTTAGTTAGTTAGTTAATTTGTTAGTTACTTGGTAAGTTAGTCAATATGTATGTAAGAAGGTAGTTAGCTAGTTAGTTAATTAGCTAGTAGTTAGTTAGTTACTTAGTTAATTAGTTAGTATGTAAGAAGGTTGTTAGTTAGATAGTTAGCTTGATAGTTACTTAATTAGTAAGTTAGTTAGTTGGTTAATCAGTTAGTTATTTAGTTAGTTACTTAGTTAGTTAGCTAGTAGTTAGTTAGGTAGTGAGTTAGTTAGTTGATCAATATGTATGTATCAAGGTAGTTAGTTAGTTAGTTAGTTACATAGTTAGTTAATTAGTTAGTTAATTAGTGGTATAGTTAGTTAGTTAGTCAGTTAGTTAGTTAGTTAGTTATCTAGTACTTAGTTAGTTAGTAAGGTCATCAATTAGTTATTTAGTTAGTTAGTTAGTTAGTAGTTAGCTAGTTAGCTGGTTAGTTATTTATTTAGTTAGTTAGTTAGTTAGTTGGTGGATATGTAGGAAGGTAGTTAGTTAGTTAGTTAGTTAATAGGTATTTAAGAAGATAGTTAGTAAATTAGTTAATTAGTTAGTTATTATGTTAGTTATCTGGTAGTTAGTTACTTAGTTAGTAGTTAGTTAACTATTTAGTTATTTAGTTTGTTTGTTTGTTAGTTATCTAGTAGTTACTTAGTTAGCTAGTTAGTTATTTAGTTAGTTAGATAGTTAGTTAGTTAGTTTGTGGGAAGGTAGTTTGTTAGTTAGTTAGTGGGTAGTTTTGGGTTAGTTAGTTAGTTAATAGGTGTATGTAGGAAGATAGTTATTTAGATGTTTAGTTAGTTTGTTAATTAGTTAATTAGTTAGTTAGTTTATTATTTAGTTATTTACTTAGTTAGTCAGTTAGTTTTTTAGTTAGTTCTTTAGAAAGGTAGTTAGTTTGTTAGTCAATAGGTATGTATGAAGGTAGTTAGTTACTAAGTTAGTTAGTAAACTAGTTAGTTAGTTAGCTATTAGTTAGTTAGTTAGTTAGCTAGTTAGTTAATTAGTTAGTTATTTAGTTAGTTAGTTAGTTAACTAGTAGTTAGTTAGTTAATTAGTTCATTAATTAGTTAGTTAATTAGTTAGTTAGTAAGTTAGTTAGTTAATGGGTATGTATGAAGGTAGCTAGTTAGTTAGTTAATTTGTTAGTTAATTACTTAGTTAGTTAGTTAATTCTTTAGTTAATTCTTTAGTTAGTTAGTTAGTTTAGTTATTTAGTTAGTTATTTATTTATTTTGTTAGTTACTTTGTTAGTGGGAATGTAGGAAGGTAGTTAGTTAGTTATTTAGATAGTTAATATGTATGTAGGAAGATAGTTAGTTAGTTAATTAGTTAGTTATTTAGTTAGTTATCTAGTTGTTAGTTAGTTAGTTAGTTCATTAATTAGTTAGTTAATTAGTTAGTTATTTAGTTAGTTATCTAGTAGTCAGTTAGTTAATTAGTTCATTAATTAGTTAGTTAATTAGTTAGTTAGTAAGTTAGTTAGTTAGTGGGTAGGTACGAAGGTAGCTTGTTAGTTAGTTAATTTGTTAGTTAATTAGTTAATTAGTTAGTTAGTTAGTTAATTAGTTAGTTAATTAGTTAGTTAATTCTTTAGTTTGTTAGTTAGTTAAATAGCTTGTAGTTATTTAGTTAGTTATTTATTTAATTAGTTAGTTACTTTGTTAATGGGTACGTTGGATGATAGTTAGTTAGTGAATTAGTTAGTTATTTAGTTAGTTATCTAGTAGTTAGTTAGTTAGTTAGTTAGTTAGTTAGTTAATTAGTTAGTTAGTGAATTAGTTAGTTAGTTAGTTAGTTAGTTATTTAGTAGTTAGTTAGTTAGTTAGGTCATCAGTTAGTTATTTAGTTAGTTAGTTAGTTATCTAGTAGTTAGCTGGTTAGTTATTTATTTAGTTAGTTAGTTAGTTAGTGGGAAGGTAGTTTGTTAGTTACATAGTGGGTATGTACGAAGGTAGGTAGGTAGTTAGTTAGTTAGTTAATAGTTGTATGTAGGAAGATAGTTATATAGTTAGTTTGTTAATTAGTTAATTAGTTAGTTAGTTAGTTACTTAGTTATTTACTTAGTTAGTTAGTTAGTTAGTTAGTTAGTTAGAAAGGTAGTTAGTTTGGTAGTTAATAGGTATGTATGAAGGTAGTTAGTAAGTTAGTTAGTTAACTAGTTAGTTAGTTAGCTAGTTAGTTAATTAGTTAGTTAATTAGTTAGTTATTTAGTTATTTAGTTAGTTAGTTAGTTAACTAGTAGTTAGTTAGTTAATTAGTTAGTTAGTGGGTATGTACGAAGGTAGCTAGTTAGTTAGTTAAGTTGTTAGTTAATTAGTTAATTAGTTAGTTAGTTAGTTAGTTAATTATTTAGTTAATTCTTTAGTTAGTTAGTTCGTTAAATAGCTAGTAGTTATTTAGTTAGTTATTTATTTATTTAGTTAGTTACTTTGTGAGTGGGTATGTAGGAAGGTAGTTAGTAAGTAAGTTAGTTAGTTGGTTAGTTAATTAATATGTATGTAGGAAGATAGTTAGTTAGTTATTTAGTTAGTTATTTAGTAGTTAGTTAGTAATTAGTTAGTTAGTTAGTTATTTATTCAGTTAGCTAGTAGTTAGTTAGTTAATAAGTTAGTTAGTTAGTTAGTTAGTGAATTAGTTAGTTAGTTAGTTAGTCAATATATACGTAAGAAGGTAGGTAGGTAGTTAGTTAGTTAATTAGCTAGTAATTAGTTAGTTTATTAGTTAGTTAGTTAGTATGTAGGAAGGTTGTTTGTTAGTTAGTTAGTTAGATAATTAGTTAATTACTTAGTTAGTTAATCAGTTAGTTATTTAGTTAGTTACTTAGTTAGTTAGCTAGTATCTAGTTAGTTAGCGAGTTAGTTAATCAATATGTATGTATCAAGGTAGTTACTTAGTTAGTATGTTAGAAAGTTAATTAGTTAGTTAGTTAATTAGTTAGTAAGTTAATGAGTCAGTTAGTTAGTTAATTATCTAGTAGTCAGTTAGTTAGTTAGGTCATCAGTCAGTTATTTAGTTAGTTAGTTTGTTATTTTTTTAGGTAGTAGTTAGCTGGTTAGTTATATATTTTGTTAGTTAGTTAGTTGGTGGGTATGTAGGAAGGTAGTTAGTTCGTTAGTTAGTTAATAGGTATTTAAGAAGATAGTTAGTTAGTAAATTAGTTAGTTATTTTGTCAGCTAGCTAGTAGTTAGTTAATTAGTTAATTAGTTAGTAGTTAGTTAGTTAGTTAGTTAGTTAACTATTTAGTTATTTAGTTAGTTAGTTTGTTAGTTATCTAGTAGTTAGTTAGCAAGTTAGTTATTTAGTTAGTTAGATAGTAAGTTAGTTAGTGGGAAGGTAGTTTGTTAGTCAGTTAGTGAGTATGTAGGAAGGTAGGTAGGTCGGTAGTTAGTTACCTACTAATTAACAAACTACCTTCCTACAAACTCACCAACAAACAAACTAACTAAGTAACTAACTAATTAACTAGTATCTAACTAACGAACTAATTAACTAACTAACGAACTAACTAATTGTCTTCCTACATACATATTAACTAGTATCTATCTCACTAACTAACTAACTGTCTTCATATATACGTATTAACTAACTAACTAACTAATTGACTAACCAAACAACTAACTACCATCCTACATACCGACTAACAAACTAATGACTAAATAACTAATTAACTAACTATCAAACTAACTTACGAACTAGCTAACTAAGTAACTGCCTTCTTACATGCATACTAACTAACTAACTAACTAACTAACTAACTAACTAACTAACTAACAAATGAACTAACTACTGGATAAATAACTAAATAACTAACTGACTTACTAACTAACTAACAAACTACTATATAACTAACTAAATAACTAACTAATTTACTATCTATCTATCTTCCTACGTACTTATGAACTAACTCACTCACTAAATAACTAACTAGTTAACTAACTAAATAACTAACTAACTAACTAACTACTAGTCAACTAACTAAATAACTAACTAACAAATAACTAACAAACTAAGTAACTAACTACTAGATATCTATCTAAATAGTTAACTAATTAACTAACTAACTATCTTCCTACATACTAACTAACTGACTAACTAACTACATTCCTGCATACCCATACTAACTAGCTACCTAAATAAATTATTAGCTAACTACTACCTAACAAACTAACTACCTAACTGAATAACTGACTAGTTAATTAACTAACTAACTAACTAACCAACTACCTGATAACTAACTAACTAACTAACTAACTAACTAACTAACTATTTAACTAACTACCTTCTTACATACATATTGACTAACTAACTAACCAACAAACTAATTAACTAACTAACTAACTAACTAACTTACCAACTAACTAACTAACTAACTAACTAACTACTAGCTAACTGAATATATAACTAACTAACTAACTAACTACTAGATAAATAACTAAATGACTAACTAATGAACTAACTAACTATCTTCTTACATACATATTAACTAACTAACTAACTAACTAACTAACTAACTAACCAGCTTCCTACATACCCACTAACTAAGTAACTAAATAAATATATAAATAACACACGAAATCACTACTAGCTATATAACTAACTAACTAACTAACTAACTAAATAACTAACTAATTAACTAACTAACTAACTAATTAACTAACGAAATAACAAATTAACTAACTAACTATCTACCTTCGTACATACCCACTAACTAACTAACTTACTAACTAATTAATTAACTAACTAATTAATTAACTAATTAACTAACTAACCACTAGTTAACTAACTAACTAACTAACAAACTAATTAGCTAACTAACTAACGAACTACTAGCTAACTAACTAACTAGTTAACTAACTAACTTACTAACTAACTACCTTCATACATACCTATCAACTAACAAACTAACTACCTTTCAAACTAACTAACTAACAAATAACTAACAAACTAAGTTACTAACTACTAGATATCTATCTAAATAGTTAACTAATTAACTAACTAACTATCTTCCTACATACTAACTAATTAACTAACTAACTAACTAACTAACTAACTACATTCCTGCATACCCATACTAACTAGCTACCTAAATAAATTACTAGCTAACTACTAGCTAACAAACTAACAAACTAACTAAATAACTAACTAGTTAATTAACTAACTAGTTAATTAACTAACTAACTAACTGACCAACTACCTGATTACTAACTAACTAACTTACTAACTAAACTAACTATTTAACTAACTAACTAACTAACTACCTTCTTACATACATATTGACTAACTAACAAACTAACTAACTTACCAATTAACTAACTAACTAACTAACTAACTAACTACTAGCTAACTGAATATATAACTAACTAACTAACTAACTAACTAACTAACTACTAGATAAATAACTAAATAACTAACTAATTAACTAACTAACTATCTTTTACATACATATTAACTAACTAACTAACTAACTAAATAACTAACTAAATAACTAAATAAGTAACTAACTAACAAATGAACTAATTAACAAACTAACTAAATAACAAAATAACTATCTTCCTAGATACCTATTAACTAACTAACTAACGAACTAACTACCTTCCTACATACCCACTAACTAACAAACTACCTACCTACCTTCCCACTAACTAACTAACTAACTATCTAACTTACTAAATTACTAACTAGCTTACTAATTTACTACTAGATAACTAACAAACTAACTACCTAAATAACTAACTAGTTCACTACCTAAATAACTAACTAACTAACTACGAGATAACTAACTAACTAACTAACTAAATAACTAACTAACTAACTAACTACTAATTAGCTGACAAAATATCTAACTAACTAATAACTAGATAACTAACTTAAAAACTAACTAATTTACTAACTAACTATCTTCTTAAATCCATATTAACTAACTACCTACCTACCTACCTACCTTCCTACATACCCACTAACTAACTAACTAACCAAATAAATAACTAACCAGCTAACTACAAGCTAACTAACTCACTAACTAACTAACTAACTAACTAACTAATGACCTAACTAACTAACTAACTAACTGATAACGGGTAAATCGATCACGCAATCAAGCGTAGATATCGTTGAGTTGAAATACCACAAATCAAACAATGAAGTAAAGCATCAAGTGGATCACACAAAATTGTATAGAGAGAGTATGTGAGGATCGTCCACAGGGAGGAAGTGTCAATTAATCGAAGAGAATTTACGAAAATTTGATTGAAAACAAATGAGATTGAGCAAAATTCGGCTCGGTACAGTTCAACCGCTATAACGTTTGGAGTATCGGTATAACGGTTGTAGCCGTGTGTTGAGATATTATAAGGGAACAAGTTGGGGCGTTATGAGAATTCAAGAAAATAAAGACTTAGCAAGAATCATGAGAGTTTAAAAAGAAAATTGACAAGAAACAATCTTTAACCCAATCAATCCACATTTATTAATCCACACAATGATTTATTAAAAGGAACTACTGAATTCAAACAAAAAGAGATAGAAACAACCTAATCAAGACTCGAAACGCTTGATACCTTGAATCTGAAGTTTCCCTGGCGAAGTGCAAGAAACGCTCCCGTCAAATCGCCTCTTCCTCTTGTGCTAGATCCTCTCGAATTGCAAGAAACGCTCCTCAACAAATCGATTGATCGGTGTCGCGTCGAAGTTGGATCACAAACGCTGCTACTCCAAGATCTTCACGTCGTGGAACTCGAGTCGGAAACGCTCCGAACCTCAAGATCCAATCTTTAGCTTTGATAGAATCTTGTTTGTGCCTTGGTGGAGTTTGCGGTGGAGAGAAGGTGGAAAAAGGGATGGAACCAGTCGTGGTTTTTCCCTTGGCCTTAGGGTCTTATTTATAGGCTTGATGCTCCTCTTAATTGGCAAGGTTAATTATGGATGTTTTAGGGCAGCAACAAATCCACCAAAGAAGGCAATCAATAAATCATTGAGAGGGCAACAAATCATTCCTTAAGAAGGAAACGATTCAATTCTAAAGAAGGCAACAATTCAGCTTGTTGAGGCTGCCTATGGACTGAGAGCTGGGCTGTGGGCTGTAGATTTCGCCACTGTGGCCAGTGCAGGGGCTGGCAGATTTTCTTCTTTTGTTTTTGCCTTTCCTGCCTCGATCCTTTATCGAATGTATCGGTATGATATATCGTTTTGACTGTCTTCGGTGTTCCGGAGGCAATGGTGCTGGCCAAATTCCCATATTAGTCCTCTATCTCCTGAAAATGGGCAAAGAACACATTAGTGTAGAAATATGCTTGTTGTTTGAAATATGTGTTATAATAGCCAAGATTAAGACTTCAGAAGGGCTAAATTCCCTAGATTTGATTCTAAAAACATGCTCTAATTGCCTCACATCAAATACCCCCACACTTAACCCTTGATCGTCCTCGATCAATTGGAGATTTATCGTTTATTAATCAAATTGAGGTGTAATTGCAGAAGATTCTATTTGTCTTTGTATTCACCGTATCCAAACGCATTCCAGGAACATATTGAATTGCTGTCGTTCATCTAGTTGCTAGTATTCAAGAAAAGATATTGGTCAAATCATTAATTCTTAATTCAATAAAGTCGCAATTTTCAATAGAGTTTAATTTGAGCAACCAATTTTTCCATCTTGCTCGAATGAATTTAAATGTAAGTTCTACCCTTTAAACCCGTTTGGTACAATGGTACAAGGTTCCTATCCGTTTTCAATCAATTTCCCCACCCACTCCTTATTTTCTTTGGAGTCTTTAACACGAGCGTCTTGCCACTACGGCGCGACAAGATTACATCTCGGTATTTTCTTTTTTCCTCCCTTTTTTTTTTTTTTTTTTTTTCGGATCGTACTTGTGGAAGGAAGTGTCGCGGCACCGAAGTGCAACGATTTCACTAACCCGCCTTTTTTTTTTCAAGATCCAAGAAGAAAGCGGGTACTATTTGATAAGGAAAATTGGGTGTCACGCGAGACGCTTGTCTTGACTTAGCAGATTTGTGATATGTGTGTGTATGTGTGTCGAATTCGGGGTCGTGTCGACCCGTTTCGTATGTCATATGTGTATGTGTGAGTTGTGATTATGTGAATTGCGTGGCATCCAGATTTCGATTTGATGGACAAATAATAAAGATATTTTAGTAAATATTCTAAACTAGTTTTTAAACGGCACTCACTTAGTCACTTCCGTGACTAATCATTTCGATTTACATATTTTTAGTTCAGGTATCGAAGGTCTAATATCGGGAGTTGTGGGTCCCTCGAGAGTAAGAAAGCCGACGATATCGAGTTTCGTCTATATATATTTTATGTTTCCGCAATAGTTTTGTATTATTATTTTAATTCCGTAATATATGTATATGTATGTGTTGTCGTTGTTTTCGAATCAGTTTTATATCTTGTTTTGTGATGTTTTCATATAAGAGCCTGTGGTATACGAGTTGTATACTGGCAGGTTACCGCACCCTTTTCCATATTTTATATTTTTGGGGTGTGACATAGCTAGCTGACCAAATAACTAACTAACTAACTACTACATAAGTAACATAATAACTAACTAATTTACTAACTAACTATCTTCTTAAAAACCTATTAACGAACTAACTAACTACCTACCTTCCAACATACCCACCAACCAACTAACTAACTAAATAAATAAATAGCTAACCAGCTAACTACTAGCTAACTACTAACTAACAAACTAACTAATTGATGACCTAACTAACTACCTAGCTACTAGATAACTAACTAACTAACTGACTAACTAACTAATTAACTAACTAATTAACTAACTATCTAACTAACTAACTAACTAACTAACTACCTTGATACATACATATTGATTAACTAACTAACTCACTAACATAATAACTAACTAACTAACTACTAGATAACTAACTAACTACCTACCTTCCTACATACCCACCAACTAACTAACTAACTAAATAAATAAATAGCTAACCATCTAACTACTAGCTAACTACTAACTAACTAACTAACTAAATAACTAATTGATGACCTAACTAACTAACTAACTACTAGATAACTAACTAACTAACTGACTAATTAACTAACTAACTAATTAACTAACTAACTAATTAACTAACTATCTAACTAACTAACTAACTACCTTGATACATACGTATTGATTAACTAACTCACTAACTAACTAACTCACTAACTAACTAACTACTAGCTAACTAACTAAGTATCTAACTAAATAACTAACTTACTAATCAGCTAATTATCGAACTAACTAACTAACTAACTAACTAACAACCTTCTTACATACTAACTAACTAACTAACTAACTAACTAACTAACTAACTAACTAAAAGCTAATTAACTAACTAACTAACTAACTAACTTACTAACTAACTAATTAACTAACTAGCTACCTTCGTACACACCCACTAACTCACTAACTTACTAACTAACTAATTAACTAACTAATTAATTGACTAATTATCTAACTAACTACTATTTAAATAACTAACCAACTAACTAACTAAATAACTAACTAACTAATTAACTGACAAACTAGCAAACAAGTTAACTAACTTACTAACTGACTACCTTCATACATACCTATTAACTAACTTACTAACTAACTAACTAACTAAAATTATTAACTAATCAACAAACTAACTAAATAACTATCTTCCTACATACCTATTAACTAACTAACTAACTAACTAACTACCTACCTACCTTCCTACATACCCACTAACTAACTAACTAACTACCTTACCGCTAACTAACTAACTATCTATCTAACTAAATAACTAACTAGCTAACTAACTAACTACTAGATAACTAACAAACAAACGAACTAAATTAATAACTAGTTAACTAACTAAATAACTAACTAACTAACTACTATATAACAAACTAACCAAATTACTAAATAAATAACTAACTAACTACTAGCTAGCTGACTAAATAACTAACTAACTAATTAATAGATAACTAACATAATAACTAACTAATTTACTAACTAACTATCTTCTTAAATACCTATTACCTAAATCACTAACTAACTAAGTACATTCCCATATACCCACCAACTAACTAACTAACTAAATATATCAATAACTAACCAGCTAACTACTAGCTAACTAACTAACTAACTAACTAACTAAATAACTAACTGATGACCTATCTAACTAACTAACTACTAGATAACAAAATAACTAACTGACTAACTAACTAACTAACTAATTAACTAACTAACTAATTAACTAACAATCTAACTAACTTACTAAGTACTTTGATACATACATATTGATTAACAAACTAACTCACTAACTAACTACTAGCTAACTAACTAAGTAACTAACTAAATAACTAACTGATTAACTAACTAACTAACTAACTAACTAATTAACTAACTATCGAACTAACTAACTAACTATCTTCTTACAAACAAACAAACAAACTAACTAACAACTAGCTAATTAACTAACTAACTAACTAACTAACTACCTTCTTACATACATATAGACTAACTAACTAACTAACTAACTTACTAACTAACTAACTAACTAACTAACTAACTACTAGCTAATTAACTAACTAACTAACTAACAAACTAAATAGCTAACTGATGACCTAACTAACTAACTAACTAACTACTAGATAACTAACTAACTAACTGACTAACTAACTAACTAACTAATTAACTAACTAACTAATTAACTAACTTTCTAACTAACTAACTACCTATATACATACATATTGATTAACTAACTCACTCACTAACTACCTAACTACTAGCTAACTAACTAACTAACTAACTAAATAACTGAATGATTAACTAACCAACTAATTAACTATCTATTTATCTAACTCACTAAATAACAACCTTCTTACATACTAACTAACTAACTAACTAACTAACTAACTAGTAGCTAATTAACTAACTAACTAACCACATTCTTACATACATATTGACTAACTAACTAACTAATTAACCAATTAACTAACTAACTAACTAACTAATTTACTAACTAACTAACTAACTAACTAACGACTAGCTAACTCAATAAATAACTAACTAACTAACTAACTAACTAACTACTAGATAACAAACTAAATAACTAACTAATTAACTAACTAACTATATTCCTACATACATATTAACTAACTAACTAACTAACTAACTAACTAACTAACTTACTAACTACCTTCCTACATACCCACTGACTATCTAACTAACTAACTAACTACCTTGATACATACATATTGATTAACTAACTCACTCACTAACTACCTAACTACTAGCTAACTAACTAACTAACTAACTAAATAACTGAATGATTAACTAACCAACTAATTAACTATCTATCTATCTAACTCACTAACTAACAACCTTCTTACATACTAATTAACTAACTAACTAACTAACTACTAGCTAATTAACTAACTAACTAACCACATTCTTACATACATATTGACTAACTAACTAACTAATTAACCAATTAACTAACTAACTAACTAACTAAATTACTAACTAACTAACTAACGACTAGCTAACTAAATAAATAACTAACTAACTAACTAACTAACTAACTACTAGATAACAAACTAAATAACTAACTAATTAACTAACTAACTATATTCCTACATACATATTAGCTAACTAACTAGCTAACTAACTAACTAACTAACTAACTTACTAACTACCTTCCTACATACCCACTGACTATCTAACTAACTAACTAACTACCTTGATACATACATATTGATTAACTAACTCACTCACTAATTAACTACTAGCTAACTAACTAAGTAACTAACTAAATAACTAACTCATTAACAAACTAACTAACTAATGAACTAATTATCTAACTAACTAAATAACTAACAACCTTCTTACATACTAAATAACTAACTAACTAACTAACTAACTACTAGCTAATTAACTAACTAACTAACTAACTAACTACCTACCTTCTAACATACATATTGACTAACTAAATAACTAACTATTTAACTAACTAACAAACTAACTAACTAACTAATTAACTAACTAACTAACTAACTAACTACTAGCTACCTGAATAAATAACTAACTAACTAACTAACTACTAGATAACTAACTAAATAACTAACTAATTAACTAACCTAACTATCTTCCTACATACATATTAACTAACTAACTAACTAACTAACTTACTAACTACCTTCCAACATACCCACTTACTAAGTACCTAATTAAATAACTAAATAACTACTAGTTATTTAACTAACTAACTAAGTAACTTACTAAATAAATAACTAACTAATTAACTAACTAACTAACTATCTAAATAACTAACTAACTAACAAATTAACTACCTAGCTAACTACCTTCGTACATACCCACTAACTAACTAACTTACTAACTAACTAATTAACTAACTAACTACTAGTTAACTAACTAACTACTAGTTAACTAACTAACTAAGTAACTAACTAACCAACTAAATAACTAACTAATTAACTAACTAACTTACAAATTACTAGCTAACTAACTAACTAGTTAACTATCAACTTACTAACTAACTACCTTCATACATACCAAAGAACTAACTAACTATCTAACTAAGTATGAAGGCAGTTAGTTAGTTTGTTAGTTAGTTAGTTAGTTAATATGTATCTATGAAGGTAGTTAGTTGATGTGAGGGAAATAGAGCACGATTTAAGAATCTTATTTAGGGATTTTAGCCCTTGTGGAACTATATTCTATGCTTTTATAATACATATTTCAAACATCATGAATATTTCTACACTAATGTGTTCTTTCGCCATTTTCAGGAAATAGAGGGCTAACTTGCAAATTTGGTCAGCACCAGTACCTCCGGAACACCGAAGACAGTCAAAACGATATATCATACCGATACATTCGTTAAACGATCAAGGCGGGAAAGGTAAAAACAAAAGAAGCATATCACCAAAGCGTTGCAACGCAGACCCTTACCGGTGCAGCGCACAGGGGCAACAATCCACAGACCCAGCACTGGCCACAATGGCGAAATTCACAGCCCAACCACAGCCCGCAGCCCACAGCTCACAGCCCCACAGGAAACGAAGATTATTTGCCTTCTTTAGAGCTGATTTGTTGCCTTTTTAGTTGATTTGTTGCTGATTTGTTGCTGATTTGTTGCCTTCACAGCCCCACAGGGGCAACAATCTCTGCCCAAAACCTTCCATTTCTCCCTCAACCAATCAGAAGACACCATCAAACCTATAAATTGGACCCCTTGGTCAGGACCAAATCATCATAATTTCGACTCTCTCTCTCTCTACAAACTCATCCAGAAATTCAAGAATACAACCGAAAAGAATAAATCTTCAAGAGCCGTTCTTTGGGTGGAGGCGTTCTCAACTCTAGGAGTGCAACGTGAAGATTTGGAGGAAGCCGTGCTTGCTCCACCTCGACACGAACTAGATCTATCATATTGCGGAAGGCGTTCTTCGGCAATTCGGGAGGATCGACGTAGAAGAAGACGGAAATTCGAGCTAGCGTTTAGCCGGGTTCACGGGGCATCATCGACAACGAGTTCTAGGCGTTCTAGGACTTGCATAGGTGTTACCCTTCTTTTACCTTAATTCTTTTGGTTGTGTTTGTTTTGAATATTTCTTGCGTTGATTAATAAACTCGAGAATTTTAGTAGTTAATTCGATTTTCTTATTTAGATTACTGCCTTGATTGCCCTTGAATCTTGTTTTTAAAACTGTCACTTAAATTACTTTTTGAATATTTTTAAATTACTTGAATCTAGTTTCGGGAACTTTTTGAATCGTTGAATTTCATGAAATATTTGAATTGATATGAATTTTTGAAAACTGTCACTTAAACTGAAAACCTGCTGTTTCCAGAGACTGTTTTTCAGAGAACTGATTGTAATTCGTTAATAACTTTTTATTCCATTGTCCAAATTGTTTGAAATTTTAGGATAAGTTTTATAATATTCATACCTCTCTCTAGACAAATTTTCAATAATTTTGGAAACTTCGAAATAATTGTTTTAAAGATCTGAAGTTTAATCATATTTTGACGCAAATAGCTCCCTGTGGAACGAATCCTTACATACTTAGTCTATACAATCTTTAGTATTCACATGTTTCTTGTTTGATTTACGGTGTTTTTATTCAACGATATAACATAAGTGTTAGCCAAAAACCCGTTATCATTAGTTAGTAAGTTAGTTAGTTAACTAGTTAGTTAGTTAGTTAGTAGTTAGTTAGTTATTTAGTTAATTAGTTAGTTATTTACTTAGTTAGTTAGTTAGTTAGTTAATTGAGTAGTAGTTAGTTAGTTAATTAGTTAATTAATTAGTTAGCTAATTAGTTAGTTAGTTAGTTAATTGAGTAGTAGTTAGTTAGTTAATTAGTTAATTAATTAGTTAGCTAATTAGTTAGTTAGTAAGTTAGTTAGTTAGTGCGTATGTACGAAGGTAGCTAGTTAGTTAGTTAATTTATTAGTTAGTTAGTTAATTAGTTAGTTAGTTAGTTAATTAGTTAGTTAATTTGTTCGTTAGTTAGTCAATTAGTTAATTAGTTAGTTATTTATTTAGTTCGTTCGTTAGTTAAATATATAGTACATATTTAGTTAGTTATTTATTTATTTAGTTAGTTACTTAGTTAGTGGGTATGTAGGAAGGTAGTTAGTAAGATAGTTAGTTAGTTAGTTAGTTAGTTAGTTAGTTAATATGTATGTAGGAAGATAGTTAGTTAATTAGTTAGTTATTTAGTTAGTTATCTAGTAGTTAGTTAGTTAGTTAGTTATTTATTCCATTAGCTAGTAGTTAGTTAGTTAGTTAGTAAGTTAGTTAGTTAGTCAGTTAGTTACTTAGTTAGTTAGATAGTTAGTTAGTCAATATGTATGTAAGAAGGTAGTTAGTCACCTAGTTTGTTAGTTAGTTAGTTAATTAGCTAGTAGTTAGTTAGTTAGTTAGTATGTAATAAGGTTGTTAGTTAGTTAGTTAGTTTGATAGTTAGTTAATTAGTTTGTTAGTTAGTTAGTTAATCAGTTAGTTATTTAGTTATTTAGTTAGTGAGTTAGTTAGTTAATCAATATGTATGTATCAAGGTAGTTAGTTAGTAAGTTAGATAGTTATTTATTTTGTTAGTTAGTTAATGAGTTAGTTAGTTAGTTAGTTAGTTAGTTAGTTAGTTAGTTAGTTAGTTAGTTAGTTAGTAGTTAGTTAGTTCGTTAGGTCATCAGTTAGTTTTTTAGTTAGTTAGTTAGTTAATTAGCTAGTAGTTATGTGGTCAGTTATTAAGTTAGTTAGTTAGTTAGTTAGTTTGTGGGTATGTGGGAAGGTAGTTAGTTAGTTAATAGGTATTTAAGAAGATAGTTAGTTCGTAAATTAGTTAGTTATGATGTTAGTTATCTTGTAATTAGTTAGTTAGTTATTTTGTCAGCTAGCTAGCAGTTAGTTATTTAGTTATTTAGTTAGTTGGTTAGTTAGTCATCTAGTAGTTAGACGTTAGTTATTTAGTTAGTTAGTTAGTTTGTTAGTTATCTAGTAGTTAGTTAGTTATTTAGTAAGTTAGATAGTTAGTTAGTTAGTTAGTGGGAAGGTAGGTAGTTAGTTAGTTAGTTAGTGGGTATGTAGAAGTTAGTTAGTTAGTTAGTTAGTTAGTTAATAGGTATGTAGGAAGATAGTTATTTAGTTAATTTGTTAATTAGTTCATTTGTTAGTTAGTTAGTTATTTAGTTATTTGGTTAGTTTGTTAGTTAGTTAGTTAGAAAGGTAGGTAGTTTGTTAGTCGATAGGTATGTATGAATGTAGTTAGGTAGTAAGTTAGTTAGTTAACTAGTTAGTTTGTTAGCTAGTAGTTTGTTAGTTAGTTAGTTAGTTAATTAGTTAGTTATTTAGTTAGTTAGTTAACTAGTAGTTAGTTAGTAAATTACTTAATTAATTAGTTTGTTAATTAGATAGTTAGTAAGTTAGTTAGTCAGTGGGTGTGTACGAAGGTAGCTAGTTAGTTAGGTAATTTGTTAGTTCATTAGTTAATTAGTTAGTTAGTTAATTAATTAATTAGTTAGTTATATATTTAGTTAGTTAGTTAGTTAATTAGTTAGTTATATATTTAGTTAGTTAGTTAGTTATATATTTACTTAGTTAGTTAGTTAGCTAATAAGTATGTAGGAAGATAGTTAGATAGTTAATTAGTTATTTATTTAGATAGATATCTAGTAATTAGTTACTTAGTTTGTTAGTTATTTGTTAGTTAGTTATTTAGTTAGTTGGCTAGTAGTTAGTTAGTTAGTTAGTTAGTTATTTAGTTAGTTAGTTAACTAGTTAGTTATTTAGTGAGTTAGTTAGCTAATAAGTACGTAGGAAGATAGTTAGTTATTTAGTTAGTTATCTAGTAGTTAGTTAGTTAGTTAGTTTGTCAGTTAGTTATTTAGTTATTTATCTAGTAGTTAGTTAATTAGTTAGTTAGTTAGTTAGTTAGTTCATTACTTAGTCAGTTAGTTAGTTAGTTAGTGAGTTAGTTAGTTAGATAGTTAGTTAATTAATATGTATGTATCAAGTTAGTTAGTTAGTTAGTTAGTTAGTTAATTAGTTCGTTAGTTAATTAGTTAGTTAGTTAATGAGTCAGTTAGTTAGTTATCTAGTAGTTAGTTAGTTAGTTAGGTGATCAGTTAGTTATTTATTTAGTTAGTTAGTTATTTAGTTAGCTAGTAGTTAGCTGGTTAGTTATTTATTTAGTTAGTTAGTTGGGGGGTATGTAGGAAGGTAGGTAGTTAGTTAGTCAGTTTGTTAGTTAATAGGTATTTAAGATGATAGTTAGTTAGTAAATAAGTTAGTTATTATGTTTGTTATCTAGTAGTTAGTAAGTTAGTTATTTTGTCAGCCAGCTAGTAGTTAGTTAGTTAGTTAGTTAATAGTTTGTTAGTTAGTCATTTAGTTAGCTATTTAGCTATTTAGTTTGTTTGTTTATTCGTTATCTAGTAGTTAGTTTGTTAGCAAGTGAGTTATTTAGTTAGTTAAATAGTTAGTTAGTTAGTTAGTTAGTGGGAAGGTAGTTTGTTAGTTAGTTAATGGGTATGTACGAAGGAAGGTAGTTAGTTAGTTAGTTAGTTAGTTAGTTAGTTAGTTAATAGGTGTATGTAGGAAGATAGTTATTTAGTTATTTAGTTAGTTTGTTAATTAGTTAATTAGTTAGTTAGTTAGTTATTTAGTAATTTAGTTAGTTAGTTAGTTAATTTGTTAGTTAGTTAGTTAGAAAGGTAGTTAGTTTGTTAGTTAATAGGTATGTACGAAGGTAGTTAGTTAGTAAGTTTGTTATTTAGCTAGTAATTTGTTAGTTAGTTAATTAGTTAGTTAATCAGTTAGTTATTTATTTAGTTAGTTAGTTAGTTAGTTGACTAGTTGTTAGTTAGTTAATGAGTTCAATAATTAGTTAGTTAATTAGTTAGTTAGTAAGTTAGTTAGTTTGTGGGTATGGTCGAAGGTAGTTAGTTAGTTAGTTAATTAGTTAGTTAGTTGGTAAGTTAGTCAATATGTATGTAAGAAGGTAGTTTGTTAATTAGTTAATTAGCTAGTAGTTAGTTAGTTAGTTAATTAGTTAGTATGTAAGAAGGTTGTTAGTTAGATTGTTAGCTTGATAGTTACTTAATTAGTAAGTTAGTTAGTTGGTTAATCAGTTTGTTATTTAGTTAGTTACTTAGTTAGTTAGCTAGTAGTTAGTAGGTAGTGAGTGAGTAAGTTAATCAATATGTATGTATAAAGGTAGTTAGTTAGTTAGTTACATAGTTAGTTAATTAGTTAGTTAATAAGTTGTATAGTTAGTTAGTTAGTCAGTTAGTTAGTTAGTTAGTTAGTTATCTTGTAGTTAGTTAGTTAGTTAGGTCATCAATTAGTTATTTAGTTAGTTAGTTAGTTAGTAGTTAGCTAGTTAGCCGGTTAGTTATTTATTTAGTTAGTTAGTTAGTTAGTTGGTGGATATGTAGGAAGGTAGTTAGTTAGTTAGTTAGTTAATAGGCATTTAAGAAGATATTTAGTAAATTAGTAAGTTATTATGTTAGTTATCTGGTAGTTAGTTACTTAGTTAGTAGTTAGTTAACTATTTATTTATTTATTTAGTCAGTTTGTTAGTTATCTAGTAGTTAATTAGTTAGATAGTTAGTTAGTTAGTTTGTGGGAAGGTAGTTTGTTAGGTAGTTAGTGGGTAGTTGTTAGTTAGTTAGTTAGTTAGTTAGTTAGTTAATAGGTGTATGTAGGAAGATAGTTATTTAGATGTTTAGTTAGTTTGTTAATTAGTTAATTAGTTAGTTAGTTTGTTATTTTGTTATTTAGTTAGTAAGTTTGATTGTTTGTTAGTTAGTTATTTAGAAACGTAGTTAGTTTGTTATTTAATAGGTATGTATGATGGTAGTTTGTTACTAAGTTTGTTAGTAAACTAGTTAGTTAGTTAGCTATTAGTTAGTTAGTTACTTAGTTAGTTAGTTAGTCAATTAGTTAGTTATTTAGTTAGTTTGTTAGTTTGTTAACTAGTAGTTAGTTAGTTAAATAGTTCATTAATTAGTTAGTTAATTAGTTAGTTAGTTAGTAAGTTAGTTAGTTAGTGGGTATGTACGAAGGTAGTTAGTTAATTTGTTAGTTAATTAGTTATTTAGTTAGTTAGTTAGTTAATCCTTTAGTTAATTCTTTAGTTAGTTAGTTAGTTTAGTTATTTAGTTAGTTATTTATTTATTTAGTTAGTTACTTTGTTAGTGGGAATGTAGGAAGCTAGTTAGTTAGTTAGTTAGTTAGTTAATCTGTATGTAGGAAGATAGTTAGTTAGTTAATTAGTTAGTTATTTAGTTAGTTATCTAGTTGTTAGTTAATTAGTTAGTTCATTAATTATTTAGTTAATTAGTTAGTTATTTAGTTAGTTATCTAGTAGTTAGTAAGTTAGTTAGTTAGTTGGTAGGTACGAATGTAGCTTGTCAGTTAGTTAGTTTATTAGTTAATTGCTTAGTTAGTCAATATGTATGTAAGAAGGTAGTTAGTTAGTTAGTTAGTTAGTTAGTTAATTAGCTAGTAGTTAGTTAGTTAGTTAGTTAGTATGTAAAAAGGTTGTTAATTAGTAAGTTAGTTAGTTAGTTAATCAGTTAGTTATTTAGTTAGTTACTTAGTTAGTTAGCTAGTAGTTAGTTAATTAGTTAGTCAGTTAGTCAGTTAATCAATATGTATGTATCAAGGTAGTTACTTAGTTAGCTAGATAGTTAGTTAATTAGTTAGTTCATTAGTTAGTTTGTTAGTTAGTTAGTTAGTTAGTTATCTAGTAGTTAGTTAGTTAGTTAGTTAGTTTGTTAGTTAGTTACTTAACTAGTCGTTAGTTAGATAATTAGTTAATTAATTAGTTAGTTAATTAGTTAGTTAGTAAGTTAGTTAGTTAGTGGGTATGTACGAATGTAGTAACTAACTAACTAACTAACTAACTAACTAACTAACTAACTAACTACCTTCCTATATACCCACTAACTAACTAACTAACTACCTTCCCACTAACTAACTAACTAACTATCTAACTAACTATATAACTAACTTGCTAACTAACTAACTACTAGATAACTAACAAACTAACTAACTAAATAACTAAATAGATAACTAAATAACTAACTAACTAACTGACTAACTAATTAACTAACTACTAGCTAGCTGACAAAATAACTAACTAACTAACTACTATATTACTAACATAATAACCAACTAATTTACTAACTAACTATCTTCTTAAATACCTATTAACTAACTAACTAACTAACTACCTTCCTACATACCCACTAACTAACTAACTAACTAAATAAATAAGTACTTAACCAGCTAACTACTAGCTAACTACTAACTAACTAACTAACTAAATAACTAATTGATGACCTAACTAACTAACTAGCTACTAGATAACTAACTAACTAACTAACTGACTAACTAACTAATTAACTAACTAATTAACTAACAATCAAACTAACTAACTAACTACCTTGATACATACATATTGATTAACTAATTAACTCACTAACATAAATAACTAACTAATTTACTAACTAACTATCTTCTTAAATACATATTAACTAACTAACTAACTAACTACCTTCCAACATACCCACCAACTAACTAACTAACTAAATAAATAAATAGCTAACCAGCTAACTACTAGCTAATTACTAACTAACTAACTAACTAAATAACTAATTGATGACCTAACTAACTAACTAACAACTAGATAACTAACTAACTAACTAACTGACAAATTAACCGACTAACTAACTAATTAACTAACTAATTAACTAACTATCTGACTAATTAACTAACTACCTTGATACATACATATTGATTAACTAACTCACTAACTAACTAACTCACTAACTAACTAACTACTAGCTAACTAACTAAGTATCTAACTAAATAACTAACTGATTAACTAACTAACTAACTAACTAACTAACTAACTAACAACCTTCTTACATACTAACTAACTAACTAACTAACTAACTAACTAACTACAAGCTAATTAACTAACTAACTAACTAACTAACTACATTCTTACATACATATTGACTAACTAACCAATTAACTAACCAATTAACTAACTACCTTCGTACCTACCCACTAACTAACTAACTTACTAACTAACTAATTAACAAACTAGTTAATGAACTAATTAACTAACTAACAACTAGTTAACTAACTAACAAACTAACTAACTAAATAACTAACTAATTAAATAACTGACTAACTAACTAACAAATTACTAGCTAACTAACTAACTTACTAACTACCTAACAAATTAGTGACTAAATAACTATTAACTAACTAACTTACTAACTAACTACCTTCATACATACCTGTTAACTAACAAACTAACTACCTTTCTAACTAACAAACTAACAAACTACCTAACTAAATAACTAACTAACAAACTAATTAACTAATTAACAAACTAACTAATTAACTAAATAACTATCTTCATACATACACCTATTAACTAACTAACTAACTTACTAACTAACTACCTTCCTACATACAAACTAACTATCTAACAAACTACCTTCCCACTAACTAACTAACTAACTATCTAACTAACTAAATAACTAACTAGCTAACTAACTAACTACAAGATAACTAACAAACTCACTAACTTAATAACTAAATTGTTAACTAAATAACTAACTTACTAACTACTAACTAACTACCTAACTAAATACTAGCTAGCTGACAAAATAAGTAAGTAACTAACTACTAGATAAGTAACATAATAACTAACTAATTTACTGACTAACTATCTTCTTAAATACCTATTAACTAACTAACTAACTAACTACCTACCTACATACCCACCAAGTAACTACCTACCTACATACCCACCAACTAACTAACTAAGTAAATAAATAAAAAAATAAAAAAATAACAAGCTAACTACAAGCTAACTAACTACATAACTAACTAAATAACTAATTGATGACCAAACTAACCAACTAACTACTAGATAACTAACTGACTAACAAACAAACTAACTAACTAATTAATGAACTCACTAATTAACTAACTATCTAGCTAACTAACTAACTTGCTTAATACATATATATTGATTAACTAACTAAGTCACTAACTAACTAACTACTAGCTAATTAACTAACTAACTAACAAACTACCTTCTTACATACATATTGACTAACTAACTAACTAACTAACTAACTAACTAACTAACTTACTAACTAACTAACTACTAGCTAACTGAATAAATAACATACTATCTGACAAACTAACTAAGTACTAGATAACTAACTAAATAACTAACTAATTAACTAACTAAGTATCTTCCTACATACATATTAACAAACAAACTAACTAACTAACTAACTAACTAACTAACTTACTAACTACCTTCCTATATATACCCAATAACGAACTAAGTAGCTAACTAAATAAATATATAAATAACTAACTACATAACTACTAGCTATTTAACTAACTATCTAAATAAATAAATAAATAACTAATTAACTAACTAAGTATCTTCCTACATACATATTACCAAACTAACTAACTAACTAACTAACTAACTAACAAACAAACTAACTAACTAACTTACTAACTACCTTCCTACATACCCACTAACTAAGTAACTAACTAAATAAATATATAAATAACTAACTACACAACTACTAGCTATTTAACTAACTATCTAACTAATCAAAAAACTAACTAATTAACTACCAAACTAACTAATTAACTAACTAGCTACCTTCGTACATACCCACTAACTAACTAACTTACTAACTAACTAATTAACTAACTAATTAATTAACTAATTATCTGACTAACTACTACTTAAATAACTGACCAACTAACTAACTAAATAACTAACTAATTAACAGACTAACTAACAAACAAGTTAAGTAACTTACTAACTAACTACCTTTATACATACCTATTAACTAACTAACTAACTAACTAACTAACAAAATTAACTAATCAACAAACTCACTAAATAACTAAATAACTATCTTCCTACATACCTATTGACTAACTAACTAACTAACTAACTAAATACCTACCTACCTTCCAACATACCCACTAACTAACTAACTAACTACCTTACCGCTAACTAACTAACAATCTATCTAACTAAATAACTAACTAGCCAACTAACTAACTACTAGATAACTAACAAACTAACTAACTAAATTACTAACTAGTTAACTAACTAAATAACTAACTAACTACTAGATAACTAACTAACCAAATAACTAAATAACTAACTAACTAACTACTAGCTAGCTGACTAAATAACTACCTAACTAATTAATAGATAACTAACATAATAACTAACTAATTTACTAACTAACTATCTTCTTAAATACCTATTACCTAAATAACTAACTAACTAACTACATTCCCATATACCCACCAACTAACTAACTAACTAAATAAATCAATAACTAACCAGCTAACTATTAGCTAACTAACTAACTAACTAACTAACTAAATAACTAACTGATGACCAAACTAACTAATTCACTAACTAACTAATTAACTAACTATCTAACTAACTAACTAACTACTTTGATACATACATATTGATTAACAAACTAACTCACTAACTAACTACTAGCTAACAAACTAAGTAACTAACTAAATAACTAACTGATTAACTAACTAACTAACTAACTAACTAATTAACTATCTAACTAACTAACTAACAAACTAACTTCTTATAAACTAACTAACTGACTAACTAACTACTAGCTAATTAACTAACTAACTAACTAACGACCTTCTTACATACGTATTGACTAACTAACTAACTAACTAACTAATTAACTGACTAACTAAATAACTAACTTACTAACTTGCTAACTAACTAACTAACTAACTAACTAACTGACTAACTACTAGTAGTTAGTCAGTTAGTTAGTTAGTTAGTTAGTTAGCTAGTAGTTAGTTAGTTAGTTAGTTGGCTAGTTAGTAAGTTAGTTAGCTAGCTTGCTAGTAGTTAGTTAGTTAGTTTGTTAATAGGTATGTAGGAATGTAGCTAGTTAGTTAGCTAGTTAGTTAGTTAGTTAGTTAGTTAGTTAGTTAGCTAGTTACTTAGATAGTTAGTTAGTAAGTAAGTTAGTTAGTTAATTAGTTAGTTATCTAGTACTTACTTAGTAAGTTAGTTAGTTAACTCGTTAGTTATTTAGTTAGTTAATTTGTTAGTTCCCTAGTAGTTAGTAAGTTAGCTTGTTAGTTATTTAGTTAGTTAGATAGTTAGTTAGTTAGTTAGTTAGTGGGAAGGTAGTTAGTTAGTTAGTGGGTATGTAGTTAGTTAGTTAGTTAGTTAGTTAATTAGGTATGTAGTTAGTTAGTTAGTTAGGTAGTTAGTTAAAAGGTATGTAGGAAGATAGTTATTTAGTTAGTTAGTAAGTTTGCTAATTAGTTAATTGGTTAGTTAGTTAGTTAGTTAGTTATTTAGTTAGTTAGTTACTTTGTTAGTTAGTTAGTTAGAAAGGTAGAGAGTTAGTTAGTTAATAGGGATGTATGAAGGTATTTAGTTAGTAAGTTAGATAGGTAACTAGTTAGTTAGTTAGCTAGTAGTTAGTTAGTTAGTTAGTTAGTTAGTTATTTAGTTAGTTAGTTAGTTAGTTAACTATTAGTTAGTTAGTTAGTTAGTTAGTTAATTAGTTCGTTATTTAGTCTGCTTGTTTGTTAGTTAGCTAGTAGTTAGTTAGTTAGTTAGTTATTTAGAGCTAGTAGTTAATTAGTTTGTTAATTGGCTAAGTTAGCTAGCTAGCTAGTAGTTAATTCTTTAGTTTGTTAGTTAGTTAAATAGCTTGTAGTTATTTAGTTAGTTATTTATTTAATTAGTTAGTTACTTTGTTAATGGGTACGTTGGATGATAGTTAGTTCGTGAATTAGTTAGTTATTTAGTTAGTTATCTAGTAGTTAGTTAGTTAGTTATTTAGTTAGTTAGTTAATTAGTTAGTTAGTGAATTAGTTAGTGAGTTAGTTAGTTAGTTAGTTATTTAGTAGTTAGTTAGTTAGTTAAGTCATCAGTTAGTTATTTAGTTAGTTAGTTAGTTAGTTAGTTAATGGGTACGTTGGATGATAGTTAGTTCGTGAATTAGTTAGTTATTTAGTTAGTTATCTAGTAGTTAGTTAGTTAGTTATTTAGTTAGTTAGTTAATTAGTTAGTTAGTGAATTAGTTAGTGAGTTAGTTAGTTAGTTAGTTATTTAGTAGTTAGTTAGTTAGTTAAGTCATCAGTTAGTTATTTAGTTAGTTAGTTAGTTAGTTAGTTAGTTAGTGATCTAGTAGTTAGCTGGTTAGTTATTTATTTATTTAGTTAGTTAGTTAGTTGGTGGGTTTGTGGGAATGTAGTTAGTTAGTTAGTTAATAGGTATTTAAGGAGATAGTTAGTTAGTAAATTAGTTAGTTATTATGTTAGTTATCTATTAATTAGTTAGTTAGTGATTTTGTCAGCTAGCTAGTAGTTATTTAGTTAGTTAGTTATTTAGTTAGTTTGTTAGTTAGTTATCTAGTAGTTACTAAGTTAGTTATTTAGTTAGTTAACTAGTTAGTTATTTAGTTTGTTAGTTTGTTAGTTATCTAGTAGTTAGTTAGTTAGCTAGTTAGTAATTTAGTAAGATAGTTAGTTAGTTAGTTAGTTAGCAGTAAGGTAGTTGGTTAGTTAGTTAGTGGGTATGTAGGAAGGACGTAGTTAGTTAGTTAGTTAATTAGTTAATAGGTATGTAGGAAGATAGTTATTTAGTTATTTAGTTATTTGTTAGTTAGTTAGTCAGTTAGTTAGTTAATAGGTATGTATGAAGGTAGTTAGTTAACTGGTTAGTTAGTTAGATGGTAGTTAGTTAGTTAGTTAGTTAATTAGTTAGTTAGTTAGTTAGTTAGTGAGTTAGTTACTTAACTAGTAGTTAGTTAGATAATTAGTTAATTAATTAGTTAGTGAGTTAGTTACTGAAATAGTAGTTAGTTAGATAATTAGTTAATTAATTAGTTAGTTAATTAGTTAGTTAGTAAGTTAGTTAGTAAGTGGGTATGTACGAAGGTAGCTAGTTAGTTAATTAGTTAGTAAGTTAGTTAATTAGTTAGTCATTTATTTAGTTAGTTAGTTAGTTAAATAGCTAGTATTTATTTATTTATTTAGTTAGTTTGTTAATATGTATGTAGGAAGATAATTAGTTAGTTATTTAGTTTGTTATCAAGTAGTTAGTTGGTTAGTTAGTTAGTTAGTTATTTATTCAGTTAGCTAGTAGTTAGTTAGTTAGTTAGTTAGTTAGTAAGTTAGTTAGTTAGTTAGTTAATTAGTTTGTTGGTTAGTTAGTTAGTCAATATGTATGTAAGAAGGTAGGTAGGTAGTTAGTTAGTCAGTTAAATAGTTAGTTAGTTAGTTAGTTATCAAGTAGTTGGTTAGTTATTTAATTAGTTAACTAGTTAGTTATTTAGTTAGTTAGTTTGTTAGCTAGTAGTTAGCTAGTAATTTATTTAGTTAGCTAGTTAATAAGTATGTAGGAAGATAGTTAGAAAGTTAATTAGTTATTTATTTAGATAGATATCTAGTAATTAGTTACTTAGTTTGTTAGTTATTTGTTAGTTAGTTATTTAGTTAGTTGGCTAGTAGTTATTTAGTTAGTTAGTTATTTAGTTAGTTAGTTAACTAGTTAGTTATTTAGTGAGTGAGTTAGTTAATAAGTACGTAGGAAGATAGTTAGTTATTCAGTTAGTTATCTAGTAGTTAGTTAGTTAGTTAGTCAGTTAGTTAGTTATTTAGTTATTTAACTAGTAGTTAGTTAATTAGTTAGTTAGTTTGTTAGTTAGTTAGTTTGTTAATTACTTAGTGAGTTAGTCAGTTAGTTAGTTAGTTAGTGTGTTAGTTAGATAGTTAGTTAATTAATATGTATGTATCAAGTTAGTTAGTTAGATAGTTAGATAGTCAGATAGTTAGTTAATTAGTTACTTAATTAATTAGTTAGTTAGTTAGTTAATGATTCAGTTAGTTAGTTAGTTATCTAGTAGTTAGTTAGTTAGTTAGGTCAACAGTTAGTTATTTAGTTAGTTAGTAGTTACTTAGTTAGCTAGTAGTTAGCTGGTTAGTTATTTATTTAGTTAGTTAGTTAGTTGAGGGGTATGTAGGAAGGTAGTGAGTTAGTTAGTTAGTTAGTTAATATGTATTTAAGAAGATAGTTAATTAGTAAATTAGTTAGTTATTATGTTTGTTATCTAGTAGTTAGTTAGTTAGTTATTTTGTCAGCTAGCTAGTAGTTAGTTAGTTAGTTAGTTAGTACATAGTTAGTTAGTTATTTAGTTAACTATTTAGTTATTTAGTTATTTTGTTTGTTAGTTATCTAGTAGTTAGTTAGTTAGCTAGTTAGTTATTTCGTTAGTTAGATAGTTAGTTAGTTAGTGGGAAGGTAGTTTGTTAGTTAGTTAGTGGGTATGTAGGAAGGATGGTAGGTAGTTAGTTAGTTAGTTAGTTAGTTAGTTAGTTAATAGGTGTATGTAGGAAGATAGTTATTTAGTTAGTTTGTTAATTAGTTAATTAGTTAGTTAGTTAGTTATTTAGTTATTTAGTTAGTTAATTTGTTAGTTAGTTAGCTAGAAAGGTAGTTAATTTGTTAGTTAATAGGTATGCATGAAAGTAGTTAGTTAGTAAGTTAGTTAGTTAGCTAGTAATTAGTTAGTTAGTTAGTTACTTAGTTAGTTAGTTAGTTAATTAGTATTTATTTAGTTAGTTAGTTAACTAGTTGTTAGTTAGTTAATTAGTACATTAATTAGTTAGTTAATTAGTTAGTTAGTAAGTTAGTTAGTAAGTGGGTATGGTCGAAGGTAGTTAGTTAGTTAGTTAATCTGTTAGTTAGTTGGTTAGTTAGTCAATATGTATGTAAGAAGGTAGTTAGTTAGTTAATTAGCTAGTAGTTAGTTAGTCAGTTTGTTTGTTAGTATGTAAGAAGGTTGTTAGTTAGATAGTTAGCTTGATAGTTACTTAATAAGTAAGTTAGTTAGTTGGTCAATTGGTTAGTTATTTAGTTAGTTACTTAGTTAGTTAGCTAGCAGTTAGTTAGGTAGTGAGTTAGTTAGTTAATCAATATGTATGTATCAAGGTAATTAGTTAGTTAGTTAGATCGTTAGTTAATTAGTTAGTTAACTAGTTAGTTAGTTAGTTTGTTTGTCAGTCAGTTAGTTAGTTAGTTATCTAGTAGTTAGTTAGTTAGTTTGGTCCTCAATTAGTTATTTAGTTAGATAGTTGGTTAGTAGTTAGCTAGTAGTTAGCTGGTTAGTTATTTATTTTGTTAGTTAGTTAGTTAGTTGGTGGATATGTACGAAGGTAGTTAGTTAGATAGATAGTTAATAGGTATTTAAGAAGATAGTTAGTTAGTAAATTAGTTAGTTATTAGCTTAGTTATCTGGTAGTTTGTTAGTTAGTTAGTAGTTAGTGAACTATTTAGTTATTTAGTTAGTTAGTTTGTTAGTTATCTAGTAGTTAGTTAGTTAGCTAGTTAGTTATTTTGTTAGTTAGATAGTTAGTTAGTTAGTTAGTGGGAAGGTAGTTTGTTAGTTAGTTAGTGGGTATGTAGGAAGGTAGTTAGTTAGTTAGTTAGTTAATAGGTGTATGTAGGAAGATAGTTATTTAGATGTTTAGTTTGTTTGTTAATTAGTTAATTAGTTAGGTAGTTTGTTATTTAGTTAGTTAGTTAGTTAGTTATTTAGAAAGGTAGTTAGTTTGTTCGTTAATATGTATGTATGAAGGTTAGTTAGTAAGTTAGTTAGTTAACTAGTAGTTAGTTAGCTATTAGTTAGTTAGTTAGTTAATTAGTTAGTTAGTTAATTAGTTAGTTATTTAGTTAGTTAGTTAGTTAGTTAGTTAACTAGTAGTTAGTTAGTTAATTAGTTCATTAATTAGTTAGTTAATTAGTTAGTTAGTAAGTTAGTTAGTTAGTGGGTATGTACAAAGGTAGCTAGTTAGTTAGTTAATTTGTTAGTTAGTTAGTTAATTAGTTAGTTAGTTAGTTAGTTAATTAGTTAGTTAATTCTTTGGTTAGTTAGTTAGTTAAATAGCTAGTAGTTATTTGGTTAGTTCTTTATTTATTTAGTCAGTTACTTTGTTAGTGGGTATGTAGGAAGGTAGTTACTAAGTAAGTTAGTTAGTTAGTTAGTTAGTTATGTAATATGTATGTAGGAAGATAGTTAGTTAATTAGTTAGTTATTTAGTTAGTTATCTAGTAGTTAGTTAGTTAGTTAGTTAGTTAGTTAGTTAGTTATTTATTCAGTTAGCAAGTAGTTAGTTAGTTGGTAAGTTAGATAGTAAGTTAGTTAGTTAGTTAGTTTGGGTACGTAAGAAGGTAGCTAGCTAGTTCGTTAGTTAGTTAGTTTGTTAATTGGTCAATTAGTTAGTTAGCTAGTAGTAAGTTAGTTAGTTACTTACTTAGTTAGTTAGTGAGTTAACTAGTTAACTAGTTAGTTATTTTGTTAGTTTATTAGTTAGTTAGTTAGCCAATAGTTAGTTAGTTAGTTAACTAGTTAGTTATTTAGTTAATTAGGTAGTTAGTTAGCCAGTTCGTTAGTTAGTTCGTTTGTATGGAGGTAGTTAGTTAATTAGTTAGGTAGGTAGTTAATTAGTTAGTTAATATGTATATATGAAGATAGTTAGTTAGTAAGTTAGTCTGTTAATTAGTTAATTTGTTAGTTAGCTAGTAGATAGTTAGTAAGTTAGTTAGTTAGTTAATTAGTTAGTTAGTTACTTAATTAGTTCTTGGTTATGTAGGAAGGTAGTTAATTAGTTAGTTAGTAAGCTAGTCAATTTGTTAGCTAGTAGTTACTTAGTTAGTTAGTTAATAGGTATGTAGGAAGTTAGTTACTTAGTTAGTTAGTTAGTTAGTTAGTTAGTTAGTTAGTTAGTTACTTTGTTAGTTAGTTACTTTGTTAGTTAGTTAGATAGTTAATAGGTATGTAGGAAGATAGTTAGTTACTTAGTTAGTTAGTTAGTTAGTTAGTTATTTAGTTAGTTTGTTCGTTAGTTAGTGGGTATCTAGGAAGGTAGCTAGTTAGTTAGTTAGTGAGTTAGTTAGTTATTTTGTCAGTTAATTAATTAGTTGGCTAGTTAGTTAGTTAGTTAGTTAGTTAGTTAGTTATTATGTATGTGAGAAGGTAGTTAGTTAGTTAGTTAGTTAGTTAGATAGTTAGATAGTTAATTAGTTAGTTAGTTAGTTAGTTAGTAAATAAGTTAGTTATTTAGTTAGTTACTTAGTTAGCTAGGTAATAGTTAGTTAGTTAGTGAGTCAGCTAGTTAATCAATATATATGTGTTAAGGTAGGTAGGTAGTTAATTAGTTAGTTAGATAGTTAGTTATTTAATTAGTTAGTTAATTAGTCAGTTGGTTAGTTAGTTATCTAGTAGTTAGTTACTTAGCTAGGTAATCAGTTAGTTATTTAGTTAGTTTGTTAATTAATTTGTTAGTTAGTTGGTTATTTAGTTAGTTAGTTAGTTAGTTAGGTTGTGGGTATGTAGGAAGGTAGTTAGTTTGTTAGTTAGTTAGTTAGTTAATAGGTATTTAAGAAGATAGTTAGTTATTAAATTATATAGTTATTATGTCAGTTATCTAGAAATTAGTTAGTTAGTTAGTTATTTTGTCAGCTAGCTAGTAGTTAGTTATTTAGTTAGTTATATAGTAGTTAGTTAGTTAGTTAGTTAGTTAGTTAACTAGTTAGTTATTCAGTTAGCTAGTTAGCTTACTAGTTAGTTACTTAGTTAGTTAGTGGGTATGTAGGAAGTTAGTTAGTGGGTATGTAGGAAGGTAGTTAGTTAGTATGCTAATAGGTATGTAGGAAGGTAGTTATTTAGTTATTTAGTTAGTTTGTTAATTAGTTAATTAGTTAGTTATTTAGTTAGTTAGTTCGTTAGTTAGTTTGTTAGATAGGTAGTTAGATTGTTAGTAAATATGTATGTATGAAGGTCGTTCGCTAGTAAGTTAGTAAACTAGTTAGATAGTTTGCTAGTAGTTAGTTAGTTGGTTAGTTAGTCAGTTAGTTAGCTAGTTAATTAGTTATTTGTTTAGTTAGTTAGTTAGTTAGTTAGCTAGTATTTAGTTAGTTAGTTAATTAGTTAATTAATTTGTTTGTTAATTTGTTTGTTAGTATGTTAGTTACTTAGTGGGATGTACGAAGGTAGCTAGTCAGTTAGTTAGTTAATTAGTTATCTAGTTAGTTAGTTAAGAGTTATTTATTTAGTTTGTTAGTTAGTTAAATAGCTAGTAGTTATTTAGTTAGTTATTTATTTAGTTAGTTAGTTACTTAGTTAGTGGGTATGTTGGAAGGCAGTTAGTAAGTTAGTTAGTTACTTAGTTAATAGGGATGTAGGAAGATAGTTAGTTAGTTAATTAGTTAGTTATTTTGTGAGTTATCTAGTAGTTAGTTAGTTAGTTAGTTAGTTAGTTAGTTAGTTAGTTAGTTTGCAAGTTAGTTAGTTAGTTAGTTTGTTAATATGAATGTATCAAGGTAGGTAGTTAGTTAATTAGATAGTTAGTTAATGAGTTAGTTAATTAGTTAGTTAGTTAGTTAGTAAGTTAGTTAGTTAGTTATCTAGTAGTTAGTTAGTTAGTTAGTTCATCAATTAGTTATTTAGTTAGTTAGTTAGTTAGTAGTTAGCTAGTAGTTAGCTGGTTAGTTAATTATTTAGTCCGTTAGTTAGTTAGTTAGTTGGTGGGTATGTAGGAAGGTAGTTAGTTAGTTAGTTAGATAATAGGTATTTAAGAAGATTGTTAGTTAGTAAATTAGTTAGTTATTATGTTAGTTATCTAGTAGTTAGTTAGTTAGTTATTTTGTCAGCTGGCTAGTAGTTAGTTAGTTAGTTAGTAGTTTGTTAGTTAGTTATTTTGTTAACTATTGAATTATTTAGTTAGCTAGTTTGTTAGTTATATAGTAGTTAGTTAGTTAGCTAGTTAGTTATTTAATTAGTTAGATAGTTAGTTAGTTAGTTAGTGGGAAGGTAGTTTGTTAGTTAGTTAGTGGATATGTTGGAAGGTAGTTAGTTAGTTAGTTAATATGTGTATGTAGAAAGATAGTTATGTAGTTGTTTAGTTAGTTAGTTAGTCAATATGTATGTAAGAAGGTAGGTAGTTAGTTAGTTAGTTAATTAGCCAGTAGTTAGTTTGTTTGTTAGTTAGTATGTAAGATGATTGTCAGTTAGATAGTTAGTTAGATAGTTAGTTAATTAGTTAGTCAGTTAGTTAATAAGTTAGTTATTTAGTTAGTCACTTAGTTAGGTAGCTAGTAGTTAGTTAGTGAGTGAGTTAGTTAGTTAATCAATATGTATGTATCACGGTAGTTAGTTAGATTGTTAGATAGTTAGTTAGTTAGTTAGTTAGGTCAACTGTTAGTTAGTTATTTAGTTAGTTAGTTAGTTAGCTAGAAGTAAGAAGGTTAGTTATTTATTTAGTTAGTTAGTTAGTTTGTTGGTGGGTATGTAGGAAGGTAGTTAGTTAGTTAGTTAGTTAATATGTATTTAGGAAGATAGCTAGTTAGTAAATTAGTTAGTTATTATGTTAGTTATCTAGTAATTAGTTTGTTTGTTATTTTGTTAGCTAGCTAGTAGTTAGTTATTTAGTTAGTGATTTAGTTAGTAAGTCAGTTAGTTATCTAGTAATTAGTAAGTTAGTTAGTTGGTTAATCAGTTAGTTATTTAGTTAGTTACTTAGTTAGTTAGCTAGTAGTTAGTTAGTTAGTGAGTTAGTTAGTTAATCAATATATATGTATCAAGGTAGTTAGCTAGTTAGAGAGTAAGTTAATGAGTTAGTTAACTAGTTTGTTAGTTAGTTAGTTAGTCAGTTAGTTAGTTAGTTATCTAGTAGTTAGTTAGTTAGTTAGGTCATCAATTAGTAATTTAGTTGGTTAGTTAGTTAGTAGTTAGCTAGTAGTTAGCTGGTTAGTTATTTATTTAGTTAGTTAGTTGGTGGGTATGTAGGTGGGTAGTTAGTTAGTTAGTTAGATAGATAATAGGTATTTAAGAAGATAGTTGGTTAGTAAATTAGTTTGTTATTATGTTAGTTATCTAGTAGTTAGTTAGTTAGTTATTTTGTCAGCTAGCTAGTAGTTAGTAAGTTAGTTAATTAGTTAGTCAGTTATTTAGTCAGTTAGTTATTTAGTTAGTCACTTAGTTAGGTAGCTAGTAGTTAGTTAGATAGTTAGTTAATTAGTTAGTCAGTTATTTAGTCAGTTAGTTATTTAGTTAGTCACTTAGTTAGGTAGCTAGTAGTTAGTTAGTTAGTGAGTTAGTTAGTTAATCAATATGTATGTATCACGGTAGTTAGTTAGATTGCTAGATAGTTAGTTAGTTAGTTAGTTAGGTCAACATTTAGTTAGTTATTTAGTTAGTTAGTTAGTTAGCTAGAAGTTAGAAGGTTAGTTATTTATTTAGTTAGTTTGTTAGTTTGTTGGTGGGTATGTAGGAAGGTAGTTAGTTAGTTAGTTAGTTAGTTAATATGTATTTAGGAAGATAGCTAGTTAGTAAATTAGTTAGTTATTATGTTAGTTATCTAGTAATTAGTTTGTTTGTTATTTTGTTAGCTTGCTAGTAGTTAGTTATTTAGTTAGTTATTTAGTTAATAAGTCAGTTAATTATCTAGTATTTAGTAAGTTAGTTAGTTGGTTAATCAGTTAGTTATTTAGTTAGTTACTTAGTTAGTTAGCTAGTAGTTAGTTAGTTAATGAGTTAGTTAGTTAATCAATATGTATGTATCAAGGTAGTTAGTTAGTTAGAGAGTAAGTTAATGAGTTAGTTAACTAGTTAGTTAGTTAGTTAGTTAGTTAGTCAGTTAGTTAGTTAGTTATCTAGTAGTTAGTTAGTTAGTTAGGTCATCAATTAGTTATTTAGTTGGTTAGTTAGTTAGTAGTTAGCTAGTAGTTAGCTGGTGGTAAATCTAATTTGTAAAGATAATAGATAGATATATGCATAATAGTACATTTGAGGCGATTCTTAAGGAGATCTTGACGCGATCTTGAAAAGAGTCTTTCGCTCAATTTCTTCACCAGAGTTCTTCCGGCGATCACCGGACTTGATCTACTGGTGTTCTAGTGCACGTCGACCTAAGCGAGAGGAAAAAGATTCTCAAGGCGGGAAAAGAGTATAAAGGCCTTCGTGAAAGGCTAAGCTCTTCAGCGCCTTGAAGTTTTTGTTTCTTTAGCAACCATGGCGACGAGTTACAAAGAGATACTAGTAGGGGGGAGAGAGGTAAAAAGCGATACAGAGGGTTGGACGAAGGTTTCTAGAATGAAATCGAACTCAAATTCAAATACGAGCAAACCCTACTGCTTCAGATGTTTAGGGATTGGACATAAGAGGTGGGAATGTCGTGATCCTATCAAATGTCTAATATGCAAAGAAAATGGACATATATCTTCAAATTGCGCAAAAAAGAAGGAAAATGAGAAGAAAAGGAGTCAAGAGAGAGTTAATTACAGGCCTTTTGAATTCAAATTCTTCACAAAAATGAATGAATTACAAGATGAATCTCAAAATCAACATAATAATCAGCTTAAAGGGATAGTTACTCTCAAAAATCTTCCAGACAAGATGATGAATGAAGAGAGAGTTGGCGATCTTGTGGCTAGTTTTGGCACTGTAACAAAGGTGAAAAGAATGAGTGTAGGAAATGCGGTATTGGAGATGAACATAGATAACAGGGAAGAAATACCTTGGCAGTTGAGGCTTAGAGATGGGAAGAAATCAGTGGTGGTGAAGATCTTCTTTGCTGCAATTGAGAGAGAGAAGAGTAAAGAGAAAGGAGAGAGATGGATTAAAAAGAAAAACTCGCAAAATTCAAACCTAGATCATGGGGAACAAATAAGGAGAGACGAAGAAGGAAGATCTACAGTGGTAGGTGCGAGCAGCTACACTCCTCTGAAAGAAACCTCATCAGCAAATAAAGGAATTTCGAAGGACCTGCATGCAAATAAAGAAAAAGTTGTTGGACATATAAGTAAGGAAAGGGAGATGGTATCTGAGAAAAAAATGATTCAAATAGAAAACAAAAATTGGTGGTTGGTACCAGTGGAAGATATACCAATTGGTGATATGGCTGCAAATGAAAATAAGGAATATAAGAAGGGTGAATATGAAAATAACCAGAAAGAGAGTGTACTTATCAAGGGTAGCAAGGGGTTTAAAAATGAAGCAATGAATGGGGCAGCTTGTAGTAGGCACAAGGATGAAAATTCCCCCCTCAGAATTATGTGGAATCATTTGAAGGAAGATTTGAAACTTGATGGAGAGGAGTGTAGGGACTTATCTGCAAAAAAAGACATGAATAATAAGTTGGAAGACTTAAATGAAAATATGAGTTCGATACACTACGAAGAAAAATCAAGTGGGATGATTAATGAATATATTGAGATTCAGGATGAAGATATGGAGAGTTTGAAGAAAAAATGGGGTGATGAAGTAGAAAGTGAATCCAGGGTCCTGAGTGTAATTGATGAAAACAAACCTATCCAAATGGTACCGGTGAGATTATTAAGAAGGAGCTTGAGATTGAAAGAAAAGCAACCTGATGAGTATGTTTCTGCAATAAATAAAGCTCAAATAACTCAATTTAAGGAGACAACAAAAATTTTAGAGAGAAAAGGAAAATTTAAGAGAAATCAAAAAAATGATGACAAGGAGTTTTTTGAGGAGAAGGAATATATAGAGGAGGAGAAAGAGAAGGTATTAACTGTGGAAGAAGTTTGCAAAATCCTAGATTCCATTGGAGTGGTAGTGGATTTGGAGGTGCATGAAAGTTTGAATAAGTTGGCTTCCTGATTAAGACAGAGGAATAAAGAGGAGATAATTGGGTTAAAATGAAGAAAAACTTAAAAAAAATTAAAATGATAACTTGGAATGTTAGGGGTGTAAATGGTATGGAAAAGAGGGAGAAGGTAAGAAATTATATATTCAGCCAAAAACCTAATTTTCTGGGTTTACAAGAAACAAAAATGGAAGAGATGAGTGCTAAAGTGCAAAAAGATATATGTGGAGGGAATTTATATGAGTTTGAGGTGTTAAATGCAAAAGGGACTTCAGGTGGAATTATTTCTGCTTGGGAACCTAATATGTTTGAATGTGTGGAAACTATAAAATTGGAATTCTCATTGACCACTTGTTTGAGATGTAAATGGGACAACTCGATCATTATGATCTCCAATGTATATGGACCACAAAAATTAGAAGACAAAAGAAGATTAATCTTGGAATTAGAAGAATTAAGAGGGGAAAAAAGAGATGAGAATTGGATCATCTTAGGTGACTTTAATATGATCCTAGATAAATCTGAGAAAAAAGGTGAATCCAAGAGGGATTGGAGAGATATGGAGCTATTTCAGGGTTTTGTGGAGAAAGAAAATTTGGTAAATCCAAATTTAAAAGGAAGATTATATACATGGACTAACTCCAAAGCAAGGGCCAAGTTGGATAGATTCTTATACTCTCAAGGGATTTTGAAATCCTTTCCTAGTTTAGATCAAGTGGCTTTGAGCAATTCCCTGTCAGATCATTGTCCAGTTCAATTGGTTATGTCTTCAAACTTCCCTACCTTTAGTGGTTTTAGGTTTGAAAATCATTGGATTAAATATGAGGAAGCTAGAGAGTTAATAAAGAATTATTTAGGGAAAGTTTCATCAAAAACCCTGTTGGAATTAGAACTTAAGCTCAAAGGTTTAGGAAAAACCTTGAAATTATGGGATAAAAAAAGAAAAGAAAAAGAGAAAGAATATGTGGAAAAAAGTGAACTTTATTTGAAGAAAATGGAGTCGAAGGAAGATAGACAGGAGTTATCAGACATGGAGAACTGGGTAAAAGATAGAGTTAAAAGAAGATTGGAGGAGTTAAAGATTTGGGAAGAAAATTATTGGAGACAGAGATCTAAAATAAGATGGTTGAATGAAGGTGATTGCAACACAAAATTTTTTCATACACAAGCAACAATAAAGAAGTCAAAATCACTGATTGCAGTTTTAAGTGATGAAAAAGGTAATCATACTGATCACAAAAAGAAAGCAGAAATTTTATTCAACTTTTTCAAAGGATTAATGGGGAGTAAAGAGGATGATGAAGAAACAGATAATTGCTCTATTGATTTAGAGAAATTATTTGAAAATGAAAAGTTGGATTTGGGGGAATTAGAGAGGGATATTGATGAAGAAGAGATTAAAGAGGTTATTAAAAAATGGAAGCCTAATAAATCACCTGGCCCTGATGGATTCACAGGAGAATTTTTCAAGGAATTTCTTCCTTGGATCTTGGAGGATTTATTGATTATCTTTAATAATGATGAAGAAATGAGTAAAGGATTGGGATATTTCGGAACCTCTTATTTGGCTTTATTACCGAAGAAATTGAATGCTGATGATCCGAAGAATTTTAGACCAATTAGCTTGATAAGTAGTATACAAAAAATATATTCAAAAATAATGGCTAATAGGTTGAAGAAAAGAATTGGAGAAATGATTCAAGCTAATCAACTAGGTTTTTTGGAAAGGAGAGAGCTAGCTGATGGATATATGTATGCAAGAGAGATATTAAACATAGCACATGTGGAAAAAATGCCTCTTTTGATTTTTAAGGCAGATATTCACAAGGCTTTTGATAAGGTTTCTTGGGTTTTTTTGCTCAAAATACTAAAAGCAAGGGGATTTGGCGAAAAATGGATTTCTAGAATATACAATAATGTGTTACAAGGAAGTACAAAGATATTATTAAATGGAATTCCAGGCAAATCTATTCACTTGAATAGAGGGGTTAGACAAGGAGATCCATTATCCCCTCATTTATTCATATTAGTGATTGATACACTTGCAAGAATAGTGGAAAAGATAAGTATAAATAAAGTAATTGAAAAACCACTGGAGAAGATATATATATCTCTTCATTACGCAGATGATTCACTTTATCTGCTTAAGCCAGAGGTAGATCAAGTAAGAAAGTTAAAAAGGATTTTGGATTTATTTGGAAAAAAATCTGGCTTACAAATAAACTATGAAAAATCTGAGATAGCTATTATGAATAAGAGCAAAGAGAATTGGGAAATAATTTCAGATATTCTAGGATGCCCTATTTCAGAGTTACCTATGCAATATTTGGGTCTTCCTCTGCATTATAAAAAACCTAGTAAAAGCTTCTATAAAGAACTGCTCAATAAATTTCAGAAAAAATTAGGAGGCTGGAAAAGCTCTCTGCTTTCAATTGGAGGAAGATTAACATTGTTAAATTCGGTATTATCCTCTTTACCAATTTTTTATTTTTCGGTTTTCAAATTCCCAGTTTGGGTATTGAACGAAATGGATAAGATCAGGAGAAGATTCTTATGGAAAGGGAATTCTGAAGTTGGATACCATTTAGTAAAATGGGATTTATTGGTAAAGCCTAAAGATGAAGGAGGATTGGGAATTATTGATTTGAAATTATTCAATAAAGCCCTTATGGTTAAATGGCTTTGGAAATATTTTAAAAGAAAAGGGATAGGATTTTTGAATTGGAATCAACTTGTGAGCAAATTAGAAATTTCTCACAAAGCAAATAAAAGTGATTCTTATTTCTGGAGGCAAGTTAAAGAAAACCTGGAATTATTTTACCAAAATACACAATTCACTGTTAATGATGGTTCATTAGTGAATTTCTGGTATAGTTGGTGGAATACAGAAGGTATATTGAAAGGAAAGTATGAAATCTTAAAAAGTTTTTCAGATTGGGAGGAATTAAATGTAAAAGAAATGAAGTTGGGAGAGGAAGATTTAGGAAAATGTTTAGGATTGAATCCTAACATTTCTCCTAAAGCAGAAGATCAATTAAGTGAAATTAGGGATATTCTAAAGAGACTACAACTAAATGTAAATGAAATGGATGAAATAAAATGGATACATAATGAAAAAGGTATCTATAATGTAAAAGAGGGATATAATAGGCTTACTGAGTATTGGAGTGAAGAGGAGGAGGCATCATGGAAGCTTGAGAAAAGTAACATTTGGTCCATTGAAGCACCTCTGAGAATAAAAATTTTCATGTGGATTAGTATACAAGAGAAAATTCTGACATTGGACAATCTAAAAAAGAGAGGACATTATATGGTAAATAGGTGTTTTATGTGTGAAGAAGAAGAGGAGAATGTGACTCATCTTTTCAAAGGAGGTTGTTCCCACGTACAGAAAGTATGGGATGAATTCAGAAAACTGAAATTAATTTCAAACATCAAATTAAAAGCAAATCTCGAAGAAGCTTATTTGGAATGCTATGATAAAAAAGTAAAAGAAATCAATAGGCAAGTTACCTTGTTCTTCATACACGGGATATGGAAGGAGAGGTGCCAAAGAGCTTTTGAGGGAGGAAGAAGACCATTGAAGAGCGTGGTTGAAAGTATCTGGCATGCATGGGAGATGTATCGAAGGATAAAAAGAAGAAACAAAAAATCAGCAGCAAAAAAAAGGAAAAGAAAAGAGACAGAAGAAATCACGGAGAGTCAAGGTGATAGTTATTATTACCAGGCAGAAGTGGAAGAGATATTCCCGGTGGATCTAACGGAAAATTTAGAGAAAATTTCGGCTTTAATGGCGAAACAGAACGAAGGATCTGAAGTAAAAACAAAAAGATCAAAGCTCGAAAACAGAGAAAAGAAAGGAGACTCAAGTTTTCGGTTTTGGGTACCTGGATTTGGAAGGAGTAAGAGAAGAGCGACGCTAGGGTTTCGAGAAGATGAAAAAGAAGGGCAGGGTGTCGGCGAAGAAAGAGGTGAACGAGAGAGTAGGAAGTCTGTGGATGAGAGCGGCGCTAGGGTATAGCGTGAATGAGTGAGGAGGAGGTCTGAGGATAAGGTAAAGAAATTTACTCTTTTGGGCCAAAGTTTCAAAGGAAAATCAATTAGTTACAGCCCAAAAAGAAAGAAATGGTTCTGGTTTTAAGAGTTTTTTAGTTAGTTGAGAGTTTTAATTGCGAGATTTAGTATTAGAGCTTTATGGATGATGGTGATTAAAATTTGTAATGAGAATTCTTGTAAAAATCACAGTTTATTTAATTAACACGTAACAGTTTTAGAAGTGGGACAATAAAGCCCACTCTAAACTTTTCAAAAAAAAAAAGTAGTTAGCTGGTTAGTTATTTATTTAGTTAGTTAGTTGGTGGGTATGTAGGTGGGTAGTTAGTTAGTTAGTTAGATAGATAATAGGTATTTAAGAAGATAGTTAGTTAGTAAATTAGTTTGTTATTATGTTAGTTACACTACTACAAAAAATGCTATTAGGGACAAACGTGTTTAGTCCCTAAAACCCTGTCTGGAGTCGCTGTAGATCTTTAGGGACTATATTTAGTCGTTATGACTTTGTCATAACAGGCCCGACGCAGCAAATCAGGGTGACAAAAGTTTTTTTGCATTTAGTCCCTATAAGACACCTTTCTTGGGACAAGATTAATTTCCAATTTTTTTCCCCCGTTTTCTGGGGTAGTCCCTGAAGATGAACTTTCAGTGTTGAGTTATGGTCGTGGAAAATGTTCTTTATGAGACTAAATGTGGTTCCCAATTATTGTTGTTCTGTGACTAGACTTTGTTTCTGAATATTCATTTTATGGTACAAATGTTTGCTTCTGAAGATATACTATATATAACTGAATTTTGTCTTTGTTATGTTGTTTACGTGACTATCTGTTGTCTCCAAATATAATATTAATGTGACAAATGTTTGTCCTTGAATGTACTCTTTTGTGAATTATATTAGTGTCTGAATGGTTCTTTCTGTGACAAAATTTAATTCCTGAATATTGTACTACTGTGACGAGACTCTTTTAGTCCCTTAAAACAACATATATTATAATATTAATTAATAAAATATGAAAATTAAATTTTGGCCATTTAAATAAAACAAAAAATATCTTTAAAAAACACATACTCATTTCATTATTACAACACTAACTCAAGTACTAGAAAAAAAAACACACCCCATAATGTCAAAGTAACAAAATATAAAATCTTCAACATTACTATCTTGATCTTCATCATCTCATGCAATGACGATAGACCTCTTGTCAGGGTAACCCAATGTCCAATATTCATCATCTTCATCCACAAGTTCTATAAGCTTCTCGAGATTCACCGTCCATCCATTCAGCACGACATTACTATCCTTCTCGGTCAGGAAGGAAATGACTCCCATTGGACTGTCTATTTTCGCTATCAACGCTTTCTATACAACCATCTACGACAAATACTTCTTCATGTCCTAACAAATCAGGGGCATTTACGTAAATATGAGAAATTAAATGGCTTGTTGAAACTTGAAAGTTCGACGGAATACAAACCTAGGTTTAAGTACACGTAATTTGTCATTATCCTCGACCATTGTCGTGCCACCACTTGTCTCGGATGGTCTCTGTACGGAAGCCTTGCAAGCCTGCACCGTCATACTTTTGTTTACCTAGATCAAGTGAGAGACCAAATACTCGTTCCAATTGAAGGCTGCAGCATAAATTACCAAAAAACAAAAATGATTGCATCATTAGTACCTGAATTACCATTTTGCCCCTGGTTCAGCATATGATTCCGTCAGAGACTAGGTGCATTTTCACATATGAATATAGCACAAGAAATCTCGTACTGATTCGAATTGTCCATAGCCAAGTTTGTCTCCATTAAATTGTCGAATCTTAAAGGAGATATTTCTCGTGAATGCTGAAGTTCTAGAAACAATGTAAAAACAAGAGAGTTAATTACGATAAGTGATCGAAACAAGAAAAATTACTTCCATAACCTTCGAAAAAATGAAATAAATTCATCTTAAATACGACCCCCCCAGAATTTTAAACAAAAGAAGTTCGTCTTAAATACGACACTCCAGAATAATCCCTCAAAATTCGAAACAAAATAAGTACCTGAGTGAATTGGTTGAATCCATTAAATTGAGAGAAATAGACATCAAAGGAAACACCATGCGAGGAAGTCATTAGTAAGCTCCTATCGGTCCTAGGCATCCAACTCGCCGTGTTTCGCCACATCCAACTCCACTCGAGGCATCGTATGCGCCTCCTATCATGTCATTAAGTAAGAAATTAATTAAAGCTAAACATTTATAACTTGGATAGCTCGTTCCGAGAAGGTGTTTGGGTAAATAGAATATTGACAAAGAAGCATTGTTCCGCATCGAAATCTTTATTTGTCTACAAAAAATATAATATGAAATTTCAATGAGATTTAAAAATTGAGGGACTTCCTGAAATTCTGTAATTGGGGAAACACTAAGGAGTAAGTACCTGATCGGGAACAAGGACATGCTGACCTCGCAATTCATGCCCGTGGATTAATCATCTAAAACAAGATGTTGTACATGGTCCCCCATTTCATGTTCATCAGCCTTGCGGATCCACAACCTCCGCGTGCGGTATAGTCTCCCATGTATGAGTACGACTCGCCTGAGCTATTCCAAAATAAAAATGTAAAAACTTCTTCCATGCGTATCCCTCAAAAAATATGCAAATAACAAACTTGTTATCTAATCGAAAGCTGTATTTGGTTGTAATCTCATTGTTCGTGCTGCTTCTTCCTCTAACCTCTTTGACGAGGGAAGTACTCTGTTGCCTGAGAAGAGAGGTGCTCGATTACTCAAAATACAAAACTAATTTCACCAAATAAAATTTACAAAATTGAAACAAAGTACTTCCCTCCAAGTTTGGCATTTTCGGTATACGGCATCTGGGTTCCTTTTTGGATCCATTACCGCATCTGAGAAGAGAGGTACTTTGTTGTTTTCCCTTCTAGCTGGATCAAGTCACGGTGGCTCCATCCATGAGTACCTTCTCGTCGCTCTTAGACTGTGTTCTCAGGATATTTGTTGCCGCTCTCCGATTTGAGCGACTCTAGTGCGGAGATCTCACTGATGCGGCGATCTCTCTGGTACGACGATCTCCCTGCCTGATTAGTGCCGTGTCTTGTGTGGCATCGTGGTGGCTTTGGTTGTCGCTCCGTCGTCGAGAGAAAGAGTGAGAGAGAATGGTTTTTGGAGGGTTAGGGTTTCTTTTGGAGTGATAAACGAGAGAGAGAGAGAGATGAAAAAAGGGAATAACAGAGAGGGAAGCCCAAGGGGTTGGGAATATATTTTCAATTTTGGATCAAATTTTTTGGCGGGACTTTAAATATAAAAAGAATTATAATTATTGTCCAAATTTCAGAAAAATAAATAAAATATGTTATTTTAGTAATAACTCATTACATGTTATTATAATAAAAAAAAATTAGTATATTTTACATTAATCATATATAATATTGAAATTAGGAAAAAATGTATTGATTCAAAAAAAATATTTTCGAAAAATAAATAATAGTTAATGCATTTTTCAAAAAACCAAAAATAATCCATTTTTTTAAAATAAAATTAATCCATTATTTTTGAAGAATAGAATTAAATGCATTTTTTAATTTTCTTTTTTTTTTGCATGGGACATCTAATTCCTTTTTCATTAAATTAAGAATGTAAATATTATCACATATATCCCAATTAATATTCAATGTCATTCAAATAAAGATGACATCATCATATCACATGAACACATATTAAAAAAAATATAGATATGACATTTCAAATTTTTAATTATGAAATTTTTATTTATAGTAAACATAAAATATTGAAATTACGAAAAAATGTATTGATGCAAAAAAATTATTTTCGAAAAATAAATAATAATTAATGCATTTTTGTTAGAAACAAAAAATAATCCATTTAAAAAAAAATTAATCCATTATTTTTGAAGAATATAATTAAATACATTTTTTTTAACTTTTTTTTTTGCATGGGACATCTAAATATTTTTTCATTAAATTTAGAATGTAAATATTATCACATATATCCCAATTGATATTCAATCTCATTAAAATAAAAATGACATCATCATATCACATGGACACATATTAAAAAAAATATATACATATGACATTTCAAATTTTTTATTATGAAATTTTTATTTATAATAAAATAAAATATTTAAATTAGGAAAAAATGTATTGATTCAAAAAAATATAGGATACATATTATGTCCATTATAGCAAAGTTTCGAATATTTGTTAACTAATGATTTATTTTTGTAAGATTCAATTGCATATTTATCATTTAATGTTATGTAAAACATAAATTTTATATAATTAATTAATAAATATTTAAAATATCTTAAAATATTTTTTGAAAAAGAATCCATGATAAAAAAATGAGTCCGTCATAGATTTTTTATTAAAGATTGATATCATATCATATACAATTTTTATTCAATTATTGACTGATATTAAAGACTTTGGATTTATTAGAGATATATATTGCATTATACTATTATATTATCTGTCATATAGTATTTTAATAAATTATATCATATTATATGCATATGATATTATATTATATTATATTATATTGTATTGTATTGTATTTCATTATATTGTACATAAATTATATCGTATCATATCGTATTGTAGTGTATAGCATTGTATCATACAATAATATTATGTATTATAATATACCATATTATATTGTATTATATTATTATTATATTATCTTTTAGTCTATTATATTATATATCACAGTATTACATTGTATCATATGATATGATATTGTATTATACTAATACTATACTATATCATATCATATTATTGTATTTTATTATATCATATCATATCATATTACATATAGTATAATTTTGTATTATACTATTATATTATATATATCGTATCATATAATACTTTGTTGTATTATTTTGTATTATATTATATTATATCATATTATATGGGGAAATTTTGATTGTTAGATCAATTTAAGAAAAAAAAATATAAATATGAATAACGGACACGATTCAAATCTCGTATACCTGAAATTAGTCACACACAATCGGCACTTAATTTACCCTTCTGAAAGGACTAGAAATGCAAAAAATAAAATATCAAATTTACCCAAATTAATTACCAGTCTCTGTAGGGAAATTTGACAAATATTAGTCTTAATTTGACAAATATTAGTCTTAAATAAATTTACCCAAATTAATTTACCCAATTAAAATACCAAATTAATTTACAACAAATTTAAACATATTATAGTCTTAATTTGACAAATATTAGTAATTGATGTTGAAATTTTTTCCTTTTTATTTTTCAGTTTTCAAGTCAAATAATATGATCAAAATTAGGAGGGAAATTTTGCCTCTATTTTTTCATTTTGTACTAAACAAAATATTGGAGGGAACTTTCCCTCTGTATTTTTACAAAATTAGTCCTACTAGTTCTCTTCTATTAAATAAATATATTACTTATATATGTATAACAGTATAAGTTGTATAACTCTTTGTTCCTTTGCTCAGACCAAAACTTGAGAGAAGGCATAAAAGCAGAAAAGAACTCTCTCGGCGGCACTTGCGCCTCTCCCTTCTTCATCGTCTGCACATGTCAAGAGGAGAAGCTCCGCGCCGCACTTCCTCCTCTCTTCGTTGTCCCATGGTTAGTTCTCTCTCCCTCTCAGTCTTTATTAGGGTTTTATTAGAAGAAGATTCACTGATTTGGTTTTTTTAATTAGAAGAAGAGCTGGGACGAACGAGAACGAACTCGACTTCTTCAGATAAGATTCATATTTTCTCGCTAATTTCTTTCTTTTCTCCTCTTCTGAGATTTTCGTGCTTGGCTTTGACTATGGACTAGATTCTTCTATGTATGTGTTGGATTGGAATTTGAATTGATGGGTTGGATTAAGATTGGATGTATCCTACATGATATCATCGATTCATTACGAACATCAGTTTGTTCTTTTATGGATCATACTGAAATTGTTACCAGGTTGTCTCATGTTGCTCCTATATCCTTCTGATTGCTTTATGTAGGCTGTTAGACAGGCTTTTTGATTTGATGATATGCGTTTTGCTCCAATATCAGTATGTGCCTTTGTAATTTCAGCAATATTTTTGTTCTTTCTCATCAGATTATGCTATTGTGTTTCCGGCTTGATGTCGGCTGCCCCTTCGAGGTTTTCCCGGAGCTGCTTTTTTTGCGTTCGCATTCTTGAATTGGTAATTTATTTATTTTTGGTTTTTGTTTTTAGTACTATCCAAGTTTGAATCATTCAAAATGTCACAGCAAGAGTATTTTGACACGTAAATTGGTTTTTTCTATTTTCAGGGTTGTAATTGCAAAAATTGGAATTCAGGAGTTATTTTGCAACTGGTACATGGGTTCATAAGGAAGAAAAACAACTGGCCCATAAGTAATTTTGTCTTGGAACAGAAGTCGCGTGTATCTCGATCGGTACCGGTACCGGGCTGGTACGAATTTCAACAGTTTCAATTTGAATTTCAAAATGATAAGGTATTTGGACTAATTTGAGGTACATTTATAAATGGATTTCATGTTTTTGTTTGAAGAGGATCTTACGGATCGACAAAACTGGCGACAGTCGCAACTCAGTCCCGAAGTTACTGGTACGAAACATATAGCTCATATTAAATTAAATTTAGTTAAGGGTTAACTCAGAATTGTTTGCACAACGTTTTTTTTGTTGATTTAATTTTCATTATATTGCAGGCTTAAATTAAGTCCCAATATTTCATCCGATTAGGACGCGAAATGGTTTCAAAGTACCTTCAGAGGTGTTCGAGGAATTGAAGAAAAAAACTGGATTATTGACAAAAAAAAATTCATTTGGTAAATTAATCTGAAAAACCTTACTATTTGTCAATAATTCATACTATCTATTTCTGTCAAAATTGAAGGTAATTCATAATAATTCAAAGTACTCTCGATATGACGTTCCTGTCAAAGACGAGGTAATTTCCATCAATTTTTGCAATTTTCTTTTTTGCAAAATAGCATGTGTGTTCTGCTTAAATTGCAAAACCCACACAAAAATACAACATTATTCATAATTGCAACAAATAAAAGAAAATAAAAAGCTGGTTGCCCTTTCAATTATGAGTAAAATAATGCGTGCATGGTTTTTTTTTGTTTTTGCATAATCCAGGGTATTCTTTGCAAATTTCCCGTATTTTGGTTTCCGTCAATTTCAGTCTTGTTTCATATTTTTATTTCAGCGAGTTAAATCAGATGAAGTTTCTGAAAATTTAATTCTTTTCATATATTTATTTCAGTGAATTTCGATGAATGTGGTCGTTTAGCGTGCGAAGCTGAAAAAAATTAAAGATATAAATTTATCTCAAATTGACAGTTATTTAATTTGATTAATAAATTAGTTACATATTTATAAAAGGGCTAATTAGTTATTAATTTTGCTTTATTCATTTGATGATGAGTGCAGAGGGATTGGAAGGACAATGTTAAGTCTTTTTCATTTCATGATATTTGAGCTGCAGCAATTTTTTTTGCCTTTTAGTGTATTTTTTTTTCTAATGTTATTCAGATTAGGTATTTTGCGCTCTTAAAAAATAGATTTCTTTATTGTCTCGCAATTTGCGAGTGCTTCATTTTATTTCCTGCACCTGGATAAAAAAGTGAGTGCGAATGTTAAAAGGTGAGGTTCCATAAAAATGTAGAGAAAGAATGATAAATTGGTAATTCTGTGATGATGTAATCAATAAAGATTGATATGTACTGTGTGTAAAATATATTTTGCAATAACTTTTGCATTCATAGAGGTTTTGTACATTATATGAGTTTTGCTTATGAATGTTTGGTTTAATGCTTATAGATATGAACAACAATGCATGATTCAGAAAATGTACACATAACAAAAATATTAAATCATAATAAATTCGAAAATTCCCGCGTAATTGCGCGGGTAAAAAGCTAGTATCATATATTTTAGTTCAAAATTTATATATAAGTATAATATAATATACTTTCATTTAATATGATATGATATAATATAATATCATATAATATCATATAATATCATATAATATAATATCATATTATATAAAATATTAAAGAATAATATAATATAATATAATATAATATAATGTAATGTTACTATAATTAGAGGGAAAATTCGCTCCAACATTCTCATCACATATTAGTTCCAATGAAGACTAAAATGATATATTAATTTCTACCCAAAAATTAATATTTGTCAAATTAATTATGATTAGTATTAAATTAATTTATTGGGTTCACGATGTTAGGACAAAATATTGACGACTACATATTGACTCCAAACCAATAGCGACCAAAAGATTATTTTAGATACGGACTACGCCGGTCCCTAAATTATTTTTTGTTGAATTGAATTAAGACTTGTCTAAATTAATTATAATAGTATAAAATTAATGTATGACCTTATATATATCACGCAAAGACATTCCATATAATTTACAACAATCACCGGCCAACTTTCGTCCCAATTATTTTTCATTTTATAAGTAATCTATTTTGACACTATTGTTTGTCACAAAATGTACGGACTTAAAATCTTAATCTTCTTTTGTGACAACTGTAGTGCCAAAACAAAATCTTTGTCCCAAAAAATATAATTGTTTTGGGACAAAGCCAAATGTGCTCTTAATAACCAACATACAGACACTAAATATACTTAGTCGCTAGGATTTTCGAAGCTAATGAGACTTTTTGTAGTAGTGTTATCTAGTAGTTAGTTAGTTAGTTATTTTGTCAGCTAGCTAGTAGTTAGTTAGTTAGTTAGTTAGTATATAGTTTGTTAGTAATTTAGTTAACTATTTAGTTATTTAGTTATTTTGTTTTTTAGTTATCTAGTAGTTAGTTAGTTAGCTAGTTAGTTATTTAGTTGGTTAGATAGTTAGTTATTTAGTTAACTATTTAGTAATTTTGTTAGCTAGTTTGTTAGTTATCTAGTAGTTAGTTACTTAGCTAGTTAGTTATTTAGTTAGTTAGATAGTTAGTTAGTTAGTTAGTTAGTGGCAAGGTAGTTTGTTAGTTAGTTAGTGGGTATGTAGGAAGGTAGTTAGTTACTTAGTTAGTTAGTTAGTTAATATGTGTATGTAGGAAGATATTTATTTAGTTAGTTTGTTAATTGGTTAATTAGTTAGTTAGTTAGTTATTTTGTTATTTAGTTAGGTAGTTAGTTAGATAGTTTGTTAGTTTGTTAGAAAGGTAGTTAGTTTGTTAGTTAACAGGTATGTATGAAGATAGTTAGTTAGTAAGTTAGTTAGTTAACTAGTTTGTTAGTTAGCAAGTAGTTTGTTAGTTAGTTAGTTAGTTAATTAGTTAGTTAGTTATTTAGTAAGTTAGTTAGTTAGTTAGTTAACTAGTAGTTAGTTAGTTAATTAGTTCATTAATTAGTTAGTTAATTAGTTAGTTAGTAAGTTAGTTAGTTAGTGGGTATGTACGAAGGTAGCTAGTTAATTAGTTAATTTGTTAGTTAATTAGTTAATTAGGTAGTTAGTTCGTTAATTGGTTAGTTAATTAGTTAGTTAATTCTTTAGTTAGTTAGTTAGTTAGTTAAATAGATAGTAGTTATTTAGTTAGTTATTTATTTAATTAGTAAGTTACTTTGTTAATGGGTATGTTGGAACATAGTTAGTTAGTGAATTAGTTTGTTATTTAGTTAGTTATCTCGTAGTTAGTTAGTTAGTTAGTGAGTTAGTTAGTTAGTTAATTAGTTAATTAGTGAATTAGTTAATTAGTTAGTTAGTTAGTTAGTTATTTAGTAGTTAGTTAGTTAGGTCATCAGTTAATTATTTAGTTAGTTAGTTAGTTATCTAGTAGTTAGCTGGTTAGTTATTTAGTTAGTTAGTTAGTTAGTTAGTTAGTTAGTTGGTGGGTATGTGGGAATGTAGTTAGTCAGTTAGTTAATAGGTATTTATGGAGATAGTTAGTTAGTAAATTAGTTAGTTATTATGTTAGTTATCTATTAATTAGTTAGTTAGTGATTTTGTCAGCTAGCTAGTAATTAGTTAGTTAGTTATTTAGTTAGTTAGTTAGTTAGTTATCTAGTAGTTAGTTAGTTAGTTATTTAGTTAGTTAACTAGTTAGTTATTTAGTTAGTTAGTTTGTTAGTTATCTAGTAGTTAGTTTGTTAGTTAGCTAGTTAGTTATTTAGTAAGATAGATAGTTAGTTAGTTAGTTAGCAGTAAGGTAGTTAGTTAGTTAGTTAGTTAGTGGGTATGTAGGAAGGTAGTTAGTTAGTTAGTTAGTTCGTTGGTTAATAGGTATGTAGTTAGTTTGTTAATTAGTTAATTGGTTAATTAGTATTTTGTTAGTTAGTTAGTTAGTTAGTTAGTTAGTTAGCTAATAAGTATGTAGTATGGTAGTTACATAGTTAATTAGTTATTTATTTAGATAGATATCTAGTAATTAGTTACTTAGTTTGTTAGTTATTTGTTAGTTAGTTATTTAGTTAGTTGGCTAGTAGTTAGTAAGTTAGTTAGTTATTTAGTTAGTTAGTTAACCAGATAGTTATTTTGTGAGTTAGTTAGTTAATAAGTACGTAGGAAGATAGTTAGTTATTTAGTTAGTTTTCTAGTAGTTAGTTAGTTAGTTAGTTAGTTAGTTAGTTAGTTAGTTAGTTAGTTAGTTAGTTAGTTAGTTAGTTATTTATCTAGTAGTTAGTTAATTAGTTAGTTAGTTAGTTAGTTAGTTAATTACTTATTCAGTTAGTTAGTTAGTCAATGAGTTAGTTAGTTAGATAGTTAGTTAATTAATATGTATGTATCAAGTTAGTTAGTTAGTTAGTTAGTTTGATAGTTAGTTAATTAGTTCGTTAGTTAATTAGTTAGTTAGTTAATGAGTCAGTTAGTTAGTTATCTAGTAGTTAGTTAGTTAGTTAGTTAGGTCATCAGTTAGTTATTTATTTAGTTAGTTAGTTATTTAGTTAGCTAGTAGTTACCGGCTTGTTATTTATTTAGTTAGTTAATAGGTATTTAAGAAGATAGTTAGTTAGTCAGTTAGTTAGTTAATAGGTATTTAAGAAGATAGTTAGTTAGCAAATTAGTTAGTTATTATGTTTGTTATCTAGTAGTAAGTTAGTTAGTTATTTTGTCAGCTAGCTAGTAGTTAGATAGTTAGTTAGTTAGTAGTTAGTTAGTTAGTTATTTAGTTAACTATTTAGTTATTTAGTTAGTTAGTTTGTTAGTTATCTAGTCGTTAGTTTGTTAGCAAGTTAGTTATTTAGTTTGTTAGATAGTTAGTTAGTTAGTTAGTTAGTTAGTGGGATGGTAGTTTGTTAGTTAGTTAGTGGGTATGTAGGAAGGAAGGTAGTTAGTTAGTTAGTTAGTAAGTTAGTTAGTTAATAGGTGTATGTAGGAAGATAGTTATTTAGTTAGTTTGTTAATTAGTTAATTAGTTAGTTAGTTAGTTATTTAGTAATTTAGTTAGTTAGTTAGTTAATTTGTTAGTTAGTTAGTTAGAAAGGTAGTTAGTTTGTTAGTTAATAGGTATGTACGAAGGTAGTTAGTTAGTAAGTTTGTTATTTAGCTAGTAATTTGTTAGTTAGTTAATTAGTTAGTTAATCAGTTAGTTATTTAGTTAGTTAGTTAGTTAGTTAGTTGACTAGTTGTTAGTTAGTTAATGAGTTCAATAATTAGTTAGTTAATTAGTTAGTTAGTAAGTTAGTTAGTTTGTGGGTATGGACGAAGGTAGTTAGTTAGTTAGTTAATTAGTTAGTTAGTTGGTAAGTTAGTCAATATGTATGTAAGAAGGTATTTTGTTAATTAGTTAATTAGCTAGTAGTTAGTTAGTTAGTTAGTTAATTAGTTAGTATGTAAGAAGGTTGTTAGTTAGATTGTTAGCTTGATAGTTACTTAATTAGTAAGTTAGTTAGTTGGTTAATCAGTTAGTTATTTAGTTAGTTACTTAGTTAATTAGCTAGTAGTTAGTAGGTAGTGAGTGAGTAAGTTAATCAATATGTCTGTATAAAGGTAGTTAGTTAGTTAGTTACATAGTTAGTTAATTAGTTAGTTAATAAGTTGTATAGTTAGTTAGTTAGTCAGTTAGTTAGTTAGTCAGTTAGTTAGTTAGTTAGTTAGTTATCTTGTAGTTAGTTAGTTAGTTAGGTCATCAATTAGTTATTTAGTTAGTTAGTTAGTTAGTAGTTAGCTAGTTAGCCGGTTAGTTATTTATTTAGTTAGTTAGTTAGTTAGTTGGTGGATATGTAGGAAGGTAGTTAGTTAGTTAGTTAGTTAATAGGCATTTAAGAAGATAGTTAGTAAATTAGTAAGTTATTATGTTAGTTATCTGGTAGTTAGTTACTTAGTCAGTAGTTAGTTAACTATTTATTTATTTAGTTAGTTAGCTTGTTAGTTATCTAGTAGTTAATTAGTTAGATAGTTAGTTAGTTAGTTTGTGGGAAGGAAGTTTGTTAGGTAGTTAGTGGGTAGTTGTTAGTTAGTTAGTTAGTTAGTTAGTTAGTTAATAGGTGTATGTAGGAAGATAGTTATTTAGATGTTTAGTTAGTTTGTTAATTAGTTAATTAGTTAGTTAGTTTGTTATTTTGTTATTTAGTTAGTTAGTTTGATTGTTTGTTAGTTAGTTATTTAGAAAGGTAGTTAGTTTGTTATTGAATAGGTATGTATGAAGGTAGTTTGTTACTAAGTTAGTTAGTAAACTAGTTAGTTAGTTAGATATTAGTTAGTTAGTTACTTAGTTAGTTTGTTAGTCAATTAGTTAGTTATTTAGTTAGTTTGTTAGTTTGTTAACTAGTAGTTAGTTAGTTAAATAGTTCATTAATTAGTTAGTTAATTAGTTAGTTAGTTAGTAAGTTAGTTAGTTAGTGGGTATGTATGAAGGTAGTTAGTTAATTTGTTAGTTAATTAGTTAATTAGTTAGTTAGTTAGTTAATTCTTTAGTTAATTCTTTAGTTAGTTAGTTAGTTTAGTTATTTAGTTAGTTAGTTATTTATTTAGTTAGTTACTTTGTTAGTGGGTATGTAGGAAGGTAGTTAGTTAGTTAGTTAGTTAGTTAATCTGTATGTAGGAAGATAGTTAGTTAGTTAATTAGTTAGTTATTTAGTTAGTTATCTAGTTGTTAGTTAATTAGTTAGTTCATTAATTATTTAGTTAATTAGTTAGTTATTCAGTTAGTTCTCTAGTAGTTAGATAGTTAGTTAGTTAGTAGTTAGTTAATTAGTTATTTAGTTAACTATTTAGTTATTTAGTTAGTTAGTTAGTTAGTTATCTAGTCGTTAGTTTGTAAGCAAGTTAGTTATTTAGTTTGTTAGATAGTTAGTTACTTAGTTAGTTAGTTTGTGGGATGGTAGTTTGTTAGTTAGTTAGTGGGTATGTAGGAAGGAAGGTAGTTAGTTAGTTAGTTAGTTAGTTAGTTAGTTAGTTAATAGGTGTATGTAGGAAGATAGTTATTTAGTTAGTTTGTTTATTGGTTAATTAGTTAGTTAGTTAGTTATTTAGTTATTTAGTTAGTTTGTTAGTTAATTTGTTAGTTAGTTAGTTAGAAAGGTAGATAGTTTGTTAGTTAATAGGTATGTATGAAGGTAGTTAGTAAGTAAGTTAGTTAGTTAGCTAGTAATTTGTTAGTTAGTTAATTAGTTAGTTATTTAGTTAGTTAGTTAGTTAGTTAGGTAGTTAGTTAGTTAGTAGACTAGTTGTTAGTTAGTTAATTAGTTCAATAATTAGTTAGTTAATTAGTTAGTTACTATGTTAGTTAGTTAGTGGGTATGGTCGAAGGTAGTTAGTTAGTTAGTTAATTTGTTAGTTAGTTGGTAAGTTAGTCAATATGTATGTAAGAAGGTAGTTAGCTAGTTAGTTAATTAGCTAGTAGTTAGTTAGTTAGTTAGTTAGTTAATTAGTTACTATGTAAGAAGGTTGTTAGTTAGATAGTTAGCTTGATAGTTACTTAATTAGTAAGTTAGTTAGTTGGTTAATCAGTTAGTTATTTAGTTAGTTACTTAGTTAGTTAGCTAGTAGTTAGTTAGGTAGTGAGTTAGTTAGTTGATCAATATGTATGTATCAAGGTAGTTAGTTAGTTAGTTAGTTACATAGTTAGTTAATTAGTTAGTTAATTAGTTGTATAGTTAGTTAGTTAGTCAGTTAGTTAGTTAGTTAGTTATCTAGTAGTTAGTTAGTTAGTAAGGTCATCAATTAGTTATTTAGTTAGTTAGTTAGTTAGTAGTTAGCTAGTTAGCTGGTTAGTTATTTATTTAGTTAGTTAGTTAGTTAGTTGGTGGATATGTAGGAAGGTAGTTAGTTAGTTAGTTAGTTAATAGGTATTTAAGAAGATAGTTAGTAAATTAGTTAATTAGTTAGTTATTATGTTAGTTATCTGGTAGTTAGTTACTTAGTTAGTAGTTAGTTAACTATTTAGTTATTTAGTTAGTTTGTTTGTTAGTTATCTAGTAGTTACTTAGTTAGCTAGTTAGTTATTTAGTTAGTTAGATAGTTAGTTATGTTGGTTCAAATTTCCTGATAGTTTGATTATTTCAAAACACTGTCATTACTAATGTATACATCCAGAAAAGTGCAGGATAACATAGGTACGATACGAAGATGAAGGAGGACTTGTAAAGGAGGACTTCATTGGATTACATCAAGAATCAGGACATGAAGTCTCAACATAAACAAGAAAAGAAGAACACAAGGAAGGCCATTGGAATACATCAAGACTCAAGATGTTGAAGCCTTCCGTGAGTGGGATACGCCACAAATAAACCATAGGTACAAACCTAGTAGAACTCAAGTAAAATCATGTTCAAAATAACAAAGAGTTCAGTCAAGCAGGAAGTGCGTTCTGAACGAACTCAAAGTCCGTTCAGAACGGACTTGCTAAATATCAAAGCTTTAAAGCTTGACTAGAACCAAACGTGTCACAGGGATGTGTACGTTCGAACGAACAATCATGTCCGTTCGAACGGATAATTATAATCCGTTCACCCACCTTCTGAGTGCGTTGAACGGACAATCTTTCCTGTGAACGGAAAGTGTCACAGGGATGTGTACGTTCGAACGAACAATCATGTCCGTTCGAACGGATAATTATAATCCGTTCACCCACCTTCTGAGTGCGTTGAACGGACAATCTCTCCTGTGAACGGAAAACGTCACAGGGATGTGTACGTTCGAACGAACACACATGTGCGTTCGAACGGACAACCTGGAATCCGTTCACCCACTTTTCAGTGCGTTGAACGGACTCTTGTTCCTGTGAATGCAAAATGCTATGTATAATTGAGTCCGTTACGAACGGACCCAAGATGTACTTGCACGTTATTTTGAAACGGCTAGTGCAAACTTCAAGTGCGTTCTGAACGGACTGTATGCGTTCGAACGCACTGCAAGTTTTCTGAAGGATTTCTATAGAGAGTATAAATAGAATCCTTCATGGGTCTCTCTCTCCCACTTCCTCAATTTCAAACTTTCAAACCTAAAAGAGAGAAACCCTAAGCTGTGATTTTCTATATCCATTGATAGCTTGAGAAACCTCTTTAGATCGTTGATCTACTTTCGATATTCTCCACTAATCGTATCCCACTCACGTGACCGATCACGTTGATAGCTCGATTAGTGTAATAGGCTAGTGCAACAAAGTGTAAAGAGCCTAAGCTATAGATCGATAGAAGCGTGTAAATCGATCTAGGCAAATCCTTGTAATCGAGTTGAGTTGGAATTCAATCGAAAGCCAAAAAGAGGCACAAGGCATTCCCGGAGACGTAGGTACTCGCAAATAATTGAGTCGGTCAATTAAGCGAGTAAAGGGTGAGTTAAAGCTACAAAGCAATCACCTACCGAACTTCGTAAACAAACATCTTGTGTCAAAGTGTTTGTACGGTATCATCTTTATCATCTAAATTATTATTTATTCCGCACCGTAAATTAGGTTTAAATCTAAACTAAGTGTAAGTTAGATTGCCAAATTTACCCCCCTCTAGGTTAGAATTAACCAACAATTGGTATCAGAGCAAGGTACTAACCATCTCTTTGAGTAGTAGGGATAACTTGTACTTAACGATCAAATGGCCGAAATTAATCCTATTGTACAAAACTCATCGATAAATCCGATAAATACCGTACCCAAATCAAATATATCAAACTCACGTGAATTAGATGGAACCAATTGGAGTTCTTGGAAGAAATGCATGCTAAATACATTCGCTCTCCAAGGACTTGACAAGGTAGTGTTACGAGGCTTTGTCTTGGCCCAAGAGGTTGACACGGACGGAAATGTAACCTACCCTGATCAAACTAGGGAAGATAGAACTAATGACATTTACGCTCAAAACTTAATACTGAACAACGTAATTAGTTCTATCGGATCGCTAGTTGATCATTGTGAAAACTCATATGAAATGTGGCGTATGCTCAATGAGAGATACGAGGGTACATCTCAAATGAGAAGAACTAATATCATCGGACTTGAACAAGAATTCAACAATCTTCGAATGATTGAGGGAGAGTCCGTTGATAAAATCTGGGCAAAAATCAATGTACTAAAAACCCGATATGCCACCCAAAATGCACCTCTTACTGATGATAGAATTATTGCTAGATTGCTTCAATCTATGCCCCGTAGTTGGGAATCTTTACGTGTAGCTTTAGGTACAGCGGTAGCTTCACAAGACCTCACGCCTGAAGAATTGGTAAGTCAATTCCGAAATTTCGAGATTCGACTCAAGCAACTCGATGAAGAACAAGGAATCTACATACCCTCTCCTCACTCCAAAACCGTAGCTTTGCCCGCCTTGAATGCAAGCAATGACGACAACGAAATGGATGATCTCACGTTGCGACTCCTAGAGTGGCAAAGGGACGAGAAGCGATTCAACGAGAATCGGAAACAAAAGGGGCTAAAGCTCCATTGCTTTTGGTGCAAGAAAATTGGACACATGATGGAGTCATGTTGGACTCTCCATCCGGAAAATTCGAGGTGGATAAAAAAGGATGAGGACCACAAGGATCGGGAAAGGCGAGAGCCCCGATACGAAAGAAGATACGAGGACAAGGGGCGAGAAAATCGTCAAAACTACAAAGGTAAAGAAATCAATAAGAAAAAGGCATATAAAGCTAACGTCGATTGTAGGTGGGGAGAAACGGACGGATCAAGCTCATCATCCGACACGGATGGTCCGTCAAGTCGACACACCGCAAACCTTGCACTCATGGTAAGGATAGATCCTCCACTAATGAGCGCAGTGGAAGCGGCCATCAAATCTCTTCGTATTGAACGAGGTCTAACTACTACACATCACACGCCCATGGTTGTGGACTCGGAACCATCTACTCCCAATACCAGCTCAACACATGACCAATGTCATGAGGTACGTACATACTCTCTGCTTGACATAGAATCAATACATAAATCTAAATTTTCTCCCGCATTCGAACTAGAACTCGAATCTTGTGACGAGTTTCTTAGAGATGAAGGGAACTCTCAACTAAATGAGGGTAAACTTGAGAGCCAAACACAAGCTCTCGAGGATAAGGTAGCCTCTCTTGAGCTATCCATTTTGGCATATAAAACTCAAATAAATGAATTTAAAGGTTTTTCAAAGTGTGAGTGTCAAACCATTAAAGGTGAGATTTCTCATCTAAAAGTCGAAATTCAAACTCTTAAAGTTGAAAATGAATCCCTGAAGAAGGCTTGTGCAAATATTGCATTGAGTCCTCCCTCATTGGATGATGTTTTAAGATCGTCATTGATAGGACAAAAGCCAAATGACAAATCCGGTTTAGGATATAAGAAAAATAACGGTAATAAACCCGATTTTTCAATATCTCAAAATCAAAAATCTAAATGGGAAAATAATAAAGTAAGTAGTCATGGAAATGCTTTCATGTACCATGACTACAACAAAGGTAAATATGCTAAAAATGAACAACCTAAACGTGTCAATAATAATTATAGGAAAAATCATTTTACACAAAATTCACAACCTAGACATACTAATTTGGGAAGAACCGATTGTTTGTTCAAAAGGGGACCAAATGGGTATTTCTATGAAGTGACAAACTACACCGAAGCTTCATATCAACAAGGGCCTCCCAAACATTTCACCAACACACGTAAACAATTTAAACAAAATAATTTTAAGCAAAATAAATTTAAATCAAATAACCTTTATCAAATGCCAAAATCGATAACTTCTAAGAGAAGTAATCCGAATCAACTCTCAGACTATTTTGTGAAGAGTACCACACCCACAAATAAGCCCACCGTAGCATTGTGTAACTATTGTTGCAAAATTGGTCATGTCTCAACAAGTTGTGATCTTCGCAATCCAAAATTAACGTCAAACTCAATATGGATGCGTAAAGATCGTCACTCGATGGGTCCCTCTACGTCTTTCGGTATAGGACCTCCTAGGGATTAAGCCCTAACATGAAGAACTATACTCCTTAGTATTCCACACCTTAAGCCAAATATGTAAGGAGAGTATAGGAAATGGGCTAAATCAAATTCTAGTCAAATTGGTCGAGTCTCATGTAGCTACCTCACAAGTGTTAATAGAGGACTACATTAGAACACTTGTCTCGGTAAATAAATCACAAATTCAGTCCAGTGATCACATCTCAGGAACCAGTCCGTTCGAACGAAAAACATGTGCGTTCGGAACGGACAAATGAAGTCACCAAATACCCTATTAACTGTCTCAAGTCCGGTAGAACGGACTAAAATGCGTTCGAAACGGAAAACTGGACTATAAGATCCAAAGTCACAGTTAAATTATGGCGCCATCAAATTTCCTTACCAGGATCAAGTGCGTTCGAACGTAAAATTGAATGCGTTCCGAACGGAAAAATGAAATATAGGTTTATGGCACCGGATCATCCTTTGGCGCCGATTCTTAGTGTCAACAGTGTTCAGTGCGCTCGAACGAACAAATAATGCGTTCGAACGCACATGCCTCATTCAGCGAACCTACTTCAAACCCTTACACTCGCGCCGTTTCATATTCTGGCGCCTCTTCTCAGTTGTACGTGCGTTCGAACGCACATAGGAGTCCGTTCGAACGGACGTAACAACTTCCCAGATACAACTTAAAAACCCGAAATAGCGCCTTTCTCAGACATGAATGCGTTCCAACGCACTTGAGAAGTGCGTTCGAACGGACACGTCGTAATAACTCTTCGTCCACATGCAACCGACTGCATTCAATGGATGTGATGGCCCCTTTTTCCCTTACGGCGTGACTTGAAGGGACACGATTTCATCACCATGGACGCCTCAAACTCGAGATCGAAAGCCAAGGCAACGGGGAAGAAGATAGTAGGCGAGAGTTCGAACGCTCAAAGAAGAATGAAGCAAGCGGCCAAGAAGCCTACTCTTGAAGAACGCATTCAAAGTGACTATGACTTCTCTGACCCAAACAACGAGCATCTGTTTCGAACTCCGGAGGCTGGTATCCTCTTCCATGAATGGGTATCCAAGAGACCAATTGCTCCATGCTACTACTACGAGTTTCCGCCAAACATACATCACCTCCTCGACAAAGTCGAGGAAATCGAACGTCAATGGGGATTCGCGAATTTAGCATGCCTAAACGTCAAATCGTATGATGTAATCACGCGACTATTTTACGCAAACGCTGAATTCCACCGTGACGAAGAAAAGGTAACGTCATACATCCTCGGTGAAGATGTCGAAATCTCTATCAAAAACTTGAATGTTTTGCTCGGACTAAGGGACGACGGAGAGAAAATCTACGACACTCGCAAGGCGAGAATCGAAGCTGCCATCACGGGTATCAGACCTGGGCAAGGGGCATCTCACTTGGCCGCCCATGAACAGTTTATATGGGCCATCGGTAATAACATTCTCACTCCCTCAGAAAAATTTAAGATGAATCTCGAACAGAGGGATATTATACTCTTGCATCGCATGTGGTACAAGGATCAACTACCCATCCACGTGCCCTTTCTCATCACAAGCCACATGGAAAGTGTAATGAGTCACAAGAACGCGTCCTTGCCATACGGAACATTGATTGCCCGTATGTTGGAACTCCAAGGTATTGAGATACCACTGAGCGATTGGGATTTTCGACCGAAATCACCAATCAACCTTGCATCCGATGCAAACCTCAGACGGTTTGGATATCGGTATTCGCCGAGCATCCTAGGATGGATTATTGACTCCGGAAAGGATGCAGTGGCGTATCACCTTCCCCGCGATCCTACCCGGTGGACGAAGGGCAACACCTTGGACGAGGAAGAGGACAACGTCGACCCAACCAATACCGATGAAAGCGGTGAAGAACCAGCTCCCAAACGAAAGAGGAATGTGGGGAAGGGGGAATCCTCAAATGCCCAAACGGAACGGGATGATAAGAGGTTTGCCTATGTGAAGGAGATGCTCGACGAAATGGATGAGCGCATGGAGCAACACGGAAGAGCAATGCATGATGCGTTTCGTGTATCTGAAGCACGGATGCTTGAGAACGTGGATCGTCAATTTGCCGATCTTTACGTTCATCTTGAGAACAGGTTCGGAACGCACCATTAATTCCTAACCCGAGCCAGATAAAGTGTGATCAACCTTGGTTGTGGTGTGTGTTGCGTCGTATTATATTATGTTATGTTATGTCTAAAGTATTGAGTATACATGAGAGTATGTGAGAACTTATAAAAACTTTGATGTGTGTCGGTATCATTGAACAATTAGGTCTATTGAGTAATTATGTTTGACGAATAATTATGGTATTATGTAAGTAAACTTGTGCATTCATTTTATTATCCTATTTTGATTTAGTGTTCGTACACTCATCAGTATAAATTATGTGAAATTTTTGTCAGTCCAGATGCAAGTGCGTTCGAACGCATTACGTTTTCCGTTCGGAACGCACACACAAAAACTGTTATATTTTCTTAAAAATCTGCTAAATTTTGAAAAGATTGTCATCATTCAAAACAAAAGAATTTGATCATATTTACGAGCTCATACATTCATCAATTCATTCTTTGAGGGGGAGCTCGCATTTAGGGGGAGCCTTCCGTTGTTGAAGTCTCCTTGGCCCTTTTGATCTCTTTCAAAATGGGGGAGAAACGATCGTACGGAAAGTTCTCAACTAAATGGTGAAACTCTCCAAACCGACAGTGTTTTGAAAGTAATCAAAAGGGGGAGTTTGTTGGTTCAAATTTCCTGATAGTTTGATTATTTCAAAACACTGTCATTACTAATGTATACATCCAGAAAAGTGCAGGATAACATAGGTACGATACGAAGATGAAGGAGGACTTGTAAAGGAGGACTTCATTGGATTACATCAAGAATCAGGACATGAAGTCTCAACATAAACAAGAAAAGAAGAACACAAGGAAGGCCATTGGAATACATCAAGACTCAAGATGTTGAAGCCTTCCGTGAGTGGGATACGCCACAAATAAACCATAGGTACAAACCTAGTAGAACTCAAGTAAAATCATGTTCAAAATAACAAAGAGTTCAGTCAAGCAGGAAGTGCGTTCTGAACGAACTCAAAGTCCGTTCAGAACGGACTTGCTAAATATCAAAGCTTTAAAGCTTGACTAGAACCAAACGTGTCACAGGGATGTGTACGTTCGAACGAACAATCATGTCCGTTCGAACGGATAATTATAATCCGTTCACCCACCTTCTGAGTGCGTTGAACGGACAATCTTTCCTGTGAACGGAAAGTGTCACAGGGATGTGTACGTTCGAACGAACAATCATGTCCGTTCGAACGGATAATTATAATCCGTTCACCCACCTTCTGAGTGCGTTGAACGGACAATCTCTCCTGTGAACGGAAAACGTCACAGGGATGTGTACGTTCGAACGAACACACATGTGCGTTCGAACGGACAACCTGGAATCCGTTCACCCACTTTTCAGTGCGTTGAACGGACTCTTGTTCCTGTGAACGCAAAATGCTATGTATAATTGAGTCCGTTACGAACGGACATTGTCCGTTCGAACGGACCCAAGATGTACTTGCACGTTATTTTGAAACGGCTAGTGCAAACTTCAAGTGCGTTCTGAACGGACTGTATGCGTTCGAACGCACTGCAAGTTTTCTGAAGGATTTCTATAGAGAGTATAAATAGAATCCTTCATGGGTCTCTCTCTCCCACTTCCTCAATTTCAAACTTTCAAACCTAAAAGAGAGAAACCCTAAGCTGTGATTTTCTATATCCATTGATAGCTTGAGAAACCTCTTTAGATCGTTGATCTACTTTCGATATTCTCCACTAATCGTATCCCACTCACGTGACCGATCACGTTGTAGCTCGATTAGTGAAAAAGTGTAATAGGCTAGTGCAACAAAGTGTAAAGAGCCTAAGCTATAGATCGATAGAAGCGTGTAAATCGATCTAGGCAAATCCTTGTAATCGAGTTGAGTTGGAATTCAATCGAAAGCCAAAAAGAGGCACAAGGCATTCCCGGAGACGTAGGTACTCGCAAATAATTGAGTCGGTCAATTAAGCGAGTAAAGGGTGAGTTAAAGCTACAAAGCAACCACCTACCGAACTTCGTAAACAAACATCTTGTGTCAAAGTGTTTGTACGATATCATCTTTATCATCTAAATTATTATTTATTCCGCACCGTAAATTAGGTTTAAATCTAAACTAAGTGTAAGTTAGATTGCCAAATTTACCCCCCTCTAGGTTAGAATTAACCAACAAGTTAGTTAGTTTGTGGGAAGGTAGTTTGTTAGTTAGTTAGTGGGTAGTTGTTGGTTAGTTAGTTAGTTAATAGGTGTATGTAGGAAGATAGTTATTTAGATGTTTAGTTAGTTTGTTAATTAGTTAATTAGTTAGTTAGTTTGTTATTTAGTTATTTACTTAGTTAGTCAGTTAGTTTTTTAGTTAGTTATTTAGAAAGGTAGTTAGTTTGTTATTTAATAGGTATGTATGAAGGTAGTTTGTTACTAAGTTAGTTAGTAAACTAGTTAGTTAGTTAGCAATTAGTTAGTTAGTTACTTAGTTAGTTAGTTAGTCAATTAGTTAGTTATTTAGTTAGTTTGTTGATAAGAGGAAAATAAAGCACCTTTTTGATATCTAATTTGGGGATTTTAGCCCTTTTGAATCACAACTTTATATATACAATTGTTCATATTTGAGATAACCAGAATATTTCTTCACTAAGTGTGTTTTATTGCTTAATTACAGATTTTAGGTGGAAATTCTCGGCAATCCAAGAGTGTAGTTGCCTTCGTCTCCTCGCGCCGTTAAAATCGATATATCATACCGACCAATTCGGTACACGTGTGAAGGAGAAGGCAAATAATCATCAACATAAGAGATTGCACCAAACTCTACTCGAAAACCACTCACACAATTGCCACTCTACAGCCCACCTACCTCACCTACCACCCCCAACTATCCTCAATCCTCTCACCCATATCTCGGCCAATGGGAAAGCCCCAATGACACTATAAATAAGACCCCAAGGCCCATGAGAAGAACCCCCCTCCCCCGCTCTTCGGAGCACTTTCTCTCCCTCTCTCTCTCTCTTTTAGCAAGTCCAAGAATCTTTCAACAACACGCAAGAATTACCAAGAACGAACGATAAATTCTCTAAGATCGATCACCGAATAGAAGCTCACTTCATTCGGTGAATTGGTCTACACTTCAACGAAGATCGAGTTGCGAGGATTGAGGTGGAGCTTTCTTCATCCGAATCCGCGCAAGCAAGGAGTCAAGCTTACTCTATTCCACTCGGAAGCTTTCTTCCAATTGGACTTCTTGCAAATCTCGAGTTCACTCAACCGGTACGGAGCTCTCTTCTATTGGCGGGTGGATTGGTACGAAAGGAACACGTTGTGCGAGACGACTAGCTCACTAGCATCTCGAGGCAACGGAGAAGGCATCCAAGACGAGACTCGGAGCTCACTTCATCTCTCTAGGTGTTTTCTTTCCTTTTCTTGTAATTCTTGTAGTTTTAATTGAATTGGATTTGTGTAAATAATTCGTGGTTTAATGAATCTTTCTCTTTGCTCTAAATCTTCTTTGTTGTTTGTGTCATCTTAGTGCTTGTTACTTAGTTTAATTACTTCTAAATTCGAATCCAAAACAAACCATCAAACTGCTCCCAATTCAAATCTCAAACCAGAAATCCAGAACTACTTCCGTTATAACGGACTCACACTGCGTTACAACGGACTGGACGGTTGGTCCTTTAATATTCAGTTGGTTAGAACTCCGTTGTAACGCAACTAGAGTTCCGTTGTAACGGACTAGTCAGAATTTCTATTCAAAGGAATCAATACAAGTGCGTTGTAACGGACATCTCGGTCCGTTGTAACGGATTAACCAATCCGTTGCAACGCAACCACTGTTCGTTATAACGGACAAGTATAGTGCGTTGTAACGGAGTTTCCTCCGTTGTAACGGACGTTCATCTCACACTTAGCGCCAGAATTTTCACTCAAGTCCGTTGTAACGGACTCACATTGCGTTATAACGGACTATATTCTGTGAATTTTCTTTGCTATTTCTTGTCTAGTTTTGATTCATTATTTGATGCATATACTCCTCGTGGAACGAACTTTCATATTTTCCACAATAACACATATAGTTCTATACTTGTTGATTGAATCGGGTTTTCGAATACAACGATAATTTTACACGCCGAAAACCCGCTCATCAAATGGCGCCGCTGCCGGGGAGTAATGTTTAAGTCTAATTTTGAATCAAACGTGCAATCTCGAGTGATATTTTTAATAGATTTGATACATTTGAACTTGATATTTCACTAATTTCGAAATTTTTCTATTCTTGCAAGGTACACGAAGTGGAGCAAGATGGATCATCAAGAAAGACCAAAATCGCTTCGGGAGTTAATACGTCTTGATAGAGCCGCAAAAGGATATCCGGACTCCATGACAAATCAAGAGATTATCGAGCTAGAAATACAAAAATTAGAATTTCAAGAATGGGAAGAAATGGAAGAAAGGAAAGATAGAGAAGAAGACGAAGCTCGAAAATCCATGGAAGAACGAAGGCTCGGTTGGCTCTTAAGTTCACCCTCAAATCAAAACGATGAATCACACACCGAGACCCTTTATCAAAATCCCATCTACGAAGCTCACGAATACGAAAATGAATCCCCATGGGGTTATGAGACACAATCCTATGCCGAAACCGCTAACAACTACTCAAACCCCATGTACTCAAACCCCATATACGAACCTTCTCAAAACGAACTCGAATCTCAACATAAATTTGATTGCAAAGTACCACCATTTCAATCCCAAAACGAAGATCCAAACCAAGAATTAAAAAGAATGATGGAGGAAATGATGGCAATGATGAAAGAGATAATTGAAAAAACAAGTAATCTCTCGAATGAGATGAAACAAGAAGAAATAACCACCTCTCATCTCGAGTTTTCAAAAGAGGAGATCGTGGAGATTGAAGACGATAAGAGCTCAAGTATGGGGGGTTCGATGAAAGCATTGGAACGAGGATTGAAGAAGAAAAGGTGTCATTGGATTCGACTCTCCAAAAGACGGTTCAACTCACTCCAATCGACGAAAACGCGCAATTATCAAACGAGCAAGAAAAGAAATCTACAATTCTCCAAGGTGAATTCTTTCCATATATCATCAATTTTAATTCATTTAAGAACTATGATGCTTCTCATGATAGAAATTCACCTTGTGTAGATTTATCAAGGAAGTCAAATACATTCGAAACACTCACGCCTCTCACAACTCCTCTTCATCAAACTCCAAGCGATGAAGCAATTCGAAAAATTCGAAGCAAGATTGAGGAAATAATGACGCCACTTTCGACATATGCAAAACGAGTGATACAAGCGCCGATTTCTCTCATCTCCAACATCTCAAAGGGAGTATTTCGAGGCGGTCGAAAAGTAGCGATCCATGTTAGTGCTTCGTTTAATTTTGAAGGAGGATAACATCGGCATGGTCGAGCTCGAGACCATAAACAAGAGCGCTAGCAAGGGAGGCAAACCCTCGTACAAACGGTGCAAGGACTACATGCTCAAGCTCAATTGGTGTGACCAAGACACGAGAAATGCAACAAGATGGATGAAGGAGCAACAAGTCGAAGACGATCAAGCACCACGCATCAAAGGTTGTGTCTCTTTATTATCGCTTGAGGACAAGCGAAGGAATAAGTATGGGGGGGATATACACACAGTCTTTGATTAAAAAAAAAAATAAATAAATAAAAAAAATAAATAAAAAAAAAATTAAAATTTTTTTTTTTTTTTGCAACTCGGTTGTAACGGACCTAAGGTCAGTTACAACGGAGTGCTCTCTGGACAAATTTGTTTTTTGCTTCAAAAATTGAAAAAAATGAGCTTTTAATTGAATTTTTCGACCTTATTTTTGTTCTTTGAGCATCAAGGTTATACAAGCAAATGATTTTATGCAAGTTAAAGGTTTTTCTCCACCTCATTGAATAAATCATCGATTTTTAAACAAATTTTCACCAAAACACCATCATTTTTACTCTCAAACTTGAAATTTTCACAAAATATTTGAAGGAGTTGATTGAGATCTTGAAGATATTCTTTTGGGGATTCAAACCCTAATCAATGAATTCACTAAATTCATAAGTTTTTGACAAATTGATCAATCTTTGATTTACATGACACACCATTTTCAATAAATAAACCCATTTTAAACTTGGAATTTCTAAAAAGTTTTGTTTGAACCAATTTAGTAAGTTTTTCTTGAATCTTAAAATTTGACCATTTGCACTTAAAGGGCCCGACCGTTCATGGGGATTCGAAATTACATTAACGGGAACCAATTTGCGCTCAAGGTTTGATTCGATGAGCTCATGCACCTTGATTAAGTAATGAGTGGTGTGAGTCATGACCACTGTTGGTTAATTCTAACCTAGAGGGGGGTAAATTTGGCAATCTAACTTACACTTAGTTTAGATTTAAACCTAATTTACGTTGCGGAATAAATAATAATTTAGATGATAAAGATGATACCGTACAAACACTTTGACACAAGATGTTTGTTTACGAAGTTCGGTAGGTGGTTGCTTTGTAGCTTTAACTCACCCTTTACTCGCTTAATTGACCGACTCAATTATTTGCGAGTACCTACGTCTCCGGGAATGCCTTGTGCCTCTTTTTGGCTTTCGATTGAATTCCAACTCAACTCGATTACAAGGATTTGCCTAGATCGATTTACACGCTTCTATCGATCTATAGCTTAGGCTCTTTACAATTTGTTCCACTAGCCTATTACACTTTTTCACTAATCGAGCTACAACGTGATCGGTCACGTGAGTGGGATACGATTAGTGGAGAATATCGAAAGTAGATCAACGATCTAAAGAGGTTTCTCAAGCTATCAATGGATATAGAAAATCACAGCTTAGGGTTTCTCTCTTTTTAGCTATCAATGGATATAGAAAATTGAGGTTTCTCTTTTTAGGTTCTGAACGGACCCATGAAGGATTCTATTTATACTCTCTATAGAAATCCTTCAGAAAACTTGTAGTGCGTTCGAACGCATACAGTCCGTTCAGAACGCACTTGAAGTTTGCACTAGCCGTTTCAAAATAACGTGCAAGTACATCTTGGGTCCGTTCGAACGGACAATGTCCGTTCGTAACGGACTCAATTATACATAGCATTTTGCGTTCACAGGAACAAGAGTCCGTTCAACGCACTAAAAAGTGGGTGAACGGATTCCAGGTTGTCCGTTCGAACGCACATGTGTGTTCGTTCGAACGCATACATCCCTGTGACATTTTCCGTTCACAGGAAGGATTGTCCGTTCAACGCACTCAGAAGGTGGGTGAACGGATTCTAATTATCCGTTCGAACGGACATGATTGTTCGTTCGAACGCACACATCCCTGTGACACGTTTGGTTCTAATCAAGCTTTAAAGTTTTGATATTTAGCAAGTCCGTTCTGAACGGACTTTGAGTTCGTTCAGAACGCACTTCCTGCTTGACTGAACTCTTTGTTATTTTGAACATGATTTTACTTGAGTTCTACTAGGTTTGTACCTATGGTTTATTTGTGGCGTATCCCACTCACGGAAGGCTTCAACATCTTGAGTCTTGATGTATTCCAATGGCCTTCCTTGTGTTCTTCTTTTCTTGTTTATGTTGAGACTTCATGTCCTGATTCTTGATGTAATCCAATGAAGTCTTCCTTCACAAGTCCTCCTTCATCTTCGTATCGTACCTATGTTATCCTGCACTTTTCTGGATGTATACATTAGTACTGACAGTGTTTTGAAATAATCAAACTATCAGGAAATTTGATCCAACAAACTCCCCCTTTTGATTAATTTCAAAACACTGTCGGTTTGGAGAGTTTCACCATTTAGTTGAGAACTTTCCGTACGATCGTTTCTCCCCCATTTTGAAAGAGATCAAAAGGGCCAAGGAGACTTCATCAACGGAAGGCTCCCCCTAAATGCGAGCTCCCCCTCAAAGAATGAATTGATGAATGTATGAGCTCGTAAATATGATCAAATTCTTTTGTTTTGAATGACAAAAATCTTTTCACATTTGATATTTTTAAGAAAATAAAACAGTTTTTATGTGTGCGTTCCGAACGGAAAAAGTAATGCGTTCGAACGCACTTGCATCTGGACTGATAGGTTATGTAAAAAAAAAATCAAAAATAGATGCAACAGTTGGAACTGAAAATATGACCACAAAACAGTTTGTTCATAACACGGCATGACACAGGCCGATGCACACACACGCATAACATTAGTTGTTCAGTACTACAAACACAACAAACTCAATTTCTCACACACATGCACGTCATATAAAAAATAAACACGACAACACAACACACTTATAACACCGCCGGTGATTACATCTCGTTGGGACCGGGGTAAGGGTTCGGGTCGGGATGATAGCTTGGACCGGATGCAAAGAAGTCGTCAACGTTGAAAGTTCCCGAAAGGAACACGTTGTGCGAGATGACTAGCTCACTAGCATCTCGAGGCAACGGAGAAGGCATCGAAGACGAGACTCGGAGCTCACTTCATCTCTCTAGGTGTTTTCTTTCCTTTTCTTGTAATTCTTGTAGTTTTAATTGAATTGGATTTGTGTAAAGAATTCGTGGTTTAATGAATCTTTCTCTTTGCTCTAAATCTTCTTTTTTGTTCGTGTGATCTTAGTGCTTGTTACTTAGTTTAATTACTTCTAAATTCGAATCGAAAACAAACCATCAAACTGCTCCCAATTCAAATCTCAAACCAGAAATCCAGAACTACTTCCGTTATAACGGACTCACACTGCGTTACAACGGACTGGACGGTTGGTCCTTTAATATTCAGTTGGTTAGAACTCCGTTGTAACGCAACTAGAGTTCCGTTGTAACGGACTAGTCAGAATTTCTATTCAAAGGAATCAATACAAGTGCGTTGTAACGGACATCTCGGTCCGTTGTAACGGATTAACCAATCCGTTGCAACGCAACCACTGTTCGTTATAACGGACAAGTATAGTGCGTTGTAACGGAGTTTCCACCGTTGTAACGGACGTTCATCTCACACTTAGCGCCAGAATTTTCACTCAAGTCCGTTGTAACGGACTCACATTGCGTTATAACGGACTATATTCTGTGAATTTTCTTTGCTATTTCTTGTCTAGTTTTGATTCATTATTTGATGCATATACTCCTCGTGGAACGAACTTTCATATTTTCCACTATAACACATATAGTTCTATACTTGTTGATTGAATCGGGTTTTCAAATACAACGATAATTTTACACGCCGAAAACCCGCTCATCATTTGTTAGTTTGTTAACTAGTAGTTAGTTAGTTAAATAGTTCATTAATTAGTTAGTTAATTAGTTAGATAGTTAGTAAGTTAGTTAGTTAGTGGGTATGTACGAATGTAGTTAGTTAATTTGTTAGTTAATTAGTTAATTAGTTAGTTTGTTAGTTAATTCTTTAGTTAATTCTTTAGTTAGTTAGTTAGTTTAGTTATTTAGTTAGTTATTTATTTATTTAGTTAGTTACTTTGTTAGTGGGTATGTAGGAAGGTAGTCAGTTAGTTAGTTAGTTAGTTAATCTGTATGTAGGAAGATAGTTAGTTAGTTAATTAGTTAGTTATTTAGTTAGTTATCTAGTTGTTAGTTAATTAGTTAGTTCATTAATTATTTAGTTAATTAGTTAGTTATTCAGTTAGTTATCTAGTAGTTAGATAGTTAGTTAGTTAGTAGTTAGTTAGTTAGTTATTTAGTTAACTATTTAGTTATTTAGTTAGTTAGTTAGTTAGTTATCTAGTCGTTAGTTTGTTAGCAAGTTAGTTATTTAGTTTGTTAGATAGTTAGTTACTTAGTTAGTTAGTTAGTGGGATGGTCGTTTGTTAGTTAGTTAGTGGGTATGTAGGAAGGAAGGTAGTTAGTTAGTTAGTTAGTTAGTTAGTTAGTTAATAGGTGTATGTAGGAAGATAGTTATTTAGTTAGTTTGTTAATTGGTTAATTAGTTAGTTAGTTAGTTATTTAGTTATTTAGTTAGTTTGTTAGTTAATTTGTTAGTTAGTTAGTTAGAAAGGTAGATAGTTTGTTAGTTAATAGGTATGTATGAAGGTAGTTAGTAAGTAAGTTAGTTAGTTAGCTAGTAATTTGTTAGTTAGTTAATTAGTTAGTTATTTAGTTAGTTAGTTAGTTAGTTAGGTAGTTAGTTAGTTAGTAGACTAGTTGTTAGTTAGTTAATTAGTTCAATAATTAGTTAGTTAATTAGTTAGTTACTATGTTAGTTAGTTAGTGGGTATGGTCGAAGGTAGTTAGTAAGTTAGTTAATTTGTTAGTTAGTTGGTAAGTTAGTCAATATGTATGTAAGAAGGTAGTTAGCTAGTTAGTTAATTAGCTAGTAGTTAGTTAGTTAGTAGTTAGTTAGTTAGTTATTTAGTTAACTATTTAGTTATTTAGTTAGTTAGTTAGTTAGTTATCTAGTCGTTAGTTTGTTAGCAAGTTAGTTATTTAGTTTGTTAGATAGTTAGTTACTTAGTTAGTTAGTTAGTGGGATGGTCGTTTGTTAGTTAGTTAGTGGGTATGTAGGAAGGAAGGTAGTTAGTTAGTTAGTTAGTTAGTTAGTTAGTTAATAGGTGTATGTAGGAAGATAGTTATTTAGTTAGTTTGTTAATTGGTTAATTAGTTAGTTAGTTAGTTATTTAGTTATTTAGTTAGTTTGTTAGTTAGTTTGTTAGTTAGTTAGTTAGAAAGGTAGATAGTTTGTTAGTTAATAGGTATGTATGAAGGTAGTTAGTAAGTAAGTTAGTTAGTTAGCTAGTAATTTGTTAGTTAGTTAATTAGTTAGTTATTTAGTTAGTTAGTTAGTTAGTTAGGTAGTTAGTTAGTTAGTAGACTAGTTGTTAGTTAGTTAATTAGTTCAATAATTAGTTAGTTAATTAGTTAGTTACTATGTTAGTTAGTTAGTGGGTATGGTCGAAGGTAGTTAGTTAGTTAGTTAATTTGTTAGTTAGTTGGTAAGTTAGTCAATATGTATGTAAGAAGGTAGTTAGCTAGTTAGTTAATTAGCTAGTAGTTAGTTAGTTAGTTAGTTAATTAGTTACTATGTAAGAAGGTTGTTAGTTAGATAGTTAGCTTGATAGTTACTTAATTAGTAAGTTAGTTAGTTGGTTAATCAGTTAGTTATTTAGTTAGTTACTTAGTTAGTTAGCTAGTAGTTAGTTAGGTAGTGAGTTAGTTAGTTGATCAATATGTATGTATCAAGGTAGTTAGTTAGTTAGTTAGTTACATAGTTAGTTAATTAGTTAGTTAATTAGTTGTATAGTTAGTTAGTTAGTCAGTTAGTTAGTTAGTTAGTTATCTAGTAGTTAGTTAGTTAGTAAGGTCATCAATTAGTTAGTTAGTTAGTTAGTTAGTTAGTTAGTTAGTAGTTAGCTAGTTAGCTGGTTAGTTATTTATTTAGTTAGTTAGTTAGTTAGTTGGTGGATATGTACGAAGGTAGTTAGTTAGTTAGTTAGTTAATAGGTATTTAAGAAGATAGTTAGTAAATTAGTTAGTTATTATGTTAGTTATTTGGTAGTTAGTTACTTAGTTAGTAGTTAGTTTGTTTGTTAGTTATCTAGTAGTTACTTAGTTAGCTAGTTAGTTATTTAGTTAGTTAGATAGTTAGTTAGTTAGTTTGTGGGAAGGTAGTTTGTTAGTTAGTTAGTGGGTAGTTGTTGGTTAGTTAGTTAGTTAATAGGTGTATGTGGGAAGATAGTTATTTAGATGTTTAGTTAGTTTGTTAATTAGTTAATTAGTTAGTTAGTTTGTTATTTAGTTATTTACTTAGTTAGTCAGTTAGTTTTTTAGTTAGTTATTTAGAAAGGTAGTTAGTTTGTTAGTCAATAGGTATGTATGAAGGTAGTTAGTTACTAAGTTAGTTAGTAAACTAGTTAGTTAGTTAGCTATTAGTTAGTTAGTTAGTTAGCTAGTTAGTTAATTAGTTAGTTATTTAGTTAGTTAGTTAGTTAGTTAGTTAACTAGTAGTTAGTTAGTTAATTAGTTCATTAATTAGTTAGTTAATTAGTTAGTTAGTAAGTTAGTTAGTTAGTGGGTATGTATGAAGGTAGCTAGTTAGTTAGTTAATTTGTTAGTTAATTAGTTAGTTAGTTAGTTAATTCTTTAGTTAATTCTTTAGTTAGTTAGTTAGTTTAGTTATTTAGTTAGTTATTTTTTTATTTAGTTAGTTACTTTGTTAGTGGGAATGTAGGAAGGTAGTTAGTTAGTTATTTAGATAGTTAATATGTATGTAGGAAGATAGTTAGTTAGTTAATTAGTTAGTTATTTAGTTAGTTATCTAGTTGTTAGTTAGTTAGTTAGTTCATTAATTAGTTAGTTAATTAGTTAGTTATTTAGTTAGTTATCTAGTAGTCAGTTAGTTAATTAGTTCATTACTTAGTCAGTTAGTTAGTTAGTTAGTGAGCTAGTTAGTTTGATAGTTAGTTAATTAATATCTATGTATCAAGTTAGTTAGTTAGTTAGTTAGTTAATTAGTTCGTTAGTTGATTAGTTAGTTAGTTAATGAGTCAGTTAGTTAGTTATCTAGTAGTTAGTTAGTTAGTTAGGTGATCAGTTAGTTATTTATTTAGTTAGTTAGTTATTTAGTTAGCTAGTAGTTAGCTGGTTAGTTAATTATTTAGTTAGTTAGTCGGGGGTATGTAGGAAGGTAGGTAGTTAGTTAGTCAGTTTGTTAGTTAATAGGTATTTAAGAAGATAGTTATTTAGTATATAAGTTAGCTATTATGTTTGTTATCTAGTAGTTAGTAAGTTAGTTATTTTGTCAGCCAGCTAGTAGTTAGTTAGTTAGTTAGTTAATAGTTAGTTAGTTAGTCATTTAGTTAACTATTTAGTTATTTAGTTTGTTTGTTTATTAGTTATCTAGTAGTTAGTTTATTAGCAAGTGATTATTTAGTTAGTTAGATAGTTAGTTAGTTAGTTAGTCAGTGGGAATATAGTTTGTTAGTTAGTTAATGGGTATGTAGGAAGGAAGGTAGTTAGTTAGTTAGTTAGTTAGTTAGTTAGTTAGTTAATAGGTGTATGTAGGAAGATAGTTATTTAATAATTTAGTTAGTTTGTTAATTAGTTAATTAGTTAGTTAGTTAGTTATTTAGTAATTTAGTTAGTTAGTTAGTTAATTTGTTAGTTAGTTAGTTAGAAAGGTAGTTAGTTTGTTAGTTAATAGGTATGTACGAAGGTAGTTAGTTAGTAAGTTTGTTATTTAGCTAGTAATTTGTTAGTTAGTTAATTAGTTAGTTAATCAGTTAGTTATTTAGTTAGTTAGTTAGTTAGTTAGTTGACTAGTTGTTAGTTAGTTAATGAGTTCAATAATTAGTTAGTTAATTAGTTAGTTAGTAAGTTAGTTAGTTTGTGGGTATGGTCGAAGGTAGTTAGTTAGTTAGTTAATTAGTTAGTTAGTTGGTAAGTTAGTCAATATGAATGTAAGAAGGTAGTTTGTTAATTAGTTAATTAGTTAGTTAATTAGTTAGTTAGTTAGTTAGTTAATTAGTTAGTATGTAAGAAGGTTGTTAGTTAGATTGTTAGCTTGATAGTTACTTAATTAGTAAGTTAGTTAGTTGGTTAATCAGTTAGTTATTTAGTTAGTTACTTAGTTAGTTAGCTAGTAGTTAGTAGGTAGTGAGTGAGTAAGTTAATCAATATGTATGTATAAAGGTAGTTAGTTAGTTAGTTACATAGTTAGTTAATTAGTTAGTTAATAAGTTGTATAGTTAGTTAGTTAGTCAGTTAGTTAGTTAGTTAGTTAGTTATCTTGTAGTTAGTTAGTTAGTTAGGTCATCAATTAGTTATTTAGTTAGTTAGTTAGTTAGTAGTTAGCTAGTTAGCCGGTTAGTTATTTATTTAGTTAGTTGGTTAGTTAGTTGGTGGATATGTAGGAAGGTAGTTAGTTAGTTAGTTAATAGACATTTAAGAAGATAGTTAGTAAATTAGTAAGTTATTATGTTAGTTATCTGGTAGTTAGTTACTTAGTTAGTAGTTAGTTAACTATTTATTTATTTAGTTAGTTAGTTTGTTAGTTATCTAGTAGTTAATTAGTTAGATAGTTAGTTAGTTTGTTTGTGGGAAGGTAGTTTGTTAGGTAGTTAGTGGGTAGTTGTTAGTTAGTTAGTTAGTTAGTTAGTTAGTTAGTTAATAGGTGTATGTAGGAAGATAGTTATTTAGATGTTTAGTTAGTTTGTTAATTAGTTAATTAGTTAGTTTGTTTGTTATTTTGTTATTTAGTTAGTTAGTTTGATTGTTTGTTAGTTAGTTATTAAGAAAGGTAGTTAGTTTGTTATTTAATAGGTATGTATGAAGGTAGTTTGTTACTAAGTTAGTTAGTAAACTAGTTAGTTAGTTAGCTATTAGTTAGTTAGTTACTTAGTTAGTTAGTTAGTCAATTAGTTAGTTATTTAGTTAGTTTGTTAGTTTGTTAACTAGTAGTTAGTTAGTTAAATAGTTCATTAATTAGTTAGTTAATTAGTTAGTTAGTTAGTAAGTTAGTTAGTTAGTGGGTATGTACGAAGGTAGTTAGTTAATTTGTTAGTTAATTAGTTAATTAGTTAGTTAGTTAGTTAATTCTTTAGTTAATTCTTTAGTTAATTCTTTAGTTAGTTAGTTAGTTTAGTTATTTAGTTAGTTATTTATTTATTTAGTTAGTTACTTTGTTAGTGGGTATGTAGGAAGGTAGTTAGTTAGTTAGTTAGTTAGTTAATCTGTATGTAGGAAGATAGTTAGTTAGTTAATTAGTTAGTTATTTAGTTAGTTATCTAGTTGTTAGTTAATTAGTTAGTTCATTAATTATTTAGTTAATTAGTTAGTTATTTAGTTAGTTATCTAGTAGTTAGTAAGTTAGTTAGTTAGTGGGTAGGTACGAATGTAGCTTGTCAGTTAGTTAATTTATTAGTTAATTGGTTAGTTAGTCAATATGTATGTAAGAAGGTAGTTAGTTAGTTAGTTAGTTAGTTAGTTAATTAGCTAGTAGTTAGTTAGTTAGTTAGTTAGTTAGTTAATTAGTATGTAAAAAGGTTGTTAATTAGTAAGTTAGTTAGTTAGTTAATCAGTTAGTTATTTAGTTAGTTACTTAGTTAGTTAGCTAGTAGTTAGTTAGTTAGTGAGTTAGTCAGTTAATCAATATGTATGTATCAAAGTAGTTACTTAGTTAGCTCGATAGTTAGTTAATTAGTTAGTTAATTAGTTAGTTTGTTAGTTAGTTAGTCAGTTAGTTATCTAGTAGTTAGTTAGTTAGTTAGTTAGTTTGTTAGTTAGTTACTTAACTAGTAGTTAGTTAGATAATTAGTTAATTAATTAGTTAGTTAATTAGTTAGTTAGTAAGTTAGTTAGTTAGTGGGTATGTACGAATGTAGTAACTAACTAACTAACTAACTAACTACCTTCCTATATACCCACTAACTAACTAACTAACTACCTTCCCACTAACTAACTAACTAACTATCTAACTAACTATATAACTAAGTTGCTAACTAACTAACTACTAGATATCTAACAAACTAACTAACTAAATAACTAAGTAGATAACTAAATAACTAACTAACTAACTGACTAACTAACTAACTAACTACTAGCTAGCTGACAAAATAACTAACTAACTAACTACTATATTACTAACATAATAACTAACTAATTTACTAACTAACTATCTTCTTAAATACCTATTAACTAACTAACTAACTAACTACCTTCGTACATACCCACCAACTAACTAACTAACTAAATAAATAAGTACTTAACCAGCTAACTACTAGCTAACTACTAACTAACTAACTAACTAAATAACTAATTGATGACCTAACTAACTAACTAGCTACTAGATAACTAACTAACTAACTAACTGACTAACAAACTAATTAACTAACTAATTAACTAACTAATTAACTAACAATCTAACTAACTAACTAACTACCTTGATACATACATATTGATTAACTAATTAACTCACTAACATAATAACTAACTAACTAACTACTAGATAACTAACATAATAACTAACTAATTTACTAACTAACTATCTTCTTAAATACCTATTAACTAACTAACTAACTAACTACCTTCCAACATACCCACCGACTGACTAACTAACTAAATAAATAAATAGCTAACCAGCTAACTACTAGCTAATTACTAACTAACTAACTAACTAAATAACTAATTGATGACCTAACTAACTAACTAACAACTAGATAACTAACTAACTAACTGACAAATTAACCGACTAACTAACTAATTAACTAACTAATTAACTAACTATCTGACTAACTAACTAACTACCTTGAAACATACATATTGATTAACTAACTCACTAACTAACTAACTCACTAACTAACTAACTACTAGCTAACTAACTAAGTATCTAACTAAATAACTAACTGATTAACTAACTAACTAACTAACTAACTAACTAACTAACAACCTTCTTACATACTAACTAACTAACTAACTAACTAACTAACTAACTAACTACAAGCTAACTAACTAACTAACTAACTAACTAACTAACTACATTCTTACATACATATTGACTAACTAACCAATTAACTAACCAATTAACTAACTACCTTCGTACCTACCCACTAACTAACTAACTTACTAACTAACTAATTAACAAACTAGTTAATGAACTAATTAACTAACTAACAACTAGTTAACTAACTAACAAACTAACTAACTAAATAAGTAACTAATTAAATAACTGACTAACTAACTTACAAATTACTAGCTAACTAACTAACTTACTAACTACCTAACAAATTAATGACTAAATAACTATTAACTAACTAACTTACTAACTAACTACCTTCATACATACCTGTTAACTAACAAACTAACTACCTTTCTAACTAACAAACTAACAAACTACCTAACTAAATAACTAAATAACTAACTAACAAACTAATTAACTAATTAACAAACTAACTAATTAACTAATTAACTATCTTCATACATACACCTATTAACTAACTAACTAACTTACTAACTAACTACCTTCCTACATACAAACTAACTATCTAACAAACTACCTTCCCACTAACTAACTAACTAACTATCTAACTAACTAAATAACTAACTAGCTAACTAACTAACTACAAGATAACTAACAAACTCACTAACTTAATAACTAAATTGTTAACTAAATAACTAACTTACTAACTACTAGCTAACTACCTAACTAAATACTAGCTAGCTGACAAAATAAGTAAGTAACTAACTACTAGATAAGTAACATAATAACTAACTAATTTACTGACTAACTATCTTCTTAAATACCTATTAACTAACTAACAAACTACCTACCTACATACCCACCAACTAACTACCTACCTACATACCCACCAACTAACTAACTAAGTAAATAAATAAAAAAATAAAAAAATAACAAGCTAACTACAAGCTAACTAACTACCTAACTAACTAAATAACTAATTGATGACCAAACTAACAAACTAACTACTAGATAACTAACTGACTAACAAACAAACTAACTAACTAATTATTGAACTCACGAATTAACTAACTATCTAGCTAACTAACTAACTAGCTTAATACATATATATTGATTAACTAACTAAGTCACTACCTAACTAACTACTAGCTAATTAACTAACTAACTAACAAACTACCTTCTTACATACATATTGACTAACTAACTAACTAACTAACTAACTAACTAACTAACTTACTAACTAACTAACTACTAGCTAACTGAATAAATAACATACTAACTGACAAACTAACTAACTACTAGATAACTAACTAAATAACTAACTAATTAACTAACTAAGTATCTTCCTACATACATATTAACAAACTAATTAACTAACTAACTAACTTACTAACTACCTTCCTATATATACCCACTAACGAACTAAGTAACTAACTAAATAAATATATAAATAACTAACTACATAACTATTAGCTATTTAACTAACTATCTAAATAAATAAATAAATAACTAATTAACTAACTAAGTATCTTCCTACATACATATTACCAAACTAACTAACTAACTAACTAACTAACTAACTAACTAACAAACTAACTAACTAACTTACTAACTACCTTCCTACATACCCACTAACTAAGTAACTAACTAAATAAATATATAAATAACTAACTACACAACTACTAGCTATTTAACTAACTATCTAACTAATCAAAAAACTAACTAATTAACTACCAAACTAACTAATTAACTAACTAGCTACCTTCGTACATACCCACTAACTAACTAACTTACTAACTAACTAATTAACTAACTAATTAATTAACTAATTATCTGACTAACTACTACTTAAATAACTAACCAACTAACTAACTAAATAACTAACTAATTAACTGACTAACTAACAAACAAGTTAAGTAACTTACTAACTAACTACCTTCATACATACCTATTAACTAACTAACTAACTAACTAACTAACTAACAAAATTAACTAATCAACAAACTCACTAAATAACTAAATAACTATCTTCCTACATACCTATTGACTAACTAACTAACTAACTAACTAAATACCTACCTACCTTCCAACATACCCACTAACCAACTAACTAACTACCTTACCGCTAACTAACTAACAATCTATCTAACTAAATAACTAACTAGCTAACTAACTAACTACTAGATAACTAACAAACAAACTAACTAAATTACTAACTAGTTAACTAACTAAATAACTAACTAACTACTAGATAACTAACTAACCAAATAACTAAATAACTAACTAACTAACTACTAGCTAGCTGACTAAATAACTAACATAATAACTAACTAATTTACTAACTAACTATCTTCTTAAATACCTATTACCTAAATAACTAACTAACTAACTACATTCCCATATACCCAACAACTAACTAACTAACTAAATAAATCAATAACTAACCAGCTAACTATTAGCTAACTAACTAACTAACTAACTAACTAACTAAATAACTAACTGATGACCAAACTAACTAATTCACTAACTAACTAATTAACTAACTATCTAACTAACTAACTAACTACTTTGATACATACATATTGATTAACAAACTAACTCACTAACTAACTACTAGCTAACAAACTAAGTAACTAACTAAATAACTAACTGATTAACTAACTAACTAACTAACTAACTAACTAATTAACTATCTAACTAACTAACTAACAAACAAACTTCTTACAAACTAACTAACTGACTAACTAACTACTAGCTAATTAACTAACTAACTAACTAACTACCTTCTTACATACATATTGACTAACTAACTAACTAACTAACTAACTAATTAACTGACTAACTAAATAACTAACTTACTAACTTGCTAACTAACTGACTAACTGACTAACTACTAGCTGCATGATTAAATAACTAACTAGCTACTAGATAACTAACTAAATAACTAACTAATTAACTAACTAACTATCTTCCTACATACATAGTAAAGAAGGAACTAACTAACTAACTAACTTACTAACTACCTTCCTACATACCCACTAACTAAGTAACCTACTAAATAAATAAATAACTAACTAAATAACTACTAGCTACTTAACTAACTAACTAAATAAATAACTAGCTAATTAACTAACTTGCTAACTAATTAACTAACAAATTAACAAATTAACTAACTAATTAGTTACCTTCGTACATACCCACTAACTAACTAACTTACTAACTAACTAATTAACTAAATAATTAATTTACTAGTTATCTAACTAACTACTTGTTATCTAGATAACTAACTAACTAATTAACTAACTAACTAACTTACTACCTTCCTACATATCCGCCAACTAACTAACTAACCTGCTAACTACTAGCTAACTCACTAACTAACTAACTAACTAACTAACTAAAGAGCTAACTGATGACCTAACTAACTAACTAACTAACTACTAGATAACTAACTAACTAAGTGACTAACTAACTAACTAACTAATTAACTAACTTACTAATTAACTAACTATCTAACTAACTAACTAACTACCTTGATACATACATATTGATTAACTAACTAACTCACTAACTACCTAACTACTAGCTAACTAACTAACTAACTAACTAAATAACTGACTGATTAACTAACCAACTAATTAACTATCTATCTATCTAACTCACTAACTAACAACCTTCTTACATACTAACTAACTAACTAACTAACTAACTAACTACTAGCTAATTAACTAACTAACTAACTACATTCTTACATACATATTGAGTAACTAACTAACTAATTAACCAATTAACTAACTAACTAACTAACTAAGTAACTAACTAACTAATTTACTAACTAACTAACTAACTAACTAACGACTAGCTAACTAAATAAATAACTAACTAACTAACTAACTTACTAACTAACTACTAGATAACAAACTAAATAACTAACTAATTCACTAACTAACTATCTTCCTACATACATATTAACTAACTAACTAACAAACTAACTAACAAACTTACTAACAACCTTCCTACATACCCACTAACTAAGTAACTAACTAACTAAATAAATAAATAACTAAATAACAACTAGCTATTTGACTACCTAACTAACTAAATAAATAACTAACTAATTAACTGATGACCTAACTAACTAACTAACTAACTACTAGATAACTTACTAACTAACTGAATAACTAACTAACTAACTAATTAACTAACTATCTAACTAACTAACTAACTACCTTGATACATACATATTGATTAACTAACTAACTAACTAACTAACTAACTACTAGCTAATTAACTAACTAACTAATTAACTACCTACCATTTAACATACATATTGACTAACTAACTAACTAACTAACTATTTAACTAACTAACAAACAAACTAACTAACTAACTAACTAACTACTAGCTACCTTAATAAATAACTAACTAACTAACTAACTAACTAACTACTAGATAACTAACTAAATAACTAACTAATTAACTACTCTAATTATCTTCCTACATACATATTAACTAACTAACTAACTAACTAACTAACTTACTAACTACATTCCGACATACCCACTTACTAAGTAACTAATTAAATAAATAAATAACCTAATAAATAACTACTAGCTATTTAACTAACTAACTAAATAAATAAATACCTAAGTAATTAACTAACTAACTAACTATCTAATTAACTAACTAACTAACAAATTAACTACCTAACTAACTACCTTCGTACATACCCACTAACTAACTAAGTTACTAACTAACTAATTAACTAACTACCTACTAGTTAACTAACTAACTAACTAACCAACTAACTAACTAACTAACTAACTAAATAAATAACTAATTAATTAACTAACTAACTAACTAACTACTAGCTAACTAACTAACTAGTTAACTATCTAACTTACTAACTAACTACCTTCATACATACCTAAGAACTAACTAACTAAGTATGAAGGTAGTTAGTTAGTTTGTTAGTTAGTTAGAAAGGTAGTTAGTTTGTTCGTTAATATGTATGTATGAAGGTAGTTAGTTAGTAAGTTAGTTAGGTAACTAGTTAGTTAGTTAGTTAGTACTTAGTTAGTTATTTAGTTAATTAGTTAGTTATTTACTTAGTTAGTTAGTTAGTTAGTTTGTTAAGTAGTAGTTAGTTAGTTAATTAGTTAATTAATTAGTTAGTTAATTAGTTAGTTAGTTAGTGCGTATGTACGACGGTAGCTAGTCAGTTAGTTAATTTGTTAGTTAGTTAGTTAGTTAATTAGTTAGTTAGTTAGTTAATTAGTTAATTTGTTAGTTATTTATTTAGTTCGTTAGTTAGTTAAATAGATAGTAGTTATTTAGTTAGTTATTTATTTATTTAGTTAGTTACTTAGTCAGTGGGTATGTAGGAAGGTAGTTAGTAAGATAGTTAGTTAGTTAGTTAGTTAGTTAATATGTATGTAGGAAGATAGTTAGTTAATTAGTTAGTTATCTAGTAGTTAGTTAGTTTGTTAGTTAGTTATTTATTCCATTAGCTAGTAGTTAGTTAGTTAGTTAGTTAGTAAGTAAGTTAGTTAGTCAGTTAGTTATTTAGTTAGTTAGATAGTTAGTTAGGTAATATGTATGTAAGAAGGTAGTTAGTCACCTAGTTTGTTAGTTAGTTAGTTAATTAGCAAGTAGTTAGTTAGTTAGTTAGTTAGTTAGTTAGTATGTAATAAGGTTGTTAGTTAGTTAGTTAGTTAGATAGTTAGTTAATTAGTTAGTTAGTTAGTTAGTTAGTTAATCAGTTAGTTATTTAGCTAGTTAGTTAGTGAGTTAGTTAGTAAATCGATATGTATGTATCAAGGTAGTTAGTTAGTTAGTTAGATAGTTATTTAGTTTGTTAGTTAGTTAATTAGTTAGTTAGTAAGTTAGTTAGTTAGTTAGTTAGTTAGTTAGCTAGTTATCTAGTTGTTTGTTAGTTCGTTAGGTCATCAGTTAGTTTTTTAGTTCGTTAGTTAGTTAGTTAGCTAGTAGTTATGTGGTTAGTTATTAAGTTAGTTAGTGAGTTAGTTAGTTAGTTTGTGGGTATGTAGTAAGGTAGTTAGTTAGTTAATAGGTATTTAAGAAGATAGTTAGTTCGTAAGTTAGTTAGTTATTATGTTAGTTATCTTGAAATTAGTTAGTTAGTTATTTTGTCAGCTAGCTAGCAGTTAGTTAGTTATTTAGTTAGTTAGTTAGTTAGTCATCTAGTAGTTAGACGTTAGTTATTTAGTTAGTTAGTTAGTTTGTTAGTTATCTAGTAGTTAGTTAGTTAGCTAGTTAGTTGTTTAGTAAGTTAGATAGTTAGTTAGTTAGTTAGTGGGAAGGTAGGTAGTTAGTTAGTTAGTTAGTGGGTATGTAGGAAGGTAGGTAGTTAGTTAGTTAGTTAGTTAGTTAGTTAATAGGTATGTAGGAAGATAGTTATTTAGTTAGTTTGTTAATTAGTTCATTTGTTATTTAGTTAGTTATTTAGTTATTTGGTTACTTTGTATTTAGTTAGTTTGTTAGTTAGCTAGTTAGTTATTTAGCAAGTTAGATTGTTAGTGAGTGAGTTAGTTAGTTAGTTAGTTACTGGGTATGTAGGAAGGTAGGTAGTTAGTTAGTTAGTTAGTTAGTTAGTTGGTTAATAGGTATGTAGGAAGATAGTTATTTAGTTATGTAGTTAGTATGTTAATCAGTTCATTTGTTAGTTGGTTAGTTATTTATTTAGTTAGTTAGTTAGTTAGTTAGTTAGAAAGGTAGTTAGTTTGTTAGTCGATAGGTATGTATGAATGTAGTTAGTTAGTAAGTTAGTTAGTTAACTAGTTAGTTAGTTAGCTAGTAGTTAGTTAGTTGGTTAGTTAGTTAATTAGTTAGTTATTTAGTTAGTTAGTTAGTTAGTTAGTTAACTAGTAGTTAGTTAGTAAATTAGTTAATTAATTAGTTTGTTAATTAGTTAGTTAGTAAGTTAGTTAGTTAGTGGGTGTGTACGAAGGTAGCTAGTTAGTTAGCTAATTTGTTAGTTCATTAGTTAATTAGTTAGTTAGTTAGTTAGTTAGTTAATTAGTTAGTTATTTATTTAGTTAGTTAGTTAAATAGCTAGTAGTTATTTAGTTAGTTATTTATTTAGTTAGTTAGTTAGTTAGTTCCCGCGTATGTAGGAATGTAGTTAATAAGTTAGTTAGTTAGTTAGTTAGTTAGTTAATATGTGTGTAGGAAGATAGTTAGTTAGTTAATTAGTTAATTATTTAGTTAGTTATCTAGTAGTTAGTTAGTTAGTTAGTTAGTTAGTTCGTTATTTATTCAGTTAGCTAGTAGTTAGTTAGTAGTTAGTTAGTTAGTAAGTTAGTTAGTTAGTTAGTTAATTATCTAGTAGTTAGTTAGTTAGCTAGTTTATTATTTAGTTAGTTAGATAGTTAGTTAGTTAGTGGGAAGGTAGTTAGTTAGTTAGTTGGTGGATATGTAGGAAGGTACTTAGTTAGTTAGTTAGTTAGTTAGTTAGTTAGTTAGTTAGTTAGTTAGTTAATTAGTAAGTTAATAGGTATGTAGGAAGATAGTTATTTAGTTAGTTTGTTAATTAGTTAATTAGTTAGTTAGTTAGTTATTTAGTTATTTTATTACTTAGTTAGTTAGAAAGGTAGTTAGTTAGTTAGTTAATAAGTATGTATGAAGGTAGTTGGTTAGTAAGTTGGATAGTTAACTAGTTAGCTAGTAGTTTGTTAGTTAGTTAGTTAGTTATTTAGTTAGTCAAATAGTAGTTAGTTAGTTATTTAGTTAATTAATTAGTTAGTTAATAAGTTAGTTAGTAAGTTAGTTAGTTAGTGGGTATGTACGAAGGTAGCTAGCTAGTTAGTTAATTTGTTAGTTAGTTAGTAAATTAGTTAGTTGGTTAGTTAGTTAAGTAGTTAGTTATTTATTTACTTAGTTAGTTAGTTAAATAGCTTGTAGTTATTTAGTTAGTTATTTATTTAGTTTGTTAGTTACTTAGTTAGTGCGTATGTAGGAAGGTAGTTAGTAAGTTAGTTAGTTAGTTAGTCAATATGTATGTAGGAAGAGAGTTAGTTAGTTAATTAGTTAGTTATTTAGTTAGTTATATAGTAGTTAGTTAGTTAGTTAGTGAGTTCGTTATTTATTCCGTTAGCTACTAGTTAGTTAGTAGTTAGTTAGTTAGTTAGTTAATTAGTTAGTTAGTTAGTTAGTTAGTCAATATGTATGTAAGAAGGTAGTTAGTAGTTAGTTATTTAGTTAATTAGCTAGTAGTTAGTTAGTTAGTTAGTTAGTTAGTTAGTTAGATGGCTAGTAAATTAGTTAGTTAGTTAGTTGATCAGTTAGTTATTTAGTTAGTTACTTAGTTTGTTAGCTAGTAGTTAGTTAGTTAGTGAGTTAGTTAGTTAATCAATATGTATGTATCAAGGTAGTTAGTTAGATAGTTAGTTAGATAGTTAGTTAACTAGTTAGTTAATTAGTTAGTTAATTAGTTAGTCAGTTAATTAGACAGTTATCTATTAGTTAGTTAGTTAGTTAGTTAGTTAGTTAGGTCAACAGTTAGTTATTTTGTTAGTTAGTTAGTTATTTAGCTAGTTGTTGTCAAGTTAGTCATTTAGTTAGTTAGTTAGTTAGTTAGTTAGTTAGTTGGTGGGTATGAAGGAAGGTAGCTAGGTAGTTAGTTAGTAAGTTAGATAGATAATAGGTATTTAAGAAGATAGTTAGTTAGTAAATTAGTTTGTTATTATGTTAGTTATATAGTAGTTAGTTAGTTAGTTATTTTGTCAGCTAGCTAGTAGTTAGTAAGTTAGTTAGTAGTTAGTTAGTTAGTTATTTAGTTAACTATTTAGTAATTTTGTTAGCTAGTTTGTTAGTTATCTAGTAGTTAGTTAGTTAGCTAGTTAGTTATTTAGTTAGTTAGATAGTTAGTTAGTTAGTTAGTTAGTGGCAAGGTAGTTTGTTAGTTAGTTAGTGGGTATGTAGGAAGGTAGTTAGTTAGTTAGTTAGTTAGTTAATATGTGTATGTAGGAAGATATTTATTTAGTTAGTTTGTTAATTGGTTAATTAGTTAGTTAGTTAGTTATTTTGTTATTTAGTTAGGTAGTTAGTTAGATAGTTTGTTAGTTTGTTAGAAAGGTAGTTAGTTTGTTAGTTAACAGGTATGTATGAAGATAGTTAGTTAGTAAGTTAGTTAGTTAACTAGTTTGTTAGTTAGCAAGTAGTTTGTTAGTTAGTTAGTTAGTTAATTAGTTAGTTAGTTATTTAGTTAGTTAGTTAGTTAGTTAGTTAACCAGTAGTTAGTTAGTTAATTAGTTCATTAATTAGTTAGTTAATTAGTCAGTTGGTTAGTTAGTTAGCTAGGTAATCAGTTAGTTATTTAGTTAGTTTGTTAATTAGTTTGTTAGTTAGTTGGTTATTTAGTTAGTTAGTTAGTTAGTTAGTTAGTTAGGTTGTGGGTATGTAGGAAGGTAGTTAGTTTGTTAGTTAGTTAGTTAGTTAATAGGTATTTAAGAAGATAGTTAGTTATTAAATTATATAGTTATTATGTCAGTTATCTAGTAATTAGTTAGTTAGTTAGTTATTTTGTCAGCTAGCCAGTAGTTAGTTATTTAGTTAGTTATCTAGTAGTTCGTTAGTTAGTTACTTAGTTAACTAGTTAGTTATTCAGTTAGCTAGTTAGCTTACTAGTTAGTTACTTAGTTAGTTATTGGGTATGTAGGAAGTTAGTTAGTGGGTATGTAGGAAGGTAGTTAGTTAGTATGCTAATAGGTATGTAGGAAGGTAGTTATTTAGTTATTTAGTTAGTTTGTTAATTAGTTAATTAGTTAGTTATTTAGTTAGTTAGTTCGTTAGTTAGTTAGTTAGATAGGTAGTTAGATAGTTAGTAAATATGTATGTATGAAGGTCGTTCGCTAGTAAGTTAGTAAACTAGTTAGATAGTTTGCTAGTAGTTAGTTAGTTGGTTAGTTAGTCAGTTAATTAGCTAGTTAATTATTTATTTGTTTAGTTAGTTAGTTAGTTAGTTACCTAGTATTTAGTTAGTTAGTTAATTAGTTAATTAATTTGTTTGTTAATTTGTTTGTTAGTAAGTTAGTTACTTAGTGGGATGTACGAAGGTAGCTAGTCAGTTAGTTAGTTAATTAGTTATCTAGTTAGTTAGTTAAGAGTTATTTAATTAGTTTGTTAGTTAGTTAAATAGCTTGTAGTTATTTAGTTAGTTAGTTAAATAGCTAGTAGTTATTTAGTTAGTTATTTATTTAGTTAGTTAGTTACTTAGTTAGTGGGTATGTTGGAAGGCAGTTAGTAAGTTAGTTAGTTACTTAGTTAATAGGGATGTAGGAAGATAGTTAGTTAGTTAATTAGTTAGTTATTTTGTTAGTTATCTAGTAGTTATTTAGTTAGTTAGTTAGTTAGTTAGTTTGCAAGTTAGTTAGTTAGTTAGTTTGTTAATATGAATGTATCAAGGTAGGTAGTTAGTTAATTAGATAGTTAGTTAATGAGTTAGTTAATTAGTGATGAGCGGGTTTTTGGCGTGTTTAATATGTCGTTGTGGTAAAACCCCGAACAATCAACAAAATTTGTAATCTAAGTTTGTACAGTGGCAAATGTAAAGATTCGTTCCACGGGGAGCCATTACGTCAAAATTTGGATCAAAATGGATGAGAAATAACGAAGAAAATTCACAGAAGATAGTCCGTTACAACGGAATTAAGTTCCGTTACAACGGACATTAGGGTTATGTCTAACGTGGAGATTGATATGAACGTCCGTTACAACGGAGAATATTCCGTTACAACGGAAAGAGGTAGTCCGTTATAACGGATAGGAGTAGCGTTATAACGGATTGGTGGATCCGTTACAACGGACTCTTATGTCCGTTACAACGCACTAGTGTGAGTGATATTGAATGCTTTTCCTTGCTGGTCCGTTAAAACGGAAGTAACGTGCGTTACAACGAAGTACCAACAGACTGAAAGTCAGGTACAAACCGAATGGTCCGTTACAACGCAAGTTAGGTTCCGTTACAACGGAATTTGTTCTGGAATTTGAAATTGCAATTTGAATTTAGGATTGAATTGAAGGTTTGTTTTGAGATTAAACTAAGGGAGATTTAGACTAAGTTCAAGGCAGTGAGAGATTAAGTAAAAACACTAACAACGATTTGATTCAAGCAAACCAGAACTAAAGATTCATTTAACCGAGAATTCTTTACACAAATCCAATTCGAATTTAAACTACAAGAAATGCAAGAAAGGAAGGAAAACACCTAGAGAGATGAAGAGAGCTCCGAGTCTCGTCTTGAGTGCCTTCCTTGTTGTTCGAGATGCTAGAGAGCTAGTCAACGCGCCCAACAACTTCCTTCCGTACCGATCCACCCACCAATAGAAGTGAGCTTCGTACCGGTTGGGTGGGCTCGAGATGTGCAAAGGTCGATTGAAAAGAAGCTTCCAACCAATCACGCCGAGAAAGCTCGACTCCTTGCTTGTGAAAGTTCGAATGAAATAAGTTTCACCCTAATTCCACACTTTTCCTTAGCCGAAGTGTAAACCGATTCACCGAATGAAGTGAGCTTCTATTCGGTGACCGATCTTAGGAAATTATCGTTCGTAGTTGCAATTCTTGCGTGTTCTTGAAAGTTCTTGGACTTGCTTAAGAGGGAGAGAGAGAGAGAGAGAGAGAGAGAGAGAGAGAGAGAGAGAGAGAGAGAGAGAGAGAGAGAATGGGCGTAAAAGAGCGTACCAAACTCGTGGCCCTTGTGGTCATATTTATAGCACTCATCGACTCTTCTTATTGGCCACGAGTTGGTGAAGAGGATTGGGGGTAAGGAAGTAATTCCCACCAAAGGTAGGTGGGCAGGATAAGGGCTAAGGATTGAGTGGTTTTCGTGTAGACTTTTGTGTAAGTTTCTATCATGATAATTGTTTGCCTCCCGTCTCATTCATGTACCGAATATATCGGTGTAATATATCGTTTTCACTCCTCTTGACGTGTTGGAGACAACTACACTCTCCAAATTCCCAGAAATTCCTTCTAATTCCTGTGATTAAGCAATAAAACACACTTAGTGAAGAAATATTCATGTTATCTCAAATATGATTAATAAAGTATATAGAATTGTTCTTCACGAGGGCTAAAATCCCTAAATTAAGCATTAAATTTGTGCCTTATTTGCCTCACATCAAATACCCCCACACTTAAATCCTTGATCGTCCTCGATCAATTAGAGTATAAAAGTCAAACATAAGAGAGAATTGCATAAGATTTTGTTGAAGTTATATTGTTGGTTCAAGAACTAATTTCACAAAGCAACTTGGGGTACTCTCATTTGATCATGATTACTAATATTTGAAAGAAGTATAGTTTGATCAAATTTAGAATCTATTTCAATAAATTTCACAAGTTCGAAGAGTTTAATAAAGCAAATGATCTCAACCGAAAAAAAAAAATTGATTTAAACACCATCATTCAACTCTTTTCACTCCACTATTCACAAGGATTATCATGAAAAAGCATTAGTGAAAACCAATTTTTTCCGTTTTGCAAAAAAAAAAAATCATTTCTTTAAATGTAATTTGTCACTTTTAAACCGTTCGGTACGTTAGTACTTGGTTCATCTTCGATTTCTACTAAATTTTCCCAATTTGCGCTCGATTTTTGAACTCCTTTTCTTTTCTTTTTATTCTTTTTATTTCTTTTCTTCTTTTCTTTTGTTCTTTTTATTTCTTTTCTTTTGTTTGTTATTGCTTTCGATGGTCCCCATGTGTGTCCTTTGGGATAACAAGTGGTCATGACTCACACCACTCATTACTTAGTAAAACCCCATGGATCCGCGCAATCTTTAGCCAACAAGTGGTCATGACTCACACCACTCATTACTTAATCAATCGCACGGACTCGACAATCGAAAGCGCTTTAATCCGTGATTGTAGAAAACTTTTTCGCATCGGCTCTTGATCATGACTCACACCAAGAACCGGCTACTTTGGTTTACTACGACTCATGCACCCCTTTAGCCAACAAGTGGTCATGACTCACACCACTCATTACTTAATCAAGGTGCATGAGCTCATCGAATCAAGCTTTGAGCGCAAATTGGTTCCCGTTAGTGTAATTTCGAATCCCCATGAATGGTTGGGCCCTTTAAGTGCAAATGGTCAAATTTTAGATTCAAACAAAACTTACTTCATTGGTTCAAACAAAGCTTTTTAGAAATTCCAAGTTCAAAATGGGTTTATTTATTGAAAATGGTGTGTCATGTAAATCGAGGAGTGATCAAATTGTTAAAAACTCATTAATTTGTGAAAATATTGATTAGGGCTTGAATCCCCGATAGAATCTCTTAAAGATCTCAACCAAAATTCTTCAAATATTATGTAAAATTAGAATTTTGAGAGTAGAAATGGTGGTTCGGTGAAAATTTGTTTAAAAACCAACAATTTAGTTCCATGAAGTGGAGAAAAATCTTTTTATTCATTTTATGCTTGACTTATTTATTATTGATGCTCAGGGTTCAAAAATAATTTTAAATATTCGAAAATTTTAATTAAAAGAGAAAACTTGCCAGAAACTATTCCGTTATAACGTAATTTAAAGTCCGTTACAACGGACATTGAGGTCCGTTACAACGTACTAACTGCGTTATAACAGAAATCTATCCGTAGCTTATTTTGAAAATTCTGAGTAAGTCCGTTGCAACGGACATTGAGGTCCGTTACAACGTACATAGTTCTGGCAAATTTTGGGAATTTACCGTTGCAACGCAATTTCCTGTGTTTTTCATGTCCGTTGGAACGGTATTTTCACTCCGTTATAACGGACATTGAGGTCCGTTACAACGAAACTCTTGGCGCCAGTCAAATTTTTAAATTTCTGTACGGTCCGTTATAACGGACATTAATGTCCGTTACAACGGAGTGGCTGGCCTGATCAAAAAATTTTAATTTTTCCTGATTTTTTTAAATTTTTAATTGGGCTCATACAGGTCAAAGATTGTAATTTACCCCCCCCCCCCCCCCCCACACTTAGAGATTACTTGTCCTCAAGTATAAAAAATCAAAAAATTCCTAAAAGAGGGATAATTAGAGAGATACAACCTTTGATGCGTGGGCGTGCCTCCCTCGCTAGCGCTCTTGTTTAACGTCTTGAGCTCGACTTGGCCGAGCTCATCATTGCGAGGCATCGTTGGGCTCTAGAGCTTGCTCCTCCATCCACCCGGTTTCGAAGTTTGCGTGGTAGTGCTTGAGTCGATGGCCGTTCACTTTGAATGTTTTGCTCGTTTCTTCGCTTCGAATTTCGACAACTCCAAATGTAGTCACATTGGTGACCACAAAAGGGCCGATCCATCGGGACCGAAGTTTCCCGGGGAAAAGTTTGAGACGAGAGTTGAATAACAACACTCTTTCCCCTACTTGGAATTCTTTCTTTTGTATCATTCGGTCATGAAACCTCTTTGCTTTTGCCTTGTACGAGCTCGAATTATCGTACGCCTCTTGCTGGAATTCGTCTGGATCGAGTAATTGAAGCTTCCGCGCCGATGCGTCCTTCGGGTAGTCGAGGGCAAATTGCTTGATCGCCCAAAAGGCCTTGTGCTCTAACTCGACCGGTAAATGGCACGCCTTTCCGTACACGAGTTTGAAAGGAGTCATACCTATTGGCGTTTTGAAAGCGGTACGGTACGCCCAAAGTGCGTCGCCGAGTCGAGTACTCCAATCCTTTCGTGTCGGGTTCACCACCTTCTCCAAAATAGACTTTATTTCGCGATTCGAAACCTCCGCTTGGCCGTTTGTTTGAGGATGATAAGCGGTGGAGGTTCGATGGCTCACATGGTATTTCTCGAGGAGGCTTAGGAGATATCGATTGCAAAAATGGGAGCCTCGATCGCTTATAAGAACTCTTGGTATGCCGAATCATTGGAAGATATTTTTCTTCAAAAAGTCCACCACCGTTTTCGAATCCGCATGCTTGGTTGGTACCGCCTCCACCCATTTTGTCACGTAATCTACACACAACAAGATGTAAGTATAGCCAAAAGACGATGGAAACGGACCCATGAAATCAATGTCCCAAACATCGAATGGTTCACACACATAGATTGATTTGAGGGGCATTTGATTTCTACGGCTCAAGTTCCCCGTCTTTTGGCAATTTCCACAACCTTTCACAAAGTTCGCAACGTCTTTATGCAAGGTTGGCCAATAAAATCCACATTCTCGTACCTTGTGTGTGGTACGTGCGATACCGAAATGTCCACCACATTGTAATGTATGACAAAAAGAAAGAATAGATTGTACCTCATTTTGGTGGACACATTTTCGAATTACTTGGTCGGTGCAAATTCGAAATAAGATCGGGTCTTCCCAAACGTAGAATCGAGCGTTGCTTTTCATCTTATCGCGTTGTGCCTTGGAGAAGCTCGGGGGAAAATTCTTCGTGACGATGTCATTTGCAAGGTCGGCGTACCATGGTGCTTCGACTTGGGCCGCGAGAACGTGTTCCTCGGGGAATTCCTCGCGAATCGGAACAAGATCTTCGATCTCCAATGGAAGCCGACTCAAATGATCCGCCACGAGATTCTCGCATCCCTTTTTGTCCTTGATCTCGAGGTCGAATTCTTGAAGCAAAAGGATCCATCGAAGCAATCTTGGTTTGCACTCCTTCTTCTTCATCAAGTGCCTCAACGCGCCGTGGTCCGAGAAGACTATCACTTTCGTACCTAAAAGATAAGAACGAAATTTCTCCAATGCAAAGACAATTGCGAGGAGTTCCTTTTCGGTGGTGGTGTAGTTTTGTTGGGCATTGTCAAGAGACCTCGAGGCGTACGCGATGACGTGGGGGTCTTTTCCTTCTCTTTGGCCGAGTACCGCCCCCACACTCGTGTCACTAGCATCGCACATTATTTCGAATGGTAGCTTCCAATTTGGCGACTTGATGATTGGCGCGGCGCAAAGCTTCTCTTTCAAATCGTCGAAGGATCTCTTGCACTTTTTCCCGAACTCGAATTTCTCGTCTTTCTTCAATAGTTGGCACATTGGTTGGGCGAGCTTGGAGAAGTCTTTGATGAAGCGCCTATAGAATCCCGCATGGCCAAGAAAGGATCGCACGTCTTTCACCGTGTTTGGATACGAAAGCGTCTTGATTACATCGATTTTTGCCTTGTCGACTTCCATTCCTTTCTACGAGATTAAATGACCTAAAACAATTCCTTCGCTCACCATGAAGTGGCATTTCTCAAAATTCAAAACAAGGTTAGCTTCGATGCACTTTTCGAGTATTTGTGACAAGTGGCTTAAACATGATTCGAATGAGTCACCAAATACCGAAAAGTCATCCATAAAGACTTCTATAAATTTTGAAATATAATCGGAGAAAATAGAAAGCATACACCTCTGGAAAGTACCCGGAGCATTGCATAGCCCGAATGGCATGCGTCGGTACGCGAAGGTACCAAACGGGCACGTGAATGTGGTCTTCTCTTGATCTTCGGGTGCGACCGGTATTTGGAAATAGCCCGAAAATCCATCGAGGAAGCAATAGAACGGATTTCCCACGAGTCTTTCTATCTTTTGATCGATGAATGGAAGTGGAAAGTGGTCCTTTTTCGTCGCCTTATTGAGCTTTCGGTAATCGATGCAAACTCGCCACCCGTTTTGAACTCGAGTCGGCACTTGATCGCCCTCATCGTTCTCAACTATCGTCATCCCCGTTTTCTTTGGCACCACGTGTATGGGCGAGACCCATTTCGAATCGGCGATGGGGTAGATAATTCCGGCGTCGAGTAGCTTGATCACCTCTTTCTTTACAACTTCCATCATTGGCGGATTGAGCCGCCTTTGTGGTTCTCGCGAGGGCTTCGCATCGTCCTCGAGAAGGATTCGGTGTGTGCACATGGAGGGACTAATGCCCGGAATGTCCGCGAGTGTCCACCCGAAAGCCTTCTTATTCCTTTTTAGCATTTCGATGAGTTTTTCTTCTTGCTCCTTTGCTAGGTGCGAGGCGATTATCACCGGCAAAGTTTCCGCTTCATCGAGAAAAGCATACTTTAGTCCAAAAGGTAATTTTTTCAATTCTAACCTTGGAGCTTGTTCGATTGAAGGTGGAGCTCTTTGCATCGGGATTTCGAGGTCTCTTAGAAAGAGTGCTTGATCTATGCCTTGTTCTTCTTCCAAATCCGGCTCGATCTCGAATGTAGGATTGTCATATCCTTCAAATTCCTCGAATAGTGGGTTTGAGCTCCATTGAAGTTTTTCGAATGAGCTATCCATGACCTCTTGTACACAATCGTCGATCACGTCCATAGCGCTTAAGTTGAGTGTACCTACAATGGGTTCCTTTAGTTTGTCAAAAATATTGAATTTGATTACCTCATCATCGAACTCCATTGTGAGCTCTCCCGCGTGTACATCGATCTTTGTGCGCGCCGTCTTCAAAAATGGCCGTCCAAGGAGAATCGGGGTTGAATCGCTACTCCCCTCATTCATGTCCAACACGTAGAAATCCGCGGGAAATAGCAACCCATTAACGGTTACTATCACGTCCTCAATCACCCCAACCGGTCGAGTCGTGGACCGATCGGCCAATTGGATTACAACTTGAGTGTCATCAAGGGGGCCTAGATCGAGAGTCTTGAATATCGAGTATGGCATCACATTTATTGAAGCGCCCAAATCAAGCATGCATTTCGGTAATTCATGTTGCCCGATTTTGCATGGAATGTCAAACATCCCCGGATCTTTGTGCTTTTGGGGAAGTCTCAAAATCGCCGAAACACTCTCCCCCACACTAATCAACTCATCTCCTTTTGTCTTTCTTTTATTCGTGCACAATGCCTTGAGGTATTTTGCCAAATGAGGCACTTCTTTGATTGCTTCGAGTAGAGGAATGTTTACCTCCACTTTCTTTAAGATGGCAAGCACGTCATTGTTCGATTCGGTTGGCTTTGGGAGACGACTCGGGAAAGGTGGCTTGACTTGAGTCGATTCGGGTTCTAGTTCTCGAGTTGGTATCTTCGTGGCTTGAGTCGGACTCTCTTTCGGTACCGGTACCTCGAGTTCCTTTTCTTCTTGTACCTCCTTGCTCTTCGAACTTTCGCCCACCTCTTTACCGCTTCGGAGCGATATTGCGTTCACATGCCTTTGTTCGGAAGGGGCCAACGATTGAGATTGGAGTCGAGATGTACTTTGGTATTCGATTACGTTTACTCGAGTGGCAATTTGATTGATTTGAGTCTCCAAGTTGCCCACATGGCGATTTGTGTTCGAAACCTCTTGTCTTATACTTGTAATATCTTGTTTCACAACTCCAAATTCTTGCTTTAATCCCCCGATATCTTGTTTAATCTCTTGTCTTCCAACTTCGTTGGACTTCTCCATATTCTTAATCATCGCCATCATACCTTCCATCATTATTTTCATTTCTTGATTTGGATCTTGAGTTGGATTCGGTTTTTGGACCGCTTGAGTCGCATTTGGATGTTGGTACGCGGTCGGTTTTGCAACCGATTGTCGATACGGATCGGGTTGAGCGTTGTTCGTGTTTGACCATGAGAAGTTCGGATGATTGCGAAGGTTTGGATTGTACGAGTTGCAGGGCTCAAACTTCTTGTACGCGGCGTTTACGTCTTCGACTAAACTCGGGCACTCGTCCGTGTAGTGAGCACTAGCATTACAAACCCCACATTTCTTGGTTTCTTCCTTGCCCAAAGCCTTCATTATGATCTCGAGTTTGTCGTTAAGCACGTCGACATTGAGGTCGGTACATGCGTTAACTCGGTATTCCACGTTCTTCCTTGATTGCGAATTGGTTGCCGTGAGCTCTAGCAACTTCTTAATTTCTTCGAGATCCTTGTTGGAGATACTTCCCCCCGCGGATGCGTTGAGGAATTGACTTTCCGAGTAGCCAAGACCGTTAATGAATTGCTCGTAGAGGAATTGCGGTTCCACACTATGGCTTGGGCATTCTTCCTTCAAGCGCATGAAACGATCGTAGTTTCGTGGAATGCTTCGTTCGGTTTTTGCGTTATTGCCAAAAGTTCTCGCCTTATAGCCGCCAATCGAGAGGCCGAATAGTACCTCTCCTTGAAGAGGTTTGCTACTTCGTTGAATGCGAGAGGGCCTCTGAGCGTGTAGAACCAATCCTTGGGTCCTTTACCTAATGAGTAAGGAAAAAGAAGAAGAAGAATATCACTAAAAGCTTCATAATTCGAATATATGTTTAGTTGAATCTTGAAATCCTTTAAGTGTTTATGAGGGTTTTCCGTGGCTTTCCCGTGAAAAATAGGCAATGAGCCTATAATGCTCGGATCCGCCTTGAAATTCGGTATATTGGGCCTAATAAAATTATAATTATCCTCTACATTTCTAGGTGCTACTAATTCTCTCAAGGTTTTTGGCCATGGAGCTCTTGTTTCATCACCCATATTTGAATTTAAATGAGTAGAGAGAGAAGAAAAAGTTTGAGTTTGAAGTTGAGGTTCGTCTTGATCTTCTTGTGTCGGTTCCTTGCTCTTCTTAGAGCTCTTGTTCTTTCTTTCGATCTCCTTGACAAATGGAAGTAATTCGCCTTTTCGCGATCTTGTGTTGTGCATAAAGCTTTCTTCTTTCACCTAGATTGTCACAAAAGAAACAAAGAAGTGAGTAAACAAATTTATGAATTTAAATCTCAAATTTCGATCTAAAATATTGACTTAAACACCGCTCCCCGGCAGCGGCGCCATTTGATGAGCGGGTTTTTGGCGTGTTTAATATGTCGTTGTGGTAAAACCCCGAACAATCAACAAAATTTGTAATCTAAGTTTGTACAGTGGCAAATGTAAAGATTCGTTCCACAGGGAGCAATTACGTCAAAATTTGGATCAAAATGGATGAGAAATAACGAAGAAAATTCACAGAAGATAGTCCGTTACAACGGAATTAAGTTCCGTTACAACTGACATTATGGTTATGTCTAACGTGGAGATTGATATGAACGTCCGTTACAACGGAGAATATTCCGTTACAACGGAAAGAGGTAGTCCGTTATAATGGATAGGAGTAGCGTTATAACGGATTGGTGGATCCGTTACAACGGACTCTTATGTCCGTTACAACGCACTAGTGTGAGTGATATTGAATGCTTTTCCTTGCTGGTCCGTTACAACGGAAGTAACGTGCGTTACAACGGAGTACCAACAGACTGAAAGTCAGGTACAAACCGAATGGTCCGTTACAACGCAAGTTAGGTTCCGTTACAACGGAACTTGTTCTGGAATTCGAAATTGCAATTTGAATTTAGGATTGAATTGAAGGTTTGTTTTGAGATTAAACTAAGGGAGATTTAGACTAAGTTCAAGGCAGTGAGAGATTAAGTAAAAACACTAACAACGATTTGATTCAAGCAAACAAGAACTAAAGATTCATTTAACCGAGAATTCTTTACACAAATCCAATTCGAATTTAAACTACAAGAAATGCAAGAAAGGAAGAAAAACACCTAGAGAGATGAAGAGAGCTCCGAGTCTCGTCTTGAGTGCCTTCCTTGTTGTTCGAGATGCTAGAGAGCTAGTCAACGCGCCCAACAACTTCCTTCCGTTCCGATCCACCCACCAATAGAAGTGAGCTTCGTACCGGTTGGGTGGGCTCGAGATGTGCAAAGGTCGATTGAAAAGAAGCTTCCAACCAATCACGCCGAGAAAGCTCGACTCCTTGCTTGTGAAAGTTCGAATGAAATAAGTTTCACCCTAATTCCACACTTTTCCTTAGCCGAAGTGTAAACCGATTCACCGAATGAAGTGAGATTCTATTCGGTGACCGATCTTAGGAAATTATCGTTCGTAGTTGCAATTCTTGCGTGTTCTTGAAAGTTCTTGGACTTGCTTAAGAGGGAGAGAGAGAGAGAGAGAATGGGCGTAAAAGAGCGTACCAAACTCGTGGCCCTTGTGGTCATATTTATAGCACTCATGGAGTCTTCTTATTGGCCACGAGTTGGTGAAGAGGATTGGGGGTAAGGAAGTAATTACCACCAAAGGTAGGTGGGCAGGATAAGGGCTAAGGATTGAGTGGTTTTCGTGTAGACTTTTGTGTAAGTTTCTATCATGGTAATTGTTTGCCTCCCGTCTCATTCATGTACCGAATATATCGGTGTAATATATCGTTTTCACTCCTCTTGACGTGTTGGAGACAACTACACTCTCCAAATACCCAGAAATTCCATCTAATTCCTGTGATTAAGCAATAAAACACACTTAGTGAAGAAATATTCATGTTATCTCAAATATGATTAATAAAGTATATAGAGTTGTTCTTCACGAGGGCTAAAATCCCTAAATTAAGCATTAAATTTGTGCCTTATTTGCCTCACATCAATTAGTTAGTTAGTTAGTTAGTAAGTTAGTTAGTTAGTTATCTAGTAGTTAGTTAGTTAGTTAGTTCATCAATTAGTTATTTAGTTAGTTAGTTAGTTAGTAGTTAGCTAGTAGTTAGCTGGTTAGTTAATTATTTAGTCCGTTAGTTAGTTAGTTAGTTGGTGGGTATGCAGGAAGGTAGTTAGTTAGTTAGTTAGATAATAGGTATTTAAGAAGATTGTTAGTTAGTAAATTAGTTAGTTATTATGTTAGTTATCTAGTTGTTAGTTAGTTAGTTATTTTGTCAGCTAGCTAGTAGTTAGTTAGTTAGTTAGTAGTTTGTTAGTTAGTTATTTTGTTAACTATTGAATTATTTAGTTAGCTAGTTTGTTAGTTATATAGTAGTTAGTTAGTTAGCTAGTTAGTTATTTAATTAGTTAGATAGTTAGTTAGTTAGTTAGTGGGAAGGTAGTTTGTTAGTTAGTTAGTGGATATGTTGGAAGGTAGTTAGTTAGTTAGTTAATATGTGTATGTAGGAAGATAGTTATGTAGTTGTTTAGTTAGTTAGTTAGTCAATATGTATGTAAGAAGGTAGGTAGTTAGTTAGTTAGTTAATTAGCCAGTAGTTAGTTAGTTTGTTAGTTAGTATGTAAGATGATTGTCAGTTAGATAGTTAGTTAGATAGTTAGTTAATTAGTTAGTCAGTTAGTTAATAAGTTAGTTATTTAGTTAGTCACTTAGTTAGGTAGCTAGTAGTTAGTTAGTGAGTGAGTTAGTTAGTTAATCAATATGTATGTATCACGGTAGTTAGTTAGATTGTTAGATAGTTAGTTAGTTAGTTAGTTAGGTCAACTGTTAGTTAGTTATTTAGTTAGTTAGTTAGTTAGCTAGAAGTAAGAAGGTTAGTTATTTATTTAGTTAGTTAGTTAGTTTGTTGGTGGGTATGTAGGAAGGTAGTTAGTTAGTTAGTTAGTTAATATGTATTTAGGAAGATAGCTAGTTAGTAAATTAGTTAGTTATTATGTTAGTTATCTAGTAATTAGTTTGTTTGTTATTTTGTTAGCTAGCTAGTAGTTAGTTATTTAGTTAGTGATTTAGTTAGTAAGTCAGTTAGTTATCTAGTAATTAGTAAGTTAGTTAGTTGGTTAATCAGTTAGTTATTTAGTTAGTTACTTAGTTAGTTAGCTAGTAGTTAGTTAGTTAGTGAGTTAGTTAGTTAATCAATATATATGTATCAAGGTAGTTAGTTAGTTAGAGAGTAAGTTAATGAGTTAGTTAACTAGTTTGTTACTTAGTTAGTTAGTCAGTTAGTTAGTTAGTTATCTAGTAGTTAGTTAGTTAGTTAGGTCATCAATTAGTTATTTAGTTGGTTAGTTAGTTAGTAGTTAGCTAGTAGTTAGCTGGTTAGTTATTTATTTAGTTAGTTAGTTGGTGGGTATGTAGGTGGGTAGTTAGTTAGTTAGTTAGATAGATAATAGGTATTTAAGAAGATAGTTAGTTAGTAAATTAGTTTGTTATTATGTTAGTTATCTAGTAGTTAGTTAGTTAGTTATTTTGTCAGCTAGCTAGTAGTTAGTAAGTTAGTTAGTTAGTTAGTTAGTAGTTAGTTAGTTAGTAGTTAGTAGTTAGCTAGTAGTTAGTTAGTTAGTTAGTTATTTTGAAAATGACGAATACAAATTTAATAGAATCTAGTGCAATTCGTCCTTAGATTGATTATAACTACAAATCTCCAATTGATCGAGGACGATCAAGGGTTTAAGTGTGGGGGTATTTGATGTGAGGCAAATGGAACACGTTTTACGAATCTTATTTAGGGATTTTAGCCCTTGTGAAGTTATATTCTATGCTTTTATGATACATATTTCAAACATCATGAATATTTCTACACTAATTTGTTGTTTGCCCATTTTCAGGAGATAGAGGAATAATTTTGGAATTTGGTCAGCACCATTGCCTCCGGCATGCCGAAGACAGTCAAAACGATATATCACATCGATATATTCGGTGAAGGATCGAGGCGGGAAAGGCAAAAACAAAAGAAGAAGATCACGAAACTGCTGCAACTCACAGGGCCTGGCCGCAGAGGCAAAATTCACAGCCCACGCAGGCAAAATTCACAGCCCACGCCTAGCCCCAGCTCTCAGCCCATGCACAAGCCCCAACCAGCTAATTTGTTGCCTTCTTTAGATTGATTTGTTGCCTTCTTAGTTGATTTGTTGCTCCCCAAAACCTTCCATTTCTCCCTCATCCAGCCCCAAAACCTTCCATATCTCCCCAAAACCTTCCATTTCTCCCTCATCCAGCCCCAAAACCTTCCATATCTCCCTCAACCAATCAGAAGACACCATGAAGCCTATAAATAAGACCCTAAGGCCAAGGGCAAACCATCTCTCCTGCCCCCCCTTTTCTCTCCCCTTTGGGGGCAAGCTCTCTACCATCTCTGTCCACAAACTCTTCCAAGAAACAAACAAGATTCAACCAAGAACCGTGAAATTCAAGACCAACTCTTTGGTAGAGGCGTTCTCGCCCTAGGGTTGTACGTGACGAAATTGGAGTTAAGGCGTTCTTGCTCCATCTCGACACAAGGAAGGGATCGGTCATTCGTGCGGAAGGCGTTCTTCGACGAATTGAAGAGGATCCGCGTGAGAAGAAACGGAGACTCGAGTTGGCGTTCAACCGGATCGACGGGAAGGCATCGACACAAGTCACTAGGCATTCTAGGGCTTGATTAGGTGGTTTCTTTCTTTTATTTCAGTTTTTTGGTTGTGATTCTTTTAATAAATTCTTGTGTTGATTAATAAACTTGAGATTGAATTGAGTTCTTTTGCTTTCTTTAAATATTTTCTTTTGTTCTAAACTTGTCAATTTTCACGATCTCCTTCCAAATCTGCTAAAAACCAATTCTTTCATTGCGTAGATCTTGATTTCTAGTTTCGGGAACTTTTTGAATCATTGAATTTCATGAAGTATTTGAATTGATATGAATTTTTGAAAACTGTCACTTAAACTTAAAACCTGCTGTTTCCAGAGATTGTTTTTTAGAGACCTGATTGTAATTCGTTAATAACTTTTTATTCCGTTGTCCAAATTGTTTGAAATTTTAGGATAAGTTTCATAATATTCAGACCTCTCTCTAGACAAATTTTCATTAATTTTGGAAACATAGAAATAATTATTTTAACGATCTGAAGTTTAATCATATTTTGACGCAATAGCTCCCTGTGGAACGAATCCTTACACACTTAGTCTATACAATCTTTAGTATTCACATGTTTCTTGTTTGATTTACGGTATTTTTATTCAACGATATAACCTAAGTGTTAGCCAAAAACCCGTTATCAGTTAGTTACTTAGTTAGTTAATTACTTATTCAGTTAGTTAGTTAGTTAGTGAGTTAGTTAGTTAGATAGTTAGTTAATTAATATGTATGTATCAAGTTACTTAGTTAGTTAGTTAGTTTGATAGTTAGTTAATTAGTTCGTTAGTTAATTAGTTAGTAAGTTAATGAGTCAGTTAGTTAGTTATCTAGTAGTTAGTTAGTTAGTTAGTTAGGTCATCAGTTAGTTATTTATTTAGTTAGTTAGTTATTTAGTTAGCTAGGAGTTACTGGCTTGTTATTTATTTAGTTAGTTAATAGGTATTTAAGAAGATAGTTAGTTAGTCAGTTAGTTAGTTAATAGGTATTTAAGAAGATAGTTAGTTAGTAAATTAGTTAGTTATTATGTTTGTTATCTAGTAGTAAGTTAGTTAGTTATTTTGTCAGCTAGCTAGTAGTTAGATAGTTAGTTAGTTAGTAGTTAGTTAGTTAGTTATTTAGTTAACTATTTAGTTATTTAGTTAGTTAGTTTGTTAGTTATCTAGTCGTTAGTTTGTTAGCAAGTTAGTTATTTAGTTTGTTAGATAGTTAGTTAGTTAGTTAGTTAGTTAGTGGGATGGTAGTTTGTTAGTTAGTTAGTGGGTATGTAGGAAGGAAGGTAGTTAGTTAGTTAGTTAGTTAGTTAGTTAGTTAATAGGTGTATGTAGGAAGATAGTTATTTAGTTAGTTTGTTAATTGGTTAATTAGTTAGTTAGTTAGTTATTTAGTTATTTAGTTAGTTTGTTAGTTAATTTGTTAGTTAGTTAGTTAGAAAGGTATATAGTTTGTTAGTTAATAGGTATGTATGAAGGTAGTTAGTAAGTAAGTTAGTTAGTTAGCTAGTAATTAGTTAGTTAGTTAATTAGTTAGTTATTTAGTTAGTTAGTTAGTTAGTTAGGTAGTTAGTTAGTTAGTAGACTAGTTGTTAGTTAGTTAATTAATTCAATAATTAGTTAGTTAATTAGTTAGTTACTATGTTAGTTAGTTAGTGGGTATGGTCGAAGGTAGTTAGTTAGTTAGTTAATTTGTTAGTTAGTTGGTAAGTTAGTCAATATGTATGTAAGAAGGTAGTTAGCTAGTTAGTTAATTAGCTCGTAGTTAGTTAGTTAGTTAGTTAATTAGTTAGTATGTAAGAAGGTTGTTAGTTAGATAGTTAGCTTGATAGTTACTTAATTAGTAAGTTAGTTAGTTGGTTAATCAGTTAGTTATTTAGTTAATTACTTAGTTAGTTAGCTAGTAGTTAGTTAGGTAGTGAGTTAGTTAGTTGATCAATATGTATGTATCAAGGTAGTTAGTTAGTTAGTTAGTTACATAGTTAGTTAATTAGTTAGTTAATTAGTTGTATAGTTAGTTAGTTAGTTAGTCAGTTAGTTAGTTAGTTAGTTATCTAGTAGTTAGTTAGTTAGTAAGGTCATCAATTAGTTATTTAGTTTGTTAGTTAGTTAGTTAGTAGTTAGCTAGTTAGCTGGTTAGTTATTTAATTAGTTAGTTAGTTATTTAGTTGGTGGATATGTAGGAAGGTAGTTAGTTAGTTAGTTAGTTAATAGGTATTTAAGAAGATAGTTAGTAAATTAGTAAATTAGTTAGTTATTATGTTAGTTATCTGGTAGTTAGTTACTTAGTTAGTAGTTAGTTAACTATTTAGTTATTTAGTTAGTTTGTTTGTTAGTTATCTAGTAGTTACTTAGTTAGCTAGTTAGGTATTTAGTTAGTTAGATAGTTAGTTAGTTAGTTTGTGGGAAGGTAGTTTGTTAGTTAGTTAGTGGGTAGTTGTTTGTTAGTTAGTTAGTTAATAGGTGTATGTAGGAAGATAGTTATTTAGATGTTTAGTTAGTTTGTTAATTAGTTAATTAGTTAGTTAGTTTGTTATTTAGTTATTTACTTAGTTAGTCAGTTAGTTTTTTAGTTAGTTATTTAGAAAGGTAGTTAGTTTGTTAGTTAATAGGTATGTATGAAGGTAGTTAGTTACTAAGTTAGTTAGTAAACTAGTTAGTTAGTTAGCTATTAGTTAGTTAGTTAGTTAGCTAGTTAGTTAATTAGTTAGTTATTTAGTTAGTTAGTTAGTTAGTTAGTTAACTAGTAGTTAGTTAGTTAATTAGTTCATTAATTAGTTAGTTAATTAGTTAGTTAGTAAGTTAGTTAGTTAGTGGGTATGTATGAAGGTAGCAAGTTAGTTAGTTAATTAGTTAGTTAATTAGTTAGTTAGTTAGTTAATTCTTTAGTAAATTCTTTAGTTAGTTAGTTAGTTTAGTTATTTAGTTAGTTATTTATTTATTTAGTTAGTTACTTTGTTAGTGGGAATGTAGGAAGGTAGTTAGTTAGTTATTTAGATAGTTAATATGTATGTAGGAAGATAGTTAGTTAGTTAATTAGTTAGTTATTTAGTTAGTTATCTAGTTGTTAGTTAGTTAGTTAGGTCATCAATTAGTTATTTAGTTGGTTAGTTAGTTAGTAGTTAGCTAGTAGTTAGTTGGTTATTTATTTATTTAGTTAGTTAGTTGGTGGGTATGTAGGTGGGTAGTTAGTTAGTTAGTTAGTTAGATAGATAATAGGTATTTAAGAAGATAGTTAGTTAGTACATTAGTTTGTTATTATGTTAGTTATCTAGTAGTTAGTTAGTTAGTTATTTTGTCAGCTAGCTAGTAGTTAGGTAGTTAGTTAGTAGTTAGTTAGTTAGTTATTTAGTTAACTATTTAGTAATTTTTTTAGCTAGTTTGTTAGTTATCTAGTAGTTAGTTAGTTAGCTAGTTAGTTATTTAGTTAGTTAGATAGTTAGTTAGTTAGTTTGTTAGTGGCAAGGTAGTTTGTTAGTTAGTTAGTGGGTATGTAGGAAGGTAGTTAGTTAGTTAGTTAGTTAGTTAATATGTGTATGTAGGAAGATATTTATTTAATTAGTTTGTTAATTGGTTAATTAGTTCGTTAGTTAGTTATTTTGTTATTTAGTTAGGTAGTTAGTTAGATAGTTTGTTAGTTTGTTAGAAAGGTAGTTAGTTTGTTAGTTAACAGGTATGTATGAAGATAGTTAGTTAGTAAGTTAGTTGACTAGTTTGTTAGTTAGCAAGTAGTTTGTTCGTTAGTTAGTTAGTTAATTAGTTAGTTAGTTATTTAGTTAGTTAGTTAGTTAGTTAGTTAACTAGTAGTTAGTTAGTTAATTAGTTCATTAATTAGTTAGTTAATTAGTCAGTTAGTAAGTTAGTTAGTGGGTATGTACGAAGGTAGCTAGTTAGTTAGTTAATTTGTTAGTTAATTAGTTAATTAGGTAGTTAGTTCGTTAATTAGTTAGTTAATTCTTTAGTTAGTTAGTTAGTTAAATAGATAGTAGTTATTTAGTTAGTTATTTATTTAATTAGTTAGTTACTTTGTTAATGGGTATGTTGGAACATAGTTAGTTAGTGAATTAGTTTGTTATTTAGTTAGTTATCTAGTAGTTAGTTAGTTAGTTAGTTAGTTAATTAGTTAGTTAGTTAATTAGTTAATTAGTGAATTAGTTAGTTAGTTAGTTAGTTAGTTATTTAGTAGTTAGTTAGTTAGGTCATCAGTAAGTTATTTAGTTAGTTAGTTAGTTAGTTAGTTAGTTATCTAGTAGTTAGCTGGTTAGTTATTTAGTTAGTTAGTTAGTTAGTTAGTTAGTTAGTTGGTGGGTATGTGGGAATGTAGTTAGTCAGTTAGTTAATAGGTATTTAAGGAGATAGTTAGTTAGTAAATTAGTTAGTTATTATGTTAGTTGTCTATTAATTAGTTAGTTAGTGATTTTGTCAGCTAGCTAGTAGTTAGTTAGTTAGTTATTTAGTTAGTTAGTTAGTTATCTAGTAGTTAGTTAGTTAGTTATTTAGTTAGTTAACTAGTTAGTTATTTAGTTAGTTAGTTTGTTAGTTATCTAGTAGTTTGTTTGTTAGTTAGCTAGTTAGTTATTTAGTAAGATAGATAGTTAGTTAGTTAGTTAGCAGTAAGGTAGTTAGTTAGTTAGTTAGTTAGTGGGTATGTAGGAAGGTAGTTAGTTAGTTAGTTAGTTCGTTGGTTAATAGGTATGTAGTTAGTTTGTTAATTAGTTAATTTGTTAATTAGTTAATTTGTTAGTTAGTTAGTTAGTTAGTTAGTTAGTTAGCTAATAAGTATGTAGTAAGATAGTTAGATAGTTAATTAGTTATTTATTTAGATAGATATGTAGTAATTAGTTACTTAGTTTGTTAGTTATTTGTTAGTTAGTTATTTAGTTAGTTGGCTAGTAGTTAGTTAGTTAGTTAGTTATTTAGTTAGTTAGTTAACTAGTTAGTTATTTTGTGAGTTAGTTAGTTAATAAGTACGTAGGAAGATAGTTAGTTATTTAGTTAGTTTTCTAGTAGTTAGTTAGTTAGTTAGTTAGTTAGTTAGTTAGTTATTTAGTTATTTATCTAGTAGTTAGTTAATTAGTTAGTTAGTTAGTTAGTTAGTTAATTACTTATTCAGTTAGTTAGTTAGTTAGTGAGTTAGTTAGTTAGATAGTTAGTTAATTAATATGTATGTATCAAGTTAGTTAGTTAGTTAGTTAGTTTGATAGTTAGTTAATTAGTTCGTTAGTTGATTAGTTAGTTAGTTAATGAGTCAGTTAGTTAGTTATCTAGTAGTTAGTTAGTTAGTTAGTTAGGTCATCAGTTAGTTATTTATTTAGTAAGTTAGTTATTTAGTTAGCTAGTAGTTACTGGCTAGTTATTTATTTAGTTAGTTAATAGGTATTTAAGAAGATAGTTAGTTAGTCAGTTAGTTAGTTAATAGGTATTTAAGAAGATAGTTTGTTAGTAAATAAGTTAGTTATTATGTTTGTTATCTAGTAGTAAGTTTGTTAGTTACTTTGTCAGCTAGCTAGTAGTTAGATAGTTAGTTAGTTAGTAGTTAGTTAGTTAGTTATTTAGTTGACCATTTAGTTATTTAGTTAGTTAGTTAGTTAGTTATCTAGTCGTTAGTTTGTTAGCAAGTTAGTTATTTAGTTTGTTAGATAGTTAGTTACTTAGTTAGTTAGTTAGTGGGATGGTAGTTTGTTAGTTAGTTAGTGGGTATGTAGGAAGGAAGGTAGTTAGTTAGTTAGTTAGTTTGTTAGTTAGTTAATAGGTGTATGTAGGAAGATAGTTATTTAGTTAGTTTGTTAATTGGTTAATTAGTTAGTTAGTTAGTTAGTTATTTAGTTATTTAGTTAGTTTGTTAGTTAATTTGTTAGTTAGTTAGTTAGAAAGGTAGATAGTTTGTTAGTTAATAGGTATGTATGAAGGTAGTTAGTAAGTAAGTTAGTTAGTTAGCTAGTAATTTGTTAGTTAGTTAATTAGTTAGTTATTTAGAGAGTTAGTTAGTTAGTTAGGTAGTTAGTTAGTTAGTAGACTAGTTGTTAGTTAGTTAATTAGTTCAATAATTAGTTAGTTAATTAGTTAGTTACTATGTTAGTTAGTTAGTGGGTATGGTCGAAGGTAGTTAGTTAGTTAGTTAGTTAATTTGTTAGTTAGTTGGTAAGTTAGTCAATATGTATGTAAGAAGGTAGTTAGCTAGTTAGTTAATTAGCTAGTAGTTAGTTAGTTAGTTAGTTAATTAGTTAGTATGTAAGAAGGTTGTTAGTTAGATAGTTAGCTTGATAGTTACTTAATTAGTAAGTTAGTTAGTTGGTTAATCAGTTAGTCATTTAGTTAGTTACTTAGTTAGTTAGCTAGTAGTTAGTTAGGTAGTGAGTTAGTTAGTTGATCAATATGTATGTATCAAGGTAGTTAGTTAGTTCGTTAGTTACATAGTTAGTTAATTAGTTAGTTAATTACTTGTATAGTTAGTTAGTTAGTCAGTTAGTTAGTTAGTTAGTTATCTAGTAGTTAGTTAGTTAGTAAGGTCATCAATTAGTTATTTAGTTAGTTAGTTAGTTAGTAGTTATCTAGTTAGCTGGTTAGTTATTTATTTAGTTAGTTAGTTAGTTAGTTGGTGGATATGTAGGAAGGTAGTTAGTTAGTTAGTTAGTTAATAGGTATTTAAGAAGATAGTTAGTAAATTTGTTAATTAGTTAGTTATTATGTTAGTTATCTGGTAGTTAGTTACTTAGTTAGTAGTTAGTTAACTATTTAGTTATTTAGTTTGTTTGTTTGTTAGTTATCTAGTAGTTACTTAGTTAGCTAGTTAGTTATTTAGTTAGTTAGATAGTTAGTTAGTTAGTTTGTGGGAAGGTAGATTGTTAGTTAGTTAGTGGGTAGTTGTTGGTTAGTTAGTTAGTTAATAGGTGTATGTAAGAAGATAGCTATTTAGATGTTTAGTTAGTTTGTTAATTAGTTAGTTAGTTAGTTAGTTTGTTATTTAGTTATTTACTTAGTTAGTCAGTTAGTTTTTTAGTTAGTTATTTAGAAAGATAGTTAGTTTGTTAGTCAATAGGTATGTATGAAGGTAGTTAGTTACTAAGTTAGTTAGTAAACTAGTTAGTTAGTTAGCTATTAGTTAGTTAGTTAGTTAGCTAGTTAGTTAATTAGTTAGTTATTTAGTTAGTTAGTTAGTTAGTTAGTTAACTAGTAGTTAGTTAGTTAATTAGTTCATTAATTAGTTAGTTAATTAGTTAGTTAGTAAGTTAGTTAGTTAGTGGGTATGTATGACGGTAGCTAGTTAGTTAGTTAATTTGTTAGTTAATTCTTTAGTTAATTCTTTAGTTAGTTAGTTAGTTTAGTTATTTAGTTAGTTATTTATTTATTTAGTTAGTTACTTTGTTAGTGGGAATGTAGGAAGGTAGTTAGTTAGTTATTTAGATAGTTAATATGTATGTAGGAAGATAGTTAGTTAGTTAATTAGTTAGTTATTTAGTTAGTTATCTAGTTGTTAGTTAGTTAGTTAGTTCATTAATTAGTTAGTTAATTAGTTAGTTATTTAGTTAGTTATCTAGTAGTCAGTTAGTTAATTAGTTCATTAATTAGTTAGTTAATTAGTTAGTTAGTAAGTTAGTTAGTTAGTGGGTAGGTACGAAGGTAGCTTGTTAGTTAGTTAATTTGTTAGTTAATTAGTTAATTAGTTAGTTAGTTAGTTAATTAGTTAGTTAATTAGTTAGTTAATTCTTTAGTTTGTTAGTTAGTTAAATAGCTTGAAGTTATTTAGTTAGTTATTTATTTAATTAGTTAGTTACTTTGTTAATGGGTACGTTGGATGATAGTTAGTTAGTGAATTAGTTAGTTATTTAGTTAGTTATCTAGTAGTTAGTTAGTTAGTTAGTTAGTTAGTTAGTTAGTTAGTTAGTTAGTTAGTTAGTGAATTAGTTAGTTAGTTAGTTAGTTATTTAGTAGTTAGTTAGTTAGTTAGGTCATCAGTTAGTTATTTAGTTAGTTAGTTAGTTAGTTAGTTATCTAGTAGTTAGCTGGTTAGTTATTTATTTAGTTAGTTAGTTAGTTAGTGGGAAGGTAGTTTGTTAGTTACATAGTGGGTATGTAGGAAGGTAGGTAGGTAGTTAGTTAGTTAGTTAATAGTTGTATGTAGGAAGATAGTTATATAGTTATTTAGTTAGTTTGTTAATTAGCTAATTAGTTAGTTAGTTAGTTACTTAGTTATTTACTCAGTTAGTTAGTTAGTTAGTTAGTTAGTTAGTTAGAAAGGTAGTTAGTTTGGTAGTTAATAGGTATGTATGAAGGTAGTTAGTAAGTTAGTTAGTTAACTAGTTAGTTAGTTAGCTAGTAGTATGTTAGTTAGTTAGTTAGTTAATTAGTTAGTTATTTAGTTATTTAGTTAGTTAGTTAGTTAACTAGTAGTTAGTTAGTTAATTAGTTCATTAATTAGTTAGTTAGTAAGTAAGTTAGTTAGTGGGTATGTACGAAGGTAGCTAGTTAGTTAGTTAATTTGTTAGTTAATTAGTTAATTAGTTAGCTAGTTAGTTAGTTAATTATTTAGTTAATTCTTTAGTTAGTTAGTTCGTTAAATAGCTAGTAGTTATTTAGTTAGTTATTTATTTATTTAGTTAGTTACTTTGTGAGTGGGTATGTAGGAAGGTAGTTAGTAAGTAAGTTAGTTAGTTGGTTAGTTAATTAATATGTATGTAGGAAGATACTTAGTTAGTTATTTAGTTAGTTATTTAATAGTTAGTTAGTAATTAGTTAGTTAGTTAGTTATTTATTCGGTTAGCTAGTAGTTAGTTAGCTAATAAGTTAGTTAGTTAGTTAGTTAGTGAATTAGTTAGTTAGTTAGTTAGTCAATATATACGTAAGAAGGTAGGTAGGTAGTTAGTTAGTTAATTAGCTAGTAATTAGTTAGTTTATTAGTTAGTTAGTTAGTATGTAGGAAGGTTGTTTGTTAGTTAGTTAGTTAGATAATTAGTTAATTAGTTAGTTAGTTATCGGTTAGTTATTTAGTTAGTTACTTAGTTAGTTAGCTAGTAGTTAGTTAGTTAGCGAGTAACTTAATCAATATGTATGTATCAAGGTAGTTACTTAGTTAGTATGTTAGATAGTTAATTAGTTAGTTAGTTAATTAGTTAGTTAGTTAATTAGTTAGTTAGTTAATGAGTCAGTTAGTTAGTTAGTTATCTAGTAGTCAATGTTGGTTCAAATTTCCTGTTAGTTTGATTATTTCAAAACACTGTCAGTACTAATGTATACATCCAGAAAAGTGCAGGATAACATAGGTACGATACGAAGATGAAGGAGGACTTGTGAAGGAGGAGTTCATTGGATTACATCAAGAATCAGGACATGAAGTCTCAAGATAAACAAGAAAAGAAGAACACAAGGAAGGCCATTGGAATACATCAAGACTCAAGATGTTGAAGCCTTCCGTGAGTGGGATACGCCACAAATAAACCATAGGTACAAACCTAGTAGACCTCAAGTAAAATCATGTTCAAAATAACAAAGAGTTCAGTCAAGCAGGAAGTGCGTTCTGAACGAACTCAAAGTCCGTTCAGAACGGACTTGCTAAAATATCAAAACTGTAAAGCTTGATTAGAACCAAACGTGTCACAGGGATGTGTGCGTTCGAACGAACAATCATGTCCGTTCGAACGGACAATTAGAATCCGTTCACTCACCTTCTGAGTGCGTTGAACGGACAATCTTTCCTGTGAACGGAAATATGTCACAGGGATGTGTGCGTTCGAACGAACACACATGTGCGTTCGAACGGACAACCTGGAATCCGTTCACCCACTTTTCAGTGCGTTGAACGGACTCGTGTTCCTGTGAACGCAAAATGCTATGTATAATTGAGTCCGTTACGAACGGACATTGTCCGTTTGAACGGACCCAAGATGTACTTGCACGTTATTTTGAAACGGCTAGTGCAAACTTCAAGTGCGTTCTGAACGGACTGTATGCGTTCGAACGCACTGCAAGTTTTCTGAAGGATTTCTATAGAGAGTATAAATAGAATCCTTCATGGGTCTCTCTCTCTCACTTCCTCATTTTCAAACTTTCAAACCTAAAAAGAGAGAAACCCTAAGCTGTGATTATCTATATCCATTGATAGCTTGAGAAACCTCTTTAGATCGGTGATCTACTTTCGATATTCTCCACTAATCGTATCCCACTCACGTGACCGATCACGTTGTAGCTCGATTAGTGAAAAAGTGTAATAGGCTAGTGCAACAAATTGTAAAGAGCCTAAGCTATAGATCGATAGAAGCGTGTAAATCGATCTAGGCAAATCCTTGTAATCGAGTTGAGTTGGAATTCAATCGAAGGCCAAAAAGAGGCACAAGGCATTCCCGGAGACGTAGGTACTCGCGAATAATTGAGTCGGTCAATTAAGCGAGTAAAGGGTGAGTTAAAGCTACAAAGCAACCACCTACCGAACTTCGTAAACAAACATCTTGTGTCAAAGTGTTTGTACGGTATCATCTTTATCATCCAAATTATTATTTATTCCGCACCGTAAATTAGGTTTAAATCTAAACTAAGTATAAGTTAGATAGCCGAATTTACCCCCCCTCTAGGTTAGAATTAACCAACAGTCAGTTAGTTAGTTAGGTCATCAGTTAGTTATTTAGTTAGTTAGTTAGTTATTTTTTTAGCTAGTAGTTAGCTGGTTAGTTATCTAGTAGTCAGTTAGTTAGTTAGTTATCTAATAGGTATTTAAGAAGATAGTTAGTTAGTAAATTAGTTAGTTATTTTGTCAGCTAGCTAGTAGTTAGTTAATTAGTCAATTAGTTAGTAGTTAGTTAGTTAGTTAGTTAGTTAACTATTTAGTTATTTAGTTAGTTAGTTTGTTAGTTATCTAGTAGTTAGTTAGCAAGTTAGTTATTTAGTTAGTTAGATAGTAAGTTAGTTAGTGGGAAGGTAGTTTGTTAGTCAGTTAGTGAGTATGTAGGTAGGTATGTAGGTCGGTAGTTAGTTACCTACTAATTAACAAACTACCTTCCTACAAACTCACCAACAAACAAACTAACTAAGTAACTAACTAATTAACTAGTATCTAACTAACGAACTAATTAACTAACGAACTAACTAATTGTCTTCCTACATACATATTAACTAGTATCTATCTCACTAACTAACTAACTGTCTTCATATATACGTATTAACTAACTAACTAACTAATTGACTAACCAAACAACTAACTACCATCCTACATACCGACTAACAAACTAATGACTAAATAACTAATTAACTAACTATCAAACTAACTTACGAACTAGCTAACTAAGTAACTGCCTTCTTACAAACTAACTAACTAACTAACTAACTAACTAACTAACTAACTAACAAATGAACTAACTACTAGATAAATAACTAAATAACTAACTGACTTACTAACTAACTAACAAACTACTAGATAACTAACTAAATAAGTAACTAATTTACTATCTATCTATCTTCCTACGTACTTATGAACTAACTCACTCACTAAATAACTAACTAGTTAACTAACTAAATAACTAACTAACTAACTTACTACTAGTTAACTAACTAAATAACTAACTAACAAATAACTAACAAACTAAGTAACTAACTACTAGATATCTATCTAAATAGTTAACTAATTAACTAACTAACTATCTTCGTACATACTAACTAACTAACTAACTAACTACATTCCTGCATACCCATACTAACTAGCTACCTAAATAAATTATTAGCTAACTACTACCTAACAAACTAACTACCTAACTGAATAACTAACTAGTTAATTAACTAACTAACTAACTAACCAACTACCTGATAACTAACTAACTAACTAACTAACTAACTAACTATTTAACTAACTAACTAACTAACTACCTTCTTACATACATATTGACTAACTAACTAACCAACAAACTAATTAACTAACTAACTAACTAACTAACTTACCAACTAACTAACTAACTAACTAACTAACTACTAGCTAACTGAATATATAACTAACTAACTAACTAACTAACTACTAGATAAATAACTAAATAACTAACTAATGAACTAACTAACTATCTTCTTACATACATACTAACTAACTAACTGACTAACTAACTAACTAACTAACCAGCTTCCTACATACCCACTAACTAAGTAACTAAATAAATAAATAAATAACACACGAAATCACTACTAGCTATATAACTAACTACCTAACTAACTAACTAAATAACTAACTAATTAACTAACTAACTAACTAACTAATTAACTAACGAAATAACAAATTAACTAACTAACTATCTACCTTCGTACATACCCACTAACTAACTAACTTACTAACTAATTAATTAACTAACTAATTAATTAACTAATTAACTAACTAACCACTAGTTAACTAACTAACTAACTGACTAACTAAATAACAAACTAATTAACTAATTAACTAACGAACTAGTTAACTAACTAACTTACTAACTAACTACCTTCATACATACCTATCAACTAACAAACTAACTACCTTTCAAACTAACTAACTAACAAATAACTAACAAACTAAGTTACTAACTACTAGATATCTATCTAAATAGTTAACTAATTAACTAACTAACTATCTTCCTACATACTAACTAATTAACTAACTAACTAACTAACTAACTACTTTCCTGCATACCCATACTAACTAGCTACCTAAATAAATTACTAGCTAACTACTAGCTAACAAACAAACTAACTAACTAAATAACTAACTAGTTAATTAACTAACTAACTAACTGACCAACTACCTGATTACTAACTAACTAACTAACTAACTAAACTAACTATTTAACTAACTAACTAACTAACTACCTTCTTACATACATATTGACTAACTAACTGACCAACAAACTAATTAACTAACTAACTAACTAACTTACCAATTAACTAACTAACTAACTAACTAACTACTAGCTAACTGAATATATAACTAACTAACTAACTAACTAACTAACTAACTACTAGATAAATAACTAAATAACTAACTAATTAACTAACTAACTATCTTTTACATACATATTAACTAACTAACTAACTAACTAACTAACTAAATAACTAAATAAGTAACTAACTAACAAATGAACTAATTAACAAACTAACTAAATAACAAAATAACTATCTTCCTACATACCTATTAACTAACTAACTAACGAACTAACTACCTTCCTACATACCCACTAACTAACAAACTACCTACCTACCTTCCCACTAACTAACTAACTAACTATCTAACTTACTAAATTACTAACTAGCTTACTAATTTACTACTAGATAACTAACAAACTAACTAACTAAATAACTAACTAGTTCACTACCTAAATAACTAACTAACTAACTACGATATAACTAACTAACTAACTAACTAAATAACTAACTAACTAACTAACTACTAATTAGCTGACAAAATATCTAACTAACTAATAACTAGATAACTAACTTAAAAACTAACTAATTTACTAACTAACTATCTTCTTAAATCCATATTAACTAACTACCTACCTACCTACCTACCTTCCTACATACCCACTAACTAACTAACTAACCAAATAAATAACTAACCAGCTAACTACAAGCTAACTAACTAACTAACTAACTAACTAACTAACTAATGACCTAACTAACTAACTAACTAACTGATAACGGGTAAATCGATCACGCAATCAAGCGTAGATATCGTTGAGTTGAAATACCACTAATCAAACAAGGAAGTAAAGCATCAAGTGGATCACACAAAATTGTATAGAGAGAGTATGTGAGGATCGTCCACAGGGAGGAAGTGTCAATTAATCGAAGAGAATTTACGAAAATTTGATTGAAAACAAATGAGATTGAGCTAAATTCGGCTCGGTACAGTTCAACTGCTATAATGTTTGGAGTATCGGTATAACGGTTGTAGCCGTGTGTTGAGATATTATAAGGGAACAAGTTGGGGCGTTATGAGAATTCAAGAAAATAAAGACTTAGCAAGAATCAAGAGAGTTTGAAAAGAAAATTGACAAGAAACAATCTTTAACCCAATCAATCCACATTTATTAATCCACACAATGATTTATTAAAAGGAACTACCGAATTCAAACAAAAAGAAATAGAAACAACCTAATCAAGACTCGAAACGCTCGATACCTTGAATCTGAAGTTTCCCCGGCGAAGTGCAAGAAACGCTCCCGTCAAATCGCCTCTTCCTCTTGTGCTAGATCCTCTCGAATTGCAAGAAACGCTCCTCAACAAATCAATTGATCGGTGTCGCGTCGAAGTTGGATCACAAACGCTGCTACTCCAAGATCTTCACGTCGTGGAACTCGAGTCGGAAACGCTCCGAACCTCAAGATCCAATCTTTAGCTTTGATAGAATCTTGTTTGTGCCTTGGTGGAGTTTGCGGTGGAGAGAAGGTGGAAAAAGGGATGGAACCAGTCGTGGTTTTGCCCTTGGCCTTAGGGTCTTATTTATAGGCTTGATGCTCCTCTTAATTGGCAAGGTTAATTATGGAAGTTTTAGGGCAGCAACAAATCCACCAAAGAAGGCAACCAATAAATCATTGAGAGGGCAACAAATCATTCCTTAAGAAGGAAACGATTCAATTCTAAAGAAGGCAACAATTCAGCTTGTTGGGGCTGCGTATGGACTGAAAGCTGGGCTGTGGGCTGTAGATATCGCCACTGTGGCCAGTGCAGGGGCTGGCAGATTTTCTTCTTTTGTTTTTGCCTTTCCTGCCTCGATCCTTTATCGAATGTATCGGTATGATATATCGTTTTGACTGTCTTTGGTGTTCCGGAGGCAATGGTGCTGGCCAAATTCCCATATTAATCCTCTATCTTTTGAAAATGGGCAAAGAACACATTAGTGTAGAAATATGCTTGGTGTTTGAAATATGTGTTATAATAGCCAAGATTAAGACTTCAGAAGGGCTAAATTCCCTAGATTTGATTCTAAAAACGTGCTCTAATTGCCTCACATCAAATACCCCCACACTTAACCCTTGATCGTCCTCGATCAATTGGAGATTTATCGTTTATTAATCAAATTGAGGTGTAATTGCACAAGATTCTATTTGTCTTTGTATTCACCGTATCCAAGCGCATTCCATGAACATATTGAATTGCTCTCGTTCATCTAGTTGCTAGTATTCAAGAAAAGATATTGGTCAAATCATTAATTCTTAATTCAATAAAGTCGCAATTTTCAATAGAGTTTAATTTGAGCAACCAATTTCAACCGGAAAAGGTGATTAAACACCACCATTCGAATCTTTTCACACCGCAATTATCAAAAGAAACCCATTTTCAAAGTCTTTTAGTCAACCAATTTTTCCATCTTGCTCGAATGAATTTAAATGTAAGTTCTACCCTTTAAACCCGTTTGGTACAATGGTACAAGGTTCCTATCCGTTTTCAATCAATTTCCCCACCCACTCCTTATTTTCTTTGGAGTCTTTAACACGAGCGTCTTGCCGCTACGGCGCGACAAGATTACATCTCGGTATTTTCTTTTTTCCTCCCTTTTTTTTTTTTTTTTTTTTTCGGATCGTACTTTTGGAAGGAAGTGTCGCGGGACCGAAGTGCAACGATTTCACTAACCCGCCCTTTTTTTTTCAAGATCCAAGAAGAAAGCGGGTACTATTTGACTTACTAACGGGTCTCCCACAAACGGTTATTTCTTTAAATGCAAGTGGTCAATTTTAACTTCGAGCAAAACTCATTCAATCGGTAGACTTAAAACTTTTAAACGGGTTCTATTTGAGATGCGGGTTCAATTTTCGAAAATGGTGTGTCACGTAATCCATGGATCCATTAATTGTCTAAAACTCGTGATAATTGCGAAATCATTTGTATGGGTTGGAATCCCCAAAGAATCCTTCAATTTGTGACCAAAAATCCCTCAAAACACCTTGCAACTTTCAACTTGAGAGGAAAAATCGTTTTTGAAATGGAATTTTGTTTGAAAATGATGATTTATTTCGATGATGTGGAGAAAAATCTTTTTGTGCATTCACGTCCTCATTTGTAAACTTTTACTTGCTCCGGGGTTTAAGTTTCATCCATTTTTTCCAAAAGTTTTATTCGCAGAAAAAGAAAAAAGATAATTGAAAATAAAGAAAAAATTTCCCAATATTTTACGTTTTAATTTGGGCACATGTAGGTTCAAAAGGTTGTGTTACCCCCCCCCCCCCCCCCCCCCCCCCACCCCACACACTTAAGGTTTTACTTGTCCTCAAGTTATGATATATGAAAAATGCACAATTAGGGTAATGAAAAGAAACAACCTTTGATGCGTGGGCTTGCCTCCCTCGCTAGCGCTCTTGTTTTATGTCTTGAGCTCGACCTAGCCGAGTTCATCCTCTTGTAGGGTGATAGGGTTTGAGAGCTTGCTCCTCCGCCCCTTCATTTTCGTAGTTCGTGTGGAAGTGCTTTAGGCGATGGCCATTCGTCTTAAACACTTTGCCCGTTTCCTCGCTCTTGATTTCAACGACTCCGTAGTCGAAGACCTTCATCACCTCAAAGGGGCCTATCCAGCGGGACCGGAGCTTACCGGGGAAAAGCATGAGACGGGTGTTGAAGAGCAACACCTTCTCCCCGACTCGAAATTCTTTCTTTTTGATCATGCGGTCGTGGAATCGTTTGGCCTTTGCTTTGGAGATGGCCGAATTGTCGTAGGCGTTGAGGCGAAATTCTTCGAGTTCGAGAAGTGGAAGTTTGCGGGCCGATGCGTCTTTTGGGTAGTCGAGGGCGAGTTGTTTGACCGCCCAAAACGCCTTGTGCCCTAACTCGACGGGGAGATGGCACGCTTTGCCATATACGAGCTTGAAAGGAGACATGCCGATTGGGGTCTTGTAAGCGGTTCGGTATGCCCACAACGCGTCTCCGAGCCGGGTGCTCCAATTCTTCCGGTTCGGGTTTACCACCTTTTCGAGGATCGACTTGATTTCTCGGTTCGATACCTCTGCTTGGCCATTCGTTTGAGGGTGCTATGCCGTCAAGGTACGGTGATGAACATGGTACTTTTCGAGAAGGTTTTCGAGAGCGCGATTGTAAAAATGGGTCCCACGATCGCTAATGAGGATCCTTGGCACGCCAAAACGCTGGAATATGTTCTTCTTGAGGAACTCGATCACCGTTTTCGAGTCCGCGTTCTTCGTTGGTATCGCCTCGATCCACTTGGTCACGTAATCTACACACAAGAGCACGTAAGTGTATCCAAAAGACGATGGAAAAGGACCCATGAAATCAATGCCCCACACATCGAATGGATCAACAACGTACATGGAGTTGAGGGGCATTTGATTTCTACGGCCCAAATTCCCCGTCTTTTGGCATTGTTCGCAATTTCTTACAAACCTTGCCACATCTTTGTGCAAAGTAGGCCAATAAAAGCCACATTCTTGTACTTTGTGTGCGGTACGTGAGATACCAAAATGTCCACCACATTCGAGATTATGACAATGAGAGAGAATAGAATTAACCTCATTTTGGTGAACGCATTTTCGTACCATTTGATCGGCGCAAATGCGGAATAGGTGTGGATCGTCCCAAACATAGAATCGCGACTCGCTCTTCATCTTGTACCATTGCACTCTCGAAAGACTCAGTGGAAACTTCTTCGTGACGATGTAGTTGGCGAGATCCGCGTACCACGGTGGTTCGACTTGTGCCGCGAGAACATGCTCATCGGGGAACTCCGCGCGAATCGGTGTGAGATCCTCGGTCGTCAATGGCAAGCGGCTTAGGTGGTCCGCCACAAGGTTTTCGCACCCCTTTTTGTCTTTGATCTCGAGGTCGAACTCTTGGAGAAGGAGTATCCATCGAAGTAGCCTCGGCTTGCATTCTTTCTTCTTCATGAGGTGGCGCAACGCGGAGTGATCGGAGAAAACTACCACCTTTGTACCTATAAGATAAGACCGAAACTTCTCCAAAGCAAAAATGATGGCTAGAAGCTCCTTCTCGGTGGTGGTTTAGTTATGTTGAGCCGGGTCGAGAGATTTCGAGGCGTATGCGATCACGTGAGGGTCTTTGTCGATTCGTTGGCCTAGCACCGCCCCCACACTTGAGTCACTTGCGTCACACATAAGCTCGAATGGTCGGCTCCAATCCGGTGCTTTGATTATCGGCGCAGTGCAAAGTCGCTCCTTCAAGTCGTCGAAAGATTTCTTGCACTTGTCTTCGAACTCGAACTTCTCCTCCTTTTTGAGTAATTGGCACATCGGTTGCGCGATCTTTGAGAAATCCTTGATGAATCGCCGATAGAAACCCGCATGGCCAAGGAAGGAACGCACGTCTTTCACCGTTTTCGGGTACGAAAGCGTCTTGATGACGTCGATCTTCGCCTTGTCGACCTCCATGCCTTTCTCAGAGATGAGGTGACCTAAAACTATTCCATTGCTCACCATAAAGTGGCATTTCTCAAAATTCAAAACAAGATTAGCTTCGACGCATTTCTCGAGTATTTGGGAAAGGTTGTGTAAACATGAATCGAATGAGTCACCAAACACCGAGAAATCGTCCATAAAAACTTCAATAAATTTTGAGATATAATCGGAGAAAATGGAAAGCATGCACCTTTGAAATGTACCGGGTGCGTTGCATAGGCCGAAGGGCATACGTCGATAAGCGAATGTACCGAACGGGCAAGTGAACGTTGTCTTCTCTTGGTCCTCGGGGGCGATTGGGATTTGGAAGTACCCCAAAAATCCGTCTAGAAAGCAATAGTAGGGGTTGCCAGCTAGTCGCTCGAGCATTTGGTCGATGAAGGGGAGCGGGAAGTAGTCCTTCTTCGTCGCTTTGTTGAGCCGGCGGTAGTCGATGCATACGCGCCACCCGTTCTGGATTCGGGTCGGTACTTGCTCGCCGTCTTCGTTCTCGACAATTGTGATCCCCGACTTCTTCGGCACAACGTGAATGGGTGAGACCCACTTCGAGTCCTCGATGGGATAGATGATTCCGGCATCGAGTAGCTTGATGATTTCCTTCCTGACCACCTCCATCATTGAGTCGACGTTGTGGCTCGCGAGAGGGCTTGGCATCTTCTTCGAGCATGATGCGATGAGTGCACATGGAGGGGCTTATCCCCGGAATATCCGCTAGTGTCCATCCGAACGCTTTCTTGTTGCGTTTGAGCATATCGATCAATTTCTCCTCTTACTCCTTTTCGAGATGTGCCGAGATAATCACCGGCAAAGACCTAGCTTCATCGAGAAAGGCATACTTTAGTCCAAAGGGTAATTCGTTTAATTCTAACCTCGGAGATTGCTCGATGGAGGGTGGACTTCGTTGCATCGGAATCTCGACTCGTTCGGCATATAGTGCATGCTCGATTTCTTGTGCGTGACTCGTTTCTTCCTCTTCTTCTTCCGCATCTTCGTAATCATCGTAAATTGGGTCTCCGAGAAGCTTGAATCCTTCCGCGCTCCAACTCATGTACTCATCGAACGATTTCTCTACGAGCTCGTGTACGCATTCGTCGATTACGTCGAATGTGTTGAGATCCAAAGTACCTACATTCGACTTATCCTTGTCAAAAATATGAATTTTTATTACCTCTTCGTCGATTTGCATGGTGAGCTCTCCCGCATGGACATCGATCTTTGTTCGAGCCGTCTTGAGAAAGGGCCATCCTAGAATCACCACACTTGCGTCGTGACTCGCCTTGTTCATGTCGAGCACGTAGAAGTCCGCGGGGAAGTAAAGGCCATCAACCGTGATGATTACGTCTTCGACCATTCCCAACGGTCGCGTCGTCGATTGGTCGGCCAAATGAATAACGGAACTTGTTTCATCGAGAGGGCCGAGATCCAATTCTTGGAAGATCGAGAAGGGCATCACGTTGATCGAAGCCCCGAGGTCTAGCATGCACCGAGGGATTTCGTGTTGTCCAATTTTCGCCGAGATAGAAAACATCCCCGGATCCTTGTACTTGTGCGGGAGCCGTAAAATCGCCGAGATGTCCCCCCCCCACACTTAACACTTCGTCACCTTTCTTCTTCCTTGGCTTTGTGGCGAGCGATTTGAGAATCTTCCACATTCGTGGTACCTCGACAATAGCATCAATAAGCGGCATTCTCACCTCGCAATTCTTCAAAATCGCGAGCATCTTATCGTCGCTTGGCTCGGTTGGCTTCGGGAGTCGGCTCGGGTACGGTGGATTGACTATAATCACTTCGCTTTCCTTGGATTGTACCGGCTCTTTCTCTTTCGGTATCGGTTGCTCGACTCGTACCGGAACTTCGATCTCATTTTCTTCGTGCACCTTCTTTCCTTGTTTCGAGCTTTCACCTATTTCCCGTCCACTTCGTAGGGCGATCGCGTTTACGTACCTTTGCTCGGGAGGGGCCAATGCTTGTGCTTGGAGTCTCGATGCTCCTTGCGTCTCGATCACGTTCACCCGCGTGGCAATTTGCGTTATTTGAGTCTCGAGGGTCCCCATGTGTCGATTCGTGTTCGCGATTTCGCTCTTGAACTCTTGCCTTAATCCCGATACCTCTTGCTTCAACGAGTCCACATTGTTACCGATCTTCTTTTCCATTGAGGTCATCATATTCATCATGCCTTCCATCATTGACTTGAGATCTGGCTCTTGTGCTTGCGGCAGCTTCGCTTGCGTGGCATTCGGATGTTGGTATGTGTTCGGCTTTTGGAATTGTTGTCGGTTCGGGTCGGGTTGAGCATTGTTTGGATTCGACCACGAGAAATTCGGATGATTGCGGTAGTTCGGGTTGAATGTGTTCGACCCGTGATATGCGGCGTTGACTTCTTCGGTTATGCTCGGGCATTCGTTCGAGTAATGGGTCGTCGCACTACAAACCCCGCATTTCTTCACTTCCTCCTTCCCTAGTGCCTTCATGATCGTATCGAGTTTGGAATTGAGTGCATCGACGTTGGCATCTATCGAGTTCACTCGGCAACCCGTTCCTCGTCTCGATTGCGAATTCGAGGCCATCACTTCGAGTAGTCCTTTGATTTCTTCGATTTGTTTGTTCGCGATGCTCCCCCCCGCGTAGGCATTGAGGAATTGGTAGTCGGTGTTGGACATTCCACTTATGAATTGGTTGTAGACTAACTCGACTCGGAGGCAATTGGTCGGCAACTCCTCCATCATCTTCGTGAACCGCTCGAAATATTCGTGATACGCTTCGTTCGGCTTTTGTGTGATTGCCAAGAGGTCCCTCGTGATGTTTGTCGTTCGGGCGGCCGAGTAGTACTTCTCTTTGAAAAGGTTCGAGATGTCGGTGAAGGTTGAAGCCTCTTGGTCCCTACGGAGCGAATAGTACCAATCTCGTGCTCCGTCAACTAAAGAATACGGAAAATACAAAAGAAGAATTTCATTAAATAAGTCATGACTTGAATATATATTTAATTGCATCTTAAAATCCTTCAAATGTTTATTAGGGTTTTCGGTTGCTTTTCCGTGAAAGATGGGTAAAGAGCCTATAATGCTCGTGTCCGGCCTAAAATCCGGTAAATTCGGTCTAATGAAGTTGTGGTTCTCTTCCACAAATTGTGGGGCCATGAGTTCCCTCAAAGTTTTCGGTCTTGGTGGAACCGGAATGTCACCCATTTTATCAATTGAAATAGAGAGAAGAAGATTTAGGATGTTGAGATGTAGCGGTCTCTTGATCTTCTTGTGATTGTCGTTTGCTCTTCTTAGAGCTCTTGTTCTTCTTTCTATGTTCTCGAAGTGGTGGTTGAAGTTCACTCTTCTTTGATCTTGTACTTGGCTTGCAATCTTCAATCACCTACAAAATTTGTCTCAAGAAACTAGACAAGAATTGATTAGTATGTTCACACAATTAAAAATTCGTAATTCTAATCTCAATTTGACTTAAAAACTGCTCCCCGGCAGTGGCGCCATTTTGATAACGGGTAAATCGATCACGCAATCAAGCGTAGATATCGTTGAGTTGAAATACCACAAATCAAACAAAGAAGTAAAGCATCAAGTGGATCACACAAAATTGTATAGAGAGAGTATGTGAGGATCGTCCACTGGAACAAGCGTCAATTAATCGAAGAGAATTTACGAAAATTTGATTGAAAACAAATGAGATTGAGCTAAATTCGGCTCGGTACAGTTCAACCGCTATAACGTTTGGAGTATCGGTATAACGGTTGTAGCCGTGTGTTGAGATATTATAAGGGAACAAGTTGGGGCGTTATGAGAATTCAAGAAAATAAAGACTTAGCAAGAATCAAGAGAGTTTGAAAATAAAATTGACAAGAAACAATCTTTAACCCAATCAATCCACATTTATTAATCCACACAAAGATTTATTAAAAGGAACTACCGAATCCAAACACAAAGAGATAGAAACAACCTAATCAAGACTCGAAACGCTCGATACCTTGAATCTGAAGTTTCCCCGGCGAAGTGCAAGAAACGCTCCCGTCAAATCGCCTCTTCATCTTGTGCTAGATCCTCTCGAATTGCAAGAAACGCTCCTCAACAAATCGATTGATCGGTGTCGCGTCGAAGTTGGATCACAAACGCTGCTACTCCAAGATCTTCACGTCATGGAACTCGAGTCGGAAACGCTCCGAACCTCAAGATCCAATCTTTAGCTTTGATAGAATCTTGTTTGTGCCTTGGTGGAGTTTGCGGTGGAGAGAAGGTGGAAAAAGGGTTGGAACCAGTCGTGGTTTTGCCCTTGGCCTTAGGGTCTTATTTATAGGCTTGATGCTCCTCTTAATTGGCAAGGGTAATTATGGAAGTTTTAGTGCAGCAACAAATCCACCAAAGAAGGCAACCAATAAATCATTGAGAGGGCAACAAATCATTCCTTAAGAAGGAAACGATTCAATTCTAAAGAAGGCAACAATTCAGCTTGTTGGGGCTGCGTATGGACTGAGAGCTGGGTTGTGGGCTGTAGATTTCGCCACTGTGGCCAGTGCTGGGGCTGGCAGATTTTCTTTTTTTTTTTTTGCCTTTCCTGCCTCGATCCTTTACCGAATGTATCGGTATGATATATCGTTTTGACTGTCTTCGGTGTTCCGGAGGCAATGCTGCTGGCCAAATTCCCATATTAGTCCTCTATCTCCTGAAAATGGGCAAAGAACACATTAGTGTAGAAATATGCTTGGTGTTTGAAATATGTGTTATAATAGCCAAGATTAAGACTTCACAAGGGCTAAATTCCCTAGATTTGACTCTGAAAACGTGCTCTAATTGCCTCACATCACTAACTAACTAACTAACTAACTAACTAAATAACTAACTAATTAACTAACTAACTATCTTCCTACAGACAGATTAACTGACTAACCAACTAACTTACTAACTACCTTCCTACATACCCACTAACTAAGTAACTAACTAAATAAATAAATAACTAACTAAATAACTACTAGCTATTTAACTAACTAACTAACTAAATAACTACTAGCTATTTAACTAACTAACAAACTAAAGAACAAACTAACTAATTAACTAACTAACTAACTAACAAATTAACTAATTAACTAACAAATTAACTACCTAACTAGCTACATTCGTACATACCCACTAACTATCTAACTTACTAACTAACTAATTAGCTAACTAATTAGTGAACTAATTAACTAACTTACTACTAGTTAACTAACTAACAAACTTACTAACTAACTACATTCATACATACCTATTAACAAACAAACTAGCTACCTTTCTAACAAACTAACTAACTAACAAACAAACTAACAAACTAACTAACTAACTAACTAACTAACTACCTTCCTACATACCCAGCCACTAACAAACTACCTTACCGCTAACTAACTAACAAACTACCTATCGAACTAAATAACTAACTAGCCAACTAACTAACTAACTAACTAACTGACTAAATAACTAACTAACTAACTAACTACTAGCTAGATGACAAAATAAATAACTAACTAATTAATAGATAACTAACATAATACCTAACTAATTTACTAACTAACTATCTTCTTAAATACCTATTAACTAACTAACTAACTACATTCCCACATACACACCAACTAACTAACTAACTAACTAAATAAATAACTAACCATCTAACTACTAGCTAACTGACTAAATAACTAACTAAATAACTAACTGATGACCTAACTAACTAACTAACTACTAGATAACTAACTAACTGACTGACTGACTAACTAACTAACTAACTAACTAACTAACTAACTAACTAACTAACTAACTACTAGATAACTAACTAAATAACTAACTAATTAACTAACTAACTATCTTCCAACATACCCACTAACTAAGTAACTAACTAAATAAATAAATAACAAACTAAATAACTACTAGTTATTTCTCTAACTAACTAACTAAAGAATTAACTAACTAATTAATTAACTAACTAACTAACTAATTAACTAATTAACTAACAAATTAACTAACTAGCTAGCTACCTTCGTACATACCCACTAACTAACTTACTTACTAACTAACTAATTAACTAACTAATTAATGAACTAATTAACTAACTAACTACTAGTTAACTAACTAACTATCTTCCTACATACTAACTAACTTACTAACTAACTAACTACATTCCTGCATACCCATACTAACTAGTGAACTAAATAAATTACTAGCTAACTACTAGCTAACAAACTAACTAGCTAACTAAATAACTAACTAGGTAACTAACTAACTAACTAACTGACCAACTACCGGATAACTAACTAACTGACTAACTAACTACCTAACTACCTTCTTACATACATATTGACTAACTAACTAACCAACAAACTAATTAACTAACTAACTAACTAACTAACTTACCAGCTAACTAACTAACTAACTAACTGACTACTAGCTAACTGAATAAATAACTAACTAACTAACTAAATAACTAACTACTAGATAACTAACTAAATAACTAACTAATTAACTAACTAACTATCTTCTTACATACATATTAACTAACTAACTATATAACTAACTACCTACCTTCCTACATACCCACTAACTGAGTTACTAACTAAATAAATAAATAACACACTAAATAACTACTAGCTATTTAACTAACTAACTAACTAAATAAATAACAAACTAATAAACTAACTAACAAACTGACTAATTAACTAACGAAATAAAAAATTAACTAACTAACTATCTACCTTCGTACATACCCAATAACTAACTAACTTACTAACTAACTAATTAACTAACTAATTAATTAACTAATTAACTAACTTACTGACTAACTAACTAATTAACAACTTAACTAACGAACTACTAGCTAAGTAACTAACTAGTTAGCTAACTAACTTACTTACTAACAACCATCATACATACCTATCAACTAACAAACTAACTACCTTTCAAACAAACAAACTAACAAACTAACTAACTAATTAACTAAATAACTACATAACTAACAAATGAACTAATCAACAAACTAACTAAATAACTAAAGAACTATCTTCCTACGTACCTATGAACTAACTAACTAACTAACTAACTGACTAACTAACTAACTTCCTACATACCCACTAACTAACTAACTTCCTACCTTCCCACTAACTAACTAAATAACTATCTAACTTACTAAATTACTAACTAGCTAACTAATTAACTACTAGATAACTAACAAACTAACTAACTAAATAACTAACTAGTTAACTAACTAAATAACTAACTAACTAACTAACTAACTAAATAACTAAATAACTAACTAACTAACTAACTAAATAACTAACTAACTAACTAACTACTAATTAGCTGACAAAATATCTAACTAACTAATTATAAGATAACTAACATAATAACTAACTAATTTACTAACTAACTATCTTCTTAAATCCCTATTAACTAACTAACTACCTAGCTTCCTACATACCCACCAACTAACTAACTAACCAAATAAATAACTAACCAGCTAACTACAAGCTAACTAACTCACTAACTAACTAACTAACTAACTAACTAACTAACTAACTAACTGATGACCTAACTAACTAACTAACTACTAGATAACTAACTAACAATATGACTAGCTAACTAATTAACTAATTAACTAACTAACAAATTAACTTACTATCTAACTAACTAACTAACGACCTTGATACATACATATTGATTAACTAACTAATTCACTAACTAACTAACTAACTACTAGCTAACTAACTAACTAACTAACTACATAACTAACTAATTAACTAAATAACTAACTATCTAACTAATTAACTAACTATCTAACTAACTAACTAACTAACAACCTTCTTACATACTAACTAACTAACTAACTAACTAACTAACTACGTACTAGCTAATTAACTAACTAACTACCTACCTACCTCCTTACATACATATTGACTAATTAACTAACTATTGACTATCTAACTAACTAACTAACTAACTTACTTACTTACGTACTAACTAACTAACAACTAGCTAATTGAACAAATAACTAACTAACTAACTAACTAACTAACTAACTAACTAACTAACTAACTACTAGATAACTATCTAAATAACTAACTAATTAACTAACTAACTATCTTCCTACAGATAGATTAACTAACTAACTAACTAACTTACTAAATACCTTCCTACATACCCACTAACTAAGTAACTACCTAAATAAATAACTAACTAACTAAATAACTACTAGCTATTTAACTAATTAACTAACTAAAGAACTAACTAACTAATTAACTAACTAACTAACTAACTAATTAACTAATTAACTAACAAATTAACTAACTAACTAACTACATTCGTACATACCCACTAACTATATAACTTACTAACTAACTAATTAACTAACTAATTAATGAATTAATTGACTAACTAACTACTAGTTAACTAACTAACTAACTAACTAACTAACCAAATGACTAACTAATTCACTAACTAACTAACTAACTAACTAACTACTAGCTAACTAACTACCTAACTTACTAACTTACTACCATCATACATACATATTAACAAACAAACCAACTACCTTTCTAACAAACTAACTAACAAACTAACTAACAAACATACAAACTAACTAACTAACTAACTAACTAACTAACTACCTTCCTACATACCCACCCACTAACTAACTAACTACCTTATCGCTAACTAACTAACTAACTACCTATCTAACTAAATAACTAACTAGCTAACTAGCTAACTACTAGATAACTAACTAACTACCTAACTAAAAAACTAACTAACTAACTAACTAACTACTAGATAACTAACTAACTACCTAACTAAAAAACTAACTAACTAATTAATTAATAGATAACTAACTTAATGACTAACTAATTTACTAACTAACTATCTTCTTAAATACCTTTTGACTAACTAACTAACTAATTAACTACATTCCCACATACCCACCAACTAACTAACTAACTAACTAAATGAATAACTAACCATCTAACTACTAGCTAACTAACTAAATAATTAACTAAATAACTAACTGATGACCTAACTAACTAACTAACTAACTAACTAACTACTATATAACTAACTAACTGACTGACTAACTAACTAACTAACTAACTAACTAATTAACTAACTAACTATTTAACTAACTAACTATCTAACTAACTAACTAACTACTATATAACTAACTAAATAACTAACTAATTAACTAACTAACTATCTTCCAACATACCCACTAACTAAGTAACTAAATAAATAAATAAATAACTAACTAAATAACTACTAACTAGCTAACTCAATAAATTACGAGCTAGCTACTAGCTAACAAACTAACTAACTAACTAAATAACTAACTAACTAACTAACTAACCAACTACCTGACAACTAACTAACTAACTAACTAATAAACTAACTATTTGACTAACAAACTAACTAACTACCTTCTTACATACATAGTGACTAACTAACTGACCAACAAACAAATTAACTAACTAACTAACTAACTAACTAACTAACTAACTACTAGCTTACTGAATAAATAACTAACAAACTAACTAACTAACTAACTAACTACTAGATAACTAACTAATTAACTAACTAACTATCTTCTTACATACATATTAACTAACTAACTAACTAACTAACTAACTAACTAACTATCTTCCTACGTACCCACAAACTAAGTAACTAACTAAATAAATAAATAACACACTAAATAACTACTAGCTATTTAACTAACTAACTAAATAAATGACAAACTAATTAACTAACTAACTAACTAAGTAACTAATTAACTAACGAAATAAAAAACTGACTAACTAACTATCTATCTTCGTACATACCCACTAACTAACTAACTTACTAATTAACTAATTAACTAACTAATTAATGAACTAATTAACTAACTACTAGTTAACTAACTACATTCCCACATACCCACCAACTAACTAACTAAATAAATAAATAACCATCTAACTACTAGCTAACTAACTAAATAACTACCTAAATAACTAACTGATGACCTAACTAACTAACTAACTAACTACTAGATAACTAACTAACCGACTGACTAACTAACTAACTAACTAACTAACTACTAGAAAACTAATTAACTAGCTTACTATCTTCCAACATACCCACTAACTAAGTAACTAACTAAATAAATAAATAACAAACTTAATAACTACTAGCTATTTCACTAACTAACTAACTAAAGAATTAACTAACTAATTAATTAACTACCTAATTAACTAATTAACTAATTAACTAACAAATTAGCTAACTAACTAGCTACCTTCGTACATACCCACTAACTAACTAACTTACTAACTAACTAATTAACTAACTAATTAATGAACTAATTAACTGACTAACTACTATTTAACTAACTAACTAACTAACTAAATAACTAACTAACTAACTAACTAACTAACTAACTAACTAACTAACTAACTACTAGCTAACTAACTAACTAGTTAACTAACTAACTTACTAACTAACTACCATCATACATTCCTATTAACTAACAAACTAACTAAATTTTTAACTAACTAACTAACAAGCTAACTAACTAACTAACTATATAACTAAATAACTAACAAACTAATTAACTAATCAACAAACTAACTAAATAATTGAATAATTATCTTCCTACATACACCTATTAACTAACTAACTACCTTCCTATATACCCACTAACTAACTAACAAACTACCTTCCCACTAACTAACTAACTAACTATCTAACTAACTATATAACTAACTTGCTAACTAACTAACTACTAGATAACTAACAAACTAACTAACTAAATAACTAAATAGTTAACTAAATAACTAACTAACTAACTGACTAACTAACTAATTAACTACTAGCAAGCTGACAAAATAACTAACTAATTAACTACTATATTACTAACATAATAACTAACTAATTTACTAACTAACTATCTTCTTAAATACCTATTAACTAACTAACTAACTAACTACCTTCCTACATACCCACCAACTAACTAACTAACTAAATAAATAAGAAGCTAACCAGCTAACTACTTGCTAACTACTAACTAACTAACTAACTAAATAACTAATTGATGACATAACTAACTAACTAGCTACTAGATAACTAACTAACTAACTAACTAACTGACTAACTAACTAATTAACTAACTGATTAACTAACTAATTAACTAACTATCTAACTAACTAACTAACTACCTTGATACATACATATTGATTAACTAACTAACTCACTAACATAATAACTAACTAACTACTAGATAACAAACATAATAACTAACTAATTTACTAACTAACTATCTTCTTAAATACCTATTAACTAACTAACTAACTAACTACCTTCCTTCATACCCACCAACTAACTAACTAACTAAATAAATAAATAGCTAACCAGCTAACTACTAGCTAACTACTAACTAACTAAATAACTAAATAACTAATTGATGACCTAACTAACTAACTAGCAACAAGATAACTAACTAACTAACTGACAAATTAACTAACTAACTAACTAACTAATTAACTAACTAATTAACTAACTATCTAACTAACTAACTAACTACCATGATTCATACATATTGATTAACTAACTCACTAACTAACTAACTCACTAACTAACTAACTACTTGCTAACTAACTAAGTATCTAACTAAATAACTAACTGATTAACTAACTAACTAACTAACTAACTAACTAACTAACTAACTAACTAACTAACTACAAGCTAATTAACTAACTCACTAACTAACTAACTACATTCTTACATACATATTGACTAACTAACCAATTAACTAACAAATTAACTAACTAACTAGCTACCTTCGTACCTACCCACTAACTAACTAACTAATTAACAAACTAGTTAATGAACTAATTAACTAACTAACAACTAGTTAACTAACTAACAAACTAACTAACTAAATAACTAACTAATTAAATAACTAACTAACTAACAAATTACTAGCTAACTAACTAACTAACTTACTACCTAACAAATTAATGACTAAATAACTATTAACTAACTAACTTACTAACTAACTACCTTCATACATACCTGTTAACTAACAAACTAACTACCTTTCTAACTAACAAAATACCTTCCTACATACACCTATTAACTAACTAACTAACTAACTAACTAACTACCTTCCCACTAACTAACTAACTAACTATCGAACTAAATAAATAACTAACTAGCTAACTAACTAACTACAAGATAACTAACAAACTAACTAACTAAATAACTAAATTGTTAACTAAATAACTAACTAACTAACTACTAACTAACTACCTACCTAAATACTAGCTAGCTGACAAAATAAGTAAGTAACTAACTACTAGATAAGTAACATAATAACTAACCAATGTACTAACTAACTATCTTCTTAAATACCTATTAACTGACTAACTAACTAACTACCTACCTACATACCCACCAACTAACTAACTAACTAAATAAATAAAAAAATAAAAAAATAACAAGCTAACTACAAGCTAACTAACTAACTAACTAACTAAATAACTAATTGATGACTAAACTAACAAACTAACTACTAGATAACTAACTGACTAACAAACAAACTAACTAACTAATTAATGAACTCACTAATTAACTAACTATCTAGCTAACTAACTAACTACCTTAATACATATATATTGATTAACTAACTAAGTCACTAACTAACTAACTACTAGCTAATTAACTAACTAACTAACAAACTATCTTCTTACATACATATTGACTAACTAACCATCTAACTAACTAACTAACAAACTAACTAACTACCTTACTAACTAACTAACTAACTAACTACTAGCTAACTGAATAAATAACATACTAACTAACTAACTAACTAACTACTAGATAACTAACTAAATAACTAACTAATAAATTAACTAAGTATCTTCCTACATACATTTTAACAAACTAACTAACTAACTAACTAACTAACTTACTAACTACCTTCTTATATATACCCACTAACTAACTAAGTAACTAACTAAATAAATATATAAATAACTAACTGCACAACTACTAGCTATTTAACTAACTATCTAACTAAACAAAAAACTAACTAATTAACTACCAAACTAACTAATTAACTAACTAGCTACCTTCGTACATACCCACTAACTAACTAACTTACTAAATAACTAATTAACTAACTAATTAATTAACTAATTATCTGACTAACTACTACTTAAATAACTAACCAACTAACTAACTAAATAACTAACTAACTAACTAATTAACTGACTAACTAACTACCTTCATACATACCTATTAACTAACTAACTAACTAACAAAATTAACTAATCAACAAACTAACTAAATAACTAAATAACTATCTTCTTACATATCTATTAACTAACTAACTAACTAACTAACTAACTACCTGTCTACCTTCCTACATACCCACTAACTAACTAACTAACTACCTTACCGCTAACTAACTAACTATCTATGTAACTAAATAACTAACTAGCTAACTAACTAACTACTAGATAACTAACAAACAAACTAACTAAATTACTAACTAGTTAACTAACTAAATAACTAACTAACTAACTACTAGATAACTAACTAACCAAATAACTAAATAACAAACTAACTAACTACTAGCTAGCTGACTAAATAACTAACTAACTAACTAAATAACTAACATAATAACTAACTAATTTACTAACTAACTATCTTCTTAAATACCTATTACCTAAATAACTAACTAACTAACTACATTCCCATATACCCACCAACTAACTAACTAACTAAATAAATCAATAACTAACCAACTAACTACTAGCGAACTAACTAACTAAATAACTAACTGATGACCTAACTAACTAACTAACTACTAGATAACTAAATAACTAACTGACTAACTAACTAACTAACTAATTCACTAACTAACAAATTAACTAACTATCTAACTAACTAACTAACTACTTTGATATATACATATTGATTAACAAACTAACTCACTAACTAACTACTAGCTAACAAACTAAGTAACTAACTAAATAACTAACTGATGAACTAACTAACTAACTAACTAACTAACTAACTAATTAACTAACTATCTAACTAACTAACTAACTAACAAACTTCTTACAAACTAACTAACTGACTAACTAACTACTAGCTAATTAACTAACTAACTAAGTAACTACCTTCTTACATACATATTGACTAACTAAGTAACTAACTAACTAATTAACTAACTAACTAAATAACTAACTTACTAACTTGCTAACTAACTAACTAACAAACTACTAGCTGCATGAATAAATAACTAACTAGCTACTAGATAACTAACTAAATAACTAACTAATTAACTAACTAACTATCTTCCTACATACATATTAAAGAAGGAACTAACTAACTAACTAACTTACTAACTACCTTCCTACATACCCACTAACTAAGTAACCTACTAAATAAATAAATAACTAACTAAATAACTACTAGCTACTTAACTAACTAACTAAATAAATAACTAGCTAATTAACTAACTAGCTAACTAATTAACTAACTAATTAACAAATTAACTAACTAACTAGTTACCTTCGTACATACCCACTAACTAACTAACTTACTAACTAACTAATTAACTAAATAATTAATTTACTAATTATCTAACTAACTACTAGTTATCTAAATAACTAACTAACTAATTAACTAACTAACTAACTAACTTACTACCTTCCTACATATCCGCCAACTAACTAACTAACTAATTAAATAAATAACTAACATGCTAACTACTAGATAACTCACTAACTAACTAACTAACTAACTAAATAGCTAACTGAGGACCTAACTAACTAACTAACTACTAGATAACTAACTAACTAACTGACTAACTAACTAACTAACTAATTAACTAACTTACTAATTAACTAACTATCTAACTAACTAACTAACTACCTTGATACATACATATTGATTAACTAACTAAGTCACTAACTACCTAACTACTAGCTAACTAACGAACTAACTAACTAAATAACTGACTGATTAACTAACCAACTAATTAACTATCTATCTATCCGACTCACTAACTAACGACCTTCTTACATACTAACTAACTAACTAACTAACTAACTAACTACTAGCTAATTAACTAACTAACTAACTAACTAACTAACTAACTAACTACATTCTTACATACATATTGACTAACTAACTAACTAATTAACCAATTAACTAACTAACTAACTAACTAACTAACTAATTTACTAACTAACTAACTAACTAACTAACTAACGACTAGCTAACTAAATAAATAACTAACTAACTAACTAACTTACTAAATAACTACTAGATAACAAACTAAATAACTAACAAATTGACTAACTAACTATCTTCCTACATACATATTAACTAACTAACTAACTAACTAACTAACTAACTAACTAACTTACTAACTACCATCCTACATACCCACTAAGTAAGTAACTAACTAACTAAATAACTAAATAACAACTAGCTATTTGACTAACTAACTAACTAAATAAATAACTAACTAATTAACTGATGACCTAACTAACTAACTAACTCCTAGATAGCTAACTAACTAACTGAATAACTAACTAACTAAATAATTAACTAACTATCTAACTAACTAACTAACTACCTTGATACATACATATTGATTAACTAACTAACTCACTAACTAACTACTGGCTAACTAACTAAGTAACTAACTAAATAACTAACTCATTAACGAACTAACTAACTAATGAACTAATTATCTAACTAACTAAATAACTAACAACCTTCTTACATACTAACTAACTAACTAACTAACTAACTAACTACTAGCTAATTAACTAACTAACTAATTAACTACCTACCATTTAACATACATATTGACTAACTAACTAACTAACTATTTAACTATCTAACAAACTAACTAACTAACTAACTAACTAACTAACTAACTAACTACTAGCTACCTGAATAACTAACTAACTAACTAACTAACTTACTAGCTACTAGATAACTAACTAAATAACTAACTAATTAACTAATCTAACTATCTTCCTACATACATATTAACTAACTAACTAACTAACTAACTAACTAACTAACTAACTACCTTCCAACACACCCACTTACTAAGTAACTAATTAAATAAATAAATAACTAACTAAATAACTACTAGCTATTTAACTAACTAACTAAATAAATACCTAACTAATTAACTAACTAACTAACTATCTAATTAACTAACTAACTAACAAATTAACTACCTAACTAACTATCTTCGTACAAACTCACGAACAAACTAAGTTACTAACTAACTAATTAACTGACTACCTACTAGTTAACTAACTAACTAACTAACTAACTAACTAACTAAAAAACTAACTAATTAACTAACTAACTAACAAACTACTAGCTAACTAACTAACTAGTTAACTATCTAACTTACTAACTAACTACCTTCATACATACCTAAGAACTAACTAACTAACTAACTAAGTATGAAGGTAGTTAGTTAGTTTGCTAGTTAGTTAGAAAGGTAGTTTGTTTGTTAGTTAATATGTATGTATGAAAGTAGTTAGTTAGTAAGTTAGTTAGTTAGTTAGTACTTAGTTCGTTATTTAGTTAATTAGTTAGTTATTTACTTAGTTAGTTAGTTAGTTAGTTAGTTAAGTAGTAGTTAGTTAGTTAATTAGTTAATTAATTAGTTAGTTCAATAGATAGTAGTTATTTAGTTAATTAGTTAATTAGTTAGTTATTTATTTAGTTCGTTAGTTAGTTAAATAGATAGTAGTTATTTAGTTAGTTATTTATTTATTTAGTTAGTTACTTAGTTAGTGGGTATGTAGGAAGGTAGTTAGTAAGATAGTTAGTTAGTTAGTTAGTTAGTTAGTTAGTTAGTTAATATGTATGTAGGAAGATAGTTAGTTAATTAGTTAGTCATTTAGTTAGTTATCTAGTAGTTAGTTAGTTAGTAAGTTAGTTAGTTAGTTAGTTAGTTATTTATTCCATTAGCTAGTAGTTAGTTAGTTAGTTAGTTAGTAAGTAAGTTAGTTAGTCAGTTAGTTAGTTAGTTAGTTAGATAGTTAGTTAGGTAATATGTATGTAAGAAGGTAGTTAGTCACCTAGTTTGTTAGTTAGTTAGTTAATTAGCTAGTAGTTAGTTAGTTAGTTAGTTAGTTAGTTAGTATGTAATAAGGTTGTTAGTTAGTTAGTTAGTTAGTTAGATAGTTAGTTAATTAGTTTGTTAGTGAGTTAGTTAATCTGTTAGTTATTTAGTTAGTTAGTTAGTGAGTTAGTTAGTAAATCAATATGTATGTATCAAGGTAGTTAGTTAGTTAGTTAGATAGTTATTTAGTTTGTTAGTTTGTTAATTAGTTAGTTAGTTAGTTTGTTAGTTAGTTAGTTAGCTAGTTATCTAGTTGTTAGTTAGTTCGTTAGGTCATCAGTTAGTTTTTTAGTTCGTTAGTTAGTTAGTTAGCTAGTAGTTATGTGGTTAGTTATTAAGTTAGTTAGTTAGTTAGTTAGTTTGTGGGTATGTAGGAAGGTAGTTAGTTAGTTAATAGGTATTTAAGAAGATAGTTAGTTCGTAAATTAGTTAGTTATTATGTTAGTTATCTTGTAATTAGTTAGTTAGTTATTTTGTCAGCTAGCTAGCAGTTAGTTAGTTATTTATTTAGTTCGTTAGTTAGTCATCTAGTAGTTAGACGTTAGTTATTTAGTTAGTTAACTAGTTAGTTATTTAGTTAGTTAGTTAGTTTGTTAGTTATCTAGTAGTTAGTTAGTTAGCTAGTTAGTTATTTAGTAAGTTAGATAGTTAGTTAGTTAGTTAGTGGGAAGGTAGGTAGTTAGTTAGTTAGTTAGTGGGTATGTAGGAAGGTAGGTAGTTAGTTAGTTAGTTAGTTAGTTAGTTAGTTAGTTAATAGGTATGTAGGAAGATAGTTATTTAGTTAGTTTGTTAATTAGTTCATTGTTAGTTAGTTAGTTATTTAGTTATTTGGTTAGTTTGTTAGTTAGTTAGTTAGAAAGGTAGTTAGTTTGTTAGTAGATAGGTATGTATGAATGTAGTTAGTTAACTAGTTAGTTAGTTAGCTAGTAGTTTGTTAGTTTGTTAGTTAGTTAATTAGTTAGTTATTTAGTTAATTAGTTAGTTAGTTAGTTAACTAGTAGTTAGTTAGTAAATTAGTTAATTAATTAGTTTGTTAACTAGTTAGTTAGTAAGTTAGTTTGTTAGTGGGTGTGTACGAAGGTAGCTAGTTAGTTAGGTAATTTGTTAGTTCATTAGTTAATTAGTTAGTTAGTTAGTTAGTTAATTAGTTAGTTATTTATTTAGTTAGTTAGTTAAATAGCTAGTAGTTATTTAGTTAGTTAGTTATTTAGTTAGTTAGTTAGTTAGTTCCTGCGTATGTAGGAAGGGAGTTAATAAGTTAGTAAGTTAGTTAGTTAGTTAGTTAGTTAGTTAGTTAATATGTGTGTAGGAAGATAGTTAGTTAGTTAATTAGTTAGTTATTTAGTTAGTTATCTCGAAGTTAGTTAGTTAGTTAGTTAGTTAGTTCGTTATTTATTCAGTTAGCTAGTTGTTAGTTAGTAGTTAGTTAGTTAGTTAGTAAGTTAGTTAGTTAGTTAGTTAGTTAACAAGTTATTTATTTAGTTAGTTTGTTTATTTAGTTATCTAGTAGTTAGTTAGTTAGCTAGTTAGTTATTTAGTTAGTTAGATAGTTAGTTAGTTAGTGGGAAGGTAGTTAGTTAGTTAGTTGGTGGATATGTCGGAAGGTACTTAGTTAGTTAGTTAGTTAGTTAGTTAGTTAGTTAGTTAGTAAGTTAATAGGTATGTAGGAAGATAGTTATTTTGTTAGTTTGTTAATTAGTTAATTAGTTAGTTAGTTAGTTATTTAGTTATTTTATTACTTAGTTAGTTAGAAAGGTAGTTAGTTAGTTAGTTAATAAGTATGTATGAAGGTAGTTGGTTAGTAAGTTAGATAGTTAACTAGTTAGCTAGTTAGATAGTAGTTAGTTAGTTAGTCTGTTAGTTAATTAGTTAGTTATTTTGTTAGTCAAATAGTAGTTAGTTAGTTATTTAGTTAATTAATTAGTTAGTTAATTACTTAGTTAGTAAGTTAGTTAGTTAGTGGGTATGTACGAAGGTAGCTAGCTAGTTAGTTAATTTGTTAGTTAGTTAGTTATTTATTTGTTTAGTTACTTAGTTAAATAGCTTGTAGTTATTTAGTTAGTTATTTATTTAGTTTGTTAGTTACTTAGTTTGTGCGTATGTAGGAAGGTAGTTAGTAAGTTAGTCAGTTAGTAAGTTAATATGTATGTAGGAAGACAGTTAGTTAGTTAATTAGTTAGTTATTTAGTTAGTTATCTAGTAGTTAGTTAGTTAGTTAGTGAGTTCGTTATTTATTCAGTTAGTTAGTAGTTAGTTAGTAGTTAGTTAGTTAGTTAGTTAATTAGTTATTTAGTTAGTCAATATGTATGTAAGAAGGTAGTTAGTAGTTAGTTATTTAGTTAATTAGCTAGTAGTTAGTTAGTTAGTTAGTTAGTATGTATGTAAGAAGATTGTTAGTTAGTTAGTTAGTCAGATGGCTAGTTAATTAGTTAGTTAGTTAGTTGATCAGTTAGTTATTTAGTTAGTTACTTACTTTGTTAGCTAGTAGTTAGTTAGTTAGTGAGTTAGTTAGTTAATCAATATGTATGTATCAAGGTAGTTAGTTAGTTAGTTAGTTAGATAGTTAGATAATTAGTTAGTTAATTAGTTAGTTAATTGGTTAGTCAGTTAATTAGTTAGTTATCTATTAGTTAGTTAGTTAGTTACTTAGCTCAACAGTTAGTTATTTAGTTAGTTAGTTAGTTATTTAGCTAGTAGTTGGCAAGTTAGTCATTTAGTTATTTAGTTAGTTAGTTAGTTAGTTGGTGGGTATGTAGGAAGGTAGGTAGGTAGTTAGTTAGTTAGTTAGTTAATAGGTATTTAAGAATATAGTTAGTTAGTAAATTAGTTAGTTATTATGTTAGTTATCTAGTAATTAGTTAGTTAGTTATTTTTTCAGCTAGCTAGTAGTTAGTTAGTTAGCTAGTTATTTAGTTACTTAGTTAGTTACTTATATAATAGTTAGTTAGTTATTTAGTTAGTTAACTAGTTAGTTATTTAGTTAGTTTGTTAGTTATCCAGTAGTTACATAGTTGGCTAGTTAGTTAGATAGTTAGTTTGTTAGTTAGTGGGAAGGTAGTTAGTTAGTTAGTTAGTGGGTATGTAGGAAGGTAGTAAGTTAGTAAGTTAGTAAATAGGTACGTAAGAAGATAGTTATTCGGTTATTTAGTTAGTTTGTTAATTAGTGAATTTTTTAGTTAGTCAGTTCGTTATTGAGTTATTTATTTAGTTAGTTAGTTGTTTAGTTAGTTAGTTAGTTAGTTAATAGGTATGTATGAAGGTAGTTAGTTAGTATGTTAGTTAGTTAACTAGTTAGTTAGTTAGTTAGTTAATTAGTTAGTTATTTCGTTAGTTAGTTAGTTAGTTAGTTAGTTAGTTAGTTAACTAGTAGTTAGTTAGTTGATTAGTTAGTTTGTAAGTTAGTTAGTTAGTGGGCATGTACGAAGGTAGCTAGTTCGTTAGTTAATTTCTTTGTTAGTTAGTTAATTAGTTAGTTAGTTGGTTAATTAGTTAGGTATTTATTTATTTAGTTTGCTAGTTAAATAGCTAGTACTTATTTAGTTAGTTACTTAGTTAGTAGGTATGTAGGAAGGTAGTTAGGAAGTTAGTTAGTTAGTTAGTTAGTTAATACGTATGTAGGAAGATAGTTAGTTAGTTAATTAGTTAGTTATTTAGTTAGTTATATAGTGGTTAGTTAGTTAGTTACTTAGTTATTTATTCAGTTTGCTAGTAGTTAGTTAGTTACTTAGTTAGTTGGTAAGTTAGTTAGTTAGTTAGTTAGTTAGTTAATTAGTTAGTTAGTTAGTTAGTTAGTTACTTAGTTAGTTAGTTACTTAGTTAGTTAAATAGTTAGTTAGATAGTTAGTTAGTTAGTTAGTTTTCAAGTAGTTGGTTAGTTAGTTAGTTGGTTAGTTAACTAGTTAGTTAGTTAGCTAGTAGTTAGCTTGTAATTTATTTAGTTAGCTAGTTAGTTGGTGGGTATGCAGGAAGGTAGTTAGTTCGTTAGTTAGTTAGTTAGACAGTCAATAAGTATGTAGGAAGATAGTTAGTTAATTAGTTAGTTATTTAGATAGATATCTAGTAGTGAGTTACTTGGATTGTTAGTTATTTAGTTAGTTAGTTAGTTAGTTAGTTATTTAGTTAGTTAGTTAACTAGTTAGTTATTTAGTAAGTTAGTTAGTTATTAAGTACGTAGGAAGATAGTAAGTCAGTAAATTAGTTAGTTATTTAGATAGTTATCTAGTAGTTAGTTAGTTAGTTATGTAGTCAGTTAGTTAGTTATTTAGTTATTTATCTAGTAGTTAGTTAATTAGTTAGTTAATTAGTTAGTTAGTATGTTAATTAATTAGTTTGTTAGTTAGTTAGTATGTATGTATGTAAGAAGGCACTTAGTTAGTTAATTAGTTAGTTAGTTAGTTAGTTTCATAGTCAGTTAATTAGTTAGGTAGGTACTAGTTAGTTAGTCGGTATTTAGGATGGTAGTTAGTTAGATGGTTAGTTAGTCGATTAGTTAGTTAGTTAGTTAGTTAGTTAATAGGTATATATAGGAAGACAATTAGTTAGTTAGTTAGTTAGATAGATAGATACTTGTTAATAGGTATGTAGGAAGACAATTAGTTAGTTAGATAGTTTATTAGTTTGATACTAGTTAATTAGTTAGTTAGTTAGTTTGTTAGTGAGTTTGTAGGAAGGTAGTTAGTTAATTAGTTAGTTAGGTAGATAGCTATTTAGTTAGTTTATAGGTATGTATGAAGGTAGTTAGTTAGTTAGTTAATTAGTTCGTTATTTAGTCAGATTGTTTGTTAATTAGCTAGTAGTTAGTTAGTTAGTTAGTTAGTTAGTTAGTTAGCTAGTAGTTAGTTAGTTAATTAGTTGGCTAAGTTAGCTAGCTAGCTAGTAGTTAGTTAGTTTGTTAGTTAATAGGTATGTAGGAAGGTAGTTAGTTAGTTGGTAAGTAAGTTAGGTAGTTAGTTAGTTACCTAGTAGTCAGTTAGTTAATTAGTTAGTTAGTTAACTAGTTAGCTATTTAGTTAGTTAGTCTGTTAGTTCTCTAGTAGTTAGTTAGTTAGCTAGTTAGTTATTTAGTTAGTTAGATAGTTAGTTAGTTAGTTAGTTAGTGGGAAGGTAGGTAGTTAGTTATTTAGTGGGTACGTAGGAAGGTAGTCAGTTAGTTAGTTAGTCAGTCAGTATTTTAGTTAGGTAATTAGTTAGTTAATAGGTGTGTAGGAAGATAGTTATTTAGTTAGTTTGTTAGTTTGTTAATTAGTTAATTAGTTAGTTAGTTAGTTATTTAGTTATTTGGTTAGTTAGTTAGTTAGTTAGTTAGTTAGAAAGGTAGTTAGTTAGTTAGTGAGTTAGTTAGTTAGTTAAATAGTTAGTTAGATAGTTAGTTAGTTAGTTAGTTTTCAAGTAGTTGGTTAGTTAGTTAGTTGGTTAGTTAACTAGTTAGTTAGTTAGCTAGTAGTTAGCTTGTAATTTATTTAGTTAGCTAGTTAGTTGGTGGGTATGCAGGAAGGTAGTTAGTTCGTTAGTTAGTTAGTTAGATAGTCAATAAGTATGTAGGAAGATAGTTAGTTAATTAGTTAGTTATTTAGATAGATATCTAGTAGTGAGTTACTTGGATTGTTAGTTATTTAGTTAGTTAGTTAGTTAGTTAGTTATTTAGTTAGTTAGTTAACTAGTTAGTTATTTAGTAAGTTAGTTAGTTATTAAGTACGTAGGAAGATAGTGAGTCAGTAAATTAGTTAGTTATTTAGATAGTTATCTAGTAGTTAGTTAGTTAGTTATGTAGTCAGTTAGTTAGTTATTTAGTTATTTATCTAGTAGTTAGTTAATTAGTTAGTTAATAAGTTAGTTAGTATGTTAATTAATTAGTTTGTTAGTTAGTTAGTATGTATGTATGTAAGAAGGCACTTAGTTAGTTAATTAGTTAGTTAGTTAGTTAGTTTTATAGTCAGTTAATTAGTTAGGTAGGTACTTGTTAGTTAGTCGGTATATAGGATGGTAGTTAGTTAGATGGTTAGTTAGTCGATTAGTTAGTTAGTTAGTTAGTTAATAGGTATATTAGGAAGACAATTAGTTAGTTAGTTAGTTAGATAGATACTTGTTAATAGGTATGTAGGAAGACAATTAGTTAGTTAGATAGTTCATTAGTTTGATACTAGTTAATTAGTTAGTTAGTTAGTTTGTTAGTGAGTTTGTAGGAAGGTAGTTAGTTAATTAGTTAGTTAGGTAGATAGCTATTTAGTTAGTTTATAGGTATGTATGAAGGTAGTTAGTTAGTTAGTTAGTTAATTAGTTCGTTATTTAGTCAGATTGTTTGTTAATTAGCTAGTAGTTAGTTAGTTTGTTAGTTATTTAGTTAGTTAGCTAGTAGTTAGTTAGTTAGTTAGTTGGCTAAGTGAGCTAGCTAGCTAGTAGTTAGTTAGTTTGTTAGTTAATAGGTATGTAGGAAGGTAGTTAGTTAGTTAGTTAGTTAGTTAATCTGTATGTAGGAAGATAGTTAGTTAGTTAATTAGTTAGTTATTTAGTTAGTTATCTAGTTGTTAGTTAATTAGTTAGTTCATTAATTATTTAGTTAATTAGTTAGTTATTTAGTTAGTTATCTAGTAGTTAGTAAGTTTGTTAGTCAGTGGGTAGGTACGAATGTAGCTTGTCAGTTAGTTAATTTATTAGTTAATTGGTTAGTTAGTCAATATGTATGTAAGAAGGTAGTTAGTTAGTTAGGTAGTTAGTTAGTTAATTAGCTAGTAGTTAGTTAGTTAGTTAGTTAGTTAATTAGTATGTAAAAAGGTTGTTAATTAGTAAGTTAGTTAGTTAGTTAATAAGTTAGTTATTTAGTTAGTTACTTAGTTAGTTAGCTAGTAGTTAGTTAGTTAGTGAGTTAGTCAGTTAATCAATATGTATGTATCAAGGTAGTTACTTAGTTAGCTAGATAGTTAGTTAATTAGTTAGTTAATTAGTTAGTTTGTTAGTTAGTTAGTCAGTTAGTTATCTAGTAGTTAGTTAGTTAGTTAGTTAGTTTGTTAGTTAGTTACTTAACTAGTAGTTAGTTAGATAATTAGTTAATTAATTAGTTTGTTAATTAGTTAGTTAGTAAGTTAGTTAGTTAGTGGGTATGTACGAATGTAGTAACTAACTAACTAACTAACTAACTACCTTCCTATATACCCACTAACTAACTAACAAACTACCTTCCCACTAACTAACTAACTAACTATCTAACTAACTATATAACTAACTTGCTAACTAACTAACTACTAGATAACTAACAAACTAACTAACTAAATAACTAAATAACTAACTAACTAACTGACTAACTGACTAACTAACTAACTAACTACTAGCTAGCTGACAAAATAACTAACTAACTAACTACTATATTACTAACATAATAACTAACTAATTTACTAACTAACTATCTTCTTAAATACCTATTAACTAACTAACTAACTAACTAACTATCTTCTTAAATACCTATTAACTAACTAACTAAATAAATAAGTACTTAACCAGCTAACTACTAGCTAACTACTAACTAACTAACTAACTAAATAACTAATTGATGACCTAACTAACTAACTAGCTACTAGATAACTAACTAACTAACTAACTGACTAACTAACTAACTAATTAACTAACTAATTAACTAACTAATTAACTAACAATCTAACTAACTAACTAACTACCTTGATACATACATATTAATTAACTAATTAACTCACTAACATAATAACTAACTAACTAACTACTAGATAACTAACATAATTACTAACTAACTATCTTCTTAAATACCTATTAACTAACTAACTAACTAACTACCTTCCAACATACCCACCAACTAACTAACTAACTAAATAAATAAATAGCTAACCAGCTAACTACTAGCTAATTACTAACTAACTAACTAACTAAATAACTAATTGATGACGTAACTAACTAACTAACAACTAGATAACTAACTAACTACCTGACAAATTAACCGACTAACTAACTAATTAACTAACTAATTAACTAACTATCTGACTAACTAACTAACTACCTTGATACATACATATTGATTAACTAACTCACTAACTAACTAACTCACTAACTAACTAACTACTAGCTAACTAACTAAGTATCTAACTAAATAACTAACTGATTAACTAACTAACTAACTAACTAACTAACTAACTAACTAACAACCTTCTTACATACTAACTAACTAACTAACTAACTAACTAACTAACTAACTACAAGCTAATTAACTAACTAACTAACTAACTAACTACATTCTTACATACATATTGACTAACTAACCAATTAACTAACCAATTAACTAACTACCTTCGTACCTACCCACTAACTAACTAACTTACTAACTAACTAATTAACAAACTAGTTAATGAACTAATTAACTAACTAACAACTAGTTAACTAACTAACTAAATAACTAACTAATTAAATAACTGACTAACTAACTAACAAATTACTAGCTAACTAACTAACTTACTAACTACCTAACAAATTAATGACTAAATGACTATTAACTAACTAACTTACTAACTAACTACCTTCATACATACCTGTTAACTAACAAACTAACTACCTTTCTAACTAACAAACTAACAAACTACCTAACTAAATAACTAAATAACTAACTAACAAACTAATTAACTAATTAACAAACTAACTAATTAACTAAATAACTATCTTCATACATACACCTATTAACTAACTAACTAACTTACTAACTAACTACCTTCCTACATACAAACTAACTATCTAACAAACTACCTTCCCACTAACTAACAAACTAACTATCTAACTAACTAAATAACTAACTAGCTAACTAAGTAACTACAAGATAACTAACAAACTCACTAACTTAATAACTAAATTGTTAACTAAATAACTAACTTACTAACTACTAACTAACTACCTAACTAAATACTAGCTAGCTGACAAAATAAGTAAGTAACTAACTACTAGATAAGTAACATAATAACTAACTAATTTACTGACTAACTATCTTCTTAAATACCTATTAACTAACTAACTAACTAACTACCTACCTACATACCCACCAACTAACTACCTACCTACATACCCACCAACTAACTAACTAAGTAAATAAATAAAAAAATAAAAAAATAACAAGCTAACTACAAGCTAACCAACTACCTAACTAACTAAATAACTAATTGATGACCAAACTAACAAACTAACTACTAGATAACTAACTGACTAACAAACAAACTAACTAACTAATTAATGAACTCACTAATTAACTAACTATCTAGCTAACTAACTAACTACCTTAATACATATATATTGATTAACTAACTAAGTCACTAACTAACTAACTACTAGCTAATTAACTAACTAACTAACAAACTACCTTCTTACATACATATTGACTAACTAACCAACTAACTAACTAACTAACTAACTAACTAACTAACTTACTAACTAACTAACTACTAGCTAACTGAATAAATAACATACTAACTGACAAACTAACTAACTACTAGATAACTAACTAAATAACTATCTAATTAACTAACTAAGTATCTTCCTACATACATATTAACAAACGAACTAACTAACTAACTAACTAACTTACTAACTACCTTCCTATATATACCCACTAACGAACTAAGTAACTAACTAAATAAATATATAAATAACTAACTACATAACTACTAGCTATTTAACTAACTATCTAAATAAATAAATAAATAACTAATTAACTAACTAAGTATCTTCCTACATACATATTCCCAAACTAACTAACTAACTAACTAACTAACTAACTAACTAACTAACTAACGTACTAACTACCTTCCTACATACCCACTAACTAAGTAACTAACTAAATAAATATATAAATAACTAACTACACAACTACTAGCTATTTAACTAACTATCTAACTAATCAAAAAACTAACTAATTAACTACCAAACTAACTAATTAACTAACTAGCTACCTTCGTACATAACCACCACTACAACACATAACAACTATAGGGGCAGCCAAAGATGACCCAATAAGGGCTGAAAACCGTCCCTAAAGGATTTTGGGGCAGCCAGACGCCCCAAAAAGGGCGTCCCTAAAGGCTGCGTTCCTGTCTGGGGCGGGCCGACCCTATAGGGGTTTTGGGACGGCATTTAATGGGGCGGGCCGACCCTATAACAGGGCAGAGTCAAATCAATACTTTTAACAGGGCAGAGTCAAATCAGTACGTTAATGGGGCGGGCCGACCCTATAACCCTCTGTCGTCAAATCAGTCAAATGGGATGATCCGACCCTTATAATAATTATTAATTATTCGAAATATTATATTATTATTAGTGATTATATAAATAATTATATAATTATATTAATTATTAATTATATATGAAATACTAATCCTACGCTCAAATTCAACAAACAACTAATTATTAATTATTCGAAATATTATATTATAATTAGTGATTATATAAATAATTATATAATTATATTAATTATTAATTATATATATAATTAATAATTAATATTATTATATAAATTATTATATAATTATATTTATATGAAATACTAATCCTACGCTCAAATTCAACAAACAACCAAATACACAAACACACAAACATAAACAAAGAAGACTGATTATTACATACAATTTGACCAAAAAGATGGTGAAAATGAATTTTTAAAACTTAAACAAAATAATAATAATGAAGAGGCCAAATTATTACAACATGAATTTTTTGACAGATTTAAAAATAGTACAAATAGATCTAGAAAAATTAACTGTCTTGAGAGGACAACTCTCTTCTCGACTTCCTCTTGTTTTTTTTGCCGCTAATCACATTGTTTAACCTAATTATGAAAACAGGACAAGAAATACATGTAAACTTTCATTTATAGAACTTAAAATGACTAGTAAAAATTACAAACGTTTATTCAACAAAGGAAAAAAAAGAGGCTATGTATGCATTATCTCTAACGAGGGACTAAATATTGAATTTCTTAAGCAAAAATATATTCTCAAAATAAAGAATATGTATTTAAATAATAATAAATAATATTTATTTTTATAAAAAACATTATATCTACATCACTAATGCTGAAAATAATAATAAAATTTATTAACATTGAAGAATAATCATACTAAAAACAAAAATATTTATACCGTCCTAATATAGCACACAAAAAAAATTAATTATACCAAAATATAGTAAATTATACTAAAATATTCAAGAACAAAGATGGATTTACATATTTACCCTTCTAAAATATCATATTTATCATTTGGAAAAACTTGAAAAATTAAAAAATATCAGAAAATTTACCAACATTGAAGCCTCTGTCGCGTGTAACCAGTTCCGATGGAACCCCGGCAGCGGTGAAACTGAAATTCTCTGCCTCTGTAGCGTGTAACCAACAACTCGCAATCCACGTCCGATTCGTCCTCATTCGTCCTCCATCTCTATAAACAAACCCTAATTAAACAATTGAAGCCCTCATTGAACAATTGAAACCCAAATTAAACAATTGAAACCCTAATTCAACAATTAAAACCGAAATTCAGCAATAATCACAAAACCGTTAACCTAATTCTACATTTTTCCCCAATTGAAACCCAAATTCAACAATTTACTACAAAAAAAAACTGAAAAAACGAAAAGAAAAAACACAAAAATACCTGCAGCAAGAGAGATCCGGAGCTGAAATCCCAATTGAAACCCCCGTCGTCCCATCTCCCTGTACCGGTACTGGTATGGGCAGTACCGACACCGTTATTTCCCTGCTACTGGACGCCTCCTTAATTCCGGAGAACCTGCATTTAGTCCAAAAAATACATTAAAGAACAGATCAATATATTATGATATAAATTAATAAATAAATTAAAAAAAAAACAGATCGGTTCAACCCTAATCAGATCAATTGAAACCCTAATTTGATAAACGACAGCAGCCAAATCCTCCCTGAAAAACGACATTAGAGAGATATGATCAAATACAAATGAAAAAATTATAAAATTAAGTATAAATACTTTCAGAAGAGAAAATACTAGATATTTAACAGATTCGAGAAAAAAAAAGAAAAAAGAAAAAAGATTAAGTCCACTGATTATTTAATACTAGATTCGAGAAAATACTAGATTATTTAACAGTGAGAAAAAAAAGAAAAAAGAAGAAATGCATGCCAGATTCGAGAAAAAAGAAGAAGGAATGTATGCCAAATTCTAAAATTAAGTATGAATCGGTCGAGTTATTGTAGAAACATAATGAAAAACGAGAAAAAAAGAAACCCTAACTACAAGAAACAACATACCAGATTCGAGAGAGCAACGAGTTACGCAACATGCACCAAATCAAACCTGAAATTAACAAATAAAAAGAAAAAAGATTAAGTCCACAGATCTGAAAGACCGAGAGAGAGAGAGAGAGGGAAACGAGCTCCACGCCACAGATTTGGTAAGCCCGGCGATTTGTCGTAAGTCCCTGGCAGCGAGATAGAGGAAAATATCACTCCACAGCGCGAGAGAGAGAGGGAAAGAACACTCCACAGCGAGAGAGCGAGAGAGAGAGAGAGGGAAAGAACGAGAGAGAGGGAAAGAGAGAGACTCCACAATGAGAGAAAGAGAGAGAGATGGAGAGGGTTCACGGATGGGAAAAGAAAGAGAGAGAGAGAGAGAGAGAGAGAGAGAGAGAGAGAGAGAGATAGAGAGAGAGGGGAAAGGAAAGATATTTTACGGGAATTTGGGGCGGGCAAGATTTGGGGCGGGTATTGGGTCGGACAAGATTTGGGGCGGGCCGACCCTAGTTGGTTGTTGGGGTGGGTAGGTTATAGGGGCGGGCGGATCCTATAGTTATTGGGTCGGTACGATTTTGGGTCGGGCAGCTGCAACAAGTTATTGGGGCGGTCTGGCTTACTGGGGCGGGCGGACCCTGACCGTAGGGACGGGCCGACCCAATAAAAGGGCGACCCAATAGTCTTGTAGGGGCGGTGGATGGTTATTGGGGCGGGCGGACCCAAAAATTCAAACTATCAGGGTCGGGCTGACCCTGTATTGACTGACCCAAAAGCGTTATTGGGGCAGGCCGACCCAATAATGAGCAAATTTTAGGGGCGGCCCGACCCTAAAACTAAGATGTGTTGTAGTGCACTAACTAACTAACTTACTAACTAACTAATTAACTAACTAATTAATTAACTAATTATCTGACTAACTACTACTTAAATAACTAACCAACTAACTAACTAAATAACTAACTAACTAATTAACTGACTAACTAACTACCTTCATACATAACTAATTAACTGACTAACTAACAAACAAGTTAAGTAACTTACTAACTAACTACCTTCATACATACCTATTAACTAACTAACTAACTAACTAACTAACAAAATTAACTAATCTACAAACTAACTAAATAACTAAATAACTATCTTCCTACATACCTATTGACTAACTAACAAACTAACTAACTAAATACCTACCTACCTTCCAACATACCCACTAACTAACTAACTAACTACCTTACCGCTAACTAACTAACAATCTATCTAACTAAATCGCTAACTAGCTAACTAACTAACTACTAGATAACTAACAAACTAACTAACTAAATTACTAACTAGTTAACTAAATAAATAACTAACTAACTAACTACTAGATAACTAACTAACCAAATAACTAAATAACTAACTAACTAACTACTAGCTAGCTGACTAAATAACAAACTAACTAATTAATAGATACCTAACATAATAACTAACTAATTTACTAACTAACTATCTTCTTAAATACCTATTACCTAAATAACTAACTAACTAACTACATTCCCATATACCCACCAACTAACTAACTAACTAAATAAATCAATAACTAACCAGCTAACTATTAGCTAACTAACTAACTAACTAACTAACTAACTAAATAACTAACTGATGACCAAACTAACTAATTCACTAACTAACTAATTAACTAACTATCTAACTAACTAACTAACTACTTTGATACATACATATTGATTAACAAACTAACTCACTAACTAACTACTAGCTAACAAACTAAGTAACTAACTAAATAACTAACTGATTAACTAACTAACTAACTAATTAATTAACTATCTAACTAACTAACTAACAAACAAACTTCTTACAAACTAACTAACTGACTAACTAACTACTAGCTAATTAACTAACTAACTAACTAACTACCTTCTTACATACATATTGACTAACTAACTAACTAACTAACTAATTAACTAACTAACTAAATAACTAACTTACTAACTTGCTAACTAACTAACTAACTGACTAACTACTAGCTACATGATTAAATAACTAACTAGCTACTAGATAACTAACTAAATAACTAACTAATTAACTAACTAACTATCTTCCTACATACATATTAAAGAAGGAACTAACTAACTAACTAACTTACTAACTACCTTCCAACATACCCACTAACTAAGTAACCTACTAAATAAATAAATAACTAACTAAATAACTACTAGCTACTTAACTAACTAACTAAATAAATAACTAGCTAATTAACTAACTAGCTAACTAATTAACTAACTAATTAACTAACTAATTAGTTACCTTCGTACATACCCACTAACTAACTATATTACTAATTAACTAATTAACTAAATAATTAATTTACTAATTATCTAACTAACTACTAGTTATCTAAATAACTAACTAACTAATTAACTAACTAACTAACTTACTACCTTCCTACATATCCGCCAACTAACTAACTAACCTGCTAACTACTAGCTAACTCACTAACTAACTAACTAACTAACTAACTAAATAGCTAACTGATGACCTAACTAACTAACGAACTAACTACTAGATAACTAACTAACTAACTGACTAACTAACTAACTAACTAATTAACTAACTTACTAATTAACTAACTATCTAACTAACTAACTAACTACCTTGATACATACATATTGATTAACTAACTAACTCACTAACTACCTAACTACTAGCTAACTAACTAACTAACTAACTAAATAACTGACTGATTAACTAACCAACTAATTAACTATCTATCTATCTAACTCACTAACTAACAACCTTCTTACATACTAACTAACTAACTAACTAACTAACTACTAGCTAATTAACTAACTAACTAACTAACTAACTACATTCTTACATACATATTGAGTAACTAACTAACTAATTAACCAATTAACTAACTAACTAACTAACTAAGTAACTAACTAACTAATTTACTAACTAACTAACTAACTAACTAACTAACGACTAGCTAACTAAATAAATAACTAACTAACTAACTAACTTACTAACTAACTATTAGATAACAAACTAAATAACTAACTAATTAACTAACTAACTATCTTCCTACATACATATTATCTAACTAACTAACAAACTAACTAACTAACTTACTAACTACCTTCCTACATACCCACTAACTAAGTAACTAACTAACTAAATAAATAAATAAATAACAACTAGCTATTTGACTAACTAACTAACTAAATAAATAACTAACTAATTAACTGATGACCTAACTAACTAACTAACTACTAGATAACTAACTAACTAACTGAATAACTAACTAACTAACTAATTAACTAACTATCTAACTAACTAACTAACTATCTTGTTACATACATATTGATTAACTAACTAACTCACTAACTAACTACTGGCTGACTAACCAAGTAACTAACTAAATAACTAACTCATTAACGAACTAACTAACTAATGAACTAATTATCTAACTAACTAAATAACTAACAACCTTCTTACATACTAACTAACTAACTAACTAACTAACTACTAGCTAATTAACTAACTAACTAATTAACTACCTACCATTTAACATACATATTGACTAACTAACTAACTGACTAACTATTTAACTAACTAACAAACTAACTAACAAACTAACTAACTAACTACTAGCTACCTGAATAAATAACTAACTAACTAACTAACTAACTAACTACTGGATAACTAACTAAATAACTAACTAATTAACTAATCTAACTATCTTCCTACATACATATTAACTAACTAACTAACTAACTAACAAACTAACTAACTTACTAACTACCTTCCGACATACCCACTTACTAAGTAAATAATTAAATAAATAAATAACCTAATAAATAACTACTAGCTATTTAACTAACTAACTAACTAACTAACTAAATAAATACCTAACTAATTAACTAACTAACTAACTATCTAATTAACTAACTAACTAACAAATTAACTACCTAACTAACTACCTTCGTACATACCCACTAACTAACTAAGTTACTAACTAACTAATTAACTAACTACCTACTAGTTAACTAACTACCTAACTAACCAACTAACTAACTAACTAACTAACTAACTAACTAAATAACTAACTAATTAACTAACTAACTAACAAACTACTAGCTAACTAACTAACTAGTTAACTATCTAATTTACTAACTAACTACCTTCATACATACCTAAGAACTAACTAACTAACTAACTAAGTATGAAGGTAGTTAGTTAGTTTGTTAGTTAGTTAGAAAGGTAGTTAGTTTGTTAGTTAATATGTATGCATGAAGGTAGTTAGTTAGTAAGTTAGTTAGGTAACTAGTTAGTTAGTTAGTTAGTACTTACTTAGTTATTTAGTTAATTAGTTAGTTATTTACTTAGTTAGTTAGTTTGTTTGTTTGTTAAGTAGTAGTTAGTTAGTGAGTTCGTTAGTTCGTATGTAGGAAGGTAGTTAGTAAGTTAGTTAGTTAGTTAGTCAATATGTATGTTGGAAGAGAGTTAGTTAGTTAATTAGTTAGTTATTTAGTTAGTTATGTAGTAGTTAGTTAGTTAGTTAGTGAGTTCGTTATTTATTCAGTTATCTACTAGTTAGTTAGTAGTTAGTTAGTTAGTTAGTTAGTTAATTAGTTAGTTAGTTTGTTAGTTAGTCAATATGTATGTAAGAAGGTAGTTAGTAGTTAGTTATTTAGTAAATTAGCTAGTAGTTAGTTAGTTAGTTAGTTAGTTAGTTAGTTAGATGGCTAGTTAATTAGTTAGTTAGTTAGTTGATCAGTTAGTTATTTAGTTAGTTACTTAGTTTGTTAGCTAGTAGTTAGTTAGTTAGTGAGTTAGTTAGTTAATCAATATGTATGTATCAAGGTAGTTAGTTAGATAGTTAGTTAGATAGTTAGATAATTAGTTAGTTAATTAGTTAGTTTATTAGTTAGTCAGTTAATTAGACAGTTATCTATTAGTTAGTTAGTTAGTTAGTTAGGTCAACAGTTAGTTATTTAGTTAGTTAGTTCGTTCGTTATTTAGCTAGTTGTTGGCAAGTTAGTCATTTAGTTAGTTAGTTAGTTTGTTCGTTAGTTAGTTGGTGGGTATGTAGGAAGGTAGCTAGGTAATTAGTTAGTTAGTTAGTTAGTTAATAGGTATTTAAGAATATAGTTAGTTAGTAAATTAGTTAGTTATTATGTTAGTTATCTAGTAATTAGTTAGTTAGTTATTTTTTCAGCTAGCTAGTAGTTAGTTAGTTAGCTAGTAATTTAGTTAGTTAGTTAGTTACTTATCTAGTAGTTAGTTAGTTAGTTATTTAGTTAGTTTACTAGTTAGTTATTTAGTTAGTTTGTTTGTTAGTTATCTAGTAGTTACATAGTTGGCTAGTTAGTCGTTTAGTTTGTTAGATAGTTAGTGTGTTAGTTAGTGGGAAGGTAGTTCGTTAGTTAGTTAGTGGGTATGTAGGAAGGTAGTTAGTTAGTAAGTTAGTTAATAGGTACATAGGAAGATAGTTATTCGGTTATTTAGTTAGTTTGTTAATTAGTCAATTTGTTAGTTAGTCAGTTAGTTATTGAATTACTTAGTTAGTTAGTTAGTTAGTTAGTTGGTTAGTTAGTTAGTTAGTTAGTTAATAGGTATGTTTGAAGGTAGTTAGTTAGTATGTTAGTTAGTTAACTAGTTAGTTAGCTAGTAGTTAGTTAGTTAGTTAATTAGTTAGTTATTTCGTTAGTTAGTTAGTTAGTTAGTTAACTAGTAGTTAGTTAGTTGATTAGTTAGTTTGTAAGTTAGTTAGTTAGTGGGCATGTACGAAGGAAGCTAGTTAGTTAGTTAATTTCTTTGTTAGTTAGTTAATTAGTTAGTTAGTTGGTTAATTAGTTAGTTATTTATTTATTTAGTTTGTTAGTTAAATAGCTAGTAGTTATTTAGTTAGTTACTTAGTTAGTGGGTATGTAGGAAGGTAGTTAGTAAGTTAGTGAGTTGGTTAGTTAGTTAATACATATGTAGGAAGATAGTTAGTTAATTAGTTAGTTATTTAGTTAGTTATATAGTTGTTAGTTAGTTAGTTAGTTAGTTATTTATTCAGTTTGCTAGTAGTTAGTTAATTAGTTGGTTAGTTGGTAAGTTAGTTAGTTAGTTAGTTAGTTAGTTAGTTAGTTAAATAGTTAGTTAGATAGTTAGTTAGTTAGTTAGTTTTGAAGTAGTTGGTTAGTTAGTTAGTTGGTTAGTTAACTAGTTAGTTAGTTAGCTAGTAGTTAGCTGGTAATTTGTTTAGTTAGCTAGTTAGTTGGTGGGTATGCAGGAAGGTAGTTAGTTAGTTAGTCAATAAGTATGTAGGAAGATAGTTAGTTAATTAGTTAGTTATTTAGATAGATATCTAGTAGTTAGTTTACTTGGATTGTTAGTTATTTAGTTAGTTAGTTAGTTAGTTAGTTAGTTATTTAGTTATTTAGTTAACTAGTTAGTTATTTAGTAAGATAGTTAGTTATTAAGTACGTAGGAAGATAGTCAGTCAGTGAATTAGTTAGTTATTTAGATAGTTATCTAGTAGTTAGTTAGTTAGTTAGTTATGTAGTCAGTTAGTTAGTTATTTAGTTATTTATCTAGTAGTTAGTTAATTAGTTAGTTAATTAGTTAGTTAGTAAGTTAGTTAATTAATTAGTTAGTTAGTTAGTTAGTATGTATGTATGCAAGAAGGCACTTAGTTAGTTAATTAGTTAGTTAGTTAGTTAGTTTGATAGTCAGTTAATTAGTTAGGTAGTTACTAGTTAGTTAGTAAATTAGTTAGTTATTATGTTAGTTATCTAGTAATTAGTTAGTTAGTTATTTTTTCTGCTAGCTAGTAGTTAGTTAGTTAGCTAGTTATTTAGTTAGGTAGTTAGTTACTTATCTAGTAGTTAGTTAGTTATTTAGTTAGTTAACTAGTTAGTTATTTAGTTAGTTAGTTTGTTAGTTATCCAGTAGTTACATAGTTGGCTAGTTAGTCGTTTAGTTAGTTAGATAGTTAGTTAGTTAGTTAGTGGGAAGGTAGTTAGTTAGTTAGTTAGTGGGTATGTAGGAAGGTAGTAAGTTAGTAAGTTAGTTAATAGGTACGTAGGAAGATAGTTATTCGGTTATTTAGTTAGTTTGTTAATTAGTGAATTTCTTAGTTAGTCAGTTCGTTATTGAGTTATTTAGTTAGTTAGTTAGTTGTTTAGTTAGTTAGTTAATTAGTTAATAGGTATGTATGAAGGTAGTTTGTTAGTACGTTAGTTAGTTAGTTAGTTAATTAGTTAGTTATTTCGTTAGTTAGTTAGTCAGTTAGTTAGTTAGTTAACTAGTAGTTAGTTAGTTGATTAGTTAGTTTGTAAGTTAGTTAGTTAGTGGGCATGTACGAAGGTAGCTAGTTCGTTAGTTAATTTCTTTGTTAGTTAGTTAATTAGTTAGTTAGTTGGTTAATTAGTTAGGTATTTATTTATTTAGTTTGTTAGGTAAATAGCTAATAGTTATTTAGTTAGTTACTTAGTTAGTAGGTATGTAGGAAGGTAGTTAGGAAGTTAGTTAGTTAGTTAGTTAGTTAATACGTATGTAGGAAGATAGTTAGTTAGTTAATTAGTTAGTTATTTAGTTAGTTATATAGTGGTTAGTTAGTTAGTTACTTAGTTATTTATTCAGTTTGCTAGTAGTTAGTTAGTTAGTTAGTTAGTTGGTAAGTTAGTTAGTTAGTTAGTTAGTTAGTTAGTTAATTAGTTAGTTAGTTAGTTAGTTAGTTAGTTAGTTAGTTAAATAGTTAGTTAGATAGTTAGTTAGTTAGTTAGTTTTCAAGTAGTTGGTTAGTTAGTTAGTTGGTTAGTTAACTAGTTAGTTAGTTAGCTAGTAGTTAGCTTGTAATTTATTTAGTTAGCTAGTTAGTTGGTGGGTATGCAGGAAGGTAGTTAGTTCGTTAGTTAGTTAGTTAGATAGTCAATAAGTATGTAGGAAGATAGTTAGTTAATTAGTTAGTTATTTAGATAGATATCTAGTAGTTAGTTTACTTGGATTGTTAGTTATTTAGTTAGTTAGTTAGTTAGTTAGTTAGTTATTTAGTTAGTTAGTTAACTAGTTAGTTATTTAGTAAGATAGTTAGTTATTAAGTACGTAGGAAGATAGTCAGTCAGTGAATTAGTTAGTTATTTAGATAGTTATCTAGTAGTTAGTTAGTTAGTTATGTAGTCAGTTAGTTAGTTAGTTAGTTATTTATCTAGTAGTTAGTTAATTAGTTAGTTAATTAGTTAGTTAGTAAGTTAGTTAATTAATTAGTTAGTTAGTTAGTTAGTATGTATGTATGCAAGAAGGCACTTAGTTAGTTAATTAGTTAGTTAGTTAGTTAGTTTGATAGTCAGTTAATTAGTTAGGTAGTTACTAGTTAGTTAGTAAATTAGTTAGTTATTATGTTTGTTATCTAGTAATTAGTTAGTTAGTTATTTTTTCAGCTAGCTAGTAGTTAGTTAGTTAGCTAGTTATTTAGTTAGGTAGTTAGTTACTTATTTAGTTAGGTAGTTAGTCAGTTATTTAGTTAGTTAACTAGTTAGTTATTTAGTTAGTTAGTTTGTTAGTTATCCAGTAGTTACATAGTTGGCTAGTTAGTCGTTTAGTTAGTTAGATAGTTAGTTAGTTAGTTAGTGGGAAGGTAGTTAGTTAGTTAGTTAGTGGGTATGTAGGAAGGTAGTAAGTTAGTAAGTTAGTTAATAGGTACGTAGGAAGATAGTTATTCGGTTATTTAGTTAGTTTGTTAATTATTGAATTTCTTAGTTAGTCAGTTCGTTATTGAGTTATTTAGTTAGTTAGTTAGTTGTTTAGTTAGTTAGTTAGTTAGTTAATAGGTATGTATGAAGGTAGTTAGTTAGTACGTTAGTTAGTTAGTTAGTTAATTAGTTAGTTATTTCGTTAGTTAGTTAGTTAGTTAGTTAGTTAGTTAACTAGTAGTTAGTTAGTTGATTAGTTAGTTTGTAAGTTAGTTAGTTAGTGGGCATGTATGAAGGTAGCTAGTTCGTTAGTTAATTTCTTTGTTAGTTAGTTCATTAGTTAGTTAGTTGGTTAATTAGTTAGGTATTTATTTATTTAGTTTGTTAGGTAAATAGCTAGTAGTTATTTAGTTAGTTACTTAGTTAGTAGGTATGTAGGAAGGTAGTTAGGAAGTTAGTTAGTTAGTTAGTTAGTTAATACGTATGTAGGAAGATAGTTAGTTAGTTAATTAGTTAGTTATTTAGTTAGTTATATAGTTGTTAGTTAGTTAGTTACTTAGTTATTTATTCAGTTTGCTAGTAGTTAGTTAGTTAGTTAGTTAGTTGGTAAGTTAGTTAGTTAGTTAGTTAGTTAGTTAGTTAATTAGTTAGTTAGTTAGTTAGTTAGTTAGTTAGTTAGTTAAATAGTTAGTTAGATAGTTAGTTAGTTAGTTAGTTTTCAAGTAGTTGGTTAGTTAGTTAGTTGGTTAGTTAACTAGTTAGTTAGTTAGCTAGTAGTTAGCTTGTAATTTATTTAGTTAGCTAGTTAGTTGGTGGGTATGCAGGAAGGTAGTTAGTTCGTTAGTTAGTTAGTTAGATAGTCAATAAGTATGTAGGAAGATAGTTAGTTAATTAGTTAGTTATTTAGATAGATATCTAGTAGTTAGTTACTTGGATTGTTAGTTATTTAGTTAGTTAGTTAGTTAGTTAGTTATTTAGTTAGTTAGTTAACTAGTTAGTTATTTAGTAAGTCAGTTAGTTATTAAGTACGTAGGAAGATAGTGAGTCAGTAAATTAGTTAGTTATTTAGATCGTTATCTAGTAGTTAGTTAGTTAGTTAGTTATTTAGTTATTTATCTAGTAGTTAGTTAATTAGTTAGTTAATTAGTTAGTTAGTATGTTAATTAATTAGTTTGTTAGTTAGTTAGTATGCATGTATGTAAGAAGGCACTTAGTTAGTTAATTAGTTAGTTAGTTAGTTAGTTTTATAGTTAGGTAGATGGTTAGTCGGTATATAGGATGGTAGTTAGTTAGATGGTTAGTTAGTCAATTAGTTAGTTAGTTAGTTAGTTAGTTAATAGGTATATATAGGAAGACAATTAGTTAGTTAGTTAGTTAGATAGATAGATACTTGTTAATAGGTATGTAGGAAGACAATTAGTTAGTTAGTTAGTTCATTAGTTTGATACTAGTTAATTAGTTAGTTAGTTAGTTTGTTAGTGAGTTTGTAGGAAGGTAGTTAGTTAATTAGTTAGTTAGGTAGATAGCTATTTAGTTAGTTTATAGGTATGTATGAAGGTAGTTAGTTAGTTAGTTAGTTAATTAGTTCGTTATTTAGTCAGATTGTTTGTTAATTAGCTAGTAGTTAGTTAGTTAGTTAGTTAGTTAGTTAGCTAGTAGTTAGTTAGTTAGTTAGTTGGCTAAGTTAGCTAGCTAGCTAGTAGTTAGTTAGTTAGTTAGTTAATATGTATGTAGGAAGGTAGTTAGTTAGTTAGTAAGTAAGTTAGGCAGTTAGTTAGTTACCTAGTAGTCAGTTAGTTAATTAGTTAGTTAGTTAACTAGTTAGCTATTTAGTTAGTTAGTCTGTTAGTTCTCTAGTAGTTAGTTAGTTAGCTAGTTAGTTATTTAGTTAGTTAGATAGTTAGTTAGTTAGTTAGTTAGTGGGAAGGTAGGTAGTTAGTTATTTAGTGGGTACGTAGGAAGGTAGTCAGTTAGTTAGTTAGTCAGTCAGTATTTTAGTTAGTTAATTAGTTAGTTAATAGGTGTGTAGGAAGATAGTTATTTAGTTAGTTTGTTTGTTTGTTAATTAGTTAATAAGTTAGTTAGTTAGTTATTTAGTTATTTGGTTAGTTAGTTAGTTAGTTAGTTAGAAAGGTAGTTAGTTTGTTAGTTAACAGGTATGTATGAGGGTAGTTAGTTAGTAAGTTAGTTAGTTAATAGTTATTTAGTCATTAATTTGTTAGGTAGTTAGTAAGTTAGATAGTTAACTAGTTAGTTAGTTAGCTAGTAGTTAGTTAGTTAGTTAGCTAGTAGTTTGTTAGTTAGTTAGTTAGTTAGTTAATTAGATAGTTATTTCGTTAGTTAACAAGTTAGTTAGTTAACTAGTAGTCAGTTAGTAAATTAGTTAGTTAGTAAGTTAGTTAGTTAGTTAGTTAGTTAGTTAGTTAATATGTATGTAAGAAGATAGTTAGTTAGTTAATTAGTAAGTTATTTAGTTAGGTATCTAGTAGTTAGTTAGTTAGTTATTCAGTCCGCTAGTAGTTAGTTAGTTAGTTAGTTAGTTAGTAAGTTAGTTAGTTAGTTAGTTAATTAGTTAGTTAGTTAGTTAGTCAATATATATGTAAGAAGGTAGTTAGTTAGTTAGTTAGTTAGTTAGTTAGTTAGTTAATTAGCCAGTAGTTAGTTAGTTTGTTAGTTAGTATGTAAGAAGGTTGTCAGTTAGTTAGTTAGATAGTTAGTTAATTAGTTAGTTAGTTAGTTAATCAGTTAGTTATTTAGTTAGTTTCTTAGTTAGTTAGCTAGTATTTAGTTGGTTAATAAATATGTATGTAACAAGGTAGTTAGTTAGTTTGTTAGATAGTTAGTTAATTAGTTAGTTAGTTAGTTAGTTAGTTAGTCAGTTAGTTAGATAGTCATCTAGTAGTTAGTTAGTTAGTTAGGTCATCAGTTTGTTAGTTATTTAGTTAGTTATTTAGTTAGCTAGTAGTTAGGAGGTTAGTTATTTATTTATTTAGTTAGTTAGTTAGTTGGTGGGTATGTAGGAAGGTAGTTAGTTAGTTAGTTAGTTAATAGGTATTTAAGAAGATAGATAGTTAGTAAATTAGTTAGTTATTATGTTAGTTATCCAGTAATGAGTTAGTTAGTTATTTTGCCAACTAGCTAGTAGTCAGTTAGTTAGTTATTTAGTTGGTTAGTTAGTTAGCTAGTTATTCAGTTAGTTATTTAGTTAGTTACTTTGTTAGTCATCTAGTAGTTAGTTAGTTAGCTAGTTAGTTATTCTGTTAGTTAGATAGTGAGTTAGTTAGTTAGTGGGAAGGTAGTTAATTAGTTAGTTAGCGGGTATGTAGGAAGGTAGGTAGTTAGTTAGTCAGTTAGTTAGTCAATAGGTATTTTAGAATATAGTTAGTTAGTAAATTAGTTAGTTATTATGTTAGTAATCTAGTAATTAGTTAGTTAGTTATTTTGTCAGCTAGCTAGTAGTTAGTTAGTCAGTTAGTTATTTAGTTAGTTAGTTAGTTACTTATCTAGTAGTTAGTTAGTTAACTAGATAGTTATTTAGTTAGTTTGTTTGGTAATTATCTAGCAGTTAGTTAGTTAGCCAGTTAGTCATTTAGTTAGTTAGTTAGTTAGTGGGAAGGTAGTTAGTTAGTTAGTTAGTGGGTATGGAGGAAGGTTGTTAGTTAGTTAGTTAGGTAGTTAGTTAATAGGTATGTAGGAAAATAGTTATTCGGTTATTTAGTTAGTTGGTTAATTATTTAATTAGTTAGTTATTTAGTTATTTAGTTAGTTAGTTAGTAAGTTAGTTAGTTATTTAGTTAGTTAGTTAGTTACTTAGTTAGTTAGTAAGTTAGTAGTTTGCTAGTAGTTAGCTAGTAGTTAGTTAGTTAGTTAGTTAATTAATTAGTTAGGTATTTAGTTCGTTAGTTAGTTAGTTAACTAGTAGTTAGTTTGTTCATTAGTTAAGTAATTAGTTAGTTAATTAGTTAGTTTGTAAGTTAGTTAGTTAGTTAGTGGGCATGTACGAAGGTAGCTAGTTAATTAGTTAATTTCTTAGTTAGTCAGTTAGTTAATTAGTTAGTTAGTTAGTTAATTAGTTAGTTATTTATTTAGTTAGTTAGTTAGTAAAATAGCTAGTAGTTATTTAGTGAGTTATTTATTTATTTAGTTCATTACTTAGCTAGTGGGTATGTAGGAAGGTAGTTAGTAAGTTAGTTAGTAAATATGTATGTAGGAAGATAGTTAGTTAGTTAATTAGTGAGTTATTTAGTTAGTTATCTAGTGGTTACCTAGTTAGTTATTTATTCAGTTATCTAGTAGTTAGTTACTTAGTTAAATAGTTAGTTAGTTAGTTAGTTAGTTAGTTACTTATCAAGTAGTTGGTTAGTTAGTTAGTTAGTTAGTTAACTAGTTAGTTTTTTAGTAAGTTAATTAGTTAGCTAGCACTACTAAAAAAATGCAGTTAGGGACAAACGTGTTTAGTCTCTAAAACCCGGTCTGGAGTCGCTGTAGATCTTTAGGGACTATATTTAGTCGTTATGACTTTGTCATAACAGGCCCGACGCAGCAAATCAGGGTGACAAAACTTTTCTTGTTTTTAGTCACTATAAGACACCTTTCTTGCGACAAGATTAATTTCCAATTTTTTCCCCCGTTTTCTTGGGTAGTCCCTGAAGATGAACTTTTAGTGTTGAACTATGGTCGTGGAAAATGTTCTTTATGGGACTAAATATGGTCCTCAATTATTGTTTTTTTGTGACTAGGTTTTGTTTCTGAATATTCACTTTATGGGACAAATGTTTGCTTCTGAAGATATATTATATTTAGTTAAATTTTGTCCTTGTTATGTTGTTTCTGTGACTAGCTGTTATCTCTAAATATGATATTAATGTGACAAACGTTAGTTCTTGAATGTACTATTTTGTGAATGATATTGGTGTCTGAATGGTTCTTTCTGTGACTAAACTTAATTTCTGGATATTATACTTCTGTGACGAGACTCTTTTAGTCCCTTAAAACAACATATATTATAATATTAATTAATAAAATATGAAAATAAAATTTTCACCATTTAAATAAAACAAAAATATCTCACGATACGTTTAATGTTAATGACACTAACTCGAGTACTACAAAAATAACATTCATGTATTGTCTTCAAAAACAAAAGAAAAAAACAATATTAAATTATCATCTTGCATTATCTTTATCTTCATTAGGATCTTCTTCTCTATTCAAAAGCCCGATTTCGATAAGTTCCTCTTGATAGCTTATATCGGTACAATAATCTTGTTGATATGCTTCATCGCCGACTAACACGTCCTCTTCAATTGAAGTATCGTCAATTGAATTAAGCAAAGACGGATCAAAAAAATGCCGTTGATGTGCCTTTTGCACCACTCGCCAATCCCCTCCCAACTTCGTATCACGGACATAAAAAACTTGAATAACTTGATTTGCCAGGATAAATGGGTCATCGTTATACCAAGTTCTACTAATATTTATACGTAATATTCAGAAAGATAACTAAAATATCCAAAATGCCCATGAGGAATTGAATTCTGGAAAACCAAAAAGAACAAAAATTAAAAAGTAGAATGATTATTGTGAGTAAAATAATGAACTAACTATTTACTGAGAATCTTGATTTTGAGAACGAAAGAACGCGAAGTGGAGAAGAACGGTTTGTTCTCAGCCAGTCGAACGCCTCTTGCACAGAGCCTCCAAACCTCGACGCCGAACGGAGATGGAATCCCTTTCGCATTTTCTCTGCTCAATCTGCTAAAATAAAAAAATAAAAACATGTAGAGATACTGAATTTCACAAAATAGTTATGAAATTTTTGAAACATAAATTGAATATATCATAAATAAGACCCTGTAATTTTCAGAACCACCATAACCACAAATTCTATATTTTTCATGCTCCCAACAACAAAAATCCATCAGTGAAAGCTTCTATACCATCACAACATAGTAAATTTTTTACAATTTGCAAAAGAAACCCTGTAATTTTTAATTTTGCAAAGCATAACCTTCGTTATTGTAATAAGTTCATAAATGTGCAATTCATATGAACCCTGCAATTTCAATACCAACACATTATCATAATTTCTCACCACACCTTCTTTATTGTAAAAAAATCATATGAACCCTTTCATTATTGTAAAAACAACCCTTAATTAATTCAAGAAAATGCTTAATCATAAATGTACAATTCAGATTAGGTAATGCATTTAATCAAAAAAAAGGTTAGGTAATGCACTAATTCTTATTAACAATTAACACTTTACAAAGGCATAAAAGTCATAAGAAAAATACTTACTGAAGGGGAAGATGCCTCTTTGCAAAACCCTACAATCCCAAGGAACAAAACCGAACACATAGAGAGGACATTTCATAAACTAGACCTTGCTTTACTGGATACTCCCAAATTGACCCTACATTTTTGCAAATTTGCATATCAACCCATCACCAGTATAATAGGACGTATTGTAAAAACTAATTATGTTTGACTGTGAAATAAAAGAGAAAACTATAACGATATTTCCTTGCGCAATAGGTTTTGGTTTGTCCGCCTCCAAATGTAACAAGGTTTTAGTAGTTAGTTAGTTAGTTATTTCGTTAATTAGTTAGTTAGGTCATCAGTTAGTTACTTAGTTACTTAGTTAATTAGTTAGTTAGTTAGTTAGTTATTTAGTTACTTAGTTACTTAGTTAATTAGTTATCTAGTAGTTAGTTAGTTACTTAGTTAATTAGTTACTTAGTTATTTCGTTAGTTACTTAGTTAATTAGTTAGTTATTTCGTTAGTTAACTAGTAGTTAGTTAGTAAATTAGTTAATTAATTAGTTAGTTAATTGGTTAGTTAGTAAGTTAGTTAGTTAGTGGGTATGTACGAAGGTATCTAGTTAGTTAGTCAATTTGTTAGTTAGTTAGTTAGTTAGTTAGTTAATTAGTTAGTTATTTATTTATTTAGTTAGTTAGTTAGTTAGTTAGTCAAATGGCTAGTAATTAATTAGTTGGCTATTTATTTATTTAGTTAGTTACTTAGTTAGTGGGTAAGTAGGAAGGTAGTTAGTAAGTTAATTAGTTAGTTAGTTAGTATGTATGTAGGAAGAAAGTTAGTCAGTTAATTTGTTAGTGATTTAGTGAGGTATCTAGTAGTTAGTTAGTTAGTTATTTATTTAATTAGCTAGTAGTTAGATAGTTAATTAGTTAGTTAGTAAGTTAGTTCGTTAGTTAGTTAGTTGGTTAGTTAATTAGTCAGTTAGTTAGTTAGTTAGTCCGTATGTATGTAAGAAGGTAGGTAGTTAGTTTGTTAGTTAGTTAGTTAGCCAGTAGTTAGTTAGTTTGTTAGTTAGTATGTAAGAAGGTTGTCAGTTAGTTAGTTAGTTAGATAGTTAGTTAGTTAGATAGTTAGTTATTTAGTTAGTTACTTAGTTAGTTAGCTAGTAGTTAGTTAGTTAGTGAGTTAGTTACTTAATCAATATGTATGTATCAAGGTAGTTAGTTAGTTTGTTAGATAGTTAGTTAATTAGTCAGTTAGTTTGTTATCTAGTAGTTAGTTAGCTAGTTAGGTCATCCGTTAGTTTGTTATTTAGTGAGTTAGTTAGTTAGCTAGTAGTTAGAAGGTTAGTTATTTATTTATTTAGTTAGTTAGTTAGTTGGTGGGTATGTAGGAAGGTAGTTGGTTAGTAAGTGAATAGGTATTTAAGAAGATAACTAGTTAGTAAATTAGTTATCTAGTAATTAGTTAGTTAGTTATTTTGTTAGCTAGCTAGTAGTTATTTAGTTAGTTATTTAGTTAGTAAGTTAGTTAGTTATTTAGTCGTTAGTTAGTTAGTTATTCAGTTAGTTAACTAGTTAGTTATTTAGTTAGTTAGTTTTTTTGTTATCTAGTAGTTAGTTAGTTAGCTAGTTAGTTATTCAGTTAGTTAGATAGTTAGTTAGTTAGTTAGTGGGAAGGTAGTTAATTAGTTAGTTAGTTAGTTATTTAGTTAGTTAGTTAGTTAGTTATCTAGTAGTTAGTTAGTTAGCTACTTAGTTATTCAGTTAGTTAGATAGTTAGTTAGTTAGTTAGTGGGAAGGTAGTTAATTAGTTAGTTAGTGGGTATGTAGGAAGGTAGTTAACTAACTAAATAATTAACTAGCTTCCTACATACCCACCCACTAACTAACTAACTACCTTACCGCTAACTAACTAACAAACTACCTATCTAACTAAATAACTAACTAGCTAATTAACTAACTACTAGATAACTAACAAACTAACTAACTAAAAAACTAACTAACTAACTAACTACTAGCTGGATGACAAAATAACTAACTAATTTACTAACTAACTATCTTCTTAAATACCTTTTAACTAACTAACTAACTAACTAACTATATTCCCACATACCCACTAACTAACTAACTGACAAACCAAATAAATAACTAACCATCTAACTACTAGCTAACTAACTAAATAATTAACTAAATAACTAATTGATGACCTAACTACCTAACTAACTAACTAACTACTATATAACTAACTAACTGACTAACTGACTAACTAACTAACTAACTAATTCACTAACTAACTAATTAACTAACTAACTAACTAACTAACAAACTACTAGATAACTAACTAAATAACTAACAAATTAACTAACTAACTATCTTCCAACATACCCACTAACTAAGTAACTAACTAAATAAATAAATAAATAACTAACTAAATAACTGCTAGATATTTCACTAACTAACTAACTAAAGAATTAACTAACTAATTAATTAACTAACTAACTAACTAATTAACTAATTAACTCCCAAATTAACTAACTAGCTAGCTACCTTCGTAAATACCCACTAACTAACTAACTTACTAACTAACTAATTAACTAACTAATTAATGAACTAACTAACTAACTAACTACTAGTTATCTAACTAACTAACTAACTAACTATCTTCCTACATACTAACTAACTAACTAACTAACTACATGCCGCATACCCATACTAACTAGCTAACTAAATAAATTACGAGCTAACTACTATCTAACTAACTAACTAACTGACTAACCAACCAACTACCTGATAACTAACTAACTAACTAACTAACTAACTAACTAACTATTTAACTAACTAACTAACTAATTACCTTTTTACATACATATTGACTAACTAACTAACCAACAAACTAATTAACTAACTAACTAACTAACTAACTTACCAACTAACTAACTAACTAACTAACTAACTAACTACTAGCTTACTTAATAACTAACTAACTAACTAACTAACTAACTAACTAACTACTAGATAACTAACTAAATAACTAACTAATTAACTAACTAACTATCTTCTTACATACATATTAACTAACTAACTAACTAACTAACTAACTAACTACCTTCCTACGTACCCACAAACTAAGTAACTGACTAAATAAATAAATAACACACGAAATAACTACTAGCTATTTAACAAACTAACTAACTAACTAAATAAATAACTAACTAATTAACTAACTAACAAACTAACCAATTAACTATCGAAATATCAAATTGACTAACTAACTATCTACCTTCGTACATACCCACAAACTAACTAACTTACTAACTAACTAATTAACTAACTAATTAATTAACTAATTAACTAACTACTAGTTAACTAACTAACTAACTAACTAACTAACTAACTAACTAATTAACTTATTAACTAACGAACAACTAGCTAAGTAACCAACTAGTTAACTAACTAACTAACTTACTAACTACCTTCATACATACCTATCAACTAACAAACTAACTACCTTTCAAACTAACTAACTAACAAAATAACTAACTAACTAACTAAATAACTAAATAACTAACTAACTAACAAATTAACTAATTAACAAACTAACGAAATAACTAAATAACTATCTTCCTACATACCTATTAACTAACTAACTAACTAACTAAAGAACTAACTACCTTCCTACATACCCACTAACTAACTACCTACCTACCTTCCCACCAACTAACTAACTAACTATCTAACTTACTAAATTACTAACTAGCTAACTAATTAACTACTAGATAACTAACAAACTAACTAACTAAATAACTAACTAGTTAACTAACTAAATAACTAACTAACTAACTAACTACGAGATAACTAACTAACTAAATAACTAAATAACTAACTAACTAACTAACTACTAATTAGCTGACAAAATATCTAACTAACTAATTACTAGATAACTAACATAATAACTAACTAATTTACTGACTAACTATCTTCTTAAATCCCTATTAACTAACTAACTACCTAACTACCTACCTTCCTACATACCCACCAACTAACTAACTTACCAAATAAATAACTAACCAGCTAACTACAAGCTAACTAACTAACTATCAGACTAACTAACTAACTAACTAATTAACTAACTATCAAATTAACTAACTATCTAACTAACTAACTACCTACCTTGATATATACATATTGATTAACTAACTGACTAACTAACTAACTAACTACTAGCTAACTAACTAACTAACTAACTAACTACATAACTAACTGATTAACTAACTAACTAACTAACTAACTAACTAATTAACTAACTATCTAACTAACTAACTAACTAACAACCTTCTTACATACTTACTAACTAACTAACTAACTACCTATTAGCGAATTAACTAACTAACTGACAAACTAACTAACTACCTACCTCCTTACATAAATATTGACTAACTAACTAACTAACTAACTACCTTCCTACGTACCCACAAACTAAGTAACTGACTAAATAAATAAATAACACACTAAATAACTACTAGCTATTTAACTAACTAACTAACTAAATAAATAACTAACTAATTAACTAACTAACAAACTAACCAATTAACTATCGAAATAACAAATTGACTAACTAACTATCTACCTTCGTACATACCCACTAACTAACTAACTTACTAACTAACTAATTAACTAACTAATTAATTAACTAATTAACTAACTACTAGTTAACTAACTAACTAACTAACTAACTAACTAACTAATTAACTAATTAACTAACGAACAACTAGCTAAGTAACTAACTAGTTAACTAACTAACTAACTTACAAACTACCTTCATACATACCTATCAACTAACAAACTAACTACCTTTCAAACTAACTAACTAACAAACAAACTAACTAACTAACTAAATAACTAAATAACTAACTAACTAACAAATTAACTAATTAACAAACTAACGAAAAAACTAAATAACTATCTTCCTACATACCTATTAACTAACTAACTAACTAACTAAAGAACTAACTACCTTCCTACATACCTACTAACTAACTACCTACCTACCTTCCCACCAACTAACTAACTAACTCTCTAACTTACTAAATTACTAACTAGCTAACTAATTAACTACTAGATAACTAACAAACTAACAAACTAAATAACTAACTAGTTAACTAACTAAATAACTAACTAACTAACTACGAGATAACTAACTAATTAAATAACTAAATAACTAAATAACTAACTAACTACTAATTAGCTGACAAAATATCTAACTAACTAATTACTAGATAACTAACATAATAACAAACTAATTTACTAACTAACTATCATCTTAAATCCCTATTAACTAACTAACTACCTAACTACCTACCTTCCTACATACCCACCAACTAACTAACTAACCAAATAAATAACTAACCAGCTAACTACAAGCTAACTAACTAACTATCAGACTAACTAACTAACTAACTAATTAACTAACTATCAAATTAACTAACTATCTAACTAACTAACTACCTACCTTGATATATACATATTGATTAACTAACTGACTCACTAACAAACTAACTACTAGCTAACTAACTAACTAACTAACTAACTACATAACTAACTGATTAACTAACTAACTAACTAACTAATTATCTAACTATCTAACTAACTAACTAACTAACAACCTTCTTACATACTTACTAACTAACTAACTAACTACCTATTAGCGAATTAACTGACTAACTAACTAACTAACTACCAACCTCCTTACATAAATATTGACTTACTAACTAACTAACTAACTAATTAACTAACTAACTAACTAACTAACTAAATAACTAACTTACTTACTAACTAACTAACTACTAGCTAACTGAACAAATAACTAACTAACTAACTAACTACAAGATAACTAACTAAATAACTAACTAATTAACTAACTAACTATCTTCTTACAGACATATTAACTAACTAACTAACTAACTAACTTACTAACTGCCTTCCTACATACTCACTAACTAAGTAACTAACTAAATAAATAAATAACTACCTAAATAACTACTAGCTATTTAACTAACTAACTAACTAAAGAACTAACAAATTAACTAACTAACTAGCTACCTTCGTACATACCCACTAACTATCTAACTTACTAATTGACTAATTGACTAACTGATTAATGAACTAATTAACTAACTAACTACTAGTTAATTAACTAACTAACTAACTATATAACTAACTAATTAACTAACTAACTAACTAACTAACTACTAGCTAACTAGCTAACTAATTAACTAACTAACTTACTAACAAACAACCATCATACATACCTATTAACAAACATACTAACTACCTTTCTAACTAACTAACTAACTAACAAACTAACAAACAAACAAACTAACTAACTAACTAACTAACTACCTTCCTACATACCCACCCACTAACTAACTAACTACCTTACCGCTAACTAACTAACTAACTACCTTTCTAACTAAATAACTAACTAGCTAACTAACTAACTACTATCTAGATAACTAACTAACTAACTAACTAAATAACTAACTAATTAACTAACTAACAAACTAACTAATTAACTATGGAAATAACAAATTGACTAACTAACTATCTACCTTCGTACATACCCACTAACTAACTAACTTACTAACTAACTAATTAACTAACTAATTAATTAACTAATTAACTAACTACTAGTTAACTAACTGACTAACTAACTAACTAACTAACTAATTAACTTATTAACTCACGAACAACTAGCTAAGTAACTAACTAGTTAACTAACTAACTTACTAACTAACTACCTTCATACATACCTATCAACTAACAAACTAACTACCTTTCAAACTAACTAACTAACAAGCTAACTAACTAACAAACTAAATTACTAAATAACTAACTAACTAACAAATTAACTAATTTACAAACTAACGAAATAACTAAATAACTATCTTTCTACATACCTATTAACTAACTAACTAACTAAAGAACTAACTACCTTCCTACATACCCACTAACTAACTACCTACCTACCTTCCCACCAACTAACTAACTAACTATCTAACTTACTAAATTACTAACTAGCTAACTAATTAACTACTAGATAACTAACAAACTAACTAACTAAATAACTAACTAGTTAACTAACTAAATAACTAACTAACTAACTAACTACGAGATAACTAACTAACTAAATAACTAAATAACTAACTAACTAATTAACTTATTAACTCACGAAAAACTAGCTAAGTAACTAACTAGTTAACTAACTAACTTACTAACTAACTACCTTCATACATACCTATCAACTAACAAACTAACTACCTTTCAAACTAACTAACTAACAAGCTAACTAACTAACAAACTAAATTACTAAATAACTAACTAACTAACAAATTAACTAATTTACAAACTAACGAAATAACTAAATAACTATCTTTCTACATACCTATTAACTAACTAACTAACTAAAGAACTAACTACGTTCCTACATACCCACTAACTAACTACCTACCTACCTTCCCACCAACTAACTAACTAACTATCTAACTTACTAAATTACTAACTAGCTAACTAATTAACTACTAGATAACTAACAAACGAACTAACTAAATAACTAACTAGTTAACTAACTAAATAACTAACTAACTAACTACGAGATAACTAACTAACTAAATAACTAACTAACTAACTAACTACTAATTAGCTGACAAAATATCTAACTAACTAATTACTAGATAACTAACATAATAACTAACTAATTTACTAACTAACTATCTTCTTGAATCCCTATTAACTAACTAACTACCTAACTACCTACCTTCCTACATACCCACCAACTAACTAACTAACCAAATAAATAACTAACCAGCTAACTACAAGCTAACTAACTCACAAACTAACTAACTAACTAACTAATGACCTAACTAACTGACTAACTACTAGATAACTAACTAACTATCAGACTAAATAACTATCAAATTAACTAACTACCGAACTAACTAACTACCTACCTTGATATATACATATTGATTAACTAACTGACTCACTAACTAACTAACTACTAGCTAACTAACTAACTAACTAACTAATTAACTAACTATCTAACTAACTAACTAACTAACAACCTTCTTACATACTTACTAACTAACTAACTAACTACCTATTAGCGAATTAACTAACTAACTGACAAACTAACTAACTACCTACCTCCTTACATAAATATTGACTAACTAACTAACTAACTAACTACCTTCCTACGTACCCACAAACTAAGTAACTGACTAAATAAATAAATAACACACTAAATAACTACTAGCTATTTAACTAACTAACTAACTAAATAAATAACTAACTAATTAACTAACTAACAAACTAACCAATTAACTATCGAAATAACAAATTGACTAACTAACTATCTACCTTCGTACATACCCACTAACTAACTAACTTACTAACTAACTAATTAACTAACTAATTAATTAACTAATTAACTAACTACTAGTTAACTAACTAACTAACTAACTAACTAACTAACTAATTAACTAATTAACTAACGAACAACTAGCTAAGTAACTAACTAGTTAACTAACTAACTAACTTACAAACTACCTTCATACATACCTATCAACTAACAAACTAACTACCTTTCAAACTAACTAACTAACAAACAAACTAACTAACTAACTAAATAACTAAATAACTAACTAACTAACAAATTAACTAATTAACAAACTAACGAAAAAACTAAATAACTATCTTCCTACATACCTATTAACTAACTAACTAACTAACTAAAGAACTAACTACCTTCCTACATACCTACTAACTAACTACCTACCTACCTTCCCACCAACTAACTAACTAACTCTCTAACTTACTAAATTACTAACTAGCTAACTAATTAACTACTAGATAACTAACAAACTAACAAACTAAATAACTAACTAGTTAACTAACTAAATAACTAACTAACTAACTACGAGATAACTAACTAATTAAATAACTAAATAACTAAATAACTAACTAACTACTAATTAGCTGACAAAATATCTAACTAACTAATTACTAGATAACTAACATAATAACAAACTAATTTACTAACTAACTATCATCTTAAATCCCTATTAACTAACTAACTACCTAACTACCTACCTTCCTACATACCCACCAACTAACTAACTAACCAAATAAATAACTAACCAGCTAACTACAAGCTAACTAACTAACTATCAGACTAACTAACTAACTAACTAATTAACTAACTATCAAATTAACTAACTATCTAACTAACTAACTACCTACCTTGATATATACATATTGATTAACTAACTGACTCACTAACAAACTAACTACTAGCTAACTAACTAACTAACTAACTAACTACATAACTAACTGATTAACTAACTAACTAACTAACTAATTATCTAACTATCTAACTAACTAACTAACTAACAACCTTCTTACATACTTACTAACTAACTAACTAACTACCTATTAGCGAATTAACTGACTAACTAACTAACTAACTACCAACCTCCTTACATAAATATTGACTTACTAACTAACTAACTAACTAATTAACTAACTAACTAACTAACTAACTAAATAACTAACTTACTTACTAACTAACTAACTACTAGCTAACTGAACAAATAACTAACTAACTAACTAACTACAAGATAACTAACTAAATAACTAACTAATTAACTAACTAACTATCTTCTTACAGACATATTAACTAACTAACTAACTAACTAACTTACTAACTGCCTTCCTACATACTCACTAACTAAGTAACTAACTAAATAAATAAATAACTACCTAAATAACTACTAGCTATTTAACTAACTAACTAACTAAAGAACTAACAAATTAACTAACTAACTAGCTACCTTCGTACATACCCACTAACTATCTAACTTACTAATTGACTAATTGACTAACTGATTAATGAACTAATTAACTAACTAACTACTAGTTAATTAACTAACTAACTAACTATATAACTAACTAATTAACTAACTAACTAACTAACTAACTAACTAACTACTAGCTAACTAGCTAACTAATTAACTAACTAACTTACTAACAAACAACCATCATACATACCTATTAACAAACATACTAACTACCTTTCTAACTAACTAACTAACTAACAAACTAACAAACAAACAAACTAACTAACTAACTAACTAACTACCTTCCTACATACCCACCCACTAACTAACTAACTACCTTACCGCTAACTAACTAACTAACTACCTTTCTAACTAAATAACTAACTAGCTAACTAACTAACTACTATCTAGATAACTAACTAACTAACTAACTAAATAACTAACTAATTAACTAACTAACAAACTAACTAATTAACTATGGAAATAACAAATTGACTAACTAACTATCTACCTTCGTACATACCCACTAACTAACTAACTTACTAACTAACTAATTAACTAACTAATTAATTAACTAATTAACTAACTACTAGTTAACTAACTGACTAACTAACTAACTAACTAACTAATTAACTTATTAACTCACGAACAACTAGCTAAGTAACTAACTAGTTAACTAACTAACTTACTAACTAACTACCTTCATACATACCTATCAACTAACAAACTAACTACCTTTCAAACTAACTAACTAACAAGCTAACTAACTAACAAACTAAATTACTAAATAACTAACTAACTAACAAATTAACTAATTTACAAACTAACGAAATAACTAAATAACTATCTTTCTACATACCTATTAACTAACTAACTAACTAAAGAACTAACTACCTTCCTACATACCCACTAACTAACTACCTACCTACCTTCCCACCAACTAACTAACTAACTATCTAACTTACTAAATTACTAACTAGCTAACTAATTAACTACTAGATAACTAACAAACTAACTAACTAAATAACTAACTAGTTAACTAACTAAATAACTAACTAACTAACTAACTACGAGATAACTAACTAACTAAATAACTAAATAACTAACTAACTAATTAACTTATTAACTCACGAAAAACTAGCTAAGTAACTAACTAGTTAACTAACTAACTTACTAACTAACTACCTTCATACATACCTATCAACTAACAAACTAACTACCTTTCAAACTAACTAACTAACAAGCTAACTAACTAACAAACTAAATTACTAAATAACTAACTAACTAACAAATTAACTAATTTACAAACTAACGAAATAACTAAATAACTATCTTTCTACATACCTATTAACTAACTAACTAACTAAAGAACTAACTACGTTCCTACATACCCACTAACTAACTACCTACCTACCTTCCCACCAACTAACTAACTAACTATCTAACTTACTAAATTACTAACTAGCTAACTAATTAACTACTAGATAACTAACAAACGAACTAACTAAATAACTAACTAGTTAACTAACTAAATAACTAACTAACTAACTACGAGATAACTAACTAACTAAATAACTAACTAACTAACTAACTACTAATTAGCTGACAAAATATCTAACTAACTAATTACTAGATAACTAACATAATAACTAACTAATTTACTAACTAACTATCTTCTTGAATCCCTATTAACTAACTAACTACCTAACTACCTACCTTCCTACATACCCACCAACTAACTAACTAACCAAATAAATAACTAACCAGCTAACTACAAGCTAACTAACTCACAAACTAACTAACTAACTAACTAATGACCTAACTAACTGACTAACTACTAGATAACTAACTAACTATCAGACTAAATAACTATCAAATTAACTAACTACCGAACTAACTAACTACCTACCTTGATATATACATATTGATTAACTAACTGACTCACTAACTAACTAACTACTAGCTAACTAACTAACTAACTAACTAATTAACTAACTATCTAACTAACTAACTAACTAACAACCTTCTTACATACTTACTAACTAACTAACTAACTACCTATTAGCGAATTAACTAACTAACTGACAAACTAACTAACTACCTACCTCCTTACATAAATATTGACTAACTAACTAACTAACTAACTACCTTCCTACGTACCCACAAACTAAGTAACTGACTAAATAAATAAATAACACACTAAATAACTACTAGCTATTTAACTAACTAACTAACTAAATAAATAACTAACTAATTAACTAACTAACAAACTAACCAATTAACTATCGAAATAACAAATTGACTAACTAACTATCTACCTTCGTACATACCCACTAACTAACTAACTTACTAACTAACTAATTAACTAACTAATTAATTAACTAATTAACTAACTACTAGTTAACTAACTAACTAATTAACTAACTAACTAACTAATTAACTAATTAACTAACGAACAACTAGCTAAGTAACTAACTAGTTAACTAACTAACTAACTTACAAACTACCTTCATACATACCTATCAACTAACAAACTAACTACCTTTCAAACTAACTAACTAACAAACAAACTAACTAACTAACTAAATAACTAAATAACTAACTAACTAACAAATTAACTAATTAACAAACTAACGAAAAAACTAAATAACTATCTTCCTACATACTATTAACTAACTAACTAACTAACTAAAGAACTAACTACCTTCCTACATACCTACTAACTAACTACCTACCTACCTTCCCACCAACTAACTAACTAACTCTCTAACTTACTAAATTACTAACTAGCTAACTAATTAACTACTAGATAACTAACAAACTAACAAACTAAATAACTAACTAGTTAACTAACTAAATAACTAACTAACTAACTACGAGATAACTAACTAACTAAATAACTAAATAACTAAATAACTAACTAACTACTAATTAGCTTTCAAAATATCTAACTAACTAATTACTAGATAACTAACATAATAACAAACTAATTTACTAACTAACTATCATCTTAAATCCCTATTAACTAACTAACTACCTAACTACCTACCTTCCTACATACCCACCAACTAACTAACTAACCAAATAAATAACTAACCAGCTAACTACAAGCTAACTAACTAACTATCAGACTAACTAACTAACTAACTAATTAACTAACTATCAAATTAACTAACTATCTAACTAACTAACTACCTACCTTGATATATACATATTGATTAACTAACTGACTCACTAACAAACTAACTACTAGCTAACTAACTAACTAACTAACTAACTGCATAACTAACTGATTAACTAACTAACTAACTAACTAATTATCTAACTATCTAACTAACTAACTAACTAACAACCTTCTTACATACTTACTAACTAACTAACTAACTACCTATTAGCGAATTAACTGACTAACTAACTAACTAACTACCAACCTCCTTACATAAATATTGACTTACTAACTAACTAACTAACTAATTAACTAACTAACTAACTAACTAACTAAATAACTAACTTACTTACTAACTAACTAACTACTAGCTAACTGAACAAATAACTAACTAACTAACTAACTACAAGATAACTAACTAAATAACTAACTAATTAACTAACTAACTATCTTCTTACAGACATATTAACTAACTAACTAACTAACTTACTTACTAACTGCCTTCCTACATACTCACTAACTAAGTAACTAACTAAATAAATAAATAATTACCTAAATAACTACTAGCTATTTAACTAACTAACTAACTAAAGAACTAACAAATTAACTAACTAACTAGCTACCTTCGTACATACCCACTAACTATCTAACTTACTAATTGACTAATTGACTAACTGATTAATGAACTAATTAACTAACTAACTACTAGTTAACTAACTAACTAACTAACTATATAACTAACTAATTAACTAACTAACTAACTAACTAACTAACTAACTAACTAACTACTAGCTAACTAGCTAACTAATTAACTAACTAACTTACTAACAAACAACCATCATACATACCTATTAACAAACATACTAACTACCTTTCTAACTAACTAACTAACTAACAAACTAACAAACAAACAAACTAACTAACTAACTAACTAACTACCTTCCTACATACCCACCCACTAACTAACTAACTACCTTACCGCTAACTAACTAACTAACTACCTTTCTAACTAAATAACTAACTAGCTAACTAACTAACTACTATCTAGATAACTAACTAACTAACTAACTAAATAACTAACTAATTAACTAACTAACAAACTAACTAATTAACTATGGAAATAACAAATTGACTAACTAACTATCTACCTTCGTACATACCCACTAACTAACTAACTTACTAACTAACTAATTAACTAACTAATTAATTAACTAATTAACTAACTACTAGTTAACTAACTGACTAACTAACTAACTAACTAACTAATTAACTTATTAACTCACGAAAAACTAGCTAAGTAACTAACTAGTTAACTAACTAACTTACTAACTAACTACCTTCATACATACCTATCAACTAACAAACTAACTACCTTTCAAACTAACTAACTAACAAGCTAACTAACTAACAAACTAAATTACTAAATAACTAACTAACTAACAAATTAACTAATTTACAAACTAACGAAATAACTAAATAACTATCTTTCTACATACCTATTAACTAACTAACTAACTAAAGAACTAACTACGTTCCTACATACCCACTAACTAACTACCTACCTACCTTCCCACCAACTAACTAACTAACTATCTAACTTACTAAATTACTAACTAGCTAACTAATTAACTACTAGATAACTAACAAACGAACTAACTAAATAACTAACTAGTTAACTAACTAAATAACTAACTAACTAACTACGAGATAACTAACTAACTAAATAACTAACTAACTAACTAACTACTAATTAGCTGACAAAATATCTAACTAACTAATTACTAGATAACTAACATAATAACTAACTAATTTACTAACTAACTATCTTCTTGAATCCCTATTAACTAACTAACTACCTAACTACCTACCTTCCTACATACCCACCAACTAACTAACTAACCAAATAAATAACTAACCAGCTAACTACAAGCTAACTAACTCACAAACTAACTAACTAACTAACTAATGACCTAACTAACTGACTAACTACTAGATAACTAACTAACTATCAGACTAAATAACTATCAAATTAACTAACTACCGAACTAACTAACTACCTACCTTGATATATACATATTGATTAACTAACTGACTCACTAACTAACTAACTACTAGCTAACTAACTAACTAACTAACTAAATAACTAACTGATTAACTAACTAACTAACTAACTAACTAACTAATTGACTAACTATCTAACTAACTAACTAACTAACTAACAACCTTCTTACATACTTACTAACTAACTAACTAACTACCTATTAGCGAATTAACTAACTAACTAACTAACTAACTACCTACCTCCTTACATAAATATTGACTAACTAACTAACTAACTAACAAATTAACTAACTAACTAACTACCTAACTAAATAACTAACTTACTTACTAACTAACTAACTATTAGCTAACTGAACAAATAACTAACTAACTAACTAAATAACTAACTAATTAACTAACTAACTATCTTCCAACAGACATATTAACTAACTAACAAACTAACTAACTTAATAACTGCCTTCCTACATACTCACTAACTAACTAACTAACCAAATAAATAAATAACTAACTAAATAACTACTAGCTATTTAACTAACTAACCAACTAAAGAACTAACAAATTAACTAACTAACTAGCTACCTTCGTACATACCCACTACCTATCTAACTTACTAACTAACTAATTGACTAATTGATTAATGAACTAATTAACTAACTAACTACTAGTTAACTAACTAACTAACTAACTATATAACTAACTAACTAACTAACTAACTACTAGCTAACTAGCTAACTAATTAACTAACTAACTTACTAACAAACTACCTTCATACATACCTATTAACAGACATACTAACTACCTTTCTGACTAACTAACTAACTAACAAACTAACTAACAAACAAACAAACTAACTAACTAACTAACTAACTACCTTCCTACATAACCACCCACTAACTAACTAACTACCTTACCGCTAACTAACTAACTAACTACCTTTCTAACTAAATAACTAACTAGCTAACTAACTAACTACTATCTAGATAACTAACTAACTAACTAACTAAATAACTAACTAACTAACTAACTACTAGCTAGCTGACAAAATAACTAACTAACTAATCAATTGATAACTAACATAATAACTAACTAATTTAATAACTAACTATCTTCTTAAATACTTATTTACTAACTAACTAACTAACTACATTCCCACATACCCACCAACTAACTAACTAACTAACTAATTAAATAAATAACCATCTAACTACTAGCTAACTAACTAAATAACTACCTAAATAACTAACTGATGACCTAACTAACTGACTACTAGATAACTAACTAACTGACTGACTAACTAACTAACTAATTAATTCACTAACTAACTAATTAACTAACTAACTAACTAACTACTAGATAACAAACTCAATAACTAACTAATTAACTAACTAACTATCTTCCAACATACCCACTGACTAAGTAACTAACTAAATAAATACATAACTAACTTAATAACTACTAGCTATTTCACTAACTAACTAACTAAAGAATTAACTAACTAATTAATTAATTAACTAACTAACTAACTAACTAATTAACTAACAAATTAGCTAACTAACTAGCTACCTTCGTACATACCCACTAACTAACTAACATACTAACTAACTAATTAACTAACTAATTAATGAACTAATTAACTAACTAACTACTATTTAACTAACTAACTAACTAACTAACTAAATAACTAACTAACTAATTAACTAACTAACTAACTAACTAACTAACAGACTACTAGCTAACTAACTAACTTGTTAACTAACTAACTTACTAACTAACTACCATCATACATTCCTATTAACTAACAAACTAACTAAATTTCTAACTAACTAACTAACAAACTAACTAACAAACTAACTAAATAACTAACAAACTAATTAACTAATCAACAAACAAACTAAATAACTGAATAACTATCTTCCTACATACACCTATTAACTAACTAACTAACTAACTAACTAACTACCTTCCTATATACCCACAAACTAACTAACAAACTACCTTCCCACTAACTAACTAACTAACTATCTAACTAACTATATAACTAACTTGCTAACTAACTAACTACTAGATAACTAACAAACTAACTAACTAAATAACTAAATAGTTAACTAAATAACTAACTAACTAACTAACTGACTAACTAACTAACTAACTACTAGCTAGCTGACAAAATAACTAACTAACTAACTACTAGATAACTAACATAATAACTAACTAATTTAGTAACTAACTATCTTCTTAAATACCTATTAACTAACTAACTAACTAACTACCATCCAACATACCCACCAACTAACTAACTAACTAACTAAATAAGTAGCTAACCAGCTAACTACTAGCTAACTACTAACTAACTAACTAACTAAATAACTAATTGATGACCTAACTAACTAACTAGCTACTAGATAACTAACTAACTAACTAACTGCCTAACTAACTAATTAACTAACTAATTAACTAACTATCTAACTAACTAACTAACTACCTTGATACATACATATTGATTAACTAACTAACTCACTAACATAATAACTAATTAACTAACTACTAGATAACTAACATAATAACTAACTAATTTACTAACTAACTATCTTCTTAAATACCTATTAACTAACTAACTAACTAACTGCCTTCCTACATACCCACCAACTAATTAACTAACTAAATAAATAAATAGCTAACCAGCTAACTACTAGCTAACTACTGACTAACTAACTAACTAAATAACTAATTGATGACCTAACTAACTAACTAGCAACTAGATAACTAACTAACTACCTGACAAATTAACTAACTAACTAACTAACTAATTAACTAACTAATTAACTAACTATCTAACTAACTAACTAACTACCTTGATACATACATATTGATTAACTAACTCACTAACTAGCTAACTCACTAACAAACTAACTACTAGCTAACTAACTAAGTATCTAACTAAACAACTAACTGATTAACTAACTAACTAACTAACTTACTAATTAGCTAACTATCAAACTAACTAACTAACTAACTAACAACCTTCTTACATACTAACTAACTAACTAACTAACTAACTAACTAACTACAAGCTAATTAACTAACTAACTAACTAACTAACTACATTCTTACATACATATTGACTAACTAACCAATTAACTTACAAATTAACTAACTAACTAGCTACCTTCGTACCTACCCACTAACAAACTAACTTACTAACTAACTAATTAACAAACTAGTTAATGAACTAATTAACTAACTAACAACTAGTTAACTAACTAACAAACAAACTAACTAAATAACTAACTAATTAAATAACTAACTAACTAACTAACAAATTACTAGCTAACTAACTGACTTACTAACTACCTAACAAATTAATGACTAAATAACTATTAACTAACTAACTTACTAACTAACTACCTTCATACATACCTGTTAACTAACAAACTAACTACCTTTCTAACTAACTAACTAACTAACTAACTAACTAAATAACTAAATAACTAACTAACTAACTAATTAACTAATTAACAAACTAACTAATTAATTAAATAACTATCTTCCTGCATACACCTATTAACTAACTAACTAACTAACTAACTAACTTAATAACTAACTACCTTCCTACATACAAACTAACTAACTAACAAACTACCTTCCCACTAACTAACTAACTAACTATCTAACTAACTAAATAACTAACTAGCTAACTGACTAACTACAAGATAACTAACAAACTAACTAACTAAATAACTAAATTGTTAACTAAATAACTAACTAACTACTAACTAACTACCTAACTAAATACTAGCTTGCTGACAAAATAACAAACTAACTAACTACTAGATAAGTAACATAATAACTAACTAATTTACTTACTAACTATCTTCTTAAATACCTATTAACTAACTAACTAACTACCTACCTACATACCCACCAACTAACTAACTAACTAACTAAATAAATAAATAAAAAAATAAAAAAATAACAAGCTAACTACAAGCTAACTAACTAACTAACTAACTAACTAAATAACTAATTGATGACCAAACTAACAAACTAACAACTAGATAACTAACTAACTAACAAACAAACTAACTAACTAATTAATTAACTAACTAATTAACTAACTATCTAGCTAACTAACTAACTATCTAGCTAACTAACTAACTACCTTAATACATACATATTGATTAACTAACTAAGTCACTAACTAACTAACTACTAGCTAACTAACTAAGTAACAAACTAAATAACTAACTGATTAAATAACTAACTAACTAACTTACTAATTAACTAACTATCTAACTAACTAACAACCTTCTTACATACTAACTGACTCACTAACTAACTAACAATTAGCTAATTAACTAGCTAACTAACTAACTAACTACCTTCTTACATACATATTGACTAACTAACCAACTAACTAACTTACTAACTAACTAACTAACTAACTAACTATTAGCTAACTGAATAAATAACATACTAACTAACTAACTAACTAACTAACTAACTAACTAACTAACTACAAGATAACTAACTAAATAACTAACTAATTAACTAACTAAGTATCTTCCAACATACATATTAACAAACTAACTAACTAACTAACTAACTTACTAACTACATTCCTATATACCCACTAACTAACTAAGTAACTAACTAAATAAATATATAAATAACTCACTACATAACTACTAGCTATTTAACTAACTATCTAAATAAATAAATAAATAAATAATTAACTAACTAAGTATCTTCCTACATACATATTAACAAACTAACTAACTAACTAACTAACTAACTAACTTACTAACTACCTTTCTACATACCCACTAACTAAGTAACTAACTAAATAAATATATAAATAACTAACTACATAACTACTAGCTATTTAACTGACTATCTAACTAAATAAATAACTAACTAATTAACTACCAAACTAACTAATTAATTAACTAGCTACCTTCGTACATACCCACTAACTAACTAACTTACTAACTAACTAATTAACTAACTAATTAATTAACTAATTATCTAACTAACTACTACTTAAATAACTAACCAACTAACTAACTAAATAACTAACTAACTAATTAGCTGACTAACTAACAAACAAGTTAAGTAACTTACTAACTAACTACCTTCATACATACCTATTAACTAACTAACTAACTAACTAACTAACTAACTAACTAAATTAACTAATCAACAGACTAACTAAATGACTAAATGACTATCTTCCTACATACCTATTAACTAACTAACTAATTAACTAACTAACTACCTACCTACCTTCCTACATACCCACTAACTAACTAACTAAAAACCTTACCGCTAACTAACTAACTATCTATCTAATTAAATAACTAACTAGCTAACTAACTAACTACTAGATAACTAACAAACTAACAAACTAAATTACTAACTAGTTAACTAACTAAATGACTATCTAACTAACTACTAGATAACTAACTAACCAAATAACTAAATAACTAACTAACTAACTACTAGCTAGCTGACAAAATAACTAACTAACTAATTAATATATAACTAACATAATAACTAACTAATTTACTAACTAACTATCTTCTTAAATACCTATTACCTAAATAACTAACTTACTAACTACATTCCCATATACCCACCAACTAACTAACTAACTAAATAAATCAATAACTAACCAGTTAACTACTAGCTAACTAACTAACTAACTAACTAAATAACTAACTGATGACCTAACTAACTAACTAACTACTAGATAACTAAATAATTAACTGACTAACTAACTAACTAACTAATTCACTAACTAACTAATTAACTAACTATCTAACAAACTAACTAACTACTTTGATACATACATATTGATTAACAAACTAACTCACTAACTAACTACTAGCTAACTAACTAAGTAACTAACTAAATAACTAACTGATTAACTAACTAACTAACTAACTAACTAATAGCTAATTAACTCACTAACATACTAACTAACTAACTAACTTACTACTAGCTAATTAACTAACTAACTAACTAACTAACTAACTTACTAACTAACAACATTCTTACATACATATTGACTAACTAACTAACTAATTGACCAATTAACTAACTAACTAACTAACTAACTAATTTACTAACTAACTAACTAACTAACTAACTAACTAACTAACTAACGACAAGCTAACTAAATAAATAACTAACTAACTAACTAACTAACTAACTACTAGATAACAAACTAAATAACTAACTAACTATCTTCCTACATACATATTAACTAACTAACTAACTAACTAACTAACTTACTAACTACCTTCCTACATACCCACTAACTAAGTAACTAACTAACTAAATAAATAAATAACTAAAAAACTACTAGCTATTTAACTAACAGACTAACTAAATAAATAACTAACTAATTAACTGATGACCTAACTAACTAACTAACTACTAGATAACTAACTAACTAACTGAATAACTAACTAACTAACTAATTAACTAACTATCTAACTAACTAACTAACAACCTTGATACATACATATTGATTAACTAACTTACTCACTAACTAACTACTAGCTAACTAACTAAGTAACTAACTAAATAACTAACTCATTAACGAACTAACTAACTAATGAACTAATTATCTAACTAACTAAATAACTAACAACCTTCTTACATACTAACTAACTAACTAACAAACTACTAGCTAATTAACTAACTAACTAACTAACTACCTACCTTTTAACATACATATTGACCAACTAACTAACAAACAAACTAACTATTTACCTAACTAACAAACTAACTAACTAACTAACGAACTAACTAACTAACTTCTAGCTACCAGAATAAATAACCAACTAACTAACTAACTAACTACTAAATAACTAACTAAATAACTAACTAATTAACTAACCTAACTATCTTCCTACATACATATTAACTAACTAACTAACTAACTAACTAACTAACTAACTAACTAACTTACTAACTACCTTCCAACAAACCCACTTACTATGTAACAAATTAAATAAATAAATAACTAACTAAATAACTACTAGCTATTTAACTAACTAACTAACTAACTAACTAAATAAATACCTAACTAATTAACTAACTAACTAACTATCCAATTAACTAACTAACTAACAAATTAACTACCTAACTAACTACCTTCGTACATACCCACTAACTAACTAACTTACTAACTAACTAATTAACTAACTACCTGCTTGTTAACTAACTAACTAACTAACTAACTAACAAACTAAATAACTAACTAATTAACTAACTAACTAACAAACTACTAGCTCCCTAACTAACTAGTTAACTATCTAACTTACTAACTAACTAGCTTCATGCATACCTAAGAACTAACTAAGTAACTAACTAAGTATGAAGGTAGTTTGTTAGTTTGTTAGTTAGTTAGAAAGGCAGTTAGTTTGTTTGTTAATATGTATGTATGAAGGTAGTTAGTTAGTAAGTTAGTTATTTAACTAGTTAGTTAGTTAGTTAGTACTTAGTTAGTTATTTAGTTAATTAGTTAGTTATTTACTGAGTTAGTTAGTTTGTTAGTTAGTTAATTAGTAGTTAGTTAGTTAATTAGTTAATTAATTAGTTAGTTAATTAGTTAGTTAGTTAGTGCGTATGTACGTAGGTAGCTAGTTAGTTAGTTAATTTGTTTGTTAGTTAGTTAATTAGTTAGTTAGTTAGTTAATTAGTTAATTAGTTAGTTATTTATTTAGTTCATTAGTTAGTTAAATAGATAGTAGGTATTTAGTTAGTTATTTATGTATTTAGTTAGTTACTTAGTTAGTGGGTATGTAGGAAGGTAGTTAGTAAGATAGTTAGTTAGTTAGTTAGTTAGTTAGTTAATATGTATGTAGGAAGATAGTTAGTTCATTAGTTGTTATTTAGTTAGTTATCTAGTAGTTAGTTAGTTAGTTAGTTAGTTAGTTAGTTGGTTAGTTAGTTATTTATTCCATTAGCTAGTAGTTAGTTAGTTAGTTAGTTAGTAAGTATGTTAGTTACTCAGTTAGTTAGTTAGTTAGTTAGATAGTTAGTTAGGTAATATGTATGTAAGAAGGTAGTTAGTCACCTAGTTTGTTAGTTAGTTAGTTAGTTAGCTAGTAGTTAGTTAGTTAGTATGTAATAAGGTTGTTAGTTAGTTAGTTAGTTAGATAGTTAGTTAATTAGTTTGTTAGTTAGTTAGTTCATCAGTTAGTTAGTTAGTTAGTTAGTTAGTGAGTTAGTTAGTAAATCAATATCTATGTATCAAGGTAGTTAGTTAGTTAGTTAGATAGTTATTTAGTTTGTTAGTTAGTTACTTAGTTAGTTAGTTATTTAGCTAGGTATCTAGTTGTTAGTTCGTTCGTTAGGTCATCAGTTAGTTTTTTAGTTCGTTAGTTAGTTAGTTAGCTAGTAGTTATGTGGTTAGTTATTAAGTTTGTGGGTATGTTGGAAGGTAGTTAGTTAGTTAATAGGTATTTAAGAAGATAGTTAGTTGGTATATTAGTTAGTTATCTTGTAATTAGTTATTTAGTTATTTTGTCAGCTAGCTAGAAGTTAGTTAGTTAGTTATTTAGTTAGTTAGTTAGTTAGTCATCTAGTAGTCAGACGTTAGTTATTTAGTTAGTTAACTAGTTAGTTATTTAGTTAGTTAGTTAGTTAGTTAGTTATCTAGTAGTTAATTAGTTAGTTAGTTAGTTATTTAGTAAGTTAGATAGTTAGTTAGTTAGTTAGTGGGAAGGTAGGTAGTAAGTTAGTTAGTTAGTGGGTATGTAGGAAGGTAGGAACTTAGTTAGTTAGTTAGTTAATAGGTATGTAGGAAGATAGTTATTTAGTTAGTTTGTTAATTAGTTCATTTGTTAGTTAGTTAGTTATTTAGTTATTTGGTTAGTTTTTTAGTTAGTTAGTTAAAAAGGTAGTTAGTTTGTTAGTCGATAGGTATGTATGAATGTAGTTAGTTAGTAAGTTAGTTAGTTAGTTAACTAGTTAGTTCGTTAGCTTGTAGTTTGTTAGTTAGTTAGTTAGTCAATTAGTTAGTTATTTAGTTAGTTAGTTAGTTAGTTAGTTAGTTAACTAGTAGTTAGTTAGTAAATTAGTTAATTAATTAGTTTGTTAATTAGTTAGTAAGTTAGTTAGTTAGTGGGTGTGTACCAAGGTAGCTAGTTAGTTAGGTAATTTGTTAGATCATTAGTTAATTAGTTAGTTAGTTATTTAGTTAATTAGTTAGTTATTTATTTATTTAGTTAGTTATTTATTTAGTTAGTTAGTTACTTAGTAAGTGCGTATGTAGGAAGGTAGTTAGTAAGTTAGTTAGTTAGTTAGTTAGTTAATATGTATGAAGGAAGTTAGTTAGTTCGGTAATTAGTTAGTTATTTAGTTAGTTATCTAGTAGTTAGTTAGTAGTTAGTTAGTTAGTAAGTTAGTTAGTTAGTTAGTTAGTTAGTTAGTTAGTTATTTATTTATTTATTTAGTTTGTTTATTTAGTTATCTAGTAGTTAGTTAGTTAGCTAGTTAGTTATTTAGTTAGTTAGATAGTTAGTTAGTTGGTGGGAAGGTAGTTAGTTAGTTAGTCAGTGGATATGTAGGATGGTACTTAGTTAGTTAGTTAGTTAGTTAGTTAGTTAGTTAGTTAATTAGTTAGTTAATATGTATGTAGGAAGATAGTTATTTAGTTAGTTAGTTAGTTTGTTAATTAGTTAATTAGTTAGTTAGTTAGTTATTTAGTTATTTTATTACTTAGTTAGTTAGAAAGGTAGTTAGTTAGTTAGTTAATAAGTATGTATGAAGGTAGTTGGTTTGTAAGTTAGATAGTTAACTAGTTAGCTAGTTAGCTAGTAGTTTGTTAGTTAGTCAGTTAGTTAATTAGTTAGTTATTTAGTTAGTCAAATTGTAGTTAGTTAGTTATTTAGTTAATTAATTAGTTAGTTAATTAGTTAGTTTGTAAGTTAGTTAGTTAGTGGGTATGTACGAAGGTAGCTAGCTAGTTAGTTAATTTGTTAGTTAGTTAGTAAATTAGTTAGTTAGTTAGTTAGTTAGTTTAGTTTGTTAGTTACTTAGTTAGTGCGTATGTAGGAAGGTAGTTATTAAGTTAGTTAGTTAGTAGTTAATATGTATGTAGGAAGAGAGTTAGTTAGTTAATTAGTTAGTTATCTAGTAGTTAGTTAGTTAGTTAGTTAGTTCGTTATTTATTCAGTTAGCTAGTAGTTAGTTAGTAGTTAGTTAGTTAGTAAGTAAGTTAGTTAGTTAGTTAGTTAATTAGTTAGTTAGTTAGTTAGTTAGTCAAAATGTATGTAAGAAGGTAGTTAGTAATTTAGTTAATTAGCAAGTAGTTAGTTAGTTAGTTAGTTAGTTAGTTAGTATGTAAGAAGATTGTTAGTTAGTTAGCTAGTTAATTAGTTAGTTAGTTAGTTGATCAGTTAGTTATTTAGTTAGTTAGCTAGTAGTTAGTTAGTTAGTGAGTTAGTCAGTTAATCAATATGTATGTATCAAGGTAGTTAGTTAGTGAGTTAGTTAGTTAGTTAAATAGTTGGATAATTAGTTAGTTAGTTAGTTAATTTGTCAGTCAATTAGTTAGTTAGTTATCTAGTAGTTAGTTAGTTAGTTAGGTCATCAATTAGTTATTTAGTTAGTTAGTTAGTTAGTAGTTAGCTAGTAGTTAGCTGGTTAGTAATTTATTTAGTTAGTTAGTTAGTTCGTTGGTGAATATGTACGAAGGTAGTTAGTTAGTTAGTTAATAGGTATTTAAGATGATAGTTAGTTAGAAAATTAGTTAGTTATTACGTTAGTTATATGGTAGTTAGTTAGTTAGTTAGTAGTTAGTTAACTATTTAGTTATTTTGTTAGTTAGTTTGTTAGTTATCTAGTAGTTAGTTAGTTAGCTAGTTAGTTATTTAGTTAGTTAGATAGTTAGTTAGTTAGTTAGTGGGAACGTAGTTTGTTAGTTAGTTAGTGGGTATGTAGGAAGGTTGCTAGTTAGTTAGTTAGTTAGTTAATAAGTGTATATAGAAAGATAGTTATTTAGATGTTTAGTTAGTTTGTTAATTAGTTAATTAGTTAGTTTGTTTGTTAATTAGTTATTTAGTTAATTAGTTAGTTAGTTTGTTAGTTATTTATTTAGGTAGTTAGTTAGTAAGTTTGTTAGTTAATAGGTATGTATGAAGGTAGTTAGTTAGTAAGTTAGTTAGTTAACTAGTTAGTTAGTTAGCTATTATTTAGTTAGTTAGTTAGTTAGTTAGTTAGTTAATTAGTTAGTTAGTTATTTAGTTAGTTAGTTAGTTAGTTAACTAGTAGTTAGTTAGTTAATTAGTTCATTAATTAGTTAGTTAATTAGTTAGTTAGTAAGTTAGTTAGTTAGTGGGTATGTACGAAGGTAGTTAGTTAGTTAGTAAATTTGTTAGTTAATTAGTTAATTAGTTAGTTAGTTAGTTAGTTAATTATTTAGTTAATTCTTTAGTCAGTTAGTTAGTTAAATAGCTAGTAGTTATTTAGTTACTTATTTATTTATTTAGTTAGTTACTTTGTTAGTGGGTATGTAGGAAGGTAGTTAGTAAGTTAGTTAGTTAGTTAGTGAATCTGTATGTAGCAAGATAGTTAGTTAGTTAATTAGTTAGTTATTTAGTTAGTTATGTAGTTGTTAGTTAGTTTGTTAGTTAGTTCATTAATTAGTTAGTTAATTAGTTACTTAGTAAGTTAATTAGTTAGTGGGTAGGTACGAAGGTAGCTAGTTAGTTAGTTAATTTGTTAGTCAATTGGTTAGTTAGTCAATATGTATGTAAGAAGGTAGTTAGTTAGTTAATTAGCTAGTAGTTAGTTAGTTAGTTAGTTAGTATGTAAGAAGGTTGTTAGTTAGTTAGTTACATAGTTAGTTAGTTAGTATGTAAGAAGGTTGTTAGTTTGTTAGTATGTAAGAATGTTGTTAGTTAGTTAGTTAGTTACTTAGTTAGTTAGTTGTCAAGTAGTTGGTTAGTTAGTTAGTTAGTTAGTCAACTAGTTAGTTATTTTGTTAGTTAGTTTGTTAGCTAGTAGTTTGCTAGTAATTTATTTAGGTAGCTAGTTTGTTGGTGGGTATGCAGGAAGGTAGTTAGGTAGGTAGGTTGGTAGTTAGTTAGTTAGTTAATAATATGTAGGAAGATAGTTAATTAGTTAGTTATTTAGATTGATATCTAGTAGTTAGTTACTTAGTTTGTTAGTTATTTTTTAGTTAGTTATTTAGTTAGTAATTTAGTAAGTTAGCTAGTAGTTCGTTAGTTAGTTAGTTAGTTATTTAGTTAGTTAGTTAACTAGTTAGTTATTTAGTAAGTTAGTTAGTTAATAAGTACGTAGGAAGATAGTTAGTTAGTAAATTAGTTAGTTATCTAGTAGTTAGTTAGTTAGTTTGTTAGTTAGTTAGTTATTTAGATATTTATCTAGTAGTTAGTTAATTAGTTAGTTAGTTAGTTAGTTAGTTCGTTAATTAGTTAGTTAGTTAGTTAGTTAGTTAGTTAGTTAGTATGTACATAAGAAGGCAGTTAGTAAGATAGTTAGTTAGTTAGTTTGATAGTTAGTTAATTAGTTAGTTAGTTAATTAGTTAGTTAGGTGGTATGTAGGATTGTAGTTAGTTAGTTTGTTAGTTAGTCAATTAGTTAGTTAGTTAGTTAGTAAGTTAATACGTATATAGGAAGACAGCTAGTTAGTTAGTTAGTTAGTTAGATATATACTAGTTAAAAGGTATGTAGGTAGTTAGTTAGTTTGTTTGTTAGATACTAGTTAATTAGTTATTTAGTTAGATACTAGTTAATTAGTTAGTTTGTTTGTTTGTTTGTTAGTGAGTTTGTAGGAAGGTAGTTAGTTAATTAGTAGGTAGTTAGCTATTTAGTTAGTTTATAGGTATGTATGAAGGTAGTTAGTTAGTTAGTTAGTTAGTTAGTTCGTTATTTAGTCAGTTTGTATGTTAGTTAGCTAGTAGTTAGTCAGTTAGTAAGTTAGTTAGTTAGTTAGCTAGTAGTTAGTTAGTTAGTTAGTTGGCTAGTTAGTTAGTTAGTTAGCTAGCTACCTAGTTGTTAGTTAGTTAGTTAGTTAGTTAATAGGTATGTAGGAAGGTAGTTAGTTAATTAGCTAGTTAGTTAGTCAGCTAGTACTTAGATAGTTAGTTAGTAAGTAAGTTAGTAAGTTAATTAGTTAGTTATCTAGTACTTAGTTAGTTAGTTAAATAATTAGTTATTTAGTTAGTTAATTTGTTAGTTCCTTAGTAGTTAGTTAGTTAGCTAGTTAGTTATTTAGTTAGTTAGATAGTTAGTTAGTTAGTTAGTAGGAAGGTAGTTAGTTAGTTAGTGGGTATGTAGTTAGTTAGTTAGTTAGTTAGTTAGTTAGTTAATTAGTAATTAGTTAGTTAATAGGTATGTAGGAAGATTGTTACTTAGTTAGTTAGTTAGTTAGTTTGCCAATTAGTTAATTAGTTAGTTAGTTAGTTATTTAGTTATTTAGTTAGTTACTTTGTTAGTTAGTTAGTTAGAAAGTTAGTTAGTTAGTTAGTTAATAGGGATGTATGAAGGTAGTTAGTTAGTAAGTTAGATAGGTAACTAGTTAGTTAGTTAGCTAGTAGTTAGTTAGTTAGTTAAATAGTTAGTTATTTAGTTAGTTAACTAGTAGTTAGTCAGTTAGTTAGTTAGTTAATTAGTTCGTTATTTAGTCTGCTTGTTTGGTAGTTAGCTAGTAGTTAGTTAGTTAGTTAGTTAGTTAGTTAGTTAGAGCTAGTAGTTAGTTAGTTAGTTAATTGGCTAAGTTAGCTAGCTAGCTAGTAGTTAGTTAGTTAGTTAGTTAGTTAATAGGTATGTAGGAAGGTAGTTAGTTAGTTAGCTAGTTAGTTAGTTAGTTAGTTCTCTAGTAGTTAGTTAGTTAGCTAGTTGGTTACTTAGTTAGTTAGATAGTTAGTTAGTTAGTTAGTTAGTTAGTGGGAAGGTAGTTAGTTAGTTAGTGGGTAAGTAGGAAGGTAGTTAGTTAGTTAGTTAGTTAGTTAGTTAATAGGTATGTAGGAAGATAGTTATTTAGTTAGGTAGTTAGTTTGTTAATTAGTTAGTTAGTTAGTTAGTTAGTTATTTAGTTAGTTAGTTAGTTAGTTATTTAGTTATATAGTTAGTTAGTTAGTTAGTTAGGTAGTTAGTTAGTTAGAAAGGTAGTTAGTTAGTTAGTTAATAGGTATGTATGAAGGTAGGTAGGTAGTAAGTTAGAAAGTTAATAAGTTAGGTAGTTAGTAAATTAGTTAGTTTGCTAGTAGTTTGTTAGTTAGTTAGTTAGTTAATAAGTTAGTTTTTTCGTTAGTTAACTAGTTAGTCAGTTAACTAGTAGCTAGTTCATAAATTAGTTAATTAATTAGTTAGTTAATTAGTTAGTTAGTATGTTAGTTAGTTAGTGGGTATGTACGAAGGTAGCTAGTTAGTTAGTTAGTTAATTAGTTAGTAAGTTTGTTAGTTAATTAGTTAGTTACTTATTTTGTTAGTTAGTTAGTTAAATAGCTAGTAGTTATTTAGTTGGCTATTTATTTATTTAGTTAGTTATTTAGTTAGTGGGTATGTAGGAAGGTAGTTAGTAAGTTAGTTAGTTAGTTAGTTAGTTAGTATGTATGTAGGAAGATAGTTAGTCAGTTAATTAGCTAGTTATTTAATTTAGTCAGTTAGTTACTTAGTTAGTTAGTTATTTATTTATTTATTCAGTTAACTAGTTGTTAGTTAGTTAGTTAATTAATTAGTTAGCTAGTTAGTTAGTCAATATGTATGTAAGAAGGTAGGTAGTTAGTTAGTTAGTTAATTAGCCAGTAGTTAGTTAGTTAGTTAGTTAGTATGTAAGATGATTGTCAGTTAGTTAGTTAGTTAGTTAGTTAGATTGTTAGTTAATTAGTTAGTCAGTTAGTTAATCAGTTAGTTATTTAGATAGTTACTTAGTTAGGTAGCTAGTAGTTAGTTAGTGAGTGAGTTAGTTAGTTAATCAATATGTATGTATCACGGTAGTTAGTTAGTTTGTTAGATAGTTAGTTAGTTAGTTAGTTAGGTCATCTGTTAGTTAGTTATTTAGTTAGTTAGTTTGTTAGCTAGTAGTGTGAAGGTTAGTTATTCATTTAGTTAGTTAGTTAGTTAGTTGGTGGGTATGTTGGAAGGTAGTTAGTTAGTTAGTTAATAGGTATTTAAGAAGATAGCTAGTTAGTAAATTAGTTAGTTACTATGTTAGTTATCTAGTAATTAGTTTGTTTGTTATTTTGTTAGCTAGCTAGTAGTTAGTTATTTAGTTAGTTGTTTAGTTAGTAAGTCAGTTAGTTATCTAGTAATTAGTAAGTTAGTTAGTTGGTTAATCAGTTAGTTATTTAGTTAGTTACTTAGTTAGTTAGCTAGTAGTTAGTTAGTTAGTGAGTTAGTTAGTTAATCAATATGTATGTATCAAGGTAGTTAGTTAGTTAGTTAGATAGTTAGTTAATGAGTCGGTTAACTAGTTTGTTAGTTAGTTAGTTAGTCAGTTAGTTAGTTAGTTATCTAGTAGTTAGTAAGTTAGTTAGGTCATCAATTAGTTATTAAGTTAGTTAGTTAGTTAGTAGTTAGCTAGTAGTTTGTTGGTTAGTTATTTATTTAGTTAGTTAGTTGGCGGGTATGTAGGAGGGTAGTTAGTAAGTTAGTGAGATAATAAGTATTTAAGAAGATAGTTAGGTAGTAAATTAGTTTGTTATTATGTTAGTTATCTAGTATTAGTTAGTTAGTTATTTTGTCAGCTAGCTAGTAGTTAGTTAGTTAGTAGTTAGTTAGTTAGTTATTTAGTCAAATATTTAGTTATTTTGTTGGCTAGTTTGTTAGTTATTTAGTAGTTTGTTAGTTAGCTAGTTAGTTATTTAGTTAGTTAGATAGTTAACTAACTAACTAATTAACTAACTAACAAATGAACAAACTACTAGATAAATAACTAAATAACTAACTGACTTACTAACTAACTAACAAACTACTTGATAACTAATTAAATAACTAACTAATTTACTATCTATCTATCTTCCTACGTACTTATTAAGTAACTCACTCACTATATAACTAACTAGTTAACTAACTAAATAACTAACAAACTAACTAACTACTAGTTAACTAACTAAATAACTAACTAACAAATAACTAACAAACTAAGTAACTAACTACTAGATATCTATCTAAATATTTAACTAATTAACTAACTAACTATCTTCCTACATACTAACTAACTAACTAACTAACTACATTCCTGCATACCCATACTAACTAGCTACCTAAATAAATTATTAGCTAACTACTGCCTAACAAACTAACTAACTAACTAAATAACTAACTAGTTAATTAACTGACTAACTAACTAACCAACTACCTGATAACTAACTAACTAACTAACTAACTAACTAACTATTTAACTAACTAACTAACTAACTACATTCTTACATACATATTGACAAACTAACTAACCAACAAACTAATTAACTAACTAACTAACTAACTTACCAACTAACTAACTAACTAACTAACTAACTACTAGCTAACTGAATATATAACTAACTAACTAACTAACTAACTAACTAACTAACTAACTAACTACCTTCCTACATACCCACTAACTAAGTAACTAAATAAATAACACACTAAATAACTACTAGCTATATAACTAACTAACTAACTAACTAACTAAATAACTAACTAATTAACTAACTAACTAACTAACTAATTAACTAACGAAATAACAAATTAACTAACTAACTATCTACCTTCGTACATACCCACTAACTAACTAACTTACTAACTAACTAATTAACTAACTAATTAATTAACTAATTAACTAACTAACCACTAGTTAACTAACTAACAAACCAACTAACTAACTAAATAACTAACTAACTAACTAATCAACTAACGAACTACTAGCTAACTAACTAACTAGTTAACTAACTAACTTACTAACTAACTACCTTCATACATACCTATCAACTAACAAACTAACTACCTTTCAAACTAACTAACTAACAAATAACTAACAAACTAAGTTACTTACTACTAGATATATATCTAAATAGTTAACTAATTAACTAATTAACTATCTTCCTACATAGTAACTAACTAACTAACTAACTAACTACATTCCTGCATACCCATACTAACTAGCTACCTAAATAAATTACTAGCTAACTACTAGCTAACAAACTAACTAACAGACTAAATAACTAACTAGTTAATTAACTAACCAACTAACTAACTAACTAACCAACTACCTTATTACTAACTAACTAACTAACTAACTAACTAACTAACTAACTATTTAACTAACTAACTAACTAACTACCTTCTTACATACATATTGACTAACTAACTAACCAACAAACTAATTAACTAACTAACAAACTAACTAACTAACTTACCAACTAACTAACTAACTAACTAACTAACTAACTAACTAACTAACTAACTACTAGCTAACTAAATATATAACTAACTAACTAACTAACTGACTAACTAACTACTAGATAACTAACTAAATAACTAACTAATTAACTAACTAACTATCTTCTTACATACATATTAACTAACTAACTAACTAACTAAATAACTAAATAAGTAACTAACTAACAAATGAACTAATTAACAAACTAACTAAATAACAAAATAACTATCTTCCTACATACCTATTAACTAACTAACTAACGAACTAACTACCTTCCTACATACCCACTAACTAACAAACTACCTACCTACCTTCCCACTAACTAACTAACTAACTATCTAACTTACTAAATTACTAACTAGCTTAATAATTTACTGCTAGATAACTAACAAACAAACTAACTAAATAATTAACTAGTTAACTAACTAAATAACTAACTAACTAACTACGAGATTACTAACTAACTAACTAACTAAATAACTAACTAACTACTAATTAGCTGACAAAATATCTAACTAACTAATTACTAGATAACTAACATAATAACTGACTAATTTACTAACTAACTATCTTCTTAAATCCATATTAACTAACTACCTACCTACCTACCTACCTTCCTACATACCCACCAACTAACTAACTAACCAAATAAATAACTAACCAGCTAACTACAAGCTAACTAACTCACTCACTAACTAACTAACTAACTAACTAACTATTGACCTAACTAACTAACTAACTACTAGATAACTAACTAACTATCTGACTAACTAACTAATTAACTAATTAACTAACAAACAAATTAACTAACTATCTAACTAACAAACTAACTACCTACCTTGATATATATATATTGATTAACTAACTAACTCACTAACTAACTAACTACTAGCTAACTAACTAACTAACATATTAACTAACTAACTAACTAACTAACTAATTAACTAACTATCTAACTAACTACCTAACTAACAACCTTCTTACATACTTACTAACTAACTAACTAACTACCTACTAGCTAATTGACTAACTAACTAACTTACTAACTAAGTAACTAAGTAACTAACTACCTAACTAAATAACTAACTAACTTACTAACTAACTAACTACTAGCTGACTGAACAAATAACTAACTAACTAACTACTAGATTACTAACTAAATAACTAACTAATTAACTAACTAACTATCTTCCTACAGACATATTAACTAACTTACTAACTAACTTACTAACTACCTCCCTTCATACTCACTAACTAAGTAACTAACTAAATAAATAAATAACTAACTAAATAACTACTAGCTATTTAACTAACTAACTAACTAAAGAACTAACAAATTAACTAACTAACTAGCTACCTTCGTACATACCCACTAACTATCTAACTTACTAACTAACTAATTAACTAACTAATTAATGAACTAATTAACTAACTAACTAACTAACTAACTCACTATATAACAAACTAATTAACTAACTAACTAACTAAATAACTAACTAACTACTAATTTGCTGACAAAATATCTAACTAACTAATTACTAGATAACTAACATAATAACTGACTAATTTACTAACTAACTATCTTCTTAAATCCATATTAACTAACTACCTACCTACCTACCTACCTTCCTACATACCCACCAACTAACTAACTAACCAAATAAATAACTAACCAGCTAACTACAAGCTAACAAACTCACTAACTAACTAACTAACTAACTATTGACCTAACTAACTAACTAACTACTAGATAACTAACTAACTATCTGACTAACTAACTAATTAACTAATTAACTAACAAACAAATTAACTAACTATCTAACTAACAAACTAACTACCTACCTTGATATATATATATTGATTAACTAACTAACTCACTAACTAACTAACTACTAGCTAACTAACTAACTAACTAACTACATAACTAACATATTAACTAACTAATTAACTAACTAACTAATTAACTAACTATCTAACTAACTACCTAACTAACAACCTTCTTACATACTTACTAACTAACTAATTAACTAACTACCTACTAGCTAATTGACTAACTAACTAACTAAGTAACTAACTACCTAACTAAATAACTAACTAACTTACTAACTAACTAACTACTTGCTAACTGAACAAATAACTAACTAACTAACTACTAGATTACTAACTAAATAACTAACTAATTAACTAACTAACTATCTTCCTACAGACATATTAACTAACTTACTAACTAACTTACTAACTACCTCCCTTCATACTCACTAACTAAGTAACTAACTAAATAAATAAATAACTAACTAAATAACTACTAGCTATTTAACTAACTAACTAACTAAAGAACTAACAAATTAACTAACTAACTAGCTACCTTCGTACATACCCACTAACTATCTAACTTACTAACTAACTAATTAACTAACTAATTAATGAACTAATTAACTAACTAACTAACTAACTAACTATATAACTAACTAATTAACTAACTAACTAACTAACTAACTAACAAACTACTAGCTAACTAACTAACTAGTTAAGTAACTAACTTACTAACAAACTACCTTCATACATACCTATTAACAAACATACTAACTACCTTTCTTACTAACTAACTAACTAACAAACTAACAAACAAACTAACAAACTAACTAACTACCTTCCTACATACCCACCCACTAACTAACTAACTACCTTACCGCTAACTAACTAACTAACTACCTTTCTAACTAAATAACTAGCCAGCTAACTAACTAACTACTAGCTAGATAACTAACTAACTAACTAACTAAATAACTAACTAACTTACAAACTACTAGCTAGCTGACAAAATAACTAACTAACTAATCAATTGATAACTAACATAATAATTAACTAATTTACTAACTAACTATCTTCTTAAATACCTATTAACTAACTAACTAACTAACTACATTCCCACATACCCACCAACTAACTAACTAACTAACTAAATAAATAAATAACCATCTAACTACTAGCTAACTAACTAAATAACTACCTAAGTAACTAACTGATGACCTAACTAACTAACTACTAGATAACTAACTAACTAACTGACTGACTAACTAACGAACTGACTGACTAACTAACTAACTAATTCACTAATTAACTAACTAACTAACAAACAAACTAACTACTAGATAACTAACTAAATAATTAACTAATTAACTAACTAACTATCTTCCAACATACCCACTAACTAAGTAACTAACTAAATAAATAAATAACTAACTTAATAACTACAAGCTATTTCACTAACTAACTGACTAAAGAATTAACTAACTAATAAATTAACTAACTAACTAACTAACTAATTAACTAATTAACTAACAAATTGGCTAACTAACTAGCTACCTTCGTACATACCCACTAACTAACTAACTTACTAACTAATTAACTAACTAATTAATTAACTAATTAACTAACTAACTAACTACTAGTTAACTAACTAACTAACTAACTAACTAAATAACTAACTAATTAACTAACTAACTAACTAACTAACTAACTAACTACTAGCTAACTAACTAACTAGTTAACTAACTAACATACTAACTAACTACCATCATACATTCCTATTAACTAACAAACTAACTAAATTTCTAACTAACTAACTAACAAACTAACTGACTAACTGACTAAATAACTAAATAACTAAGAAACTAATTAACTAATTAACAAACTAACTGAATAACTATCATCCTACATACACCTATTAACTAACTAACTAACTAACAAACAAACTAACTACCTTCCTATATACCCACTTACTAACTAACAAACTACCTTCCCAATAACTAACTAACTAACTATCTAACTAACTATATAACTAACTTGCTAACTAAGTAACTACTAGATAACTAACAAACTAACTAACTAAATAACTAAATAGTTAACTAAATAACTAACTAACTAACTAACTACTAGCTTGTAATAAATATTAAAAATAGGGTTTTAATATTTGTTTTTATTCTTTGTAAAATATTTCGAAATCAAATTTCAATTTAGATATTTTAATTCTTTCGAAGTTCAAAAATATGGATTTTAATATTTCAGAATTTCGCAAGGGTATTATGGTAATATAATTTTTGGTATCATTGAAATACATATTTTATTGGGGCTCTTTGAACAAATTATGGAGACTCATAAAAAGATTAGCAAAGTATTTTAATATAGTAATTGGGGTTTTGAAAATTTATATTTATGTTAGATATTTTGAAGTTTGTAAATATTGAAACTTTGAGGGTTATTTGGGTAATTGTTTTAAACATATCATAGAATTATGGAAACTCATAAATATGTAGACCATGAAGGGTATATTTGGAAAACTATCATTTTCTTTCCTTTTGATTGGGCCGCACCATCCCAATTCACGTGAAGGTGGATATGTATTGTATGCCGCATATACACTCTCCTCTCTCCCTTTTGAAGCAAAATAAATTATTTGTTGAGGTTATATTTGAATAAGTAAAAATATCTCATTTTGTTATTGGGCCTCATCATTGATAAGTAAAATATATAAAGGTTGGGGTCATGTATGAAATGCTCCACATCCTTCCATTTTGTTAGTTCCATTGAGTCTCTTCCATTATTTCACTTGGGGCTCATTTCGCCAGAAAGAAAAATAAGAGGAGAGAAAAAGATAGATTAATCTAAATCAAATGTTTCATGAAGTGATGAAGTCCAATAGTGCCAGAGAGGAATTTAGTTTGAGTTAATTCATTCGAGTTTCAAGTTCTCGCTATTTATCGGTCGATATTCGTTTTCGATTTCGAAGCTAGGTTTTCGATTCCATATGCCGTCGATCGAGTTCGATCCATCTGTGAGTGCTACTTTCACTCTTTTAATAATAATTTCAGTCTTTTCGTATTAATTTCAGAAATTTTAGATATTTTGGTTACTTTCGTTAAAAACGAGTTTTGTTCAAAAAACCGTGCTAAGATATGAATTTAGAAATTATTGTGTTTATGATATCGTGATATTTCGAGAAACTGATTTTTGAATATAATTATGATAAATTATGATATTAATGATATATATAAAATTATGATTTCGAATTAGAGGATTTGATAAATAAAATGAATTTGGATAATGATTTTGAATTATGATTCGAATTTGATATTAGTGATATATTTGGAATTGATTTTGAATAATAGGTACGACGATTTATGATATTAAATGATTTGTGAAATTGTGATTTATAATTTGGATATTCATTCCAATATAGAAAGTATATTTCGAATTTATTTTCAGAAATGATTTGCGCTAAAAAGCGTGTCTCGTTTATGAAAGTTATTTAGTAAATTATATGGTCATAATATTTTATTATTAGAAAGATTTTATTTGGATAAAACGTAAACAAGATTTATGAGTTTTAAAAATGTTCTCCGAGAGACTCTATATATATGTAAAATTTTATTTGGATAAAACGTAAGCCGGGCTTACGGTTTTGAAAGAGGGTCCTATGTGTACATACGCGGCTCCTCCGGTATGTTTTAGTTTGATAGGTGTAGTGTCGCGTGACCCCGTGGCGCTCTATGGAGGGAATTGCGTAGAAAACTTGATGTAGTGCAAAGTCCCGACCCATGAGGGGTCTGGCTGTGGCGCATGGATATCCGTCGTCATCTCATTTTTGTAGGGAATTCGCGCTTCCCGAGCTTTATGTTATGTTCCAGCCCGTTTGTGACTCGCTATCCACTTGGGGTTGGCACTTCGGTCGAGTGTTATTTGCGTCCTCACCCCGGATAAAAGTATTAGTACGTATATGATTAGATACGAAGGTAATCGATTTGATTTCGATTTCGAGTTTGAAAAACCGGGGCAAGTATTTTGAGATATATTTCGAAAAAGATACGCTCTGAAGTTATACGATATTATTTTATGAACTTATTTGAGAAGTACTTATTTTAGTTACGACTATTTTTAACGAGGTATTTAGAAAACTTATGATTTGAAGTTATACCAGAATATTTTTATGAACTTATTTGAAAAGTATTTTGATAAGGAAAATTGGGTGTCACGCGAGACGCTTGTCTTGACTTAGCAGATTTGTGATATGTGTGTGTATGTGTGTCGAATTCGGGGTCGTGTCGACCCGTTTCGTATGTGATATGTGTATGTGTGAGTTGTGATTATGTGAATTGCGTGGCATCTGATGAGCGGGTTTTTGTGGTGTAAAATATCGTTGTGGTAAAAACCCCGAACAATCAACAAAATTTGTAATCTAAGTTTGTACAGTGGCAAATGTATAGATTCGTTCCACGGGGAGCAATTGCGTCAAAATTTGGATCAAAATGGATGAGAAATAACGAAGAAAATTCACAGAAGATAGTCCGTTACAACGGAAGTGGGTTCCGTTACAACGGACTTGAGTGAAATTTCTGCGCTAAGTGTGAGATGAACGTCCGTTACAACGGATGAAACTCCGTTATAACGCACTATACTTGTCCGTTATAACGAACAGTGGTTGCGTTGCAACGGATTGGTTAATCCGTTACAACGGACCCTTATGTCTGTTATAACGCACTTGTATTGAGCCTCTTGCGTGAAAATCCTCACTAGTCCGTTACAACGGACATGTATGTGCGTTACAACGGAAGTATAACCAACTGAATATTAAAGGACCAACCGTCCAGTCCGTTGTAACGCAAATTGTGTCCGTTATAATGGAAGTAGTTCTGGAATTAAGTTTGAGATTTGAATTGGGAGCAGTTTGATGGTTTGTTTTGGGATTGAATTAATGGAAATTTGAACTAAGTTTAAGGCAGAAATTGAGAGCAAAAGATCAAGTAAAAGAACAAGTTTAGAACAAAGATTCAATTCAAATAACAAGGATTCATTCAAGCAAACAAAGGATTTAAACAAGAACAAGATTTACACAAATCCAAGTAATTTTATGCTACAAGAAATGCAAGAAAGGAAGGAAAACACCTAGAGAGATGAAGAGAGCTCCGAGTCTCGTCTTGAGTGCCTTCCTTGTTGTTCGAGTTGCTAGAGAGCTAGTCAATGCGCCCAACAATTTCCTTTCGTACCGATCCACCCGTCAATAGAAGTGAGCTTCGTACCGGTTGGGTGAGCTCAAGATGTGCAAAGGTTGATTGAAAAGAAGCTTCCAACCAATCACGCCGAGAAAGCTCGACTCTTCGCTTGTGAAAGTTCGAATGAAATAAGTTTCACCCTAATTCCACACTTTTCCTTAGTCGAAGTGTAAACCGATTCACCGAATGAAGTGAGCTTCTATTCGGTGACCGATCTTAGAAAAATTATCGTTCGTAGTTGCAATTCTTGCGCGTTCTTGAAAGTTTCTTGGACTTGCTTAAACGGGAGAGAGAGAGAGAATGGGCGTAAAAAGAGCGTACCAAACTCGTGGCCCTTGTGGTCATATTTATAGCACTCATGGAGTCTTCTTATTGGCCACGAGTTGGTGGAGAGGATTGGGGGTAAGGAAGTAATTCCCACCAAAGGTAGGTGGGCAGGATAAGGGCTAAGGGTTGAGTGGTTTTCGTGTAAACTTTTGTGTAAGTTTTCATCATGATAATTGTTTGCCTCCCGTCTCATTCATGTACCGAATATATCGATGTAATATATCGTTTTTACTCCTCTTGACGTGTTGGAGACAACTACACTCTCCAAATTCCCAGAAATTCCTTCTAATTCCTGTGATTAAGCAGTAAAACACACTTAGTGAAGAAATATTCATGTTATCTCAAATATGATTAATAAAGTATATAGAATTGTTCTTCACAAGGGCTAAAACCCCTAAATTAAGCATTAAATTTGTGCCTTATTTGCCTCACATCAAATACCCCCACACTTAAATCTTTGATCGTCCTCGATCAATTAGAGTATAAAAGTCAAACATAAGAGAGAATTGCATAAGATTTTGTTGAAGTTATATTGTTGGTTCAAAAACTAATTTCACGAATCAAATGGTTCACTCTCATTTCATCAAGTTCAATAGTTATTTAGAATGATATTGGTCTTTTCATTATTAGATCTCCAAATTAGTTCGAAATTTCATAAGAGTTTTTCATGACACTCGATCTCAAGCGGTAAGAGCGATTTAAACGTTTTTACTTCGAATTGCTTTACTCCACAATCTCAAAAGGACTCAATTCGAAGGCTATTATCGGGCCAAAATTTCCCGTTTTGCTAGATGATCTTAAATGCAAGTTATTCATTTTAAAACACGTTTGGTACAATGGTACAAGGTTCATACCCGTTTTCGATCAATTTTCCCGCTCATTCGTTTTCCTTTCTCTCTTTGGAAGTCTTTAACCGAAAGCCCCACTACACCGAAATGCAATGAGGTTACTCTCGGTGTTGTATTTTGACCTTCATCTTTTCTCACTCTTTTTTTTTTATATGAAGTCTTTAACCGAAAGCCCCACTACACCGAAATGCAATGAGGTTACTCTCGGTGTTGTCTTTTGACCTTCATTTTTTTTTTTTTTTTTTTTTTTTTTTTAGTAAACAAACGGGTATAATTGATCTACTAACGGGTCCCCACAAACGGTCATTTCATAGTGCAATTGGTCATGTTTTAAATCTAGCAAAACGTACTTTAACGGCCACGCTAAGAACCTTACTCATAAGTCAATTATCAATTACGGGTTCGAAAATCGAGTTAAAACGTATCGCATGAACCGCGCATCGATCAAGTGTTTCAAACTCGTGAAATTTGAAACAATAGGGCTGGAATCCCCGAATAGATCTCTTCAAAATCATAACCAAATCCTCTAAAATATTTTGTAAACTTTCAATTTTGAGAGCGAAATTCAGAGTTAAATGAAAATTCGTTTAAAAACCAACAATTTTAATTCAATGAAGTGGAGAAAAATCTTTTTATGCATTTATTGCTTGACTTATTTATCATTGATGCTCCGGGTTCAAAAATAATGTTAAATATTCGAAAATTTTAATTAAAAGAGAAAACTTGCCAGAAACTATTCCGTTACAACGCAGTATAATGTCCGTTACAACGTACTAACTGCGTTATAACGGAGAACCATTCGTAGCTTAGTTTGAAAATTCTGAGTATGTCCGTTGCAACGGACATTGAGGTCCGTTACAACGCACATAGTTCTGGAAAATTTTGGGAATTTACCGTTGCAACGCAATTTACTGTGTTTTTTATGTCCGTTGCAACGCTATTTTTGGTCCGTTGTAACGCAATTGTATTCCGTCGTAACGGAGTACTAGCCGTAGAATGAGAATTGAATTTAGTGGGCTCTCCGTTACAACGCAATACCATTCCGTTACAACGGAACTCTTGGCGCCAGTCAAAATTTTAAATTTCTGTATAGTCCGTTACAACGGACATTGAGGTCCGTTACAACGGAGTTGCTGGACAGATCAAAAATTTTCAATTTTCCCTGATTTTTAAATTTTTAATTGGGCTCATACATGTCAAAGATTGTATGTTACCCCCCCACACTTAGAGATTACTTGTCCTCAAGTATAACAAATCGAAAATTCCTAAAAGAGGGATAATAGAGAGATACAACCTTTGATGCGTGGGCGTGCCTCCCTCGCTAGCGCTCTTGTTTAACGTCTTGAGCTCGACTTGGCCGAGCTCATCATTGGGAGGTGTCGTCGGGTTCTAGAGCTTGCTCCTCCATCCACCCGGTTTCGAAGTTTGCATGGTAATGCTTGAGTCGATGGCCGTTTACCTTGAACGTTTTGTTCGTTTCCTCGCTTCGAATTTCAACAACCCCAAATGTAGTCACATTGGTGACCACAAAAGGGCCGATCCATCGGGACCGAAGTTTCCCGGGGAAAAGTTTGAGACGAGAGTTGAATAACAACACTCTTTCCCCCACATGAATATCTTTCTTTTGAATCATTCGGTCATGAAATCTTTTGGCCCTTGCCTTGCACAAACTCGAATTGTCGTAGGCCTCTTGCCGGAATTCGTCTAGCTCGAGTAATTGAAGCTTACGTGCCGATGCGTCCTTCGGGTAGTCGAGGACAAATTGCTTGATCGCCCAAAAGGCCTTGTGCTCTAACTCGACCGGTAAATGGCACGCCTTTCCGTACACGAGTTTGAAAGGAGTCATACCTATTGGCGTTTTGAAAGCGGTACGGTACGCCCAAAGTGCGTCGCCGAGTCGAGTACTCCAATCCTTTCGTGTCGGGTTCACCACCTTCTCCAAAATAGACTTTATTTCTCGATTCGAAACCTCCGCTTGGCCGTTTGTTTGAGGATGATACGCGGTTGAGGTTCGATGGCTCACATGGTATTTCTCGAGGAGGCTTTGGAGATATCGATTGCAAAAATGAGAGCCTCGATCGCTTATAAGAACTCTTGGTATACCGAATCGTTGAAAGATACTTTTCTTCAAGAAGTCCACCACCGTTTTCGAATCCGCATGCTTGGTTGGTACCGCCTCCACCCATTTTGTCACGTAATCTACACACAACAAGATGTAAGTGTAGCCAAAAGACGATGGAAACGGGCCCATGAAATCAATGCCCCAAACATCGAATGGTTCACACACATAGATTGAATTGAGGGGCATTTGATTTCTACGGCTCAAGTTCCCCGTCTTTTGGCAATTTCCACAACCTTTCACAAAGTTTGCAACGTCTTTATGCAAGGTTGGCCAATAAAATCCACATTCTTGTACCTTGTGTGTGGTACGTGCGATACCGAAATGTCCACCACATTGTAATGTATGACAAAAAGAAAGGATAGATTGTACCTCATTTTGGTGGACGCATTTTCGAATTACTTGGTCGGTGCAAATTCGAAATAAGATCGGGTCTTCCCAAATGTAGAATCGAGCGTTGCTTTTCATCTTATCGCGTTGTGCCTTGGAGAAGCTCGGGGGAAAATTCTTCGTGACGATGTAGTTGGCTAGGTCGGCGTACCATGGCGCTTCGACTTGGGCCGCGAGAACGTGTTCCTCGGGGAATTCCTCGCGAATCGGAACGAGGTCTTCAATCTTCAATGGGAGCCGACTCAAATGATCCGCCACGAGATTCTCGCATCCCTTTTTGTCCTTGATCTCGAGGTTGAATTCTTGAAGCAAAAGGATCCATCGAAGCAATCTCGGTTTGCACTCCTTCTTCTTCATCAAGTGTCTTAACGCGCCGTGGTCCGAGAATACAATCACCTTCGTACCTAAAAGATAGGAACGAAATTTCTCCAATGCAAACACAATTGCGAGAAGTTCCTTTTCGGTAGTGGTGTAGTTTCGTTGGGCATTATCTAGAGATTTTGAGGCGTAGGCGATGACGTGAGGGTCTTTTCCTTCTCTTTGGCCAAGTACCGCCCCCACACTCGTGTCACTAGCGTCGCACATTATTTCGAATGGTAGTTCCCAATTTGGCGACTTGATGATAGGCGCGGAGCAAAGCTTTTCCTTGAGATTGTCGAAAGCCTCCTTGCACTTTGCATTGAACTCGAATTTTGCATCTTTTTGGAGAAGTTGGCACATCGGTTGCGAGGTTTTCGAGAAGTCTTTGATGAAGCGCCTATAGAATCCCGCATGGCCGAGAAAGGATCGCACGTCTTTCACCGTCCTTGGATACGGAAGCGTCTTGATTACGTCGATTTTCGCCTTGTCGACTTCCATTCCTTTCTCCGAGATTAAATGACCTAAAACAATTCCTTCGCTCACCATGAAGTGGCATTTCTCAAAATTCAAAACAAGGTTAGCTTCGATGCACTTTTCGAGTATTTGTGACAAGTGGCTTAGACATGATTCGAATGAGTCACCAAATACCGAAAAGTCATCCATAAAAACTTCTATAAATTTGGAAATATAATCGGAGAAAATAGAAAGCATACACCTTTGGAAAGTACCCGGAGCATTGCATAGCCCGAATGGCATGCGTCGGTACGCGAAGGTACCAAACGGGCATGTGAAAGTGGTCTTCTCTTGATCTTCGGGTGCGACCGGTATTTGGAAATAGCCCGAAAATCCATCGAGAAAGCAATAGAATGGATTTCCCGCGAGTCTTTCTAACATTTGATCGATGAATGGAAGCGGAAAGTGATCCTTCTTTGTCGCCTTATTAAGCCTTCGATAATCGATGCAAACTCGCCACCCGTTTTGAACTCGAGTCGGTACTTGATCGCCTTCATCGTTCTCAACTATCGTCATCCCCGTTTTCTTCGGTACCACGTGTATTGGCGAGACCCATTTCGAATCGGCGATGGGGTAAATGATTCCGGCGTCGAGTAGCTTGATCACCTCTTTCTTTACAACTTCCATCATTGGCGGATTGAGCCGCCTTTGTGGTTCTCGCGAAGGCTTAGCATCGTCCTCGAGGATAATGCGGTGTGAGCACATGGAGGGACTAATGCCCGGAATGTCCGCGAGTGTCCACCCGAATGCCTTCTTGTTCCGTTTTAGCACTTCAACGAGTTTCTCTTCTTGTTCCTTTGCTAGACTCGAGGCAATTATCACCGGCAAGGTCTCCGCTTCATCGAGAAAAGCATACTTTAGTCCAATAGGTAATTTTTTCAATTCTAACCTTGGAGCTTGTTCGATTGAAGGTGGAGCTCTTTGCATCGGGATTTCGAGATCTCTTAGAAAAAGTGCTTGATCTATGCTTCGTTCTTCTTCCAACTCCAACTCGATTTCGAATGTAGGATTGTCACATCCTTCAAATTCTTCGAACAAAGGGTTTGAGCTCCATTGAAAGTTTTCGAATGAGCTATCCATGACCTCTTGTACACAATCGTCGATCACGTCCATAGCACTTAAGTTGAGTGTACCTACAATGGGTTCCTTTAGTTTGTCAAAAATATTGAATTTGATTACCTCATCATCGAACTCCATCGTGAGCTCTCCCGCGTGTACATCGATTTTTGTGCGCGCCGTCTTCAAAAATGGCCGTCCAAGGAGAATCGGGGTTGAATCGTTACTCCCCTCATTCATGTCCAACACGTAGAAGTCCGCGGGGAAATAAAGTCCATTCACCGTTACAATCACATCTTCGACTACTCCCACCGGCTTCGTCGTAGATCTATCGGCTAATTGAATTACTACTTGCGTATCGTCGAGAGGGCCGAGATCTAGTGTTTTGAAAACCGAGAAAGGCATTACATTGATGGATGCGCCCAAATCGAGCATGCATTTGGGTAATTCGTGTTGCCCGATTTTGCATGGAATGGCAAACATCCCCGGATCTTTGTGCTTTTGAGGGAGTCTCAAAATCGCCGAAACACTCTCCCCCACACTAATCAATTCATCTCCTTTTGTCTTTCTTTTATTCGTGCACAATGCCTTTAGGTATTTTGCCAAACGAGGCACTTCTTTGATTGCTTCGAGTAGAGGAATGTTTACCTCCACTTTCTTTAAGATGGCAAGCACGTCGTTGTTCGATTCGATTGGCTTTGGGAGACGACTTGGGAAGGGTGGCTTGACTTGAGTCGATTCGGGTTCTAGTTCTCGAATTGGTATCTTCGTGGCTTGAGTCGGACTCTCTTTCGGTACCGGTACCTCGAGCTCCTTTTCTTCTTGTACCTCCTTGCTCTTCGAACTTTCGCCCACCTCTTTACCGCTTCGGAGCGATATTGCGTTCACATGCCTTTGCTCGGAAGGAGCCAAAGATTGAGATTGGAGTCGAGATGTACCTTGAGATTCGATTACGTTTACTCGAGTGGCAATTTGATTGATTTGAGTCTCCAAGTTGCCCACATGGCGATTTGTGTTCGAGATCTCTTGTCTTACACTTGTCACATCTTGCTTCACAACTCCAATATCTTGCTTTATTGAGTCCATGTTTTTCTCGTTTTTGTCGATTTTTCCGTTCATTGATTGCATCATTGACATCATTCCTTCCATCATTTGCTTCATTTCTTGATTCGGATCTTGAGTCGGAAACGATTTTTGAACCGCTTGAGTCGCATTTGGATGTTGGTACGTGGCCGGTTTTGCAACCGCTTGTCGGTATGGATCGGGTTGAGCATTGTTGGGATTCGACCAACTAAAGTTAGGATGGTTGCGGAGATTAGGGTTATACGAGTTCGAGGCGTCGAATTTCTTGTAAACCGCATTCGCATCTTCGATCACACTCGGGCACTCATCGGTGTGGTGTGTATTTGCGAGGCAAACCCCACATGTTTTCGTTTCCTCCTTACCCAAAGCCTTCATGATGATCTCGAGCTTGTTGTTAAGCATGTCGACATTGAGGTCGCTACACGCGTTAACTCGGTATTCGACGTTCCTTCTTGATTGAGAATTGGTTGCCATCACTTCGAGTAGCTTCTTAATCTCTTCGAGATCCTTGTTCGCGATACTTCCCCCCGCGGATGCGTTGAGGAATTGGTTCTCCGAGTATCCTAGCCCGTTAATGAATTGTTCGTAGAGGAATTGGACCTCGACATTGTGGCTTGGGCATTCTTCCTTCAAACGCATGAATCGATCGTAGTATTCGTGGAATGTTTCGTTCGGTTTTTGCGTTATTGCCAAAAGTTCTCGCCTTATAGCCGCCAATCGAGAGGCCGAAAAATACCTCTCCTTGAAGAGGTTTGCTACTTCGTTGAATGGGAGAGGGCCTCTAAGCGCGTAGAACCAATCTTTGGGTCCTTCACCTAAGGAGTAAGGAAAAAGAAGAAGAAGAATGTCACTAAAAGCTTCATAATTCGAATAGATGTTTAGTTGAATCTTGAAATCTTTTAAGTGTTTATGAGGGTTTTCCGTGGCTTTCCCATGAAAAATAGGCAATGAGCCTATAATGCTCGGATCCGCTTTGAAATTCGCAATATTGGGCCTAATAAAATTATAATTATCCTCCTCATTTCTAGGTGCTACTAATTCTCTCAAGGTTTTTGGCCTTGGAGCTCTTGTTTCATCACCCATATTTGAATTTAAATGAGTAGAGAGAGAAGAAAAAGTTTGATTTTGAAGTTGAGGTTCGTCTTGATCTTCTTGTGTCGGTTCCTTGCTCTTCTTAGAGCTCTTGTTCCTTCTTTCGATCTCCTTGACAAACGGAAGTAATTCTCCTTTTCGTGATCTTGTGTTGTGCATAAAGCTTTCTTCCTTCACCTAGATTGTCACAAAAGAAACAAAGAAGTGAGTAATCAATGTCATGAATTTAAATCTCAAATTTAGATCTAAAATATTGACTTAAACACCGCTCCCCGGCAGCGGCGCCATTTGATGAGCGGGTTTTTGTGGTGTAAAATATCGTTGTGGTAAAAACCCCGAACAATCAACAAAATTTGTAATCTAAGTTTGTACAGTGGCAAATGTATAGATTCGTTCCACGGGGAGCAATTGCGTCAAAATTTGGATCAAAATGGATGAGAAATAACGAAGAAAATTCACAGAAGATAGTCCGTTACAACGGAAGTGGGTTCCGTTACAACGGACTTGAGTGAAATTTCTGCGCTAAGTGTGAGATGAACGTCCGTTACAACGGATGAAACTCCGTTATAACGCACTATACTTGTCCGTTATAACGAACAGTGGTTGCGTTGCAACGGATTGGTTAATCCGTTACAACGGACCCTTATGTCTGTTATAACGCACTTGTATTGAGCCTCTTGCGTGAAAATCCTCACTAGTCCGTTACAACGGACATGTATGTGCGTTACAACGGAAGTATAACCAACTGAATATTAAAGGACCAACCGTCCAGTCCGTTGTAACGCAAATTGTGTCCGTTATAATGGAAGTAGTTCTGGAATTAAGTTTGAGATTTGAATTGGGAGCAGTTTGATGGTTTGTTTTGGGATTGAATTAATGGAAATTTGAACTAAGTTTAAGGCAGAAATTGAGAGCAAAAGATCAAGTAAAAGAACAAGTTTAGAACAAAGATTCAATTCAAATAACAAGGATTCATTCAAGCAAACAAAGGATTTAAACAAGAACAAGATTTACACAAATCCAAGTAATTTTATGCTACAAGAAATGCAAGAAAGGAAGGAAAACACCTAGAGAGATGAAGAGAGCTCCGAGTCTCGTCTTGAGTGCCTTCCTTGTTGTTCGAGTTGCTAGAGAGCTAGTCAATGCGCCCAACAATTTCCTTTCGTACCGATCCACCCGTCAATAGAAGTGAGCTTCGTACCGGTTGGGTGAGCTCAAGATGTGCAAAGGTTGATTGAAAAGAAGCTTCCAACCAATCACGCCGAGAAAGCTCGACTCTTCGCTTGTGAAAGTTCGAATGAAATAAGTTTCACCCTAATTCCACACTTTTCCTTAGTCGAAGTGTAAACCGATTCACCGAATGAAGTGAGCTTCTATTCGGTGACCGATCTTAGAAAAATTATCGTTCGTAGTTGCAATTCTTGCGCGTTCTTGAAAGTTTCTTGGACTTGCTTAAACGGGAGAGAGAGAGAGAATGGGCGTAAAAAGAGCGTACCAAACTCGTGGCCCTTGTGGTCATATTTATAGCACTCATGGAGTCTTCTTATTGGCCACGAGTTGGTGGAGAGGATTGGGGGTAAGGAAGTAATTCCCACCAAAGGTAGGTGGGCAGGATAAGGGCTAAGGGTTGAGTGGTTTTCGTGTAAACTTTTGTGTAAGTTTTCATCATGATAATTGTTTGCCTCCCGTCTCATTCATGTACCGAATATATCGATGTAATATATCGTTTTTACTCCTCTTGACGTGTTGGAGACAACTACACTCTCCAAATTCCCAGAAATTCCTTCTAATTCCTGTGATTAAGCAGTAAAACACACTTAGTGAAGAAATATTCATGTTATCTCAAATATGATTAATAAAGTATATAGAATTGTTCTTCACAAGGGCTAAAACCCCTAAATTAAGCATTAAATTTGTGCCTTATTTGCCTCACATCAGCATCCAGATTTCGATTTGATGGACAAATAATAAAGATATTTTAGTAAATATTCTAAACTAGTTTTTAAACGGCACTCACTTAGTCACTTCCGTGACTAATCATTTCGAATTACATATTTTTAGTTCAGGTATCGAAGGTCTAATATCGGGAGTTGTGGGTCCCTCGAGAGTAAGAAAGCCGACGATATCGAGTTTCGTATATATATATATTTTATGTTTCCGCAATAGTTTTGTATTATTATTTTAATTCCGTAATATATGTATATGTATGTGTTGTCGTTGCTTTCGAATCAGTTTTATATCTTGTTTTGTGATGTTTTCATATAAGAGCCTGTGGTATACGAGTTGTATACTGGCAGGTTGCCGCACCCTTTTCCATATTTTATATTTTTGGGGTGTGACATAGCTAGCTGACCAAATAACTAACTAACTAACTACTACATAAGTAACATAATAACTAACTAATTTACTAACTAACTATCTTCTTAAAAACCTATTAACGAACTAACTAACTACCTACCTACCTTCCAACATACCCACCAACCAACTAACTAACTAAATAAATAAATAGCTAACCAGCTAACTACTAGGTAACTACTAACTAACAAACTAACTAATTGATGACCTAACTAACTAACTAGCTACTAGATAACTAACTAACTAACTGACTAACTCACTAATTAACTAACTAATTAACTAACTATCTAACTAACTAACTAACTAACTACCTTGATACATACATATTGATTAACTAACTAACTCACTAACATAATAACTAACTAACTAACTACTAGATAACTAACATAATGACTAACTAATTTACTAACAAACTATCTTCTTAAATACCTATTTACTAACTAACTAACAACCTACCTTCCTACATACCCACCAACTAACTAACTAACTAAATAAATAAATAGCTAACCATCTAACTACTAGCTAACGACTAACTAACTAACTAACTAAATAACTAACTGATGACCTAACTAACTAACTAACTACTAGATAACTAACTGACTAACTGACAAATTAACTAACTAACTAACTAATTAACTAACTAATTAACTAACTATCTAACTAACTAACTAACTACCTTGATACATACGTATTGATTAACTAACTCACTAACTAACTAACTCACTAACTAACTAACTACTAGCTAACTAACTAAGTATCTAACTAAATAACTAACTTACTAATCAGCTAACTATCAAACTAACTAACTAACTAACTAACAACCTTCTAACTAACTAACTAACTAACTAACTAACTAACTAAAAGCTAATTAACTAACTAACTAACTAACTAACTTACTAACTAACTAATTAACTAACTAGCTACCTTCGTACACACCCACTAACTCACTAACTTACTAACTAACTAATTAACTAACTAATTAATTAACTAATTATCTAACTAACTACTACTTAAATAACTAACCAACTAACTAACTAAATAACTAACTAACTAATTAACTGACAAACTAGCAAACAAGTTAACTAACTTACTAACTGACTACCTTCATACATACCTATTAAATAACTAACTAACTAACTAACTAACTAAAATTATTAACTAATCAACAAACTAACTAAATAACTAAATAACTATCTTCCTACATACCTATTAACTAACTAACTAACTAACTAACTAACTACATACCTACCTTCCTACATACCCACTAACTAACAAACTAACTACCTTACCGCTAACTAACTAACTATCTATCGAACTAAATAACTAACTAGCTAACTAACTAACTACTAGATAACTAACAAACAAACTAACTAAATTAATAACTAGTTAACTAACTAAATAACTAACTAACTAACTACAATATAACAAACTAACCAAATTACTAAATAGCTAACTAACTAATTAATAGATAACTAACATAATAACTAACTAATTTACTAACTAACTATCTTCTTAAATACCTATTACCTAAATCACTAACTAACTAAGTACATTCCCATATACCCACCAACTAACTAACTTACTAAATAAATCAATAACTAACCAGCTAACTACTAGCTAACTAACTAACTAACTAACTAACTAAATAACTAACTGATGACCTATCTAACTAACTAACTACTCGATAACTAAATAACTAACTGACTAACTAACTAACTAACTAACTAATTAACTAACTAACTAATTAACTAACAATCTAACTAACTTACTAAGTACTTTGATACATACATATTGATTAACAAACTAACTCACTAACTAACTACTAGCTAACTAACTAAGTAACTAACTAAATAACTAACTGATTAACTAACTAACTAACTAACTACCTAATTAACTAACTATCTAACTAACTAACTAACTAACTAACTAACTATCTTCTTACAAACAAACAAACTAACTAACTAACAACTAGCTAATTAACTAACTAACTGACTAACTAACTACCTTCTTACATACATATAGACTAACTAACTAACTAACTAACTTACTAACTAACTAACTAACTAACTAACTACTAGCTAACTAACTAACTAACTAACTAACAAACTAAATAGCTAACCGATGACCTAACTAACTAACTAACTAACTACTAGATAACTAACTAACTAACTGACTAACTAACTAACTAACTAATTAACTAACTAACTAATTAACTAACTACCTTGATACATACATATTGATTAACTAACTAACTCACTAACTACCTAACTACTAGCTAACTAACTAACTAACTAACTAAATAACTGAATGATTAACTAACCAACTAATTAACTATCTATCTATCTAACTCACTAACTAACAACCTTCTTACATACTAACTAACTAACTAACTAACTAACTACTAGCTAATTAACTAACTAACTAACTACATTCTTACATACATATTGACTAACTAACTAACTAATTAACCAATTAACTAACTAACTAACTAACTAATTTACTAACTAACTAACTAACTAACTAACTAACGACTAGCTAACTAAATAAATAACTAACTAACTAACTAACTAACTAACTACTAGATAACAAACTAAATAACTAACTAATTAACTAACTAACTATATTCCTACATACATATTAACTAACTAACTAACTAACTAACTAACTAACTAACTTACTAACTACCTTCCTACATACCCACTGACTATCTAACTAACTAACTAACTACCTTGATACATACATATTGATTAACTAACTAACTCACTAACTAACTACTAGCTAACTAACTAAGTAACTAACTAAATAACTAACTCATTAACAAACTAACTAACTAATCAACTAATTATCTAACTAACTAAATAACTAACAAGCTTCTTACATACTAAATAACTAACTAACTAACTAACTAACTACTAGCTAATTAACTAGCTAACTAACTAACGAACTACCTACCTTCTAACATACATATTGACTAACTAACTAACTAACTATTTAACTAACTAACAAACTAACTAACTAATTAACTAACCTAACTATCTTCCTACATACATATTAACTAACTAACTAACTAACTAACTTACTAACTACCTTCCAACATACCCACTTACTAAGTACCTAATTAAATAACTTAATAACTACTAGTTATTTAACTAACTAACTAACTAACTAACTAAATAAATACCTAACTAATTAACTAACTAACTAACTATCTAAATAACTAACTAACTAACAAATTAACTACCTAGCTAACTACCTTCGTACATACCCACTAACTAACTAACTTACTAACTAACTAATTAACTAACTAACTACTAGTTAACTAACTAACTAACTAACTAACTAACCAACTAAATAACTAACTAATTAACTAACTAACTTACAAATTACTAGCTAACTAACTAACTAGTTAACTATCAACTTACTAACTAACTACCTTCATACATACCTAAGAACTAACTAACTATCTAACTAAGTATGAAGGCAGTTAGTTAGTTTGTTAGTTAGTTTGTTAGTTAGTTTGTTAGTTAATATGTATCTATGAAGGTAGTTAGTTGATGTGAGGGAAATAGAGCACGATTTAAGAATCTTATTTAGGGATTTTAGCCCTTGTGGAACTATATTCTATGCTTTTATAATACATATTTCAAACATCATGAATATTTCTACACTAATGTGTTCTTTCGCCATTTTCAGGAAATAGAGGGCTAACTTGCAAATTTGGTCAGCACCAGTGCCTCCGGAACAACGAAGACAGTCAAAACGATATATCATACCGATACATTCGTTAAAAGATCAAGGCGGGAAAGGTAAAAACAAAAGAAGCATATCACCAAAGCGTTGCAACGCAGACCCTTACCGGTGCAGCGCACAGGGACAACAATCCACAGACCCAGCATTGGCCACAATGGCGAAATTGACAGCCCAACCACAGCCCGCAGCCCACAGCTCACAGCCCCACAGGAAACGAAGATTTTTTGCCTTCTTTAGAGCTGATTTGTTGCCTTTTTAGTTGATTTGTTGCTGATTTGTTGCTGATTTGTTGCCTTCACAGCCCCACAGGGGCAACAATCTCTGCCCAAAACCTTCCATTTCTTCCTCAACCAATCAGAAGACACCATCAAACCTATAAATTGGACCCCTTGGTCAGGACCAAATCATCATATTTTCGACTCTCTCTCTCTCTACAAACTCATCCAGAAATTCAAGAATACAACCGAAAAGAGTAAATCTTCAAGAGCCGTTCTTTGGGTGGAGGCATTCTCAACTCTAGGAGTGCAACGTGAAGATTTGGAGGAAGGCGTGCTTGCTCCACCTCGACACGAACTAGATCTATCATATTGCAGAAGGCGTTCTTCGGCAATTCGGGAGGATCGACGTAGAAGAAGACGGAAATTCGAGCTAGCGTTTAGCCGGGTTCACAGGGCATCATCGACAACGAGTTCTAGGCGTTCTAGGACTTGCATAGGTGTTACCCTTCTTTTACTTTAATTCTTTTGGTTGTGTTTGTTTTGAATATTTCTTGCGTTGATTAATAAACTCGAGAATTTTAGTAGTTAATTCGATTTTCTTATTTAGATTACTGCCTTGATTGCCCTTGAATCTTGTTTTTAAAACTGTCACTTAAATTACTTTTTGAATATTTCTAAATTACTTGAATATAGTTTCGGGAACTTTTTGAATCGTTGAATTTCATGAAATATTTGAATTGATATGAACTTTTTGAATCGTTTAGAGAACTGATTGCAATTCGTTAATAACTTTTTATTCCGTTGTCCAAATTGTTTGAAATTTTAATATAAGTTTTATAATATTCAGACCTCTCTCTAGACAAATTTTCATTAATTTTGGAAACTTCGAAATAATTATTTTAAAGATCTGAAGTTTAATCATATTTTGACGCAAATAGCTCCCTGTGGAACGAATCCTTACATACTTAGTCTATACAATCATTAGTATTCACATGTTTCTTGTTTGATTTACGGTGTTTTTATTCAACGATATAACATAAGTGTTAGCCAAAAACCCGTTATCATTAGTTAGTAAGTTAGTTAGTTAGTTAGTAGTTAGTTAGTTATTTAGTTAATTAGTTAGTTATTTACTTAGTTAGTTAGTTAGTTAGTTAATTGAGTAGTAGTTAGTTAGTTAATTAGTTAATTAATTAGTTAGCTAATTAGTTAGTTAGTAAGTTAGTTAGTTAGTGCGTATGTACGAAGGTAGCTAGTTAGTTAGTTAATTTGTTAGTTAGTTAGTTAATTAGTTAGTTAGTTAGTTAATTAGTTAGTTAATTTGTTTGTCAGTTAGTCAATTAGTTAATTAGTTAGTTATTTATTTAGTTTGTTCGTTAGTTAAATATATAGTAGTTATTTAGTTAGTTATTTATTTATTTAGTTAGTTACTTAGTTAGTGGGTATGTAGGAAGGTAGTTAGTAAGATAGTTAGTTAGTTAGTTAGTTAGTTAGTTAGTTAATATGTATGTAGGAAGATCGTTAGTTAATTAGTTAGTTATTTAGTTAGTTATCTAGTAGTTAGTTAGTTAGTTATTTATTTATTCCATTAGCTAGTAGTTAGTTAGTTAGTTAGTTAGTAAGTAAGTTAGTTAGTCAGTTAGTTACTTAGTTAGTTAGATAGTTAGTTAGTCAATATGTATGTAAGAAGGTAGTTAGTCACCTAGTTTGTTAGTTAGTTAATTAGCTAGTAGTTAGTTAGTTAGTTAGTATGTAATAAGGTTGTTACTTAGTTAGTTAGTTTGATAGTTAGTTAATTAGTTAGTTAGTTAGTTAGTTAATCAGTTAGTTATTTAGTTAGTTAGTTAGTGAGTTAGTTAATCAATATGTATGTATCAAGGTAGTTAGTTAGTAAGTTAGATAGTTATTTAGTTTGTTAGTTAGTTAATGAGTTAGTTAGTTAGTTAGTTAGTTAGTTAGTTAGTTTGCTAGTTATCTAGTAGTTAGTTAGTTCGTTAGGTCATCAGTTAGTTTTTTAGTTAGTTAGTTAGTTAATTAGCTAGTAGTTATGTGGTTAGTAATTAAGTTAGTTAGTTAGTTAGTTAGTTTGTGGGTATGTGGGAAGGTAGTTAGTTAGTTAATAGGTATTTAAGAAGATTGTTAGTTCGTAAATTAGTTAGTTATGATGTTAGTTATCTTGTAATTAGTTAGTTAGTAATTTTGTCAGCTAGCTAGCAGTTAGTTATTTAGTTAGTTGGTTAGTTAGTCATCTAGTAGTTAGACGTTAGTTATTTAGTTAGTTAGTTTGTTAGTTAGTTATCTAGTAGTTAGTTAGTTATTTAGTAAGTTAGATAGTTAGTTAGTTAGTTAGTGGGAAGGTAGGTAGTTAGTTAGTTAATTAGTGGGTATGTAGAAGGTAGTTAGTTTGTTAGTTAGTTAGTTATTTAGTTATTTGGTTAGTTTGTTAGTTAGTTAGTTAGAAAGGTAGGTAGTTTGTTAGTCGATAGGTATGTATGAATGTAGTTAGGTAGTAAGTTAGTTAGTTAACTAGTTAGTTTGTTAGCTAGTAGTTTGTTAGTTACTTAGTTAGTTAATTAGTTAGTTATTTAGTTAGTTAGTTAACTAGTAGTTAGTTAGTAAATTAGTTAATTAATTAGTTTGTTAATTAGTTAGTTAGTAAGTTAGTTAGTCAGTGGGTGTGTACGAAGGTAGCTAGTTAGTTAGGTAATTTGTTAGTTCATTAGTTAATTAGTTAGTTAGTTAATTAATTAATTAGTTAGTTATATATTTAGTTAGTTAGTTAGTTAATTAGTTAGTTATATATTTAGTTAGTTAGTTAGTTATATATTTAGTTAGTTAGTTAGTTAGCTAATAAGTATGTAGGAAGATAGTTAGATAGTTAATTAGTTATTTATTTAGATAGATATCTAGTAATTAGTTACTTAGTTTGTTAGTTATTTGTTAGTTAGTTATTTAGTTAGTTGGCTAGTAGTTAGTTAGTTAGTTAGTTAGTTATTTAGTTAGTTAGTTAACTAGTTAGTTATTTAGTGAGTTAGTTAGTTAATAAGTACGTAGGAAGATAGTTCGTTATTTAGTTAGTTATCTAGTAGTTAGTTAGTTAGTTAGTTTGTCAGTTAGTTATTTAGTTATTTATCTAGTAGTTAGTTAATTAGTTAGTTAGTTAGTTAGTTAGTTCATTACTTAGTCAGTTAGTTAGTTAGTTAGTGAGTTAGTTTGTTAGATAGTTACGTTAATTAATATGTATGTATCAAGTTTGTTAGTTAGTTAGTTAGTTAATTAGTTCGTTAGTTAATTAGTTAGTTAGTTAATGAGTCAGTTAGTTAGTTATCTAGTAGTTAGTTAGTTAGTTAGGTGATCAGTTAGTTATTTATTTAGTTAGTTAGTTATTTAGTTAGCTAGTAGTTAGCTGGTTAGTTATTTATTTAGTTAGTTAGTTGGGGGGTATGTAGGAAGGTAGGTAGTTAGTTAGTCAGTTTGTTAGTTAATAGGTATTTAAGAAGATAGTTAGTTAGTAAATAAGTTAGTTATTATGTTTGTTATCTAGTAGTTAGTAAGTTAGTTATTTTGTCAGCCAGCTAGTAGTTAGTTAGTTAGTTAGTTAGTTAATAGTTAGTTAGTTAGTCATTTAGTTAACTATTTAGTTATTTAGTTTGTTTGTTTGTTAGTTATCTAGTAGATAGTTTGTTAGCAAGTTAGTTGTTTAGTTAGTTAGATAGTTAGTTAGTTAGTTAGTTAGTGGGAAGGTAGTTTGTTAGTTAGTTAATGGGTATGTAGGAATGAAGGTAGTTAGTTAGTTAGTTAGTTAATAGGTGTATGTAGGAAAATAGTTATTTAGTTATTTAGTTAGTTTGTTAATTAGTTAATTAGTTAGTTAGTTAGTTATTTAGTAATTTAGTTAGTTAGTTAGTTAATTTGTTAGTTAGTTAGTTAGAAAGGTAGTTAGTTTGTTAGTTAATAGGTATGTACGAAGGTAGTTAGTTAGTAAGTTTGTTATTTAGCTAGTAATTTGTTAGTTAGTTAATTAGTTAGTTAATCAGTTAGTTATTTAGTTAGTTAGTTAGTTAGTTAGTTAGTCGACTAGTTGTTAGTTAGTTAATTAGTTCAATAATTAGTTAGTTAATTAGTTAGTTAGTAAGTTAGTTAGTTTGTGGGTATGGTCGAAGGTAGTTAGTTAGTTAGGTAATTAGTTAGTTAGTTGGTAAGTTAGTCAATATGTATGTAGGAAGGTTTTTTGTTAGTTAGTTAATTAGCTAGTAGTTAGTTAGTTAGTTAGTTAATTAGTTAGTATGTAATAAGGTTGTTAGTTAGATTGTTAGCTTGATAGTTACTTAATTAGTAAGTTAGTTAGTTGGTTAATTAGTTAGTTATTTAGTTAGTTACTTAGTTAGTTAGCTAGTAGTTAGTAGGTAGTGAGTGAGTAAGTTAATCAATATGTATGTATAAAGGTAGTTAGTCAGTTAGTTACATAGTTAGTTAATTAGTTAGTTAGTAAGTTGTATAGTTAGTTAGTTAGTCAGTTAGTTAGTTAGTTAGTTAGTTATCTTGTAGTTAGTTAGTTAGTTAGGTCATCAATTAGTTATTTAGTTAGTTAGTAGTGAGCTAGTTAGCCGGTTAGTTATTTATTTAGTTAGTTAGTTAGTTAGTTAGTTGGTGGATATGTAGGAAGGTAGTTAGTTAGTTAGTTAGTTAATAGGCATTTAAGAAGATAGTTAGTAAATTAGTTAGTTATTATGTTAGTTATCTGGCAGTTAGTTACTTAGTTAGTAGTTAGTTAACTATTTATTTATTTATTTAGTTAGTTTGTTAGTTATCTAGTAGTTAATTAGTTAGATAGTTAATTAGTTAGTTTGTGGGAAGGTAGTTTGTTAGGTAGTTAGTGGGTAGTTGTTAGTTAGTTAGTTAGTTAGTTAGTTAGTTAGTTAATAGGTGTATGTAGGAAGATAGTTATTTAGATGTTTAGTTAGTTTGTTAATTAGTTAATTAGTTAGTTAGTTTGTTATTTTGTTATTTAGTTAGTTAATTTGATTGTTTGTTAGTTAGTTATTTAGAAAGGTAGTTAGTTTGTTATTTAATAGGTATGTATGAAGGTAGTTTGTTACTAAGTTAGTTAGTAAACTAGTTAGTTAGTTAGCTATTAGTTAGTTAGTTACTTAGTTAGTTAGTTAGTCAATTAGTTAGTTATTTAGTTAGTTTGTTAGTTTGTTAACTAGTAGTTAGTTAGTTAAATAGTTCATTAATTAGTTAGTAAGTTAGTTAGTTAGTGGGTATGTACGAAGGTAGTTAGTTAATTTGTTAGTTAATTAGTTAATTAGTTAGTTAGTTAGTTAATTCTTTAGTTAATTCTTTAGTTAGTTAGTTTAGTTATTTAGTTAGTTATTTATTTATTTAGTTAGTTACTTTGTTAGTGGGTATGTAGGAAGGTAGTTAGTTAGTTAGTTAGTTAGTTAATCTGTATGTAGGAAGATAGTTAGTTAGTTAATTAGTTAGTTATTTAGTTAGTTATCTAGTTGTTAGTTAATTAGTTAGTTCATTAATTATTTAGTTAATTAGTTAGTTATTTAGTTAGTTATCTAGTAGTTAGTAAGTTAGTTAGTCAGTGGGTAGGTACGAATGTAGCTTGTCAGTTAGTTAATTTATTAGTTAATTGGTTAGTTAGTCAATATGTATGTAAGAAGGTAGTTAGTTAGTTAGTTAGTTAGTTAGTTAACTAAATAACTAACTTCATACATACCAAACTAAATAACTACCTTCATACATACCTTTCTAACTAACAAACTAACAAACTAACAAACTACCTAACTAAATAACTAAATAACTAACTAACAAACTAATTAACTAATTAACAAACTAACTAATTAACTAAATAACTATCTTCATACATACACCTATTAACTAACTAACTAACTTACTTACTAACTACCTTCCTACATACAAACTAACTATCTAACAAACTACCTTCCCACTAACTAACAAACTAACTATCAAACTAACTAAATAACTAACTAGCTAACTAACTAACTACAAGATAACTAACAAACTCACTAACTAAATAAACTAACAAACTACCTAACTAAATAACTAAATAACTAACTAACAAACTAATTAACTAATTAACAAACTAACTAATTAACTAAATAACTATCTTCATACATACACCTATTAACTAACTAACTACCTTCCTACATACAAACTAACTATCTAACAAACTACCTTCCCCACTAACTAACAAACTAACTATCTAACTAACTAAATAACTAACTAGCTAACTAACTAACTACAAGATAACTAACAAACTCACTAACTTAATAACTAAATTGTTAACTAAATAACTAACTTACTAACTACTAACTAACTACCTAACTAAATACTAGCTAGCTGACAAAATAAGTAAGTAACTAACTACTAGATAAGTAACATAATAACTAACTAATTTACTGACTAACTATCTTCTTAAATACCTATTAACTAACTAACTAACTAACTACCTACCTACATACCCACCAACTAACTACCTACCGACATACCCACCAACTAACTAACTAAGTAAATAAATAAAAAAATAAAAAAATAACAAGCTAACTACAAGCTAACTAACTAACTAACTAACTAAATAACTAATTGATGACCAAACTAACAAACTAACTACTAGATAACTAACTGACTAACAAACAAACAAACTAACTAATTAATGAACTCACTAATTAACTAACTATCTAGCTAACTAACTAACTACCTTAATACATATATATTGATTAACTAACTAAGTCACTAACTAACTAACTACTAGCTAATTAACTAACTAACTAACAAACTACCTTCTTACATACATATTGACGAACTAACCAACTAACTAACTAACTAACTAACTAACTAACTAACTTACTAACTAACTAACTACTAGCTAACTGAATAAATAACATACTAACTGACAAACTAACTAACTACTAGATAACTAACTAAATAACTAACTAATTAACTAACTAAGTATCTTCCTACATACATATTAACAAACTAACTAACTAACTAACTAACTAACTTACTAACTACCTTCCTATATATACCCACTAACGAACTAAGTAACTAACTAAATAAGTTTGTTAGTTAGTTAGTTAGTTGGTTAGTTAGTTATTTTGCTAGTTAGTTAGTGAGTTAGTTAGTAAATCAATATGTATGTACCACGGTAGTTAGTTAGTTAGTTAGATAGTTATTTAGTTTGTTAGTTAGTTAATTAGTTAGTTAGTTAGTTAGTTAGTTAGTTAGTTAGTTAGCTAGTTAGTTATCTAGTTGCTAGTTAGTTCGTTAGGTCATCAATTAGTTTTTTAGTTTGTTAGTTCGTTAGTTAGTTAGTTAGCTAGTAGTTATGTGGTAAGTTATTAAGTTAGTTAGTGAGTTAGTTAGTTAGTTTGTGGGTATGTAGTAAGGTAGTTACTTAGTTAATAGGTATTTAAGAAGATAGTTAGTTCGTAAATTAGTTAGTTATTATGTTAGTTATCTTGTAATTAGTTAGTTAGTTATTTTGTCAGCTAGCTAGCAGTTAGTTAGTTATTTAGTTAGTTAGTTAGTTAGTCATCTAGTAGTTAGACGTTAGTTATTTAGTTAGTTAACTAGTTAGTTATTTAGTTAGTTAGTTAGTTTGTTAGTTATCTAGTAGTTAGTTAGTTATCTAGTTAGTTATTTAGTAAGTTAGATAGTTAGTTAGTTAGTTAGTGGGAAGGTAGGTAGTTAGTTAGTTAGTTAGTGGGTATGTAGGAAGGTAGGTAGTTAGTTAGTTAGTTAGTTAGTTAATAGGTATGTAGGAAGATAGTTAGTTAGTTAGTTTGTTAATTAGTTAATTGGTTATTTAGTTAGTTATTTAGTTATTTGGTTACTTTGCTAGTTAGTTAGTTAGAAAGGTAGTTAGTTTGTTAGTCGATAGGTATGTATGAATGTAGTTAGTTAGTAAGTTAGTTAGTTAACTAGTTAGTTAGTTAGCTAGTAGTTTGTTAGTTAGTTAGTTAGTTAATTAGTTAGTTATTTAGTTAGTTAGTTAGTTAGTTAGTTAACTAGTAGTTAGTTAGTAAATTAGTTAATTAATTAGTTTGTTAATTTGTTAGTTAGTAAGTTAGTTAGTTAGTGGGTGTGTACGAAGGTAGCTAGTTAGTTAGGTAATTTGTTAGTTCATTAGTTAATTAGTTAGTTAGTTAGTTTGTTAATTAGTTAGTTATTTATTTATTTAGTTAGTTAGTTAAATAGCTAGTAGTTATTTAGTTAGTTATTTATTTTGTTAGTTAGTTAGTTAGTTCCTGCGTATGTAGGAAGGTAGTTAATAAGTTAGTTAGTTAGTTAGTTAGTTAGTTAGTTAGTTAGTTAGTTAATATGTGTGTAGGAAGATAGTTAGTTAGTTAATTAGTTAGTTATTTAGTTAGTTATCTAGTACTTAGTTAGTTAGTTAGTTAGTTAGTTCGTTATTTTTTCAGTTAGCTAGTAGTTAGTTAGTAGTTAGTTAGTTAGTAAGTTAGTTAGTTAGTTAGTTAGTTATCTAGTAGTTAGTTAGTTAGCTAGTTAGTTATTTAGTTAGTTAGATAGTTAGTTAGTTAGTGGGAAGGTAGTTAGTTAGTTAGTTAGTGGATATGTAGGAAGGTACTTAGTTAGTTAGTTAGTTAGTTAGTTAGTTAATTAGTAAGTTAATAGGTATGTAGGAAGATAGTTATTTAGTTAGTTTGTTAATTAGTTAATTAGTTAGTTAGTTAGTTATTTAGTTATTTTATTACTTAGTTAGTTAGAAAGGTAGTTAGTTAGTTAGTTAATAAGTATGTATGAAGGTAGTTGGTTAGTAAGTTAGATAGTTAACTAGTTAGATAGTAGTTTGTTAGTTAGTCAGTTAGTTAATTAGTTAGTTATTTAGTTAGTCAAATAGTAGTTAGTTAGTTATTTAGTTAATTAATTAGTTAGTTAATAAGTTAGTTAGTAAGTTAGTTAGTTAGTGGGTATGTACGAAGGTAGCTAGCTAGTTAGTTAATTTGTTAGTTAGTTAGTAAATTAGTTAGTTGGTTAGTTAGTTAAGTAGTTAGTTATTTATTTACTTAGTTAGTTAGTTAAATAGCTTGTAGTTATTTAGTTAGTTATTTATTTAGTTTGTTAGTTACTTAGTTAGTGCGTATGTAGGAAGGTAGTTAGTAAGTTAGTTAGTTAGTTAGTCAATATGTATGTAGGAAGAGAGTTAGTTAGTTAATTAGTTAGTTATTTTGTTAGTTATGTAGTAGTTAGTTAGTTAGTTAGTGAGTTCGTTATTTATTCAGTTAGCTACTAGTTAGTTAGTAGTTAGTTAGTTAGTTAGTTAATTAGTTAGTTAGTTAGTTAGTTAGTCAATATGTATGTAAGAAGGTAGTTAGTAGTTAGTTATTTAGTTAATTTGCTAGTAGTTAGTTAGTTAGTTTGTTAGTTAGTTAGATGGCTAGTTAATTAGTTAGTTAGTTAGTTGATCAGTTAGTTATTTAGTTAGTTACTTAGTTTGTTAGCTAGTAGTTAGTTAGTTAGTGAGTTAGTTAGTTAATCAATATGTATGTATCAAGGTAGTTAGTTAGTTAGAGAGTAAGTTAATGAGTTAGTTAACTAGTTAGTTAGTTAGTTAGTTAGTCAGTTAGTTAGTTAGTTATCTAGTAGTTAGTTAGTTAGTTAGGTCATCAATTAGTTATTTAGTTGGTTAGTTAGTTAGTAGTTAGCTAGTAGTTAGCTGGTTAGTTATTTATTTAGTTAGTTAGTTGGTGGGTATGTAGGTGGGTAGTTAGTTAGTTAGTTAGATAGATAATAGGTATTTAAGAAGATAGTTAGTTAGTAAATTAGTTTGTTATTATGTTAGTTATCTATTAATTAGTTAGTAAGTTATTTTGTCAGCTAGCTAGTAGTTAGTTAGTTAGTTAGTAGTTAGTTAGTTAGTTATTTAGTTAACTATTTAGTAATTTTGTTAGCTAGTTTGTTAGTTATCTAGTAGTTAGTTAGTTAGCTAGTTAGTTATTTAGTTAGTTAGATAGTTAGTTAGTCAGTTAGTTAGTGGCTAGGTGGTTTGTTAGTTAGTTAGTGGGTATGTAGGAAGGTAGTTAGTTAGTTAGTTAGTTAGTTAATATGTGTATGTAGGAAGATATTTATTTAGTTAGTTTGTTAATTGGTTAATTAGTTAGTTAGTTAGTTATTTTGTTATTTAGTTAGGTAGTTAGTTAGATAGTTTATTAGTTTGTTAGAAAGGTAGTTAGTTTGTTAGTTAACAGGTATGTATGAAGATAGTTAGTTAGTAAGTTAGTTAGTTAACTAGTTTGTTTGTTGGCAAGTAGTTTGTTAGTTAGTTAGTTAGTTAATTAGTTAGTTAGTTATTTAGTTAGTTAGTTAGTTAGTTAGTTAACTAGTAGTTAGTTAGTTAATTAGTTCATTAATTAGTTAGTTAATTAGTTAGTTAGTAAGTTAGTTAGTTAGTGGGTATGTACGAACGTAGCTAGTTAGTTAGTTAATTTGTTAGTAAATTAGTTAATTAGGTAGTTAGTTCGTTAATTAGTTAGTTAATTAGTTAGTTAATTCTTTAGTTAGTTAAATAGATAGTAGTTATTTAGTTAGTTATTTATTTAATTAGTTAGTTACTTTGTTAATGGGTATGTTGGAACATAGTTAGTTAGTGAATTAGTTTGTTATTTAGTTAGTTATATAGTAGTTAGTTAGTTAGTTAGTTAGGTAGTTAGTTAGTTAGATAGATAATAGGTATTTAAGAAGATAGTTAGTTAGTAAATTAGTTTGTTATTATGTTAGTTATCTAGTAGTTAGTTAGTTAGTTATTTTGTCAGCTAGCTAGTAGTTAGTTAGTTAGTTAGTAGTTAGTTAGTTAGTTATTTAGTTAACTATTTAGTAATTTTTTTAGCTAGTTTGTTAGTTATCTAGTAGTTAGTTAGTTAGCTAGTTAGTTAGTTAGTTTGTTAGTGGCAAGGTAGTTTGTTAGTTAGTTAGTGGGTATGTAGGAAGGTAGTTAGTTAGTTAGTTAGTTAGTTAATATGTGTATGTAGGAAGATATTTATTTAGTTAGTTTGTTAATTGGTTAATTAGTTAGTTAGTTAGTTATTTTGTTATTTAGTTAGGTAGTTAGTTAGATAGTTTGTTAGTTTGTTAGAAAGGTAGTTAGTTTGTTAGTTAACAGGTATGTATGAAGATAGTTAGTTAGTAAGTTAGTTAACTAGTTTGTTAGTTAGCAAGTAGTTTGTTAGTTTGTTAGTTAGTTAATTAGTTAGTTAGTTATTTAGTTAGTTAGTTAGTTAGTTAGTTAACTAGTAGTTAGTTAGTTAATTAGTTCATTAATTAGTTAGTTAATTAGTTAGTTAGTAAGTTAGTTAGTTAGTGGGTATGTACGAAGGTAGCTAGTTAGTTAGTTAATTTGTTAGTTAATTAGTTAATTAGGTAGTTAGTTCATTAATTAGTTAGTTAATTAGTTAGTTAATTCTTTAGTTAGTTAGTTAGTTAAATAGATAGTAGTTATTTAGTTAGTTATTTATTTAATTAGTTAGTTATGTTGTTAATGGGTATGTTGGAACATAGTTAGTTAGTGAATTAGTTTGTTATTTTGTTAGTTATCTAGTAGTTAGTTAGTTAGTTAGTTAGTTAGTTAGTTAGTTAGTTCGTTAATTAGTTAATTAGTGAATTAGTTAGTTAGTTAGTTAGTTAGTTATTTAGTAGTTAGTTACTTAGGTCATCAGTTAGTTATTTAGTTAGTTAGTTAGTTAGTTAGTTAGTTAGTTATCTAGTAGTTAGCTGGTTAGTTATTTAGTTAGTTAGTTAGTTAGTTAGTTAGTTAGTTGGTGGGTATGTGGGAATGTAGTTAGTCAGTTAGTTAATAGGTATTTAAGGAGATAGTTAGTTAGTAAATTAGTTAGTTATTATGTTAGTTATCTATTAATTAGTTAGTTAGTGATTTTGTCAGCTAGCTAGTAGTTAGTTAGTTAGTTATTTAGTTAGTTAGTTAGTTAGTTATCTAGTAGTTAGTTAGTTAGTTATTTAGTTAGTTAACTAGTTAGTTATTTAGTTAGTTTGTTTGTTAGTTATCTAGTAGTTAGTTTGTTAGTTAGCTAGTTAGTTATTTAGTAAGATAGATAGTTAGTTAGTTAGTTAGCAGTAAGGTAGTTAGTTAGTTAGTTAGTTAGTGGGTATGTAGGAAGGTAGTTAGTTAGTTAGTTAGTTCGTTGGTTAATAGGTATGTAGTTAGTTTGTTAATTAGTTAATTTGTTAATTAGTTAATTTGTTAGTTAGTTAGTTAGTTAGTTAGTTAGTTAGCTAATAAGTATGTAGTAAGATAGTTAGATAGTTAATTAGTTATTTATTTAGATAGATATCTAGTAATTAGTTACTTAGTTTGTTAGTTATTTGTTAGTTAGTTATTTAGTTAGTTGGCTAGTAGTTAGTTAGTTAGTTAGTTATTTAGTTAGTTAGTTAACTAGTTAGTTATTTTGTGGGTTAGTTAGTTAAAAGTACGTAGGAAGATAGTTAGTTATTTAGTTAGTTTTCTAGTAGTTAGTTAGTTAGTTAGTTATTTAGTTATTTATCTAGTAGTTAGTTAATTAGTTAGTTAGTTAGTTAGTTAGTTAATTACTTATTCAGTTAGTTAGTTTGTTAGTGAGTTAGTTAGTTAGATAATTAGTTAATTAATATGTATGTATCAAGTTAGTTAGTTAGTTATTTAGTTTGATAGTTAGTTAATTAGTTCGTTAGTTAATTAGTTAGTTAGTTAATGAGTCAGTTAGTTAGTTATCTAGTAGTTAGTTAGTTAGTTAGTTAGGTCATCAGTTAGTTATTTATTTAGTTAGTTAGTTATTTAGTTAGCTAGTAGTTACTGGCTTGTTATTTATTTAGTTAGTTAATAGGTATTTAAGAAGATAGTTAGTTAGTCAGTTAGTTAGTTAATAGGTATTTAAGAAGATAGTTAGTTAGTAAATAAGTTAGTTATTATGTTTGTTATCTAGTAGTAAGTTAGTTAGTTATTTTGTCAGCTAGCTAGTACTTAGATAGTTAGTTAGTTAGTAGTTAGTTAGTTAGTTATTTAGTTAACTATTTAGTTATTTTTAGTTTGTTAGTTATCTAGTCGTTAGTTTGTTAGCAAGTTAGTTATTTAGTTTGTTAGATAGTTAGTTAGTTAGTTAGTTAGTTAGTGGCATGGTAGTTTGTTAGTTAGTTAGTGGGTATGTAGGAAGGAAGGTGGTTAGTTAGTTAGTTAGTTAGTTAATAGGTGTATGTAGGAAGATAGTTATTTAGTTAGTTTGTTAATTGGTTAATTAGTTAGTTTGTTAGTTATTTAGTTATTTAGTTAGTTTGTTAGTTAATTTGTTAGTTAGTTAGTTAGTTAGAAAGGTAGATAGTTTGTTAGTTAATAGGTATGTATGAAGGTAGTTAGTAAGTAAGTTAGTTAGTTAGCTAGTAATTTGTTAGTTTGTTAATTAGTTAGTTATTTAGTTAGTTAGTTAGTTAGTTAGGTAGTTAGTTAGTTAGTAGACTAGTTGTTAGTTAGTTAATTAGTTCAATAATTAGTTAGTTAATTAGTTAGTTACTATGTTAGTTAGTTAGTGGGTATGGTCGAAGGTAGTTAGTTAGTTAGTTAATTTGTTAGTTAGTTGGTAAGTTAGTCAATATATATGTAAGAAGGTAGTTAGCTAGTTAGTTAATTAGCTAGTAGTTAGTTAGTTAGTTAGTTAGTTAATTAGTTAGTATGTAAGAAGGTTGTTAGTTAGATAGTTAGCTTGATAATTACTTAATTAGTAAGTTCGTTAGTTGGTTAATCAGTTAGTTATTTAGTTAGTTACTTAGTTAGTTAGCTAGTAGTTAGTTAGGTAGTGAGTTAGTTAGTTGATCAATATGTATGTATCAAGGTAGTTAGTTAGTTAGATAGTTACATAGTTAGTTAATTAGTTAGTTAATTAGTTGTATAGTCAGTTAGTTAGTCAGTTAGTTAGTTAGTTAGTTATCTGGTAGTTAGTTAGTTAGTAAGGTCATCAATTAGTTATTTAGTTAGTTAGTTAGTTAGTAGTTAGCTAGTTAGCTGGTTAGTTATTTATTTAGTTAGTTAGTTAGTTAGTTGGTGGATATGTAGGAAGGTAGTTAGTTAGTTAGTTAGCTAGTTATTTAATAGGTATTTGAGAAGATAGTTAGTAAATTAGTTAATTAGTTAGTTATTATGTTAGTTATCTGGTAGTTAGTTACTTAGTTAGTAGTTAGTTAACTATTTAGTTATTTAGTTAGTTTGTTTGTTAGTTATCTTGTAGTTACTTAGTTAGCTAGTTAGTTATTTAGTTAGTTAGATAGTTAGTTAGTTAGTTTGTGGGAAGGTAGTTTGTTAGTTAGTTAGTGGGTAGTTGTTGGTTAGTTAGTTAGTTAATAGGTGTATGTAGGAAGATAGTTATTTAGATGTTTAGTTAGTTTGTTAATTAGTTAATTAGTAAGTTAGTTTGTTATTTAGTTATTTACTTAGTTAGTCAGTTAGTTTTTTAGTTAGTTATTTAGAAAGGTAGTTAGTTTGTTAGTTAATAGGTATGTATGAAGGTAGTTAGTTACTAAGTTAGTTAGTAAACTAGTTAGTTAGTTAGCTATTAGTTAGTTAGTTAGTTAGCTAATTAGTTAATTAGTTAGTTATTTAGTTAGTTAGTTAGTTAGTTAGTTAACTAGTAGTTAGTTAGTTAATTAGTTCATTAATTAGTTAGTTAATTAGTTAGTTAGTAAGTTAGTTAGTTAGTGGGTATGTACGAAGGTAGCTAGTTAGTTAGTTAATTTGTTAGTTAATTAGTTAGTTAGTTAGTTAATTCTTTAGTTAATTCTTTAGTTAGTTAGTTAGTTTAGTTATTTAGTTAGTTATTTATTTATTTAGTTAGTTACTTTGTTAGTGGGAATGTAGGAAGGTAGTTAGTTAGTTATTTAGATAGTTAATATGTATGTAGGAAGATAGTTATTTAGTTAATTAGTTAGTTATTTAGTTAGTTATCTAGTTGTTAGTTAGTTAGTTAGTTCATTAATTAGTTAGGTAATTAGTTAGTTATTTAGTTAGTTATCTAGTAGTCAGTTAGTTAATTAGTTCATTAATTAGTTAGTAAATTAGTTAGTTAGTAAGTTAGTTAGTTAGTGGGTAGGTACGAAGGTAGCTTGTTAGTTAGTTAATTTGTTAGTTAATTAGTTAATTAGTTAGTTAGTTAGTTAATTAGTTAGTTAATTAGTTAGTTAATTCTTTAGTTTGTTAGTTAGTTAAATAGCTTGTAGTTATTTAGTTAGTTATTTATTTAATTAGTTAGTTACTTTGTTAATGGGTACGTTGGATGATAGTTAGTTAGTGAATTAGTTAGTTATTTAGTTAGTTATCTAGTAGTTAGTTAGTTAGTTAGTTAGTTAGTTAGTTAATTAGTTAGTTAGTGAATTAGTTAGTTAGTTAGTTAGTTAGTTATTTAGTAGTTAGTTAGTTAGTTAGGTCATCAGTTAGTTATTTAGTTAGTTAGTTAGTTAGTTAGTTATCTAGTAGTTAGCTGGTTAGTTATTTATTTAGTTAGTTAGTTAGTTAGTGGGAAGGTAGTTTGTTAGTTACATAGTGGGTATGTAGGAAGGTAGGTAGGTAATTAGTTAGTTAGTTAATAGGTGTATGTAGGAAGATAGTTATATAGTTATTTAGTTAGTTTGTTAATTAGTTAATTAGTTAGTTAGTTAGTTACTTAGTTATTTACTTAGTTAGTTAGTTAGTTAGTCAGTTAGTTAGAAAGGTAGTTAGTTTGGTAGTTAATAGGTATGTATGAAGGTAGTTAGTAAGTTAGTTAGTTAACTAGTTAGTTAGTTAGCTAGTAGTTTGTTAGTTAGTTAGTTAGTTAATTAGTTTGTTATTTAGTTATTTAGTTAGTTAGTTAGTTAACTAGTAGTTAGTTAGTTAATTAGTTCATTAATTAGTTAGTTAGTAAGTTAGTTAGTTAGTGGGTATGTACGAAGGTAGCTAGTTAGTTAGTTAATTCGTTAGTTAATTAGTTAATTAGTTAGTTAGTTAGTTAGTTAATTATTTAGTTAATTCTTTAGTTAGTTAGTTCATTAAATAGCTAGTAGTTATTTAGTTAGTTATTTATTTAATTAGTTAGTTACTTTGTGAGTGGGTATGTAGGAAGGTAGTTAGTAAGTTAGTTAGTTTGTTAGTTAATTAATATGTATGTAGGAAGATAGTTAGTTAGTTATTTAGAAGTTAGTTAGTAATTAGTTAGTTAGTTAGTTATTTATTCAGTTAGCTAGTACTTAGTTAGTTAGTAAGTTAGTTAGTTAGTTAGTTAGTGAATTAGTTAGTTAGTTAGTTAGTCAATATATACGTAAGAAGGTAGGTAGGTAGTTAGTTAGTTAATTAGCTAGTAATTAGTTAGTTTATTAGTTAGTTAGTTAGTATGTAGGAAGGTTGTTAGTTAGTTAGTTAGTTATATAATTAGTTAATTAGTTAGTTAGTTAATCAGTTAGTTATTTAGTTAGTTACTTAGTTAGTTAGCTAGTAGTTAGTTAGTTAGTTAGCGAGTTACTTAATCAATATGTATGTATCAAGGTAGTTACTTAGTTAGTATGTTAGATAGTTAATTAGTTAGTTAGTTAATTAGTTAGTTAGTAAATGAGTCAGTTAGTTAGTTAGTTATCTAGTAGTCAGTTAGTTAGTTAGGTCATCAGTTAGTTATTTAGTTAGTTAGTTAGTTATTTTTTTAGCTGGTAGTTAGCTGGTTAGTTATTTATTTTGTTAGTTAGTTAGTTGGTGGGTATGTAGGAAGGTAGTTAGTTCGTTAGTTAGTTAATAGGTATTTAAGAAGATAGTTAGTTAGTAAATTAGTTAGTTATTTTGTCAGCTAGCTAGTAGTTAGTTAATTAGTTAATTAGTTAGTAGTTAGTTAGTTAGTTAGTTAGTTAACTATTTAGTTATTTAGTTAGTTAGTTTGTTAGTTATCTAGTAGTTAGTTAGCAAGTTAGTTATTTAGTTAGTTAGATAGTAAGTTAGTTAGTGGGAAGGTAGTTTGTTAGTCAGTTAGTGAGTATGTAGGAAGGTAGGTAGGTCGGTAGTTAGTTACCTACTAATTAACAAACTACCTTCCTACAAACTCACCAACAAACAAACTCACTAAGTAACTAACTAATTAACTAGTATCTAACTAACGAACGAATTAACTAACGAACTAACTAATTGTCTTCCTACATACATATTAACTTGTATCTATCTCACTAACTAACTAACTGTCTTCATATATACGTATTAACTAACTAACTAACTAATTGACTAACCAAACAACTAACTACCATCCTACATACCGACTAACAAACTAATGACTAAATAACTAATTAACTAACTATCAAACTAACTTACGAACTAGCTAACTAAGTAACTGCCTTCTTACATACATACTAACTAACTAACTAACTAACTAACTAACTAACTAACAAATGAACTAACTACTAGATAAATAACTAAATAACTAACTGACTTACTAACTAACTAACAAACTACTAGATAACTAACTAAATAACTAACTAATTTACTATCTATCTATCTTCCTACGTACTTATGAACTAACTCACTCACTAAATAACTAACTAGTTCACTAACTAAATAACTAACTAACTAACTAACTACTAGTTAACTAACTAAATAAGTAACTAACAAATAACTAACAAACTAAGTAACTAACTACTAGATATCTATCTAAATAGTTAACTAATTAACTAACTAACTATCTTCCTACATACTAACTAACTAACTAACTAACTACATTCCTGCATACCCATACTAACTAGCTACCTAAATAAATTATTAGCTAACTACTACCTAACAAACTAACTACCTAACTTAATAACTAACTAGTTAATTAACTAACTAACTAACTAACCAACTACCTGATAACTAACTAACTAACTAACTAACTATTTAACTAACTAACTAACTAACTACCTTCTTACATACATATTGACTAACTAGCTAACCAACGAACTAATTAACTAACTAACTAACTAACTTACCAACTAACTAACTAACTAACTAACTAACTAACTACTAGCTAACTGAATATATAACTAACTAACTAACCAACTAACTAACTACTAGATAAATAACTAAATAACTAACTAATGAACTAACTAACTATCTTCTTACATACATATTAACTAATTAACTAACTAACTGACTAACTAACTAACTAACTAACTAACCAGCTTCCTACATACCCACTAACTATGTAACTAAATAAATAAATAAATAACACACGAAATCACTACTAGCTATATAACTAACTAACTAACTAACTAACTAAATAACTAACTAATTAACTAACTAACTAACTAACTAATTAACTAACGAAATAACAAATTAACTAACTAACTATCTACCTTCGTACATACCCACTAACTAACTAACTTACTAACTAACTAATTAACTAACTAATTAATTAACTAATTAACTAACTAACCACTAGTTAACTAACTAACTAACTAACTAACTAAATAACAAACTAATTAACTAATTAACTAACGAACTACTAGCTAACTAACTAACTAGTTAACTAACTAATTTACTAACTAACTACCTTCATACATACCCATCAACTAACAAACTAACTACCTTTCAAACTAACTAACTAACAAATAACTAACAAACTAAGTTACTAACTACTAGATATCTATCTAAATAGTTAACTAATTAACTAACTAACTATCTTCCTACATACTAACTAATTAACTAACTAACTAACTAACTAACTACATTCCTGCATACCCATACTAACTAGCTACCTAAATAAATTACTAGCTAACTACTAGCTAACAAACTAACTAAATAACTAACTAGTTAATTAACTAACTAGTTAATTAACTAACTACTAACTAACTGACCAACTACCTGATTACTAACTAACTAACTAACTAACTAAACTAACTATTTAACTAACTAACTAACTAACTACCTTCTTACATATACATATTGACTGACTAACTGACCAACAAACTAATTAACTAACTAACTAACTTACCAATTAACTAACTAACTAACTAACTAACTACTAGCTAACTGAATATATAACTAACTAACTAACTAACTAACTACTAGATAAATAACTAAATAATTAACTAAATAACTAACTAACTAAATAACTAAATAACTAAATAACTAACTAGATAAATAACTAAATAACTAACTAATTAACTAACTAACTATCTTTTACATACATATTAACTAACTAACTAACTAACTAACTAAATAACTAAATAAGTAACTAACTAACAAATGAACTAATTAACAAACTAACTAAATAACAAAATAACTATCTTCCTACATACCTATTAACTAACTAACTAACGAACTAACTACCTTCCTACATACCCACTAACTAACAAACTACCTACCTACCTTCCCACTAACTAACTAACTAACTATCTAACTTACTAAATTACTAACTAGCTTACTAATTTACTACTAGATAACTAACAAACTAACTAACTAAATAACTAACTAGTTAACTACCTAAATAACTAACTAACTAACTAACTAACTAAATAACTAACTAACTAACTAACTACTAATTAGCTGACAAAATATCTAACTAACTAATAACTAGATAACTAACTTAAAAACTAACTAATTTACTAACTAACTATCTTCTTAAATCTATATTAACTAACTACCTACCTACCTACCTACCTTCCTACATACCCACTAACTAACTAACTAACCAAATAAATAACTAACCAGCTAACTATAGGCTAACTAACTCACTAACTAACTAACTAACTAATGACCTAACTAACTAACTAACTAACTAATAACGGGTAAATCGATCATGCAATCAAGCGTAGATATCGTTGAGTTGAAATACCACAAATCAAACAAAGAAGTAAAGCATCAAGTGGATCACACAAAATTGTATAGAGAGAGTATGTGAGGATCGTCCACAGGGAGGAAGTGTCAATTAATCGAAGAGAATTTACGAAAATTTGATTGAAAACAAATGAGATTGAGCTCAATTCGGCTCCGTACAGTTCAATCGCTATAACGTTTGGAGTATCGGTATAACGGTTGTAGCCGTGTGTTGAGATATTATAAGGGAACAAGTTGGGGCGTTATGAGAATTCAAGAAAATAAAGACTTAGCAAGAATCATGAGAGTTTAAAAAGAAAATTGACAAGAAACAATCTTTAACCCAATCAATCCACATTTATTAATCCACACAATGATTTATTAAAAGGAACTACTGAATTCAAACAAAAAGAGATAGAAACAACCTAATCAAGACTCGAAACGCTTGATACCTTGAATCTGAAGTTTCCCTGGCGAAGTGCAAGAAACGCTCCCGTCAAATCGCCTCTTCCTCTTGTGCTAGATCCTCTCGAATTGCAAGAAACGCTCCTCAACAAATCGATTGATCGGTGTCGCGTCGAAGTTGGATCACAAACGCTGCTACTCCAAGATCTTCACGTCGTGGAACTCGAGTCGGAAACGCTCCGAACCTCAAGATCCAATCTTTAGCTTTGATAGAATCTTGTTTGTGCCTTGGTGGAGTTTGCGGTGGAGAGAAGGTGGAAAAAGGGATGGAACCAGTCGTGGTTTTGCCCTTGGCCTTAGGGTCTTATTTATAGGCTTGATGCTCCTCTTAATTGGCTAGGTTAATTATGGAAGTTTTAGGGCAGCAACAAATCCACCAAAGAAGCTAACCAATAAATCATTGAGAGGGCAACAAATCATTCCTTAAGAAGGAAACGATTCAATTCTAAAGAAGGCAACAATTCAGCTTGTTGGGGCTGCGTATGGACTGAGAGCTGGGCTGTGGGCTGTAGATTTCGCCACTGTGGCCAGTGCAGGGGCTGGCAGATTTTCTTCTTTTGTTTTTGCCTTTCCTGCCTCGATCCTTTACCGAATGTATCGGTATGATATATCGTTTTGACTGTCTTCGGTGTTCCGGAGGCAATGGTGCTGGCCAAATTCCCATATTAGTCCTATATCTCCTGCAAATGGGCAAAGAACACATTAGTGTAGAAATATGCTTGGTGTTTGAAATATGTGTTATAATAGCCAAGATTAAGACTTCAGAAGGGCTAAATTCCCTAGATTTGACTCTAAAAACGTGCTCTACTTGCCTCACATCAAATACCCCCACACTTAACCCTTGATCGTCCTCGATCAATTGGAGATTTATCGTTTATTAATCAAATTGAGGTGTAATTGCACAAGATTCTATTTGTCTTTGTATTCACCGTATCCAAACACATTCCATGAACATATTGAATTGCTCTCGTTCATCTAGTTGCTAGTATTCAAGAAAAGATATTGGTCAAATCATTAATTCTTAATTCAATAAAGTCGCAATTTTCAATAGAGTTTAATTTGAGGAACCAATTTCAACCGGAAAAAGTGATTAAACACCACCATTCGAATCTTTTCACACCGCAATTATCAAAAGAAACCCATTTTCAAAGTCTTTTAGTCAACCAATTTTTCCATCTTGCTCGAATGAATTTAAATGTAAGTTCTACCCTTTAAACCCGTTTGGTACAATGGTACAAGGTTCCTATCCGTTTTCAATCAATTACATCTCGGTATTTTCTTTTTTCCTCCCTTTTTTTTTTTTTTTTCGGATCGTACTTGTGGAAGGAAGTGTCGCGGCACCGAAGTGCAACGATTTCACTAACCCGCCCTTTTTTTTTCAAGATCCAAGAAGAAAGTGGGTACTATTTTACTTACTAACGGGTCCCCCACAAACGGTTATTTCTTTAAATGCAAGTGGTCAATTTTAACTTCGAGCAAAACTCATTCAATCGGTAGACTTAAAACTTTTAAACGGGTTCTATTTGAGATGCGGGTTCAATTTTCGAAAATGGTGTGTCACGTAATCCATGGATCCATTAATTGTCTAAAACTCGTGATAATTGCGAAATCATTTGTATGGGTTGGAATCCCCAAAGAATCCTTCAATTTGTGACCAAAAATCCCTCAAAACACCTTGCAACTGTCAACTTGAGAGGAAAAATCGTTTTTGAAATGGAATTTTGTTTGAAAATGATGATTTATTTCGATGATGTGGAGAAAAATCTTTTTGTGCATTCACGTCCTCATTTGTAAACTTTTACTTGCTCCGGGGTTTAAGTTTCATCAATTTTTTCCAAAAGTTTTATTCGCAGAAAAAGAAAAAAGATAATTGAAAATAAATAAAGAAAAAATTTCCCAATATTTTACGTTTTAATTTGGGCACATGCAGGTTCAAAAGGTTGTGTTACCCCCCCCCCCACACTTAAGGTTTTACTTGTCCTCAAGTTATGATATATGAAAAATGCACAATTAGGGTAATGAAAAGAAACAACATTTGATGCGTGGGCTTGCCTCCCTCGCTAGCGCTCTTGTTTTACGTCTTGAACTCGACCTAGCCGAGTTCATCCTCTTGTAGGGTGATAGGGCTTGAGAGCTTGCTCCTCCGCCCCTTCATTTTCGTAGTTCGTGTGGAAGTGCTTTAGGCGATGGCCATTCGTCTTAAACACTTTGCCCGTTTCAACGACTCCGTAGTCGAAGACCTTCATCACCTCAAAGGGGCCTATCCATCGGGACCGGAGCTTCCCGGGGAAAAGCATGAGACGGGTGTTGAAGAGCAACACCTTCTCCCCGACTCAAAATTCTTTCTTTTTGATCATGCGGTTGTGGAATCGTTTGGCCTTTGCTTTGGAGATGGCCGAATTGTTGTAAGCGTTGAGGCAAAATTCTTCGAGTTCGAGAAGTTGAAGTTTGCGGGCTGATGCGTCTTTTGGGTAGTCGAGGGCGAGTTGTTTGACCGCCCAAAACGCCTTGTGCTCTAACTCGACGGGGAGATCGATGGCACGCTTTGCCATATACGAGCTTGAAAGGAGACATGCCGATTGGGGTCTTGTAAGCGGTTCGGTATGCCCACAACGCGTCTCCGAGCCGGGTGCTCCAATTCTTCCGGTTCGGGTTTACCACCTTTTCGAGGATCGACTTGATTTCTCGGTTCGATACCTCTGCTTGGCCATTCGTTTGAGGGTGGTATGCCGTCGAGGTACGGTGATGAACATGGTACTTTTCGAGAAGGTTTTCGAGAGCGCGATTGCAAAAATGGGTCCCACGATCGCTAATGAGGATCCTTGGCACGCCAAAACGCTGGAATATGTTCTTCTTGAGGAACTCGATCACCGTTTTCGAGTCCGCGTTCTTCGTTGGTATCGCCTCGATCCACTTGGTCACGTAATCTACACACAAGAGCACGTAAGTGTATCCAAAAGACGATGGAAAAGGACCCATGAAATCAATGCCCCACACATCGAATGGATCAACAACGTACATGGAGTTGAGGGGCATTTGATTTCTACGGCCCAAATTCCCCATCTTTTGGCATTGTTCGCAATTTCTTACAAACCTTGCCACATCTTTGTGCAAAGTAGGCCAATAAAAGCCACATTCTTGTACTTTGTGTGCGGTACGTGAGATACCAAAATGTCCACCACATTCGAGATTATGGCAATGCGAAAGAATAGAATTAACCTCATTTTGGTGAACGCATTTCCGTACCATTTGATCGGCGCAAATGCGGAATAGGTGTGGATCGTCCCAAACATAGAATCGCGACTCGCTCTTCATCTTGTACCATTGCACTCTCGAAAGACTCAGTGGAAACTTCTTCGTGACGATGTAGTTGGCGAGATCCGCGTACCACGGTGGTTCGACTTGTGCCGCGAGAACATGCTCATCGGGGAACTCCGCGCGAATCGGTGTGAGATCCTCGGTCGTCAATGGCAAGCGGCTTAGGTGGTCCGCCACAAGGTTTTCGCACCCCTTTTTGTCTTTGATCTCGAGGTCGAACTCTTGGAGAAGGAGTATCCATCGAAGTAGCCTCGGCTTGCATTATTTCTTCTTCATGAGGTGGCGCAACGCGGAGTGATCGGAGAAAACTACCACCTTTGTACCTATAAGATAAGACCGAAACTTCTCCAAAGCAAAAACGATGGCTAGAAGCTCCTTCTCGGTGGTGGTGTAGTTACGTTGAGCCGGGTCGAGAGATTTCGAGGCGTATGCGATCACGTGAGGGTCTTTGTCGATTCGTTGGCCTAGCACCGCCCCCACACTTGAGTCACTTGCGTCACACATAAGCTCGAATGGTCGGCTCCAATCCGGTGCTTTGATTATCGGCGCGGTGCAAAGTCGCTCCTTCAAGTCGTCGAAAGATTTCTTGCACTTGTCTTCGAACTCGAACTTCTCCTCTTTTTTGAGTAATTGGCACATCGGTTGCGCGATCTTTGAGAAATCCTTGATGAATCGCCGATAGAAACCCGCATGGCCAAGGAAGGAACGCACGTCTTTCACTGTTTTCGGGTATGGAAGCGTCTTGATGACGTCGATCTTCGCCTTGTCGACCTCCATGCCTTTCTCAGAGATGAGGTGACCTAAAACTATTCCATTGCTCACCATAAAGTGGCATTTCTCAAAATTCAAAACAAGATTAGCTTCGACGCATTTCTCGAGTATTTGGGAAAGGTGGTGTAAACATGAATCGAATGAGTCACCAAACACCGAGAAATCGTCCATAAAAACTTCAATAAATTTTGAGATATAATCGGAGAAAATGGAAAGCATGCACCTTTGAAATGTACCGGGTGCGTTGCATAGGCCGAAGGGCATACGTCGATAAGCGAATGTACCAAACGGGCAAGTGAACGTTGTCTTCTCTTGGTCCTCGGGGACGATTGGGATTTGGATGTACCCCGAAAATCCGTCTAGAAAGCAATAGTAGGGGTTGCCAGCTAGTCGCTCGAGCATTTGGTCGATGAAGGGGAGCAGGAAGTAGTCCTTCTTCGTCGATTTGTTGAGCCGGCGGTAGTCGATGCATACGCGCCACCCGTTCTGGATTCGGGTCGGTACTTGCTCGCCGTCTTCGTTCTCGACAATTGTGATCCCCGACTTCTTCGGCACAACGTGAATGGGTGAGACCCACTTCGAGTCCGCGATGGGATAGATGATTCCGGCATCGAGTAGCTTGATGATTTCCTTCCTGACCACCTCCATCATTGGCGGATTGAGTCGACGTTGTGGCTCGCGAGAGGGCTTGGCATCTTCTTCGAGCATGATGCGATGAGTGCACATGGAGGGGCTTATCCCCGGAATATCCGCTAGTGTCCATCCGAACGCTTTCTTGTTGCGTTTGAGCATATCGATCAATTTCTCCTCTTACTCCTTTTCGAGATGTGCCGAGATAATCACCGGCAAAGACCTAGCTTCATCGAGAAAGGCATACTTTAGTCCAAAGGGTAATTCGTTTAATTCTAACCTCGGAGATTGCTCGATGGAGGGTGGACTTCGTTGCATCGGAATCTCGACTCGTTCGGCGTATAGTGCATGCTCGATTTCTTGTGCGTGACTCGTTTCTTCCTCTTCTTCTTCCGCATCTTCGTAATCATCGTAAATTGGGTCTCCGAGAAGCTTGAATCCTTCCGCGCTCCAACTCGTGTAATCATCGAACGATTTCTCTACGAGCTCGTGTACGCATTCGTCGATTGCGTCGAATGTGTTGAGATCCAAAGTACCTACATTCGACTTATCCTTGTCAAAAATATGAATTTTTATTACCTCTTCGTCGATTTGCATGGTGAGCTCTCCCGCATGGACATCGATCTTTGTTCGAGCCGTCTTGAGAAAGGGCCTTCCTAGAATCACCATACTTGCGTCGTGACTCGCCTTGTTCATGTCGAGCACGTAGAAGTCCGCGGGGAAGTAAAGGCCATCAACCGTGATGATTACGTCTTCGACCATTCCCAACGGTCGTGTCGTCGATTGGTCGGCCAAATGAATAACGGAACTTGTTTCATCGAGAGGGCCGAGATCCAATTCTTGGAAGATCGAGAAGGGCATCACGTTGATCGAGAGGGCCGAGATCCAATTCCTTGGATTGTACCGGCCCTTTCTCTTTCGGTATCGGTTGCTCGACTCATACCGGAACTTCAATCTCATTTTCTTTGTGCACCTTCTTTCCTTGTTTCGAGCTTTCACCTATTTCCCGTCCACTTCGTAGGGCGATCGCGTTTATGTGCCTTTGCTCGGGGGGGGGGGGGGGGGGGGGGGGGGGGCAATGCTTGTGCTTGGAGTCTCGATGCTCCTTGCGTCTCGATCACGTTCACCCACGTGGCAATTTGCGTTATTTGAGTCTCGAGGGTCCCCATGTGTCGATTTGTGTTCGCGATTTCGCTCTTGAACTCTTGCCTTAATCCCGATACCTCTTGCTTCAACGAGTCCACATTGTTACCGATCTTCTTTTCCATTGAGGTCATCATATTCATCATGCCTTCCATCATTGACTTGAGATCTGGCTCTTGTGCTTGCGGCGGCTTCGCTTGCGTGGCATTCGGATGTTGGTATGTGTTCGGCTTTTGGAATTGTTGTCGGTTCGGGTCGTGTTGAGCATTGTTTGGATTCGACCACGAGAAATTCGGATGATTGCGGTAGTTCGGGTTGAATGTGTTCGACCCGTGATATGCGGCGTTGACTTCTTCGGTTATGCTCGGGCATTCGTTCGAGTAATGGGTCGTCGCACTACAAACCCCGCATTTCTTCACTTCCTCCTTCCCTAGTGCCTTCATGATCGTATCGAGTTTGGAATTGAGTGCATCGACGTTGGCATCTATCGAGTTCACCCGGCAACCCGTTCCTCGTCTCGATTGCGAATTTGAGGCCATCACTTCGAGTAGTCCTTTGATTTCTTCGATTTGTTTGTTCGCGATGCTCCCCCCCGCGTAGGCATTGAGGAATTGGTAGTCGGTGTTGGACATTCCACTTATGAATTGGTTGTAGACTAACTCGACTCGGAGGCAATTGGTCGGCAACTCCTCCATCATCTTCGTGAACCGCTCGAAATATTCGTGATACGCTTCGTTCGGCTTTTGTGTAATTGCCAAGAGGTCCCTCGTGATGTTTGTCGTTCGGGCGGCCGAGTAGTACTTCTCTTTGAAAAGGTTCGAGATGTCGGTGAAGGTTGAAGCCTCTTGGTCCCTTCGGAGCGAATAGTACCAATCTCGTGCTCCGTCAACTAAAGAATACGGAAAATACAAAATAAGAATTTCATTAAATAAGTCATGACTTGCATATATATTTAATTGCATCTTAAAATCCTTCAAATGTTTATTAGGGTTTTCGGTTGCTTTTCCGTGAAAGATGGGTAAAGAGCCTATAATGCTCCTGTCCGGCCTAAAATCCGGTAAATTCGGTCTAATGAAGTTGTGGTTCTCTTCCACAAATTGTGGGACCATGAGTTCCCTCAAAGTTTTCGGTCTTGGTGGAACCGGAATGTCACCCATTTTATCAATTGAAATAGAGAGAAGAAGATTTAGGATGTTGAGATGTAGCGGTCTCTTGATCTTCTTGTGATTGTCGTTTGCTCTTCTTAGAGCTCTTGTTCTTCTTTCTATGTTCTCGAAGTGGTGGTTGAAGTTCACTCTTCTTTGATCTTGTACTTGGCATGCAATCTTCAATCACCTACAAAATTTGTCTCAAGAAACTAGACAAGAATTGATTAGTATGTTCACACAATTAAAAATTCGTAATTCTAATCTCAATTTGACTTAAAAACTGCTCCCCGGCAGCGGCGCCATTTTGATAACGGGTAAATCGATCACGCAATCAAGCGTAGATATCGTTGAGTTGAAATACCACAAATCAAACAAAGAAGTAAAGCATCAAGTGGATCACACAAAATTGTATAGAGAGAGTATGTGAGGATCGTCCACTGGAACAAGCGTCAATTAATCGAAGAGAATTTACGAAAATTTGATTGAAAACAAATGAGATTGAGCTAAATTCGGCTCGGTACAGTTCAACCGCTATAACGTTTGGAGTATCGGTATAACGGTTGTAGCCGTGTGTTGAGATATTATAAGGGAACAAGTTGGGGCGTTATGAGAATTCAAGAAAATAAAGACTTAGCAAGAATCAAGAGAGTTTGAAAATAAAATTCACAAGAAACAATCTTTAACCCAATCAATCCACATTTATTAATCCACACAAAGATTTATTAAAAGGAACTACCGAATCCAAACACAAAGAGATAGAAACAACCTAATCAAGACTCGAAACGCTCGATACCTTGAATCTGAAGTTTCCCCGGCGAAGTGCAAGAAACGCTCCCGTCAAATCTCCTCTTCCTCTTGTGCTAGATCCTCTCGAATTGCAAGAAACGCTCCTCAACAAATCGATTGATCGGTGTCGCGTCGAAGTTGGATCACAAACGCTGCTACTCCAAGATCTTCACGTCGTGGAACTCGAGTCGGAAACGCTCCGAACCTCAAGATCCAATCTTTAGCTTTGATAGAATCTTGTTTGTGCCTTGGTGGAGTTTGCGGTGGAGAGAAGGTGAAAAAAGGGATGGAACCAGTCGTGGTTTTGCCCTTGGCCTTAGGGTCTTATTTATAGGCTTGATGCTCCTCTTAATTGGCAAGGGTAATTATGGAAGTTTTAGGGCAGCAACAAATCCACCAAAGAAGGCAACCAATAAATCATTGAGAGGGCAACAAATCATTCCTTAAGAAGGAAACGATTCAATTCTAAAGAAGGCAACAATTCAGCTTGTTGGGGCTGCGTATGGACTGAGAGCTGGGCTGTGGGCTGTAGATTTCGCCACTGTGGCCAGTGCAGGGGCTGGCAGATTTTCTTCTTTTGTTTTTGCCTTTCTTGCCTCGATCCTTTACCGAATGTATCGGTATGATATATCGTTTTGACTGTCTTCGGTGTTCCGGAGGCCATGGTGCTGACCAAATTCCCATATTAGTCCTCTATCTCCTGAAAATGGGCAAAGAACACATTAGTGTAGAAATATGCTTGGTGTTTGAAATATGTGTTATAATAGCCAAGATTAAGACTTCACAAGGGCTAAATTCCCTAGATTTGACTCTAAAAACGTGCTCTAATTGCCTCACATCACTAACTAACTAACTAACTAAATAACTCACTAATTAACTAACTAACTAATTAATAGATAACTAACATAATAACTAACTAATTTACTAACTAACTATCTTCTTAAATACCTATTAACTAACTAACTAACTAACTACATTCCCACATACACACCAACTAACTAACTAACTAACTAAATAAATAACTAACCGTCTAAGTACTAGCTAACTGACTAAATAACTAACTAAATAACTAACTGATGACCTAACTAACTAACTAACTACTAGATAACTAACTAACTGACTGACTGACTAACTAACTAACTAACTAATTAACTAACTAACTAACTAACTAACTAACTAACTAACTAACTACTAGATAACTAACTAAATAACTAACTAATTAACTAACTAACTATCTTCCAACATACCCACTAACTAAGTAACTAACTAAATAAATAAATAACAAACTAAATAACTACTAGCTATTTCTCTAACTAACTAACTAAAGAATTAACTAACTAATTAATTAACTAACTAACTAACTAATTAATTAATTAACTAACAAATTAACTAACTAGCTAGCTACCTTCGTACATACCCACTAACTAACTTACTTACTAACTAACTAATTAACTAACTAATTAATGAACTAATTAACTAACTAACTACTAGTTAACTAACTAATTAACTAACTAACTATCTTCCTACATACTAACTAACTTACTAACTAACTAACTACATTCCTGCATACCCATACTAACTAGTGAACTAAATAAATTACTAGCTAACTACTAGCTAACAAACTAACTAGCTAACTAAATAACTAACTAGGTAACTAACTAACTAACTAACTAACCAACTACTGGATAACTAACTAACTGACTAACTAACTACCTAACTACCTTCTTACATACATATTGACTAACTAACTAACCAACAAACTAATTAACTAACTAACTAACTAACTAACTTACCAGCTAACTAACTAACTAACTAACTGACTGACTATTAGCTAACTGAATAAATAACTAACTAACTAACTAAATAACGAACTACTAGATAACTAAATAAATAACTAACTAATTAACTAACTAACTATCTTCTTACATACATATAACTAACTACCTACCTTCCTACATACCCACTAACTGAGTTACTAACTAAATAAATAAATAACACACTAAATAACTACTAACTATTTAACTAACTAACTAACTAAATAAATAACAAACTAATAAACTAACTAACTAACTGACTAATTAACTAACGAAATAAAAAATTAACTAACTAACTATCTACCTTCGTACATACCCAATAACTAACTACCTTACTAACTAACTAATTAACTAACTAATTAATTAACTAATTAACTAACTAACTACTAGTTAACTAACTAACTTACTAACTAACTAACTAATTAACTAATTAACTAACGAACTACTAGCTAAGTAACTAACTAGTTAACTAACTAACTTACTTACTAACAACCATCATACATACCTATCAACTAACAAACTAACTACCTTTCAAACTAACTAACTAACTAACTAACTAACTAATTAACTAAATAACTAAATAACTAACAAATGAACTAATCAACAAACTAACTAAATAACTAAATAACTATCTTCCTACGTACCTATGAACTAACTAACTAACTAACTAACTAACTAACTAACTAACTACCTTCCTACATACCCACTAACTAATGAACTACCTACCTTCCCACTAACTAACTAAATAACTATCTAACTTACTAAATTACTAACTAGCTAACTAATTAACTACTAGATAACTAACAAACTTACTAACTAAATAACTAACTAGTTAACTAACTAAATAACTAACTAACTAACTAACTAACTAAATAACGAGCTAACTAACTAACTAACTAAATAACTAACTAACTAACTAACTACTAATTAGCTGACAAAATATCTAACTAACTTATTACAAGATAACTAACATAATAACTAACTAATTTACTAACTAACTATCTTCTTAAATCCCAATTAACTAACTAACTACCTACCTTCCTACATACCCACCAACTAACTTACTAACCAAATAAATAACTAACCAGCTAACTACAAGCTAACTAACTCACTAACTAACTAACTAACTAACTAACTAACTAACTAACTAACTAACTGATGACCTAACTAACTAACTAACTACTAGATAACTAACTAACAATATGACTAGCTAACTAATTAACTAACTAACTAACTAACAAATTAACTTACTATCTAAATAACTAACTAACGACCTTGATACATACATATTGATTAACTAACTAATTCACTAACTAACTAACTAACTACTAGCTAACTGACTAACTAACTAACTACATAACTAACTAATTAACTAAATAACTAACTATCTAACTAATTAACTAACTATCTAACTAACTAACTAACTAACAACCTTCTTACATACTAACTAACTAACTAACTAACAACGTACTAGCTAATTAACTGACTAACTACCTACCTACCTCCTTACATACATATTGACTAACTAACTAACTATTAACTATCTAACTAACTAACTAACTAACTAACTTACTTACTTACTAACTTACTAACTACTAGCTAATTGAACAAATAACTAACTAACTAACTAACTAACTAACTAACTAACTAACTAACTACTAGATAACTAACTAAATAACTAACTAATTAACTAACTAACTATCTTCCTACAGATAGATTAACTAACTAACTAACTAACTTACTAACTACCTTCCTACATACCCACTAACTAAGTAACTACTTAAATAAATAAATAACTAACTAAATAACAACTAGCTATTTAACTAATTAACTAACTAAAGAATTAACTAACTAATTAACTAACTAACTAACTAACTAATTAACTAATTAACTAACAAATTAACTAACTAACTAGCTACATTCGTACATACCCACTAACTATATGACTTACTAACTAACTAATTAACTAACTAATTAATGAATTAATTGACTAACTAACTACTAGTTAACTAACTAACTAACTGACTAACTAACCAAATGACTAACTAATTAACTAACTAACTAACTAAATAACTAACTACTAGCTAACTAACTAACTTACTAACTTACTACCTTCATACATACATATTAACAAACAAACCAACTACCTTTCTAACAAACTAACTAACAAACAAACTAACAAACATACAAACTAACTAACTAACTAACTAACTCACTAACTACCTTCCTACATACCCACCCACTAACTAACTAACTACCTTACCGCTAACTAACTAACTAACTACCTATCTAACAAAATAACTAACTAGCTAACTAGCTAACTACTAGATAACTAAATAACTAACTAACTAAAAAACTAACTAACTAACTAACTACTAGCTAGATGACAAAATAACTAACTAATTAGTTAATAGATAACTAACTTAATGACCAACTAATTTACTAACTAACTATCTTCTTAAATACCTTTTAACTAACTAACTAACTAACTAACTACATTCCCACATACCCACCAACTAACTAACTAACTAACTAAATGAATAACTAACCATCTAACTACTAGCTAACTAACTAAATAATTAACTAAATAACTAACTGATGACCTAACTAACTAACTAACTAACTAACTACTATATAACTAACTAACTGACTGACTAACTAACTAACTAACTAACGAATTAACTAACTAACTATCTAACTAACTAACTAACTACTAGATAACTAACTAAATAACTAACTAATTAACTAACTAACTATCTTCCAACATACCCACTAACTAAGTAACTAACTAAATAAATAAATAACTAACTAAATAACTACTAACTAGCTAACTCAATAAATTACGAGCTAGCTACTAGCTAACAAACTAACTAACTAACTAAATAACTAACTAACTAACTAACTAACCAACTACCTGACAACTAACTAACTAACTAACAAACTAACTAACTATTTAACTAACAAACTAACTAACTACCTTCTTACATACATAGTGACTAACTAACTGACCAACAAACAAATTAACTAACTAACTAACTAACTAACTAACTACTAGCTTACTGAATAAATAACTAACTAACTAACTAACTAACTAACTAACTACTAGATAACTAACTAAATAACTAACTAATGAACTAACTAACTATCTTCTTACATACATATTAACTAACTAACTAACTAACTAACTAACTTCCTACGTACCCACAAACTAAGTAACTAACTAAATAAATAAATAACACACTAAATAACTACTAGCTATTTAACTAACTAACTAACTAAATAAATGACAAACTAATTAACTAACTAATTAACTAACTAACTAATTAACTAACGAAATAAAAAAACTGACTAACTAACTATCTACCTTCGTACATACCCACTAACTAACTAACTTACTAATTAACTAATTAACTAACTACTAGTTAACCAACTAACTAACTAACTAACTAACTAATTAACTAATTAACTAATTAACAAACTAACGAAATAACTAAATAACTATCTTCCTACATACCTATTATCTAACTAACTAACTAACTAATGAACTAACTACCTTCCTACATACCCACTAACTAACTACCTACCTACCTTCCCACTAACTAACTAACTGACTATCTAACTTACTAAATTACTAACTAGCTAACTAATTAACTACTAGATAACTAACAAACTAACTAACTAAATAACTAACTAGTTAACTGACTAAATAACTAACTAACTGACTACGAGATAACTAACTAACTAACTAGCTAAATAACTAACTAACTAACTAACTAACTACAAATTAGCTGACAAAATATCTAACTAACTAATTACTAGACAACTAACATAATAACTAACTAATTTACTAACTAACTATCTTCCTAAATCCCTATTAACTAACTAACTACCTAACTACCTACCTTCCTACATACCCCCCAACTAACTAACAAACCAAATAAATAACTAACCAGCTAACTACAAGCTAACTAACTCACAAACTAACTAACTAACTAACTAACTAATTAACTAACTAATGACCTAACTAACTAACTAACTAACTATCAGACTAACTAACTAATTAACTAATTAACTAACTAAAAAATTAACTAACTATCTAACTGACTAACTACCTACCTAGATATATACATATTGATTAACTAACTAACTCACTAACTAACTTGCTACTAGCTAACTAACTAACTAACTAACTACATAACTAACTGATTAACTAACTAACTAACTAACTAACTAATTAACTAACTATCTAACTAACTAACTAACTAACTAACAACCTTCTTACATAGTTACTAACTAACTAACTAACTACCTACTAGCGAATTAACTAACTAACTAACTGACTAACTACCTACCTCCTTACATACATATTGACTAACTAACTAACTAACTAACTAATTAACTAACTAACTAACTACCGAACTAAATAACTAACTTACTTAGTAACTAACTAACTACTAGCTAACTGAACAAATAACTAACTAACTAACTAACTACTAGATAACTAACTAAATAACTAACTAATTAACTAACTAATTATCTTCCTACAGACAGATTAACTAACTAACTAACTAACTTACTGTCAACCTTCCTACATACTCACTAACTAAGTAACTATCTAAATAAATAAATAACTAACTAAATAACTACTAGCTATTTAACTAACTAACTAACAAAAGAACTAACTAATTAACTAACTAACTAGTTACCTTCGTACATACCCACTAACTATCTAACTTACTAACTAACTAATTGACTAACTAATTAATGACCTAATTAACTAACTAACTAACTAACTATATAACTAACTAATTAACTAACTAACTAACTAACTAACTAACTACTAGCTAACTAACTAACTAATTAACTAACTAACTTACTAACAAACTACCTTCATACATACCTATTAACAAACATACTAATTACCTTTCTAACTAACTAACTAACTAACAAACAAATTAACTAACTAACTAACTAACTTCCTACATACCCACCGACTAACCAACTAACTAACTAACTTACTACCTTTCTAACTAAATAACTAACTAGCTAACTAACTAACTACTATCTAGATAACTTACTAACTAACTAACTAACTAAATAACGAACTAACTAACTAACTACTAGCTAGCTGAAAAAATAACTAACTAACTAATCAATTAATAACTAACATAATAACTAACTAATTTACAAACTAACTATCTTCTTAAAAACCTACTAACTAGCTAACTAACTAACTACATTCCCACATACCCACCAACTAACTAACTAAATAAATAAATAACCATCTAACTACTAGCTAACTAACTAAATAACTACCTAAATAACTAACTGATGACCTAACTAACTAACTAACTAACTACTAGATAACTAACTAACCGACTGACTAACTAACTAACTAAATAACTAATTCACTAACTAACTAATTAACTAACTAACTAACTAACTAACTAACTACTAGATAACTAATTAACTAGCTTACTATCTTCCAACATACCCACTAACTAAGTAACTAACTAAATAAATAAATAACAAACTTAATAACTACTAGCTATTTCACTAACTAACTAACTAAAGAATTAACTAACTAATTAATTAACTACCTAACTAACTAATTGACTAATTAACTAACAAATTAGCTAACTAACTAGCTACCTTCGTACATACCCACTAACTAACTAACTTACTAACTAACTAATTAACTAACTAATTAATGAACTAATTAACTAACTAACTAACTAACTAAATAACTAACTAACTAACTAACTAACTAACTAACTAACTAACTACTAGCTAACCAAATAACTAGTTAACTAACTAACTTACTAAGTAACTACCATCATACATTCCTATTAACTAACGAACTAACTAAATTTCTAACTAACTAACTAACAAACTAACTAACTAACTAACTAAATAACTAAATAACTAACAAACTAATCAACTAATCAACAAACTAACTAAATAATTGAATAATTATCTTCCTACATACACCTATTAACTAACTAACTAACTAACTACCTTCCTATATACCCACTAACTAACTAACAAACTACCTTCCCACTAACTAACTAACTAACTATCTAACTAACTATATAACTAACTTGCTAACTAACTAACTACTAGATAACTAACAAACTAACTAACTAAATAACTAACTAACTAACTGACTAACTAACTAACTAACTACTAGCTAGCTGACAAAATAACTAACTAATTAACTACTATATTACTAACATAATAACTAACTAATTTACTAACTAACTATCTTCTTAAATACCTATTAACTAACTAACTAACTAACTACCTTCCTACATACCCACCAACTAACGAACTAACTAAATAAGAAGCTAACCAGCTAACTACTAGCTAACTACTAACTAACTAACTAACTAAATAACTAATTGATGACATAACTAACTAACTAGCTTCTAGATGAATAACTAACTAACTAACTGACTAACTAACTAATTAACTAACTGATTAACTAACTAATTAACTAACTATCTAACTAACTAACTAACTAACTACCTTGATACATACATATTGATTAACTAACTAACTCACTAACATAATAACTAACTAACTAACTACTAGATAACAAACATAATAACTAACTAACTAACTAACTACCTTCCGTCATACCCACCAACTAACTAACTAACTAAATAAATAAATAGCTAACCAGCTAACTACTAGCTAACTACTAACTAACTAAATAACTAAATAACTAATTGATGACCTAACTAACTAACTAGCAACTAGATAACTAACTAACTAACTGACAAATTAACTAACTAACTAACTAACTAATTAACTAACTAATTAACTAACTATCTAACTAACTAACTAACTACCTTGATACATACATATTGATTAACTAACCCACTAACTAACTAACTCACTAACTAACTAACTACTAGCTAACTAACTAAGTATCTAACTAAATAACAAACTGATTAACTAACTAACTAACTAACTAACTAACTAACAACCTTCTTACATACTAACTAACTAACTAACTAACTACAAGCTAATTAACTAACTCACTAACTAGTTATTAATTAACTAACTAATTAAATAACTAACTAACTAACAAATTACTAGCTAACTAACTAACTTACTAACTACCTAACAAATTAATGACTAAATAACTATTAACTAACTAACTTACTAACTAACTACCTTCATACATACCTGTTAACTAACAAACTAACTACCTTTCTAACTAACAAAATACCTTCCTACATACACCTATTAACTAACTAACTAACTAACTAACAAACTACCTTCCCACTAACAAACTAACTAACTATCTAACTAACTAAATAACTAACTACCTTACTAACTAACTAACTAACTAACTAACTACTAGCTAACTGAATAAATAACATACTAACTAACTAACTAACTAACTACTAGATAACTAACTAAATAACTAACTAATAAATTAACTAAGTATCTTCCTACATACATATTAACAAACGAAATAACTAACTAACTAACTAACTTACTAACTACCTTCCATTATATACCCACTAACTAACTAAGTAACTAACTAAATAAATATATAAATAACTAACTACATAACTACTAGCTATTTAACTAACTATCTAAATAAATAAATAAATAACTAATTAACTAACTATGTATCTTCCTACATACATATTAACAAACTAACTAACTAACTAACTAACTAACTAACTAACTTACTAACTACCTTCCTACATACCCACTAACTAAGTAACTAACTAAATAAATATATAAATAACTAACTACACAACTACTAGCTATTTAACTAACTATCTAACTAAACAAAAAACTAACTAATTAACTACCAAACTAACTACACAACTACTAGCTATTTAACTAACTATCTAACTAAACAAAAAACTAACTAATTAACTACCAAACTAACTAATTAACTAACTAGCTACCTTCGTACATACCCACTAACTAACTAACTTACTAAATAACTAATTAACTAACTAATTAATTAACTAATTATCTGACTAACTACTACTTAAATAACTAACCAACTAACTAACAAAATAACTAACTAACTAATTAACTGACTAACTAACTACCTTCATACATACCTATTAACTAACTAACTAACTAACTAACTAACAAAATTAACTAATCAACAAACTAACTAAATAACTAAATAACTATCTTCCTACATACTAACTAACTAACTAACTAACTAACTACCTACCTACCTTCCTACATACCCACTAACTAACTAACTAACTACCTTACCGCTAACTAACTAACTATCTATCTAACTAAATAACTAACTAGCTAACTAACTAACTACTAGATAACTAACAAACTAACTAACTAAATTACTAACTAGTTAACTAACTAAATAACTAACTAACTAACTACTAGATAACTAACTAACCAAATAACTAAGTAACTAACTAACTAACTACTAGCTAGCTGACTAAATAACTAACTAACTAATTAATAGATAACTAACATAATAACTAACTAATTTACTAACTAACTATCTTCTTAAATACCTATTACCTAAATAACTAACTAACTAACTACATTCCCATATACCCACCAACTAACTAACTAACTAAATAAATCAATAACTAGCCAGCTAACTATTAGCTAACTAACTAACTAACTAACTAACTAAATAACTAACTGACGACCAAACTAACTAATTCACTAACTAACTAATTAACTAACTATCTAACTAACTAACTAACTACTTTGATACATACATATTGATTAACAAACTAACTCACTAAATAACTAACTGATGACCTAACTAACTAACTAACTAAATAACTAACTGATGACCTAACTAACTAACTAACTACTAGATAACTAAATAACTAACTGACTAACTAACTAACTAACTAATTCACTAACTAACAAATTAACTAACTATCTAACTAACTAACTAACTACTTTGATACATACATATTGATTAACAAACTAACTCACTAACTAACTACTAGCTAACAAACTAAGTAACTAACTAAATAACTAACTGATGAACTAACTAACTAACTAACTAACTAACTAACTAATTAACTAACTATCTAACTAACTAACTAACTAACTAACTTCTTACAAACGAACTAACTGACTAACTAACTACTTGCTAATTAACTAACTAACTAACTAACTACCTTCTTACATACATATTGACTAACAAACTAACTAACTAACTAATTAACTAACTAACTAAATAACTAACTTACTAACTTGCTAACTAACTAACTAACAAACTACTAGCTGCATGAATAAATAACTAACTAGCTACTAGATAACTAACTAAATAACTAACTAATTAACTAACTAACTATCTTCCTACATACATATTAAAGAAGGAACTAACTAACTAACTAACTTACTAACTACCTTCCTACATACCCACTAACTAAGTAACCTACTAAATAAATAAATAACTGACTAAATAACTACTAGCTACTTAACTAACTAACTAAATAAATAACTAGCTAATTAACTAACTAGCTAACTAATTAACTAACTAATTAACAAATTAACTAACTAATTAGTTACCTTCGTACATACCCACTAACTAACTAACTTACTAACTAACTAATTAACTAAATAATTAATTTACTAATTATCTAACTAACTACTAGTTATCTAAATAACTATCTAACTAATTAACTAACTAACTAACTAACTTACTACCTTCCTACATATCCGCCAACTAACTAACTAACTAATTAAATAAATAACTAACATGCTAACTACTAGCTAACTCACTAACTAACTATATCTAACTAAATAGCTAACTGATGACCTAACTAACTAACTAACTACTAGATAACTAACTAACTAACTGACTAACTAACTAACTAACTAATTAACTAACTTACTAATTAACTAACTATCTAACTAACTCACTACCTACCTTGATACATACATATTGATTAACTAACTAAGTCACTAACTACCTAACTACTAGCTAACTAACTAACTAACTAACTAAATAACTGACTGATTAACTAACCAACTAATTAACTATCTATCTATCCGACTCACTAACTAACAACCTTCTTACATACTAACTAACTAACTAACTAACTACTAGCTAATTAACTAACTAACTAACTAACTAACTAACTAACTACATTCTTACATACATATTGACTAACTAACTAACTAATTAACCAATTAACTAACTAACTAACTAACTAATTAACTAATTTACTAACTAACTAACTAACTAACTAACGACTAGCTAACTAAATAAATAACTAACTAACTAACTAACTAACTAACTTACTAAATAACTACTAGATAACAAACTAAATAACTAACTAATTGACTAACTAACTATCTTCCTACATACATATTAACTAACTATCTAACTAACTAACTAACTAACTTACAAACTACCATCCAACATACCCACTAAGTAAGTAACTAACTAACTAAATAACTAAATAACAACTAGCTATTTGACTAATTAACTAACTAAATAAATAACTAACTAAGTAACTGATGACCTAACTAACTAACTAACTCCTAGATAGCTAACTAACTAACTGAATAACTAACTAACTAACTAATTAACTAACTATCTAACTAACTAACTAACTAACTACCTTGATACATACATATTGATTAACTAACTAACTCACTAACTAACTACTGGCTAACTAACTAAGTAACTAACTAAATAACTAACTCATTAACGAACTAACTAACTAATGAACTAATTATCTAACTATCTAAATAACTAACAACCTTCTTACATACTAACTAACTAACTAACTAACTAACTAACTACTAGCTAATTAACTAACTAACTAATTATATACCTACCATTTAACATACATATTGACTAACTAACTAACTAACTAACTATTTAACTATCTAACAAACTAACTAACTAACTAACTAACTACTAGCTACCTGAATAAATAACTAACTAACTAACTAACTTACTTACTACTAGATAACTAACTAAATAACTAACTAATTAACTAATCTAACTATCTTCCTACATACATATTAACTAACTAACTAACTAACTAATTAACTAACTAACTAACTAACTACCTTCCAACACACCCACTTACTAAGTAACTAATTAAATAAATAAATAACTAACTAAATAACTACTAGCTCTTTAACTAACTAACTAAATAAATATCAAACTAATTAACTAACTAACTAACTATCTAATTAACTAACTAACTAACAAATTAACTACCTAACTAACTATCTTCGTACATACCCACGAACTAACTAAGTTACTAACTAACTAATTAACTAACTACCTACTAGTTAACTAACTAACTAACTAACTAACTAACTAACTAACTAACTAACTAAAAAACTAACTAATTAACTAACTAACTAACAAACTACTAGCTAACTAACTAACTAGTTAACTATCTAACTTACTAACTAACTACCTTCATACATACCTAAGAACTAACTAACTAACTAACTAAGTATGAAGGTAGTTAATTAGTTTGTTAGTTAGTTATAAAGGTAGTTAGTTTGTAGTTAATATGTATGTATGAAGGTAGTTAGTTAGTAAGTTAGTTAGGTAACTAGTTAGTTAGTTAGTTAGTACTTAGTTCGTTATTTAGTTAATTAGTTAGTAATTTAATTAGTTAGTTAGTTAGTTAGTTAGTTAAGTAGTAGTTAGTTAGTTAATTAGTTAATTAATTAGTTAGTTCAATAGATAGAAGTTATTTAGTTAATTAGTTAATTAGTTAATTAGTTAGTTATTTATTTAGTTCGTTAGTTAGTTAAATAGATAGTAGTTATTTAGTTAGTTATTTATTTATTTAGTTAGTTACTTAGTTAGTGGGTATGTAGGAAGTTAGTTAGTTAGTTAATTAGTTAGTTAGTTAGTTAATATGTATGTAGGAAGATAGTTAGTTAATTAGTTAGTTATTTAGTTAGTTATCTAGTAGTTAGTTAGTTAGTTAGTTAGTTAGTTAGTTAGTTAGTTATTTATTCCATTAGCTAGTAGTTAGTTAGTTAGTTAGTTAGTAAGTAAGTTAGTTAGTCAGTTAGTTAGTTAGTTAGTTAGATAGTTAGTTAGGTAATATGTATGTAAGAAGGTAGTTAGTCACCTAGTTTGTTAGTTAGTTAGTTAATTCGCTAGTAGTTAGTTAGTTAGTTAGTTAGTTAGTTAGTATGTAATAAGGTTGTTAGTTAGTTAGTTAGTTTGTTAGATAGTTAGTTAATTAGTTTGTTAGTGAGTTAGTTAATCTGTTAGTTATTTAGTTAGTTAGTTAGTGAGTTAGTTAGTAAATCAATATGTATGTATCAAGGTAGTTAGTTAGTTAGTTAGATAGTTATTTAGTTTGTTAGTTAGTCAATTAGTTAGTTAGTTAGTTAGTTAGTTAGCTAGTTATCTAGTTGTTAGTTAGTTCGTTAGGTCATCAGTTAGTTTTTTAGTTCGTTAGTTAGTTAGTTAGCTAGTTATCTAGTTGTTAGTTAGTTCGTTAGGTCATCAGTTAGTTTTTTAGTTCGTTAGTTAGTTAGTTAGCTAGTAGTTATGTGGTTAGTTATTAAGTTAGTTAGTTAGTTAGTTTGTTTGTGGGTATGTAGGAAGGTAGTTAGTTAGTTAATAGGTATTTAAGAAGATAGTTAGTTCGTAAATTAGTTAGTTATTATGTTAGTTATCTTGTAATTAGTTAGTTAGTTATTTTGTCAGCTAGCTAGCAGTTAGTTAGTTATTTATTTAGTTAGTTAGTTAGTCATCTAGTAGTTAGACGTTAGTTATTTAGTTAGTTAACTAGTTAGTTATTTAGTTAGTTTGTTAGTTATCTAGTAGTTAGTTAGTTAGCTAGTTAGTTATTTAGTAAGTTAGATAGTTAGTTAGTTAGTTAGTGGGAAGGTAGGTAGTTAGTTAGTTAGTTAGTTAGTTAATAGGTATGTAGGAAGATAGTTATTTAGTTAGTTTGTTAATTAGTTCAATTGTTAGTTTGTTAGTTAGTTAGTTAGTTAGAAAGGTAGTTAGTTTGTTAGTAGATAGGTATGTATGAATGTAGTTAGTTAGTAAGTTAGTTAGTTAACTAGTTAGTTAGTTAGCTAGTAGTTTGTTAGTTTGTTAGTTAGTTAATTAGTTAGTTATTTAGTTAATTAGTTAGTTAGTTAGTTAGTTAACTAGTAGTTAGTTAGTAAATTAGTTAATTAATTAGTTTGTTAACTAGTTAGTTAGTAAGTTTGTTAGTTATTGGGTGTGTACGAAGGTAGCTAGTTAGTTAGGTAATTTGTTGGTTCATTAGTTAATTAGTTAGTTAGTTAGTTAGTTAATTAGTTAGTTATTTATTTATTTAGTTAGTTAGTTAAATAGCTAGTAGTTATTTAGTTAGTTATTTATTTAGTTAGTTAGTTAGTTAGTTCCTGCGTATGTAGGAAGGTAGTTAATAAGTTAGTAAGTTAGTTAGTTAGTTAGTTAGTTAGTTAGTTAATATGTGTGTAGGAAGATAGTTAGTTAGGTAATTAGTTAGTTATTTAGTTAGTTATCTAGAAGTTAGTTAGTTAGTTAGTTAGTTTGTTCGTTATTTATTCAGTTAGCTAGTTGTTAGTTAGTAGTTAGTTAGTTAGTTAGTAAGTTAGTTAGTTAGTTAGTTAGTTAACAAGTTATTTATTTAGTTAGTTTGTTTATTTAGTTATCTAGTAGTTAGTGAGTTAGCTAGTTAGTTATTTAGTTAGTTAGATAGTTAGTTAGTTAGTGGGAAGGTAGTTAGTTAGTTAGTTGGTGGATATGTCGGAAGGTACTTAGTTGGTTAGTTAGTTAGTTAGTTAGTTAGTAAAGTTAATACGTATGTAGGAAGATAGTTATTTTGTTAGTTTGTTAATTAGTTAATTAGTTAGTTAGTTAGTTATTTAGTTATTTTATTACTTAGTTAGTTAGAAAGGTAGTTAGTTAGTTAGTTAATAAGTATGTATGAAGGTAGTTGGTTAGTAAGTTAGATAGTTAACTAGTTAGCTAGTTAGATAGTAGTTTGTTAGTTAGTCAGTTAGTTAATTAGTTAGTTATTTAGTTAGTCAAATAGTAGTTAGTTAGTTATTTAGTTAATTAATTAGTTAGTTAATTACTTAGTTAGTAAGTTAGTTAGTTAGTGGGTATGTACGAAGGTAGCTAGCTAGTTAGTTAATTTGTTAGTTAGTTAGTTAAATAGTTAGTTATTTATTTGTTTAGTTAGTTAGTTAAATAGCTTGTTGTTATTTAGTTAGTTATTTATTTAGTTTGTTAGTTACTTAGTTAGTGCGTATGTAGGATGGTAGTTAGTAAGTTAGTTAGTTAGTTAGTTAATATGTATATAGGAAGACAGTTAGTTAGTTAATTAGTTAGTTATTTAGTTAGTTATCTAGTAGTTAGTTAGTTAGTTAGTGAGTTCGTTATTTATTCAGTTAGCTAGTAGTTAGTTAGTAGTTAGTTAGTTAGTTAGTTAATTAGTTAGTTAGTTAGTCAATATGCATGTAAGAAGGTAGTTAGTAGTTAGTTATTTAGTTAATTAGCTAGTAGTTAGTTAGTTAGTTAGTTAGTATGTAAGAAGATTGTTAGTTAGTTAGTTAGTTAGATGGCTAGTTAATTAGTTAGTTAGTTAGTTGATCAGTTAGTTATTTAGTTAGTTACTTAGTTAGTTAGCTAGTAGTTAGTTAGTTAGTGAGTTAGTTAGTTAATCAATATGTATGTATCAAGGTAGTTAGTTAGTTAGTTAGTTAGATAGTTAGATAATTAGTTAGTTAATTAGTTAGTTAATTGGTTAGTCAGTTAATTAGTTAGTTATCTATTAGTTAGTTAGTTAGTTACTTAGCTCAACAGTTAGTTATTTAGTTAGTTAGTTAGTTATTTAGCTAGTAGTTGGCAAGTTAGTCATTTACACTACTACAAAAAATGCAATTAGGGACAAACGTGTTTAGTCCCTAAAACCCCGTCTGGAGTCGTTGTAGATCTTTAGGGACTATATTTAGTCGTTATGGCTTTGTCATAACAGGCCCGACGCAACAAATCAGGGTGACACATTTTTTTTTGTATTTAGTCTCAATAAGACACCTTTCTTGGGACAAGATTAATTTCCAATTTTTTCCCCCGTTTTCTGGGGTAGTCCCTGAAGATGAACTTTCAGTGTTGAACTATGGTCGTGGAAAATGTTCTTTATGGGACTAAATATGGTCCTCAATTATTGTTGTTTTGTGACTAGGTTTTGTTTCTGAATATTCACTTTATGGGACAAATGTTTGCTTCTGAAGATATATTATATTTAGTTAAATTTTGTCCTTGTTATGTTGTTTCTGTGACTAGCTGTTATCTCTAAATATGATATTAATGTGACAAACGTTAGTTCTTGAATGTACTATTTTGTGAATGATATTGGTGTCTGAATGGTTCTTTCTGTGACTAAACTTAATTCCTGGATATTATACTTCTGTGACGAGACTCTTTTAGTCCCTTAAAACAACATATATTATAATATTAATTAATAAAATATGAAAATAAAATTTTCACCATTTAAATAAAACAAAAATATCTCAAGATACGTTTAATGTTAATGACACTAACTCGAGTACTACAAAAATAACATTCATGTATTGTCTTCAAAAACAAAAGAAAAAAACAATATTAAATTATCATCTTGCATCATCTTTATCTTCATTAGGATCTTCTTCTCTATTCAAAAGCCCGATTTCGATAAGTTCCTCTTGATAGCTTATACCGGTACAATAATCTTGTTGATATGCTTCATCGCCGACTAACACGTCCTCTTCAATTGAAGTATCGTCAATTGAATTAAGCAAAGACGGATCAAAAAAATGTCGTTGATGTGCCTTTTGCACCACTCGCCAATCCCCTCCCAACTTCGTATCACGGACATAAAAAACTTGAATAACTTGATTTGCCAGGATAAATGGGTCATCGTTATACCAAGTTCTACTAATATTTATACGTAATATTCAGAAAGATAACTAAAATATCCAAAATGCCCATGAGGAATTGAATTCTGGAAAACCAAAAAGAACAAAAATTAAAAAGTAGAATGATTATTGTGAGTAAAATAATGAACTAACTATTTACTGAGAATCTTGATTTTGAGAACGAAAGAACGCGAAGTGGAGAAGAACGGTTTTTTCTCGGCCAGTCGAACGTCTCTTGCACAGAGCCTCCAAACCTCGACGCCGAACTGAGATGGAATCCCTTTCGCATTTTCTCTGCTCAATCTGCTAAAATAAAAAATAAAAACATGTAGAGATACTGAATTTCACAAAATAGTCCTGAAATTTTTGAAACATAAATTGAATATATCATAAATAAGACCCTGTAATTTTCAGAACCACCATAACCACAAATTCTATATTTTTCATGCTCCCAACAACAAAAATCCATCAGTGAAAGCTTCTGTACCATCACAACATAGTAAATTTTTTACAATTTGCAAATAAAACCCTGTAATTTTTAATTTTGCAAAGCATAACCTTCGTTATTGTAATAAGTTCATAAATGTGCAATTCATATGAACCCTGCAATTTCTATACCAGCACATTATCATAATTTCTCATCACACCTTCTTTATTGTAAAAAAATCATATGAACCCTTTCATTATTGTAAAAACAACCCTTAATTAATTCAAGAAAATGCTTAATCATAAATGTACAATTCAGATTAGGTAATGCATTTAATCAAAAAAAAGGTTAGGTAATGCACTAATTCTTATTAACAATTAACATTTTACAAAGGCATAAAAGTCATAAGAAAAATACTTACTGAAGGGGAAGATGCCTCTTTGCAAAACCCTACAATCCCAAGGAACAAAACCGAACACATAGAGAGGACATTTCATAAACTAGACCTTGCTTTACTGGATACTCCCAAATTGACCCTACATTTTTGCAAATTTGCATATCAACCCATCACCAGTACAATAGGACGTATTGTAAAAACTAATTATGTTTGACTGTGAAATAAAAGAGAGAACTATAACGATATTTTGTTCAAATAACAAATCAGGAATCACTGCTAATTGCAAAACCCTACAATCCCAAGGAACAAAACCGAACACATAGAGAGGACATTTCATTAACTAGACCATGCTTTACTGGATACTCCCAAATTGACCCTACATTTTTGCAAATTTGCATATCAACCCATCACCAGTACAATAGGACGTATTGTAAAAACTAATTATGTTTGACTGTGAAATAAAAGAGAGAACTATAACGATATTTTGTTCAAATTACAAATCAAGAATCACTGCTAATTGGACGAGACTACAAATTCAGGAATTAAGAGTACTATAATCTCAGGAATAACATTTCTAATTGTAAAAACTACAACTCATGAATTAAGAGCATTTTAGCTATAAAGTGAACTAAAATACAACATATCAGAGCCGAATAAATCGTGCAGAATCACAATAAAACATGCAGAATCACAATAGAAATCAAATTACTAACAAAAAGAGAGGGAATCAAAGCTAGGACTAATGATATAGAGGAGACCTGATATTAAGTCCAATATTTGCTGATTTTGGAGTGGCGATAATGAAATGGCGCCCAATTTTTTGGTACCTGCAAATGTGAACGTCGTCGACAAGGTAAATTCCCAAGAAAAGAATGTATAGTTTTTGCTATACGAATTCTGAAACTATTACGCGTCTGACAAAATATACCCAAAAACTTTAATACCAATTAATAAAGTATTAACATAAATCAATTACCTACATGAGTTTATCATCTTCGGGTATCCATCCATTTGCAGAAATCGAGGCAACTTGATTAAAAAACATTTTTATTCTCGACAACTCCCTCTCAGGCACCTTCTTCTTCTCCTAAATAACCAGAGATGACTTGAAACTCGTTATCCCGTTTCTTGCCCTAAATAACCAGTCAAAAAACGAAATTAAACAACCAAAAAATGCAATTAACAATAAAAATCAAAAGATTCAAAACTGACTAGTACAAAAAACTAATTTAACAGTAAACAACGAAATTAGGCAACCAAAAAATGCAATTAACAATAAAAAATCAGAACTGACTAGTACAAAAAATCAACTGTAAGGAAGTATGAATCTTATCCTTTTCGGTAAAATCAGAACGATTAAGAGGTCCCTTCTGTCTTTTTCCGTAGAGAACAAGAGGCAGTGAGAGGTTAAAGAGGGATAACAATGGTTGGCGAGAGGTTATTCGTCGAGGTGAATGGCTCAGCTTACCAGGAGAACCGGAGATGGCTACGAGGAGAAGAGAGCTAGCAGAGGCGATTTGTGTCTTAGACTAGGAGGGAAGCGATGGTGCTGGATTTGGGTCAAAAGAGGGCGGCATATGGTCCATATGGAAAGACGCTAGGTTAGGGTTAGACAAATAGACCCAAAACAAACTGAGAAAGAGAAGTTGAACTGACGAATTTTGAATTTCATTAAAATTAAGCGGTAAATGAAATATTTAGCGGGAACTGCATTTTATTTTTTTAGTGTTTGTAATTATGTTTTATGTAACTATAAAAGTTATTTACATGTGTAATATTTTTCAAACTTAAAATAAAATATTTCTTTTAAAAAAATTTAATGCTATATTTATTTGTTTATAAATTTAAAATATCATATTATTTATTTCAAAAATATAATCATTTAATTTATTCTGTTAAAATGCAAGGTAACTACAAAGGATAAAATAACAATTTTAAATATTTACTGTTAATTCTAACGAACGAATTGGATCAATATATATTTTAGATAAATATGATATTATTGATTCACATGAGATGGTAAATATGGTATTTTATTTATTACAAGGATAAATATGTTATTTTTAGTTTTAAAAAGATAAATACAATATGTTAAGATTGTAAAATATTTATTATGACAAAGAAATGTGTATTTAGATTTTTAAGAACAAAATTATGTATCTAAAATTTACATTGTTTAAGAAAAAATAAATATAAAATAAATAATATAAACTTCAAATTGATATAATAACCCTTGTATTATGTGTCAATTGATAGTAAAAATTATATATTAATCATGCAAATGGTATATCGAAACCAAAAATGATATTAAAATTATTAAATTATATTGTATTATATTAAAATTGATATAATAACCCTATATATGTATTTATCACTTTATAATACATTGTACTATACTATATTATGGTATATCATATCATATTACATTATATTGTATGGTACTTTTATTGTGTTTATTATACAATATATTATATATTATATATTATATTATATTATATCAAATCAATTCATGTCTTGTCATATATTAGACTATATCATATTATAATGGAATACATTTATATTGTATTATATTGTACTGTATTTTATTAAATTATAATATAATATTTTGTATTGTATTGTATTGTATTGTATTTTATTATATTATTTTATATTATATGATATCTTCTCATATTATGTCATATCGTATCGTATTTATTGTTTTATATTATGTTATGTTATATTATTATATCAAATCATGTTATATTGTGATGTCTTGTTTTAAGTTAGCTATAATATATTTTTAAATTAAACATATATTTTAGATGTGTTATGTACATTTTTTAATAAAATCAATTTCTTTTTAATATAATTTCTTATTTTAGATGTGTTATGTTTTTAATAATCCTTTTTTGTACATTATTCTTATTTCGAAACATTCATTATATGTTTAATGAACAACCTAACTTAGTGTCAAAATTGTTGATGTACATTAGAAATAAGCATTGTATTGTATTAGTGTATATCATATCATGTAGTATCGTATTGTGTTGATTTATTATTTGTAATATCAAAATATTAATTAACACATTTTATAATATAATATAGTCTTGTATTATATTATTATATTATATATCATATCATATTGTAATTGTATTGTATTGTATTATGTATTATATTATATCATATGATATTTATATTATACTATATTGTAACTTGCTAAACAATATTATATCATATATGTTTTAATTTTATATTAATTGTATTGTGTTGTATTTTATTTAGTTGTATTGTATTATGTTGTATTATATTATAATATATTATATACTATTCATATCATATCATATCATATTGTATTATATCATATGATATGATATTATATTATATTATAACATCACACATATTATATTATATTATATTGTATGTATTATACTATACTATACTATACTATATCATGTTATATTGTATTAAATTGCAAATACAACAATTGCTTAATATCTAAGTCAAGAGAATTTGACCACCAATTTATTGAATGATTTAATTTAATTTTGATTTACTGAATGATTTATCGGTAAATCAACATTTGATTTTTATCGGTAAATCCTTAAAAATTTAATTTAATTTTTATCGGTAAATCAACATTTGATTTATTGAATGACATTAAATTGCAAATACAACATTTATGATTTACTGAATGATTTAATTTTGAAGTGATTTATAATATCTAGTGTTACAAACACTACTACAAAAAGTCTCATTAGCTTCGAAAATCCTAGCGACTAAGTATATTTAGTGTCTGTATGTTGGTTATTAAGAGCACATTTGGCTTTGTCCCAAAACAATTATATTTTTTGGGACAAAGATTTTGTTTTGGCACTACAGTTGTCACAAAAGAAGATTAAGATTTTAAGTCCGTACATTTTGTGACAAACAATAGTGTCAAAATAGATTACTTATAAAATGAAAAATAATTGGGACGAAAGTTGGCCGGTGATTGTTGTAAATTATATGGAATGTCTTTGCGTGATATATATAAGGTCATACATTAATTTTATACTATTATAATTAATTTAGACAAGTCTTAATTCAATTCAACAAAAAATAATTTAGGGACCGGCGTAGTCCGTATCTAAAATAATCTTTTGGTCGCTATTGGTTTGGAGTCAATATGTAGTCGTCAATATTTTGTCCTAACATCGTGAACCCAATAAATTAATTTAATACTAATCATAATTAATTTGACAAATATTAATTTTTGGGTAGAAATTAATATATCATTTTAGTCTTCATTGGAACTAATATGTGATGAGAATGTTGGAGCGAATTTTCCCTCTAATTATAGTAACATTACATTATATTATATTATATTATATTATATTATTCTTTAATATTTTATATAATATGATATTATATTATATGATATTATATGATATTATATGATATTATATTATATCATATCATATTAAATGAAAGTATATTATATTATACTTATATATAAATTTTGAACTAAAATATATGATACTAGCTTTTTACCCGCGCAATTACGCGGGAATTTTCGAATTTATTATGATTTAATATTTTTGTTATGTGTACATTTTCTGAATCATGCATTGTTGTTCATATCTATAAGCATTAAACCAAACATTCATAAGCAAAACTCATATAATGTACAAAACCTCTATGAATGCAAAAGTTATTGCAAAATATATTTTACACACAGTACATATCAATCTTTATTGATTACATCATCACAGAATTACCAATTTATCATTCTTTCTCTACATTTTTATGGAACCTCACCTTTTAACATTCGCACTCACTTTTTTATCCAGGTGCAGGAAATAAAATGAAGCACTCGCAAATTGCGAGACAATAAAGAAATCTATTTTTTAAGAGCGCAAAATACCTAATCTGAATAACATTAGAAAAAAAAATACACTAAAAGGCAAAAAAAATTGCTGCAGCTCAAATATCATGAAATGAAAAAGACTTAACATTGTCCTTCCAATCCCTCTGCACTCATCATCAAATGAATAAAGCAAAATTAATAACTAATTAGCCCTTTTATAAATATGTAACTAATTTATTAATCAAATTAAATAACTGTCAATTTGAGATAAATTTATATCTTTAATTTTTTTCAGCTTCGCACGCTAAACGACCACATTCATCGAAATTCACTGAAATAAATATATGAAAAGAATTAAATTTTCAGAAACTTCATCTGATTTAACTCGCTGAAATAAAAATATGAAACAAGACTGAAATTGACGGAAACCAAAATACGGGAAATTTGCAAAGAATACCCTGGATTATGCAAAAACAAAAAAAAACCATGCACGCATTATTTTACTCATAATTGAAAGGGCAACCAGCTTTTTATTTTCTTTTATTTGTTGCAATTATGAATAATGTTGTATTTTTGTGTGGGTTTTGCAATTTAAGCAGAACACACATGCTATTTTGCAAAAAAGAAAATTGCAAAAATTGATGGAAATTACCTCGTCTTTGACAGGAACGTCATATCGAGAGTACTTTGAATTATTATGAATTACCTTCAATTTTGACAGAAATAGATAGTATGAATTATTGACAAATAGTAAGGTTTTTCAGATTAATTTACCAAATGAATTTTTTTTTGTCAATAATCCAGTTTTTTTCTTCAATTCCTCGAACACCTCTGAAGGTACTTTGAAACCATTTCGCGTCCTAATCGGATGAAATATTGGGACTTAATTTAAGCCTGCAATATAATGAAAATTAAATCAACAAAAAAAACGTTGTGCAAACAATTCTGAGTTAACCCTTAACTAAATTTAATTTAATATGAGCTATATGTTTCGTACCAGTAACTTCGGGACTGAGTTGCGACTGTCGCCAGTTTTGTCGATCCGTAAGATCCTCTTCAAACAAAAACATGAAATCCATTTATAAATGTACCTCAAATTAGTCCAAATACCTTATCATTTTGAAATTCAAATTGAAACTGTTGAAATTCGTACCAGCCCGGTACCGGTACCGATCGAGATACACGCGACTTCTGTTCCAAGACAAAATTACTTATGGGCCAGTTGTTTTTCTTCCTTATGAACCCATGTACCAGTTGCAAAATAACTCCTGAATTCCAATTTTTGCAATTACAACCCTGAAAATAGAAAAAACCAATTTACGTGTCAAAATACTCTTGCTGTGACATTTTGAATGATTCAAACTTGGATAGTACTAAAAACAAAAACCAAAAATAAATAAATTACCAATTCAAGAATGCGAACGCAAAAAAAGCAGCTCCGGGAAAACCTCGAAGGGGCAGCCGACATCAAGCCGGAAACACAATAGCATAATCTGATGAGAAAGAACAAAAATATTGCTGAAATTACAAAGGCACATACTGATATTGGAGCAAAACGCATATCATCAAATCAAAAAGCCTGTCTAACAGCCTACATAAAGCAATCAGAAGGATATAGGAGCAACATGAGACAACCTGGTAACAATTTCAGTATGATCCATAAAAGAACAAACTGATGTTCGTAATGAATCGATGATATCATGTAGGATACATCCAATCTTAATCCAACCCATCAATTCAAATTCCAATCCAACACATACATAGAAGAATCTAGTCCATAGTCAAAGCCAAGCACGAAAATCTCAGAAGAGGAGAAAAGAAAGAAATTAGCGAGAAAATATGAATCTTATCTGAAGAAGTCGAGTTCGTTCTCGTTCGTCCCAGCTCTTCTTCTAATTAAAAAAACCAAATCAGTGAATCTTCTTCTAATAAAACCCTAATAAAGACTGAGAGGGAGAGAGAACTAACCATGGGACAACGAAGAGAGGAGGAAGTGCGGCGCGGAGCTTCTCCTCTTGACATGTGCAGACGATGAAGAAGGGAGAGGCGCAAGTGCCGCCGAGAGAGTTCTTTTCTGCTTTTATGCCTTCTCTCAAGTTTTGGTCTGAGCAAAGGAACAAAGAGTTATACAACTTATACTGTTATACATATATAAGTAATATATTTATTTAATAGAAGAGAACTAGTAGGACTAATTTTGTAAAAATACAGAGGGAAAGTTCCCTCCAATATTTTGTTTAGTACAAAATGAAAAAATAGAGGCAAAATTTCCCTCCTAATTTTGATCATATTATTTGACTTGAAAACTGAAAAATAAAAAGGAAAAAATTTCAACATCAATTACTAATATTTGTCAAATTAAGACTATAATATGTTTAAATTTGTTGTAAATTAATTTGGTATTTTAATTGGGTAAATTAATTTGGGTAAATTTATTTAAGACTAATATTTGTCAAATTAAGACTAATATTTGTCAAATTTCCCTACAGAGACTGGTAATTAATTTGGGTAAATTTGATATTTTATTTTTTGCATTTCTAGTCCTTTCAGAAGGGTAAATTAAGTGCCGATTGTGTGTGACTAATTTCAGGTATACGAGATTTGAATCGTGTCCGTTATTCATATTTATATTTTTTTTTCTTAAATTGATCTAACAATCAAAATTTCCCCATATAATATGATATAATATAATATAATACAAAATAATACAACAAAGTATTATATGATACGATATATATAATATAATAGTATAATACAAAATTATACTATATGTAATATGATATGATATGATATAATAAAATACAATAATATGATATGATATAGTATAGTATTAGTATAATACAATATCATATCATATGATACAATGTAATACTGTGATATATAATATAATAGACTAAAAGATAATATAATAATAATATAATACAATATAATATGGTATATTATAATACATAATATTATTGTATGATACAATGCTATACACTACAATACGATATGATACGATATAATTTATGTACAATATAATGAAATACAATACAATACAATATAATATAATATAATATAATATCATATGCATATAATATGATATAATTTATTAAAATACTATATGACAGATAATATAATAGTATAATGCAATATATATCTCTAATAAATCCAAAGTCTTTAATATCAGTCAATAATTGAATAAAAATTGTATATGATATGATATCAATCTTTAATAAAAAATCTATGACGGACTCATTTTTTTATCATGGATTCTTTTTCAAAAAATATTTTAAGATATTTTAAATATTTATTAATTAATTATATAAAATTTATGTTTTACATAACATTAAATGATAAATATGCAATTGAATCTTACAAAAATAAATCATTAGTTAACAAATATTCGAAACTTTGCTATAATGGACATAATATGTATCCTATATTTTTTTGAATCAATACATTTTTTCCTAATTTAAATATTTTATTTTATTATAAATAAAAATTTCATAATAAAAAATTTGAAATGTCATATGTATATATTTTTTTTAATATGTGTCCATGTGATATGATGATGTCATTTTTATTTTAATGAGATTGAATATCAATTGGGATATATGTGATAATATTTACATTCTAAATTTAATGAAAAAATATTTAGATGTCCCATGCAAAAAAAAAAGTTAAAAAAAATGTATTTAATTATATTCTTCAAAAATAATGGATTAATTTTTTTTTAAATGGATTATTTTTTGTTTCTAACAAAAATGCATTAATTATTATTTATTTTTCGAAAATAATTTTTTTGCATCAATACATTTTTTCGTAATTTCAATATTTTATGTTTACTATAAATAAAAATTTCATAATTAAAAATTTGAAATGTCATATCTATATTTTTTTTAATATGTGTTCATGTGATATGATGATGTCATCTTTATTTGAATGACATTGAATATTAATTGGGATATATGTGATAATATTTACATTCTTAATTTAATGAAAAAGGAATTAGATGTCCCATGCAAAAAAAAAAGAAAATTAAAAAATGCATTTAATTCTATTCTTCAAAAATAATGGATTAATTTTATTTTAAAAAAATGGATTATTTTTGGTTTTTTGAAAAATGCATTAACTATTATTTATTTTTCGAAAATATTTTTTTTGAATCAATACATTTTTTCCTAATTTCAATATTATATATGATTAATGTAAAATATACTAATTTTTTTTTATTATAATAACATGTAATGAGTTATTACTAAAATAACATATTTTATTTATTTTTCTGAAATTTGGACAATAATTATAATTCTTTTTATATTTAAAGTCCCGCCAAAAAATTTGATCCAAAATTGAAAATATATTCCCAACCCCTTGGGCTTCCCTCTCTGTTATTCCCTTTTTTCATCTCTCTCTCTCTCTCGTTTATCACTCCAAAAGAAACCCTAACCCTCCAAAAACCATTCTCTCTCACTCTTTCTCTCGACGACGGAGCGACAACCAAAGCCACCACGATGCCACACAAGACACGGCACTAATCAGGCAGGGAGATCGTCGTACCAGAGAGATCGCCGCATCAGTGAGATCTCCGCACTAGAGTCGCTCAAATCGGAGAGCGGCAACAAATATCCTGAGAACACAGTCTAAGAGCGACGAGAAGGTACTCATGGATGGAGCCACCGTGACTTGATCCAGCTAGAAGGGAAAACAACAAAGTACCTCTCTTCTCAGATGCGGTAATGGATCCAAAAAGGAACCCAGATGCCGTATACCGAAAATGCCAAACTTGGAGGGAAGTACTTTGTTTCAATTTTGTAAATTTTATTTGGTGAAATTAGTTTTGTATTTTGAGTAATCGAGCACCTCTCTTCTCAGGCAACAGAGTACTTCCCTCGTCAAAGAGGTTAGAGGAAGAAGCAGCACGAACAATGAGATTACAACCAAATACAGCTTTCGATTAGATAACAAGTTTGTTATTTGCATATTTTTTGAGGGATACGCATGGAAGAAGTTTTTACATTTTTATTTTGGAATAGCTCAGGCGAGTCGTACTCATACATGGGAGACTATACCGCACGCGGAGGTTGTGGATCCGCAAGGCTGATGAACATGAAATGGGGGACCATGTACAACATCTTGTTTTAGATGATTAATCCACGGGCATGAATTGCGAGGTCAGCATGTCCTTGTTCCCGATCAGGTACTTACTCCTTAGTGTTTCCCCAATTACAGAATTTCAGGAAGTCCCTCAATTTTTAAATCTCATTGAAATTTCATATTATATTTTTTGTAGACAAATAAAGATTTCGATGCGGAACAATGCTTCTTTGTCAATATTCTATTTACCCAAACACCTTCTCGGAACGAGCTATCCAAGTTATAAATGTTTAGCTTTAATTAATTTCTTACTTAATGACATGATAGGAGGCGCATACGATGCCTCGAGTGGAGTTGGATGTGGCGAAACACGGCGAGTTGGATGCCTAGGACCGATAGGAGCTTACTAATGACTTCCTCGCATGGTGTTTCCTTTGATGTCTATTTCTCTCAATTTAATGGATTCAACCAATTCACTCAGGTACTTATTTTGTTTCGAATTTTGAGGGATTATTCTGGAGTGTCGTATTTAAGACGAACTTCTTTTGTTTAAAATTCTGGGGGGGTCGTATTTAAGATGAATTTATTTCATTTTTTCGAAGGTTATGGAAGTAATTTTTCTTGTTTCGATCACTTATCGTAATTAACTCTCTTGTTTTTACATTGTTTCTAGAACTTCAGCATTCACGAGAAATATCTCCTTTAAGATTCGACAATTTAATGGAGACAAACTTGGCTATGGACAATTCGAATCAGTACGAGATTTCTTGTGCTATATTCATATGTGAAAATGCACCTAGTCTCTGACGGAATCATATGCTGAACCAGGGGCAAAATGGTAATTCAGGTACTAATGATGCAATCATTTTTGTTTTTTGGTAATTTATGCTGCAGCCTTCAATTGGAACGAGTATTTGGTCTCTCACTTGATCTAGGTAAACAAAAGTATGACGGTGCAGGCTTGCAAGGCTTCCGTACAGAGACCATCCGAGACAAGTGGTGGCACGACAATGGTCGAGGATAATGACAAATTACGTGTACTTAAACCTAGGTTTGTATTCCGTCGAACTTTCAAGTTTCAACAAGCCATTTAATTTCTCATATTTACGTAAATGCCCCTGATTTGTTAGGACATGAAGAAGTATTTGTCGTAGATGGTTGTATAGAAAGCGTTGATAGCGAAAATAGACAGTCCAATGGGAGTCATTTCCTTCCTGACCGAGAAGGATAGTAATGTCGTGCTGAATGGATGGACGGTGAATCTCGAGAAGCTTATAGAACTTGTGGATGAAGATGATGAATATTGGACATTGGGTTACCCTGACAAGAGGTCTATCGTCATTGCATGAGATGATGAAGATCAAGATAGTAATGTTGAAGATTTTATATTTTGTTACTTTGACATTATGGGGTGTGTTTTTTTTTCTAGTACTTGAGTTAGTGTTGTAATAATGAAATGAGTATGTGTTTTTTAAAGATATTTTTTGTTTTATTTAAATGGCCAAAATTTAATTTTCATATTTTATTAATTAATATTATAATATATGTTGTTTTAAGGGACTAAAAGAGTCTCGTCACAGTAGTACAATATTCAGGAATTAAATTTTGTCACAGAAAGAACCATTCAGACACTAATATAATTCACAAAAGAGTACATTCAAGGACAAACATTTGTCACATTAATATTATATTTGGAGACAACAGATAGTCACGTAAACAACATAACAAAGACAAAATTCAGTTATATATAGTATATCTTCAGAAGCAAACATTTGTACCATAAAATGAATATTCAGAAACAAAGTCTAGTCACAGAACAACAATAATTGGGAACCACATTTAGTCTCATAAAGAACATTTTCCACGACCATAACTCAACACTGAAAGTTCATCTTCAGGGACTACCCCAGAAAACGGGGGAAAAAAATTGGAAATTAATCTTGTCCCAAGAAAGGTGTCTTATAGGGACTAAATGCAAAAAAACTTTTGTCACCCTGATTTGCTGCGTCGGGCCTGTTATGACAAAGTCATAACGACTAAATATAGTCCCTAAAGATCTACAGCGACTCCAGACAGGGTTTTAGGGACTAAACACGTTTGTCCCTAATAGCATTTTTTGTAGTAGTGAAATATGATACACACAACAAATCCTTAAATAGATATAATGCAAAACAATGGGCTTTACTTTTAGCCTTCCACGTTTTTTACTTTTTTACCGTTCGATTTATTTTCTTACCGAGTGAACTGAGCCGTTCGATCGTATGTAAAAAAAAAATATTCAAGCCAGCGCCCAACTTCTCTCCACATTCCAAACCCCAAACCCTAGACGGCTTCATCTCTCTCGCGAGAAAAAAAAAAACGAAAAAACCCAAGATTGGTTTCTCCAAGCCGGAATCCATCGTGGCCTGTGCCGCACCGCCCTTTTGTCCTCTCATGACTTGCTCCTAGCGTACAGAGTACGGAGCAAACAAAGTTCTCTCAGATATTTCTGGCGAAATCAACCTGAAGACACGATCCAGTACAACTCCTCTCCAAAAGGAGATGCGCGAGGCGGAGAAGGCAATCGTGCGAGGTAGATCGGGCGTGGTCGCGAGGCGGAGCGAGCCATAGGACGAGGCGGAACGAAAACCTAACCCTAACCAGACCTACGGCGGCCCATTTCTTCAGGTGCTGTACCTCACTCCATGCAGTCTGTATCGACAGAGAAAAACCAGATCGAAACCCTAACGACAAAATCAAATAAACCAGATCGAGAGAGAAGCGACAGAGAAGTATGGTTCGTCTCGGTTCTTCAATTTCTACTGTTGATTTCGTTGATTTGTATTTCCTTTACAGGTATTTTGATGGATTGTATGATCACTTTTTGTGTTTGATTAATTTTTTGTTTCGAGCTCCTGATTTTGATTCTTTTAGGAGATACTTTGCTCTTACTGTGGTTAATCAGGATGGCATTTAAGAAAATTTTCTTAGTTAATTTTTTTCAATAGACATGACATTGTAATTATAATCAGGAACCGGAGCTTACGAATAGCTTTTCAATTCGAGGCCAGCGGGTGACTGACATCCGTGCAGTAAAGATGGACTACGCTAGAAGTTTCTGGTCAGTCTTCGATGTTTACATGGACGAGCTCATAACATCAAGTAGCAGACTTTGCTTACATATGTGCAGTGACGATGGATAACCGACATGTTCTGGTACGAAAAAGGAGGCAACAATTTTTAATACGTCCGATGTTTACTGACGGTGCTAATCTTTCTCAATATTTGAATGTATTTTCGAAAAGGTACACTCTTTGGGGTTTAGGGTTTATAATCTGGGACTGAATATTTCACGAAGTTCTGATTTAGTGTTGTTAAGGCTTAACTAAACAATAACTTCGATTAATTAAATCCTAACTGTTCAATTCTAAAAATCTAAACTCCAATTAAAATCTTATATGATGACCTTTTTTTCAATTGGGGATTTTGAAGACGAGGAAAACATGATGTGACGAACACATTAATGGATGGTTGTGCCAGTGAGGGGAAGGGCTCTTTCTGCGAGAGTTTCTAATTCTATAGGGACCTTTTTGCATAATTTGGATTTTTTTCAATGTTTACTTTTTTCATTTATTATTTTTTGGTAGCTGGACAACAAGCTGCATATGTTGGTTGTGCCTGTTTCGCTACTTTTTCGGTTCTGATCTTTTTTTGATCGCCACATTAATTAAATATATTCAATTCTCGAGTAAATTTGTATAGCCTACTTTTGATGTTGTTTTGGAATATTTTGTTACATTGTTTTCAACTGATTTTGAAAATTTTATAGCTTGCGAAAGATTTGGTCAAATAGAGAGAATATAATTGGTTTACAAGATTAGAACAATATATTACAAAACAATTTCGAGTCATTTTTATTTATTGTTTTTGTATTTGTTTTGTGTAGGTCAAAATGGCCGATATGGATAGCGAGGATGGTATCCGTATCCGTGAGGACCAGCTCAAGATGGCCGGTATGGAATTCGGCACCATGTCTCTCAGCCCGAAACAGTATGCTGGAACACATGTCAAATCTTTTCGTGGTGATGTGTACTATTTGAACAAATTCAGGGTTCTCTTTGTAAATATTACAATTTTTTTAAGTCTATTTTATTTTTATTTATCCTTTTTGTATTTGTTTTTTGTAGGTTAACTGCAGAGATGGTGTGCCCGAATACGAGTATAATCTTTTGGAACGTAATTATGTTTCTTTTTGGTTCTAACATGAGTTGGCTTTGTCGGAGTTACACGACAAAGTTTTTCCTTTCGAAACTGAAATAGCAATGAAGATCATCGATACCGAACTAGGATGTCCTCCACGTCGACAATTTAACTCGACTTTGTGACGAGTCAGTCTTTGCTGCTTCCTTTAGCTCGGTTTATTTTTATTTATTTATTTATTAATTATATAGATTACCTTTTGCTAGGTTTCTTTTTATTTATTTATTAATTATATATATATGATTAAGATTTATTAGTTTGTTGTTTGTCTGGATCCTAATCCGGGTCTGACAACTTCCTCGAAGCCGAGACTCTCAAGTCCATTGTAACATGTCCTTCTTGGATTAAACTCGGCAGAATCGCCTTGGTCAAGAATTTAGCCCAACTAATTCGGAATCGAATGAAAATTCGTCTCCCTAACTTTCTCAATGGGGAGGTTTAGTTTTGTTATAATATTTTGAAATATTATCTTATATACCCCTGTGATTATTAATTTTGTTTATGGTAAAATATTGCAACATAAGACACAAATGGTGCAATACGAGTTGATAAAACTAAGCGAACAATTGGTGGACAGTGCAGAAAATTCGAGGATAAGTTTCGCGGGGACCTAACTCTACTGAACCCTAGCAGCAAGGTGATTTTGCTATTTTTTAGAGGTGGAACATATCTATGGCCAGATCCAAGAAAAAATTCCAACTCTCGAGTAAGATCCTGATTCCTTTTTTTTTTTTTCTATTTTTTCTGTATTAAGTTGGATCTTGATAGAAGATTGAAATTGGAATTTCAATTTAAAGTTTATTGACATGATTACCCAAAATTTTTTATTTTAACAAAAGTTATTGTCAAAAAAACCCAAATATATACTTCTGGGATTTTGATATGTTTATGGTTCCTGTTAGAAATATTTTACTCTTTAAATTCAAAAATGAGGCTTTAATTTACTTTTTGTTCTTTGGAAATTTTGTCAATGTTTGAAACTCTCCAGTAACTTGAAAAATTGATAATTTCTGAACTTTAAATTGTCAACCAGTAATACTGCAAACTTTATTTCCCTGCTAAAACAAAACCCTAATTCAATCCATTTATTTTACATATCAAGTCCTAAGTGTATGTGACCAATTTTGCATTTTTGTCCTTATATTTTATATGCATTTTAGTAAGAGAGCTCGATCTATTGCACTTAAAAGATGAGGAAGGACAAAGTATTCCTGAAATCTATGAAATCTATGAAATTCACAGATCAAGGAGCTCAATTCCTATGTTACTTATGAGAAAACACAAGTAAAATCCTATTTCTAAATTTTTTTTCCCTTCTTTATTTGTTTAATGTAAATTATTGCATTATTTCATTATGTATTTTGTTTGGATAGGTACCAGAGTAGACTTGGAAATAAACAAAGGGAACTTTTCGATGGGCGGGACCCATTGAACCTAGCCCTGGAAATCATGCCCAGCTCTGGTACTCTTTATTTTTTTTTTCCTATTTTACCCTTCAAACAAGGGGGATAAAAATGATGAAGAATTTAATTATTAATTAATTGATTTGTGATAATGCAGAAATGAATAATCAAGAGCTAATTGATGCGGGAAAGGGACACATGGACAACATTGATCAAACTATTGAGCGTTCTAAATAGGTTATTTTCTTTTCTTTTAAAAAAAAAATATAAATATAGTTTAATTTTATTGAAATTATTTTTGTAATTTTGTTATATTGATATTTTTGTGTTTTGTTGGTTGTTGAGCAAACCCTACAAGTTGGGACGCAAACTGCTGCGAACCTTAAAGGCCAGTTAATATTTATTTATTTTGATATTTGAATTTAAGATAAATTATTTAATCTTTTTGTTGTGCAGACTGAACATATGGGGCGAGTTGTGAACGGATTGGATAGCATTCGTTCTCTATTAAGAAGGCTTCACAATTGGTCAAGCAAATTGTTTCAAGAATTTTCAGAAGAAAGTTAAATAACAGTAAGAGAGTAAACCAAAAGGTAACTTTTCGTAAGATTTGGGTTTGGGTTTGTATGCATAATAATCACATTTATTTATATTTTTCAATTAATTGTTACTGTTTTGCAAGAGGGATGGGTGCAAAATGTAGATCGTTAGGTAGCGGGTTTTCTTGAAAAGGGCCAGGAAGATTGCATTTGTATGGTAAATATACAAATATACCAAATTGCAATTGTACTATTTTTAATAGATTTAATTGTTTTTTTATTTGTTCTAATTAGTAGGGATGGAAGATAAGACAAATGATAACGGGGAAGTTTGCAGGCCAATCTGGTAATTTTACCCTGATTCAATGCGATGATTTTGACTATGATTATGTTTTGCCAGATGACGATAATGTATTTTTTGAAAAAATAATTTAGCATTTGTTATTGTAAATATTACTATTTTTCACGTATTGACCTCGGAAAAAACAACAATACAACAATACACATAACTTGCAAGCAATGACTATTAAAAACCAAACTAACGTCAACAAATATACAACTTTGACAACCAAATTTTTTATGAAAAAGGAAATTAAAAACAAGAAGGAAACGAAATCGATCCCGCGCAATTGCGCGGGTAAAATGCTAGTTATATTAAATTACTTACAAAACTTTTACTCTCGAAAACTTATTAAAGAAAATAAGAATTCAGACATAAATCAAGAAACAGGTCGATTCTTTCCATTGATCTCCATCAATTTTTACTTTCGAAAATTTATATGCTGAAGTTCCTCCATTTCTAAAAATTGCAAAAGCATAAAAATAATTAAGAAAACAAACACCATGTTTACTGTGATGATTTTAGCAAAGTATTTATGTAATAATTTGACTATAAATTTCAAAATTTTACTTTACAAACAACTTAATTTCTGACTATAAATTTCAAAAGTATCAAACTTCAAATATACCTTTCGAAGAAATTAGAATTAAAATTAAAATTAAATGAAATAGTTACAACAGTGAGGGAAATGCTCATACGAGACTCTTCAGAATACTAGTCTTAAAATCTCGTACTTCAAATATACTTTACGAAGCATACTAGTCATAAAATCTCGTACGAGACTCTTCAGAATAATTCATCAAACGCATACCCTGAAAAAATATATAATTTTGCATATCAGCCCTTACAATATGTAATTTACATATGAGCCAAAATCTCTTATTTTACAAACCAACCCCTGAAACCTCAAATTTTGCATTTCAGCCCCTACAAGCTCTAACTTTGCATAGCAATGCCTGCAGACTCTAATTGCGCGTATCAACAATCAGAGTTTGGTACTTAAACCCTGCAAACTCTCATTGCCAAACAATATATTAAACACGATAACAATACTAAATCGATTAAAAGTACCTTATTGCTCTCATCTCTCATGAATACTCATCAGCTTGCACACTCATTTTAGGTATTTTGTGGAACACCATTGCTTCATCCTACAAAAACATGCCCAACAAGAGAAAATTTCCCCAAAAAGAAAACATCTTTCAGCGCCAAATCATTGCTGCAGCCAGTCAAAATCGAAATTTCAGGAACTCCAGCAATGATTTTTCATCAACAAATTCGAAAATACCTGATTATTCAGAAGAAAACCAGTCGAATCTTTGATGCAGCTAAAAACAGCACAAAATCGTCCAAATCATTGCTGCAGCCAAATCAAATCAAAGAAATTGAGGTGAATTGAACACAGAACAATTGATGCTTTCAAACAAAATCAAAGAAAAAATAGATGGAAACAAATTAATTTGGAGACCAAAATCAAAATCCAGATCGGTATTGAGCTAGAGAGAAGAGGCGAGTACCTTTTGTCGGTTCTGTGAAGGGAGACAAGCTGAAGGAGATTTGAAGGGACTAAGCTAAGAAAAAGAGAGGAGAATAGAGGCGAGTATCCAGGAGAACTGAGCTAAAAACCTAAAAAAACCTGGCTTTTTGAAGCACCAATCTAGAATAAACAGGATGAAAACTAAAAAATCGAAAGAAAAAAACAATATCAAACTTCTATCACATCTGGCGAACAAGGGTGAGCAAGATAAAAGTACTGGCCTTGAGGTGACGAAGACGAAGAAGGGAGCAAGTGCAGATCTTGATTTGTGCAGGCGATGAAGAAGGGAGAAACGTTTGCGCCGAGAGGAGCTTCTTTCGTGATTTTCTACCTTGTCGAAGAATAAAGAGAGGGACAACGGGAGAGGGGAAGAGAAGCAACTAGTATTAATTAGTTTATGCTGTTATATGGAGGGAAAGTTCCCTCCAATATTTGTGAATTATAAAATTAAAAAATAAAGGCAAGACTTCCCTCCTAATTTTCATCCTCTACTAGTTATCATGAAAACTGAAAAAAAAACTTCCTCCGTAAGAATAAATATTTATGGTCAAAAAAATATTTTTACAGTGAACATTGATCACTCGTATTTTTTTGTTATTTAAGAATGAAAAAATAATTTCATACAAAAAGTTTCCTCCAATATTTTGTTAATTTTAATCATATATATATGTATATATATATGTATATATATATATATATATATATATATATATATATATATATATATATATATATATATATATATATATATATATATATATATATATATATATATATATATATATATATATTAATTCACATGAAAACTAAAAATTAATATTAGTTTCTACCTCCAAAAAATAATATTATCAAATTAATTTTGAGTAATATTAATAAATTTATTGCGTTCGTGATGTTGGGATAAAATCTTAACGACTATACATTGTCTCTAAAAGCATAACGACTAAAACCATGTTTCAGGGACGGAATACGTCGGTCCCTAAATTATTTTTTGTAATAGTGAATTAAGACTTATCTAAACTAATTATAATAGTATGAAAAATTATATGACCATATATAACACGCAATGAACTCAAATGTATTTTCCAGTAATCAACGACCAACTTTCGTCTCAATAATTTTTCATTTTATATGTCAACAATTTTGAGACTATTGTTTTGTCACAAAATGTGCTGACATAAAAACTTAATACTCTTTTGTGACAGATGTAGTACCAAAAAAAAAAAATTCGTCCCAATAAATATTTTTGTTTTGGGACAAAGAAAAATATGTTCCTAATAACGTCATACAGAGACTAAATATACTTAGTCCCTAGGATTTTCGAAGCTAATGATACTTTTTGTAGTAGTGTAGTAGTTAGCTAGTAATTTATTTAGTTAGCCAGTTAGTTGGTGGGTATGCATGTAGGTTGTTAGTTAGTTAGTTAGTTAGTAAGTTAGTTCGTTAGTCAATAAGTATGTAGGAAGATAGTTAGTTAATTAGTTAGTTATTTAGATAGATATCTAGTAGTTAGTTACTTGGATTGATAGTTATTTGTTAGTTATTTGTTAGTTAGTTAGTAGTTAGTTAGTTAGTTAGTTAGTTATTCAGTTAGTTAGTTACCTAATTAGTTATTAAGTACGTGGGAAGATAGTTAGTTAGTTAATTAGTTAGTTATTTCGTTAGGTAAATAGTAGTTAGTTTGATTGTTTGTTTGTTAGTTAGTCAGTTAGTTAGATATTTAGTTATTTATCTAGTAGTTAGTTAATTAGTTAGTTAGTTAATTAATTAGTTAGTTAGTTAGTCAGTTAATTAGTTAGTTAGTTACTAGTTAGTTAGTCGGTATATATGATGGTAGTTAGTTAGTTGGTTATTTAGTCAATTAGTTAGCTAGTTAGTTAGTTAATAGGTATATAGGAAGACAATTATATAGTTAGTTAGTTAGTTAGTTAGATAGATACTAGTTAATAGGTATGTAGGAAGACAATTATATAGTTAGTTAGTTCGTTAATTAGTTAGATACTAGTTAATTAGTTAGTTAGTTTGTTTGTTAGTGAGTTTGTTGGAAGGTAGTTAGTTAATTAGTTAGTAAGGTAGTTAGCTATTTAGTTAGCTTATAGTTATATATGAAGGTAGTTAGTTAGTTGGTTAATTAGTTCGTTATTTAGTCAGCTTGTTTGTTAGTTAGCTTGTTGTTAGTTAGTTAGTTATATAGAGCTAGTAGTTAGTTAGTTAGTTGTCTAAGTTAGCTGGCTAGCTAGTAGTTAGTTAGTTAGTTCATAGGTATGTAGGAAGGTAGTTAGTTAGTTAGCTAGGTAGTTAGTTAGTTAGCTAGTAGTTAGTTCGTTAGTAAGTAAGTTAGTTAGTTAGTCAGTTAGTTAGTTACTTAGTAGTTAGTTAGTTAATTAGTTAGTTTGTTAACTAGTTAGTTATTTAGTTAGTTAGTTATTTAGTTCGTTAGTTTGTTAGTTCTCTAGTAGTTAGTTAGTTAACTAGTTAGTTATTTAGTTAGTTAGATTGTTAGTTAGTTAGTTAGTTAGTTAGTTAGTGGGAAGGTAGTTAGTTAGTTTGTGGGTACGTAGGAAGTTAGTTAGTCAGTTAGTTAATTAGTTAGTTAATTAGTTAGTTAATAGGTATGTAGGAAGATAGTTATTTAGTTAGTTAGTTTGTTAATTAGTTAATAAGTTCATTAGTTAGTTATTTAGTTATTTATTTAGTTAGTTAGTTAGTTAGTTAGAAAGGTAGTTCGTTAGTTAGTTAATAGGTATGTATGAAGGTAGGTAGTTAGTAAGTTAGATAGTTAACTAGTTAGTTAGTTAGCTAGTAGTTTGTTAGTTACTTAGTTAATTAGTTAGTTATTTCGTTAGTTAACTAGTTTGTTAGTTAACTAGTAGTTAGTTAGTAAATTAGTTAATTAATTAGTTAGTTAGTTGGTTAGTTAGTAAGTTAGTTAGTTAGTGGGTATGTACGAAGGTATCTAGTTAGTTAGTTAATTTGTTAGTTAGTTAGTTAGTTAGTTAGTTAGTTAATTAGTTAGTTATTTATTTAGTTAGTTAGTTACTAAGTCAAATGGCTAGTAATTATTTAGTTGGCTATTTATTTATTTAGTAAGTTACTTAGTTAGTGGATATGTAGGAAGGTAGTTAGTAAGTTAGTTAGTTAGTTAGTTAGTATGTATGTAGGAAGATAGTTAGTCAGTTAATTAGTTAGTTATTTAGTGAGGTATCTAGTAGTTAGTTAGTTAGTTATTTATTAAATTAGCTAGTAGTTAGTTAGTTAGTTAGTTAGTTAGTAAGTTAGTTAGTTAGTTAGTTGGTTAGTTAATTAGTTAGTTAGTTAGTTTGTTAGTCCGTATGTATGTAAGAAGGTAGGTAGTTAGTTAGTTAGTTAGTTAATTAGCCAGTAGTTAGTTAGTTTGTTAATTAGTATGCAAGAAGGTTGTCAGTTAGTTAGTTAGTTAGATATATAGTTAATTAGTTACTTAGTTAGTTAGTTAATCAGTTAGTTATTTAGTTAGTTACTTAGTTAGTTAACTAGTAGTTAGTTAGTTAGTGAGTTAGTTAGTTAATCAATATGTATGTATCAAGGTAGTTAGTTAGTTTGTTAGATTGTTAGTTAATTAGTTAGTTAGTTAATTAGTTAGTTAGTTTGTTATCTAGTAATTAGTTAGTTAGTTAGGTCATCAGTTAGTTTGTTATTTAGTTAGTTAGTTAGTTAGCTAGTAGTTAGAAGGTTAGTTAGTTAGTTAGTTTGTTTGTTTGTTATTTAGTTTGGTGTGTATGTAGGAAGTTAGTTAGTTAATAGGTATTTAAGAAGATAGCTCGTTAGTAAATTAGTTAGTTAATATGTTAGTTATCTAGTAATTAGTTAGTTAGTTATTTTGTTAGCTAACTAGTAGTTAGTTAGTTAGTTAGTTATTTAGTTAGTAAGTTAGTTAGTTAACTAGTAGCTAGTTAGTTAGTTATTCAAATAGTTAACTAGTTAGTTATTTAGTTAGTTAGTTTGTTTGTTATCTAGTAGTTAGTTAGTTAGCTAGTTAGTTATTCAGTTAGTTAGATAGTTAGTTAGTTAGTTAGTTAGTGGGAAGGTAGTTAATTGGTTAGTTAGTTAGTCATTTAGTTAGTTAGTTTGTTAGTTATCTAGTAGTTAGTTAGTTAGCTACTTAGTTATTCAGTTAGTTAGATAGTTAGTTAGTAAGTTAGTGGGAAGGTAGTTAATTAGTTAGTTAGTTAGTGGGTATGTCGGAAGGTAGTTAGTTTGTTAGGTATTTAAGAAGATAGTTAGTAAATTAGTTAGTTAGTTATTTTGTCAGGTAGCTAGTAGTTAGTTAGTTAGTTAGTTAGTTATTTAGTTAGTTAGTTAGTTAGTTAGTTATCTTGTAGTTAGTTAGTTGGCTATTTAGTTTGTTAACTAATTAGTTATTTAGTTAGTTAGTTTGTTAGTTATCTAGTAGTTTGTTAGTTAGCTAGTTAGTTATTTAGTAAGTGAAATTGTTAGTGAGTTAGTTAGTGGGAAGTTAGTTAGTTAGTTAGTTATGAAAGAAAATATGGCTTAAGAATTAACTTGGAAGAATTTATATAATTAGGCAAATATACAATCAGAATTGGGCCAGTTCATAATCTGGGCCCGCTCAGAATTTAGGATTTTAATCTAATTTCTAATAATTAGATTTTAATTAGAATTTTGGGCTTATTCTGATTTTATTTAGTTTTGGGCTTTAATTCTGAAATTAGGGTTTCTTAACCTAATTTCGGATTTAACCTAAAATTGCCTATATATATATTCAGAATTTCATTTTTCTCTCTCTTCTCTCTCCAATTTTCTGACCTAATTCGGCTGCCGAATTTTCTCTCTTTCACACAAAACCGAAACTGAGATCTGGAGAGTTTTTGAGCAGAGTTTCTGAGCAAGTTCTTGAGAGGAATAATCGTGACATCGACTAGAACGGTGTTGGCGGTTTCGATCAGACGAAATCAAGGTGGACACGAGTAGAGGGAGTGCAAGAGGCAATCCTTGGAGAAGGTTCACGAAATCTGGATAAGTAGGCTTCACGTACTAACTTGTACGAGGTAAAATTCTGAATAACTCTTTCTTTTTCGTGGTTTTCGAGTATGATCCAGGGTAGAATTAGGTTATACATACGAAATAATTCCGCTGCAAACCTCTAAATTCGTGTGTATAATCCTACAGTGGTATCAGAGCAATTGCTTGTTAAAACCATCGAAAATTAGATTTTCAGATTTGTAGATTAGAATTTTATAATTTGAGAAATTTTAGAATTTTTGGGCTAAATTGCAAAAATTACATAATTAAAATTCTGTTGAAAATTGGATTTTCAGAAAATTAGATTTTCAGAATATATTGTAATTGATACAGATTAGATCTGTTTAAAATTGTATTTTCAGAAAAATTAGATTTTCAGAATAAAATTGGAAATTCAGAAAAATTAGATTTTCAGAATATATTTTGTATTTAAAAACAGATTAGATCTGTTGAAAATTGGATTTTTAGAATATATTGTAATAAAGACATATTGGATATGTTGAAAAATGAATCTGTTAAATATATTTTAATAAATACAGATTTTCAAAAAAAAAAAAAAAAAAAAAAAAAAAAAAAGTACAAAAGTTGAAATTTTTTTTTCTGACGTTTCTCGATCGAACTTGGAGTTGCGATCGTACGATCAAAATTCTGGACAACAAATTTTTTTTTCTGTCAAAAATGCCCAATAATTTAAAATTTTCAATTTATAAATTCAATTCGGTATAGCATATAGCCTAAAACGGGGATGATTGTTTGTGAATGTTTGTATGTGTGTTGTGATTGTTTGTATGTGTGTTGTGATTGTTTGTATGTATGTAATGTGGGGGCCAGTGAGCTTTCCAATTTGTAAACTATTTTAAATATGGGGATCGGTGAATCTTCCAAATTGTAGTAGAATAGGTTTAGTTTTGAAAAATGACCCTTCAAAACAAGACGACACGAAGATTGGATCTTCAAGAACAGACGACACAACACGAAGATTGGATCTTCAAGAACAGCACAAGATCATCTTGGGTTTTAGGGTTGGGAATTTAGGGTTTTATGATTGCTCATAAAACTAAAAGGCCTATATGCTATACCGTACAATTTTTGTTTTGTTTTTGTTTTTATGCATGAATAAAATAAAAGTTAAATAAATGATTTTAAGAAAAGAAAATCCTCCCACGTAATAATCAAGTAAATTGCCTCCCAAAGTGGAACCTTCGAAACTAGTATTTGTTTATTTGTGTTGCATGGCCATAGTCTGACACATATTTTCAAATACGTAGCATTGAAGGCATGCATTGATTAGGAGTTAACGTGTTGCATGGCTTTAGTCTGACATGTCAATTCGCTAATTGAATGATACTCCATTTGTGGTTTGGACTTGACCAATTAACTAGCTAGGCTAGTATTTGGGGCAAGGAGTGAGGAACACATACTCTGGTTTTGAGTTGGACTCAATACTGGACCTCGCGAATAAAGCAAGAATCGTCTTAGAGATGATTGGACACCGTCCTACCCAACGTGACTTGTTTTCTGAGTGGTTGGCCTTAGTCACCTTAGAAATATGTTAAATAGGGATCTTGTCCATTATGAGATTTAAGGTATCGAATCTCCGTTTCAATAGTGGGGGCTATTTGAAATGATAAAATAATGGGTATTTCAAGTTGTTTAAAAATGAATTTAATATATGAAAGACCACGTTATTAATTACATTATTTTTCAAAATTGTAGATTTAATGGCTTTACCAAGTAATAACCGCTTTAGTTTGCGTTCCATTTTGGAAAAGGAACGAATGAACGGAAAGAACTTTCTCGACTGGCAGAGGAATCTGGGATTCGTTCTGAGACAGGAAGGAAAGGCACATGTCTTGGAGACGCCTATCCCTCCTGTGACAGGGGATACAGCAACTGAGGATGAGACATTCGAATATACGACCATGATGGACGATTCGAATGATGTCACATGCCTCATGTTGGCTACTATGACTCCTGAATATCAAATTCAGTTTGAGAAACAGGATGCATACGAGATTATGAAACAGCTCAGGGAGATGTTTCAGGTTCAAGCAAGGGTGGAGAAGTATCAAGCTCTTGGCAATGCGACGCAATGCAAGATGCAAGAGGGTACGCCCGTTAGCTCTCATCTTCTCAAGATGAAAGGATATTTCGATCATCTTGAGAGGCTTGGCATGAAATTTGAGTTGGAGTTACAAACTGATTTGATCATGTTGTCACTGCCACCGAGTTTCGATTCGTTCATTTCGCATTTCCACATGTCGGACATGACAAGGACCATTCCCCAGCTTTTCGGAATGCTCAGAACATTCGAAAGTGACAAGAAACCGCGGTACATGAAGTCTAGGACTTCGGAGGTATTGGTGGTTCAAGGGAAGAGTCCAAACAATGGGAACAAGAACAAGAAGAGGAAGGCACAGGGCAACAAGGTTGCGCCTAAGCCAGTGAGCAAGAAAGCCAAGGATGACAAGAAGTGTTTCCACTGTCTCAAGGAGGGGCATTGGAAGCGTGATTGCGAGATCTTCCTGAGGGAGAGCAAGCAAAAGACCGCTTCTTCGGACACACCGGCATCAGGTATTTCCGTTATCGATTCATATTTCTTTACTTTATCATCATGGGTATTGGACACTGGATGTGGGACTCATATTTGTAATAATATGCAGGGCCTAAGAAGTAGAAGATCGTTGATTCGTGGCGAAGTTGATTTACGCGTCGGGAATGGAGCTCGAGTAGCAGCATTAGCCGAAGGGACGTATGATTTAACTTTGCCAAATGGACTTATTTTAGTTTTGAATAATTGTTGTTATGTACCTACTTTGAGTAGGAATATTATTTCTGTTTCGAGACTTATTGCGGATGGATATGAATTAGTTATTGGTACTAATGATTGTTTTATTCGCAAGAATGACATTTTCTTTAGTAATGTTCTAGTTGAAAATGGTTTATATGTCTTGGATTTAGAAAATAACAACAATAATCAGTCCATTTATAACATAAATACTACTCAAACAAATGAAACATACTCATGGCATTGTCGTCTCGGACACATAAACGAGAAACGCATTGCTAGACTCCAAAAGGATGGAGTACTAGATTCTTTTGATTTAAAGTCAATAGAAAATTGCGAATCTTGTTTGATGGGTAAGATGACAAAGACACCTTTTTCCAAGAAAGGAGAAAGATCGAAAGATGTGTTGGCCCTCATACATTCCGATGTATGTGGACCGATGAGTGTCGAGGCTAGAAATGGGTATCGCTACTTCGTGACTTTTACTGACGATTATAGTAGATATGGATATCTATACTTAATGCGTCACAAAAGTGAAACTTTTGAGAAATTCAAAGAGTTTCAACACGAGGTAGAACTTCAACTGGGCAAGAAAGTAAAAGCCATTCGATCAGATCGAGGTGGCGAATACTTGAGCTATGAGTTTGAGGACTATCTTCGAGATTGTGGTATAGTATCACAATGGACTCCACCCGGTACACCCCAATGGAATGGAGTGTCCGAGAGGAGGAATCGGACTTTGTTAGACATGGTTCGCTCGATGATGAGTCGCACAGATTTGCCAAAGTCATTTTGGGGTTTCGCGCTTCAAACGGCCGCTCATATACTGAATAGAGTTCCGTCCTAATCGGTTGAAAAGACACCATATGAGTTATGGTATGGCAAGGTGCCATCATTGTCTTATCTTAAGATTTGGGGTTGCGAGGCATACGTCAAAAGGTTATTGACGGAAAAACTCGAGCCAAGATCAGACAAGTGTTTATTTGTGGGGTATCCTCAAGAAACTAGAGGATACTACTTTTACTTGCCTAGCGAAAACAAGGTTTTCGTGGCTCGACGTGGACACTTCTTAGAGAAGGAATTCCTAGATCGTCAAGCCAGTGGGAGTAAAATTGATCTCGAAGAAATTCGAGAACCACAACGTGAACAGGTTGATTTGGAACAAGATTCTGAGTTACCATTGGATGGTGAACCAGAATCTAATACACAAGCTCTACGTAGATCTGGTAGGATTCGTCAAGAACCTGAGAGATATGGATTTCTCATTAGTAATGATGATGATGAGTTGACTCTAGATGATGAGCCAACCTCCTACAAAGGTGCTATGTCTAGTTTGGATTCCTCGAAATGGCATGACGCCATGAAATCCGAGATCCAATCCATGTATGATAATAAGGTTTGGAATCTTATTGATCTACCTGATGGTGCTAAGTCCGTTGGGTGTAAATGGGTTTTCAAGAAGAAAACCGACATGGATGGTAATGTACACACTTTTAAAGCAAGACTGGTGGCGAAAGGTTTCAAGCAAATTCATGGTATAGACTATGATGAAACGTTTTCTCCAGTAGTCATGTTTAAAAGTATTCGAATTCTTCTAGCGATAGCTGCATATCACGATTATGAGATATGGCAGATGGATGTCAAAACCGCTTTCCTTAACGGGAACCTTACCGAGGATGTGTATATGACACAACCCGAGGGTTTTGTCGATCCAAAGAATACGAATAAAGTGTGCAAGCTTGTGAAATCCATTTATGGATTAAAACAAGCATCTCGTGCGTGGAACATACGATTCGATGAAGTCATCGCAAAGTATGGTTTCATTCAAAATATCGAGGAACCTTGTGTATACAAGAAATTCAGTGGGAGTTCGGTTGTATTCCTCATCTTGTACGTGGACGACATCTTACTCATTGGAAATGACATCCCGATGCTTAACCAGGTTAAGGCATATTTGGGTAGTCAATTCGCAATGAAGGACTTAGGAGAAGCTGCCTATATTTTAGGTGTGAAGATCTATAGAGATAGATCGAGGAGACTTCTCGGACTAAGTCAAAGTACATATATTGACAAAGTGATAACTAGGTTTCACATGGAGCAATCCAAGAAAGGATTTCTACCAATGTCACATGGCATCACTCTCACTAAGGCTCAGTGTCCTTCAACGGACGCTGAACGTGAGCGAATGAGTCGGATCCCATACGCTTCGGCTATAGGATCGATCATGTATGCCATGATATGTACTAGACCAAATGTCGCATATGCGTTGAGTGTGACTTCCCGCTATCAGTCTGATCCCGGGGAAGCTCACTGGTCCGCAGTCAAGAGCGTTCTTAAGTATCTCAGGAATACTAAAGATATGTTTCTTGTCTATGGTGGTTCGGAAGGAGATCTGATTATCCAAGGATATACAGATGCTAGTTTCCAAACTTGCCCGGACGATTTCCAATCTCAAAGTGGTTACGTCTTTACGCTCAATGGCGGAGCTATTGTTTGGAAAAGCTCCAAACAGAAGACGGTGGCTGATTCTACAACTGAAGCGGAATACATCGCGGCTTCGGAAGCCGCAAAGGAGGCTGTCTGGCTACGACAGTTCGTGATGGAACTTGGCGTTATGCCAAGTATCTCGGGTCCCATGGATGTCTATTGTGACAATAACGGAGCAATAGCACAATCTAAGGAACCGCGAGCGCATCATCGGTCCAAACATGTACTCCGGCGTTACCACTTGATTCGTGAGATTACGAAGAGAGGTGACGTGAAAATAATGAAGATACCTACTGAGGATAACGTGGCCGATCCATTTACGAAGCCACTATCACGTGCCAAGCATGAGCAGCATGCTAGGGCGATAGGATTGGGATATCTATCGCAGTGTTAGTTGGGGTGTTTTATTTATGTTTCTTATTGTATAAGGGGATTTGATCTGCCTAGTGCAAGTGGGAGAACATTTATTATGCCCTAGGCGTGTTATTGGGATTGTATTTGTTTATGAGACAGATATTTATATTATTATTCATCATATGACCTAAACCTTCATATTTCAAAAATTTTAAATAACAAGAAAGTGTGTGATAGGTTATTCGATTATAATAATCGGATAAACCTTGAATTTTATTCTAGTTTAGTGCATCGAGTCAGTTGAGAATAATATGTTGCATGGCCATAGTCTGGCATATTGATTCGTCAATTGAATGATAGTAAAACCACTAAACGGGATGAATATAATTTTAAAACGTCCCTCGTGTATAAAGTTGTTCATAGATTTGAACCAGGTAGTCCATTCATTGAATGGAGACTTTTACATACAATGGCATATTCGTAGATGAGATGATCAGGTTTTACTGATCTGAGACGGTAGCGTCGATTCTAGAATATGAATATACGCGGCGTCGTATATTGGACTGACCACTATATGAGTTTGTGACATGGTTAGAGTCATTGGAGACAAACTCATATCCAGATAGTGCGTTTTAGTGCTTCATACTTGAGTGATCTCACGGATACCTAGTATGTGAAAAGACAATGCTTTGATGTAATTAACCCTACGCGTAACTGTGTAGCAGAGATTATTATTGAGTATTGTTTTTAGCATAGGCAAAGGATGTGAGGTTGCAAGATAGGAATTGTTCCTTTCTAGCCTTGAAAAAGGATAGAGGGAGATATCTCTCGGGCCCCTCGATTGAATTGAGATTGATGAAATGCTTGGCCAAGCTCGATGGAACTCAATAGAGTTCGCATTGTTATTATCAATCTAATTCTTATCGAGAAAAGAGTATATCTGATCAAAAGAAAAGAGGATGACTTGAAGTTTTAGACTTCACCGTGACTCAATTGATCGGAAGATATCGCGAACAAGAGGACTAGTAACACTTATCTGAGCCAGGTATGAAGATGTACTGCATCTTCATAAAGGTGTTCTCCACCTTTTTCGTTCTAATTCTTGGTAGGTATTAACGGCAGTCTAGTGCTCGCAATACCTTGTGGATTGCTGCCATATCCACTACCAGTCTTAGACGAACCTACAACGGTCACACCAAGATTTCGTAACATATCGGATTCTCAAGATAATGCTCACCAATACGTTTGTTGGACAAACCAAAATGAAATCACGTGTGATTAGATCTCACGACATATGTTGGACATATGGCCAAGTTGATTAAGTCTTAATCCAAGAGGGAGTTTGAAAGAAAATATGGCTTAAGAATTAACTTGGAAGAATTTATATAATTAGGCAAATATACAATCAGAATTGGGCCAGTTCATAATCTGGGCCCGCTCAGAATTTAGGATTTTAATCTAATTTCTAATAATTAGATTTTAATTAGAATTTTGGGCTTATTCTGATTTTATTTAGTTTTGGGCTTTAATTCTGAAATTAGGGTTTCTTAACCTAATTTCGGATTTAACCTAAAATTGCCTATATATATATATTCAGAATTTCATTTTTCTCTCTCTTCTCTCTCCAATTTTCTGACCTAATTCGGCTGCCGAATTTTCTCTCTTTCACACAAAACCGAAACTGAGATCTGGAGAGTTTTTGAGCAGAGTTTTTGAGCAAGTTCTTGAGAGGAATAATCGTGACATCGACTAGAACGGTGTTGGCGGTTTCGATCAGACGAAATCAAGGTGGACACGAGTAGAGGGAGTGCAAGAGGCAATCCTTGGAGAAGGTTCACGAAATCTGGATAAGTAGGCTTCACGTACTAACTTGTACGAGGTAAAATTCTGAATAACTCTTCCTTTTTCGTGGTTTTCGAGTATGATCCAGGGTAGAATTAGGTTATACATACGAAATAATTCCGCTGCAAACCTCTAAATTCGTGTGTATAATCCTACAAGTTAGTGGGTATGTAGGAAGGTAGGTAGGTAGTTAGTTAGTTAGTTAGTTAGTTAGTTAATAGGTATGTAGGAAGATAGTTATTTAGTTATGTCGTTAGTATGTTAATTAGTTCATTTGTTAGTTGGTTAGTTATTTATTTAGTTAGTTAGTTAGTTAGTTAGTTAGTTGGTTAGTTAGTTAGAAAGGTAGTTAGTTTGTTTGTTGATAGGTATGTATGAAGGTAGTTAGTTAGTAAGTTAGTTAGATAACTAGTTAGTTAGTTAGCTAGTAGTTAGTTAGTTAATTACTTACTTACTTACTTTGTTAGTTAGTTAACAAGTAGTTAGTTAGTTAATTAGTTAATTAATTTGTTTGTTAATTAGTTATTTAGTAAGTTACTTAGTTAGTGGGTATGTTCGAAGGTAGCTAGTTAGTTAGTTAATTTGTTAGTTAGTTAGTTTGTTAATTAGTTAGTTAGTTAGTTAGTTAATCAGTTAGTTATTTATTTCGTTAGTTATTTAGTTAAATAACTAGTGGTTATCTAGTGAGTTATTTATTTATTTAATTAGTTACTTAGTTAGTGGGTACGTTGGAAGGTAGTTAGTAAGTTAGTTAGTTAGTTTGTTTGTCAGTTAATATGTATGTAGGAAGATAGTTAGTTAATATGTATGTAGGATGGTAATTAGTTAGTTATTTGATTAGTTATCTAGTAGTTAGTTAGTTAGTTAGTTAGTTAGTTAGTTAGTTAGTTAGTTAGTTAGTTATTTATTCAGTTAGCTAGTATTTCATTAGTTAGTTAATTAGTTAGTTAGTTGGTAAGTTAGTTAGTTAGTTAATTAGTTAGTAAGTTAGTTAGTTAGTCAATACGTATGTAAGAAGGTAGTTAGTTATTTAGTTAGTTAGTTAGTTAGTTAGTTAGTTAGTTAGTTATCAAGTAGTTAACTAGTTAATTATTTAGTTAGTTTGTTTGTTAGCTAGTAGTTAGCTAGTAATTTATTTAGTTAGCTAATTTGTTGGTGGGTATGCAGGAAGGTAGTTAGGTAGTTAGTTAGTTAGTTAGTTAGTTAATAAGAATGTAGGAAAATAGTTAGTTAGTTAATTAGATAGATATCTAGTTGTTAGTTACTTAGTTTGTTATTTATTTTTTAGTTAGTTATTTAGTTAGTTAGCCAGTAGTTAGTTAGTTAGTTAGTTAGTTATTTAGTTAGTTAGTCAACTAGTTAGTTATTTAGTAAGTTAGTTAGTAAATTAGTTAGTTATCCAGTTGTTAGTTAGTTAGTTAGTCATTTAATTAGTTATTTAGTTATTTATCTAGTAGTTAGTTAATTAGTTAGTTAGTTAGTTAGTTAGTTAGTTAGTTAATTAATAAGTTAGTTAGTTAGTTAGTTAATTAGTGTGTATGTAAGAAAACAGTTAGTTAGTCACTTAGTTTGATAGTTAGTTTATTAGTTAGTTAGTCGGTATGTTGGATGGTAGTTAGTTAGTTTTTTAGTTAGTCAATTAGTTAGTTAGTTAGTAAGTTAATACGTATATAGGAAGACAGTTAGTTAGTTAGTTAGTTAGATATATACCAGTTAAAAGGTATGTAGGTAGTCAGTCAGTTAGTTAGTTAATTAATTAGTTAGTTAGTTAGATACTAGTTAATAAGTTAGTTAGTTAGTTTGTTTGATAGTGAGTTTGTAGAAAGGTAGTTAGTTAATTAGTAGGTAGTTAGCTATTTAGTTAGTTTATAGGTATGTAAGAAGGTAGTTAGTTAGTCAGTTAGTTAATTAGTTCGTTATTTAGTCAGTTTGTTGGTTAGTTAGCTAGTAGTTAGTTAGTGAGTTAGTTAGTCAGTTAGTTAGTTAGTTAGCTAGTAGTTAGTTAGTTAGTTAGTTGGCTAGTTAATAAGTTAGTTAGCTAGCTTGCTAGTAGTTAGTTAGTTAGTTAATAGGTATGTAGGAATGTACTTAGTTAATTAGCTAGTTAGTTAGTTAGTTAGCTTGTACTTAGATAGTTAGTTAGTAAGTAAGTTAGTTAGTTAATTAGTTAGTTATATGTAGTACTTACTTAGTTAGTTAGTTAGTTAACTCGTTAGTTATTTAGTTAGTTAATTTGTTAGTTCCCTAGTAGTTAGTAAGTTAGCTTGTTAGTTATTTAGTTAGTTAGATAGTTAGTTAGTTAGTTAGTTAGTGGGAAGGTAGTTAGTTAGTTAGTGGGTATGTGGTTTGTTAGTTAGTTAGTTAGTTAGTTAGGTATGTAGTTTGTTAGTTTGTTAGTTAGTTAGTTAGTTAATTAGTTAGTTAATAGGTATGTAGGAAGATAGTTATTTAGTTAGTTAGTAAGTTTGCTAATTAGTTAATTAGTTAGTTATTTAGTTAGTTAGTTACTTTGTTACTTAGTTAGTTAGAAAGGTAGAAAGTTAGTTAGTTAATAGGGATGTATGAAGGTATTTAGTTAGTAAGTTAGATAGGTAACTAGTTAGTTAGTTAGCTAGTAGTTAGTTAGTTAGTTAGTTAGTTAGTTAAATAGTTAGTTATTTAGTTAGTTAGTTAGTTAGTTAACTATTAGTTAGTTAGTCAGTTAGTTAGTTAATTAGTTCGTTATTTAGTCTGCTTGTTTGTTAGTTAGCTAGTAGTTAGTTAGTTAGTTAGTTAGTTAGAGCTAGTAGTTAGTTAGTTTGTTAATTGGCTAAATTAGCTAGCTAGCTAGTAGTCAGTTAGTTAGTTAGTTAGTTAGTTATCTAGTAGTTAGTTAGTTAGTAAGTAAGTTGGTTAGTCAGTTAGTTAGTTAGTTACCTAGTAGTTAGTTAGTTAATTAGTTAGTTAGTTAACTAGCTAGTTATTTAGTTAGTTAGTTTGTTAGTTCTCTAGTATTTAGTTAGTTAGTTAACTAGTTTGTTATTTAGTTAGTTAGATGGTTAGTACGTTAGTTAGTGGGAAGGTAGTTAGTTAGTTAGTGGGTACGTAGGAAGGTAGTTAGTTAGTTAGTTAATTAGTTAGTTAATATGTCTGTAGGAAGATAGTTATTTAGTTAGTTAGTCAGTTTGTTAATTAGTTAATTAGTCAGTTAGTTAGTTATTTAGTTAATTAATTAGTTAGTTAGTTAGTTAGTTAGTTAGAAAGGTAGTTAGTTAGTTAGTTAATAGGTATGTATGATGGTAGGTAGTTAGTAAGTTAGATACTTAACTAGTTAGTTAGTTTGCTAGTAGTTTGTTAGTTAGTTAGTTAGTTAATTAGTTAGTTATTTTGTCAGTTAACTAGTTAGTTAACTAGTAGTTAGTTCATAAATTAGTTAATTAATTAGTTAGTTAATTAGTTAGTTAGTAAGTTAGTTAGTTAGTGGGTATGTACGAAGGTAGCTATCTAGTTAGTTAATTAGTTTCGAAGTTTGTTAGTTAATTAGTTAGTTATTTATTAAGTTAGTTAGTTAGTTAAATAGCTAGTAGTTATTTTGTTGGCTATTTATTTGTTTAATTAGTTACTTAGTTAGTGGGTATGTAGGAAGGTAGTTAGTTAGTTAGTTAGTTAGTTAGTTAGTTAGTATGTATGTAGGAAGATAGTTAGTCAGTTAATTAGCTTGTTATTTAGTCAGGTATCTAGTAGTTATTTAGTTAGTTAGTTAGTTAGTTATTTATTCAGTTAACTAGTAGTTAGTTAGTTAGTTAGTTAGTTAGTTAGTAAGTTAGTTAGTTAGTTAGTTAGTTAGTTAGTTAGTTAGTTAGTTAGTTAGATAATTAATTAGTTAGTTAGATAGTTAGTTAGTTAATATGTATGTAAGAAGGTAGGTAGTTAGTTAGTAAGTTAGTTAATTAGCCAGTAGTTAGTTAGTTTGGTAGTCAGTTAATTAGTTAGTTAGTTACTAGTTAGTTAGTCGGTATATATGATGGTAGTTAGTTAGTTGGTTATTTAGTCAATTAGTTAGTTTGTTAGTTAGTTAATAGGTATATAGGAAGACAGTTAGTTAGTTAGTTAGTTAGTTAGTTAGATAGATACTAGTTAATAGGTATGTAGGAAGACAATTATATAGTTAGTTAGTTCGTTAATTAGTTAGATACTAGTTAATTAGTTAGTTTGTTTGTTTGTTAGTGAGTTTGTAGGAAGGTAGTCAGTTAATTAGTTAGTTAGGTAGTTAGCTACTTAGTTAGTGTATAGTTATATATGAAGGTAGTTAGTTAGTTGGTTAATTAGTTCGTTATTTAGTCAGCTTGTTTGTTAGTTAGGTAGTTGTTAGTTAGTTAGTTAGTTAGTTAGAGCTAGTAGTTAGTTAGTTAGTTGTCCAAGTTAGCTGGCCAGCTAGTAGTTAGTTAGTTAGTTCATAGGTATGTAGGAAGGTAGTTAGTTAGTTAGCTAGGTAGTTAGTTAGTTAGCTAGTAGTTAGTTCGTTAGTAAGTAAGTTAGTTAGTTAGTCAGTTAGTTAGTTACCTTGTAGTTAGTTAGTTAATTAGTTAGTTTGTTAACTAGTTAGTTATTTAGTTAGTTAGTTTGTCAGTTCTCTAGTAGTTAGTTAGTTAACTAGTTAGTTATTTAGTTAGTTAGATTGTTAATTAGTTAGTTAGTTAGTGGGAAGGTAGTTAGTTAGTTTGTGGGTACGTAGGAAGTTAGTTAGTTAGTTAGTTAATTAGTTAGTTAATTAGTTAGTTAATAGGTTTGTAGGAAGATAGTTATTTAGTTAGTTTGTTTGTTAATTAGTTAATTAGTTCGTTAGTCAGTTATTTAGTTATTTATTTAGTTAGTTAGTTAGTTAGTTAGTTAGTTAGAAAGGTAGTTTGTTAGTCAGTTAATGGTATGTATGAAGGTAGGTAGTTAGTAAGTTAGATAGTTAACTAGTTAGTTAGTTAGCTAGTAGTTTGTTAGTTACTTAGTTAATTAGTTAGTTATTTCGTTAGTTAACTAGTTAGTTAGTTAACTAGTAGTTAGTTAGTAAATTAGTTAATTAATTAGTTAGTTAATTGGTTAGTTAGTAAGTTAGTTAGTTAGTGGGTATGTACGAAGGTATCTAGTTAGTCAGGTAATTTGTTAGTTAGTTAGTTAGTTAGTTAGATAGTTAATTAGTTAGTTATTTATTTAGTTAGTTAGTTAGTTAGTAAGTCAAATGGCTAGTAATTATTTAGTTGGCTATTTATTTATTTAGTAAGTTACTTAGTTAGTGGGTATGAAGGAAGGTAGTTAGTAAGTTAGTTAATTAGTTAGTATATATGTAGGAAGATAGTTAGTCAGTTAATTAGTTAGTTATTTAGTGAGGTATCTAGTAGTTAGTTAGTTAGTTATTTATTCAATTAGCTAGTAGTTAGTTAATTAGTTAGTTAGTTAGTTAGTTAGTTAGTAAGATAGTTAGTTAGTTAGGTAGTTAGTTACCTAGTAGTTAGATAGTTAATTAGTCGTTAGTTAGTTAACTTGCTAGTTATTTAGTTAGTTAGTTTGTTAGTTCTCTAGTATTTAGTTAGTTAGTTAACTAGTTAGTTATTTAGTTAGTTAGATAGTTAGTTAGTTAGTTAGTGGGAAGGTAGTTAGTTAGTTAGTGGGTACGTAGGAAGGTAGTTAGTTAGTTAGTTAATTAGTTAGTTAATAGGTATGTAGGAAGATAGTTATTTAGTTAGTTAGTAAGTTTGTTAATTTGTTAATTAGTCAGTTTGTTAGTTATTTAGTTATTTAGTTAGTTAGTTAGTTAGTAAGTTAGTTAGAAAGGTAGTTAGTTAGTTAGTTAATAGGTATCTATGAAGGTAGGTAGTTAGTAAGTTAGATAGTTAACTAGTTAGTTAGTTTGCTAGTAGTTTGGTAGTTAGTTAGTTAGTTAATTAGTTAGTTATTTTGTTAGTTAACTAGTTAGTTAACTAGTAGTTAGTTCATAAATTAGTTAATTAATTAGTTAGTTAATTAGTTAGTTAATAAGTTAGTTAGTTAGTTGGTATGTACGAAGGTAGCTATCTAGTTAGTTAATTAGTTTCTAAGTTTGTTAGTTAATTAGTTGGTTATTTATTTAGTTAGTTAGTTAGTTAAATAGCTAGTAGTTATTTTGTTGGCTATTTATTTGTTTAGTTAGTTACTTAGTTAGTGGGTATGTAGGAAGGTAGTTAGTAAGTTAGTTAGTTAGTTAGTTAGTTAGTATGTGTGTAGGAAGATAGTTAGTCAGTTAATTAGCTAGTTATTTAGTCAGGTATCTAGTAGTTAGTTAGTTAGTTAGGTAGTTAGTTAGTTATTTATTCAGTTAACTAGTAGTTAGTTAGTTAGTTAGTTAGTTAGTTAGTAAGTTAGTTAACTAGCCAGTAGTTAGTTAGTTTGTTAGTCAGTTAATTAGTTACTTAGTTACTAGTTAGTTAGTCGGTATATATGATGGTTGTTAGTTAGTTGGTTATTTAGTCAATTGGTTAGTTAGGTAGTTAGTTAATAGGTATATAGGAAGACAGTTAGTTAGTTAGTTAGTTAGTTAGTTAGTTAGATACATACTAGTTAATAGGTATGTAGGAAGACAATTATATAGTTAGTTAGTTCGTTAATTAGTTAGATACTAGTTAATTAGTAAGTTTGTTTGTTTGTTAGTGAGTTTGTAGGAAGGTAGTTAGTTAATTAGTTAGTTAGGTAGTTAGCTATTTAGTTAGTTTATAGTTATATATGAAGGTAGTTAGTTAGTTGGTTAATTAGTTCGTTATTTAGTCAGCTTGTTTGTTAGTTAGCTAGTTGTTAGTTAGTTAGTTAGTTAGAGCTAGTAGTTAGTTAGTTAGTTAGTTAGTTGTCTAAGTTAGCTGGCTAGCTAGTAGTTAGTTAGTTAGTTAGTTAGTTAGTTAGAGCTAGTAGTTAGTTAGTTAGTTGTCTAAGTTAGCTGGCTAGCTAGTAGTTAGTTAGTTAGTTCATAGGTATGTAGGAAGGTAGGTAGTTAGTTAGTTAGCTAGGTAGTTAGTTAGTAAGCTAGTAGTTAGTTCGTTAGTAAGTAAGTTAGTTAGTTAGTCAGTTAGTTAGTTACCTAGTAGTTAGTTAGTTAATTAGTTAGTTTGTTAACTAGTTAGTTATTTAGTTAGTTAGTTTGTTAGTTCTCTAGTAGTTAGTTAGTTAACTAGTTAGTTATTTAGTTAGTTAGATTGTTAGTTAGTTAGTTAGTTAGTGGGAAGGTAGTTAGTTAGTTTGTGGGTACGTAGGAAGTTAGTTAATTAGTTAGTTAATTAGTTAGTTAATAGGTATGTACGAAGATAGTTATTTAGTTAGTTAGTTTGTTAATTAGTTAATTAGTTCGTTAGTCAGTTATTTAGTTATTTATTTAGTTAGTTAGTTAGTTAGTTAGTTAGAAAGGTAGTTTGTTAGTCAGTTAATAGGTATGTATGAAGGTAGGTAGTTAGTAAGTTAGATAGTTAACTAGTTAGTTAGTTAGTTAGCTAGTAGTTTGTTAGTTACTTAGTTAATTAGTTAGTTATTTCGTTAGTTAACTAGTTAGTTAGTTAACTAGTAGTTAGTTAGTAAATTAGTTAATTAATTAGTTAGTTAATTGGTTAGTTAGTAAGTTAGTTAGTTAGTGGGTATGTACGAAGGTATCTAGTTAGTTAGTTAATTTGTTAGTTAGTTAGTTAGTTAGTTAGTTAATTATTTAGTTATTTATTTAGTTAGTTAGTTAGTAGGTCAAATGGCTAGTAATTATTTAGTTGGCTATTTATTTATTTAGTAAGTTACTTAGTTAGTGGGTATGTAGGAAGGTAGTTAATAAGTTTGTTAGTTAGTTAGTTAGTATGTATGTAGGAAGATAGTTAGTCAGTTAATTAGTTAGTTATGTAGTGAGGTATCTAATAGTTAGTTAGTTAGGTATTTATTCAATTAGCTATTAGTTAGTTAGTTAGTTAGTTAGTTAGTTAGTTAGTTAGTTAGTTACCTAGTAGTTAATTAGTTAGTTAGTAAATTTGTTAGTTAGTTAGTTATTTAGTTAGTTAGTTATTTTGTTAATTAGTTAGTTATTTATTTAGTTAGTTAGTTAGTAAGTCAAATGGCTAGTAATTATTTAGTTGGCTCTTTATTTATTTAGTAAGTTACTTAGTTAGTGGGTATGTAGGAAGGTAGTTAGTAAGTTAGTTAGTTAGTTAGTTAGTTAGTATGTATGTAGGAAGATAGTTAGTCAGTTAATTAGTTAGTTATTTAGTGAGGTATCTAGTAGTTAGTTAGTTATTTATTCAATTAGCTAGTAGATAGTTAGTTAGTTAGTTAGTTAGTAAGTTAGTTAGTTAGTTATTTAGTGAGGTATCTAGTAGTTAGTTAGTTATTTATTCAATTAGCTAGTAGATAGTTAGTTAGTTAGTTAGTTAGTAAGTTAGTTAGTTAGTTAGTTAGTTAGTTAGTTAGTCCGTATGTATGTAAGAAGGTAGGTAACTAGTTAGTTAGTTAGTTAATTAGCCAGTAGTTAGTTAGTTTGTTAGTCAGTATGTAAGAAGGTTGTCAGTCAGTTAGTTAGTTAGATAGTTAGTTAATTAGTTAGTTAGTTAGTTAATTAATCAGTTAGTTATTTAGTTAGTTACTTAGTTAGTTAGCTAGTAAATAGTTAGTTAGTGAGTTAGTTAGTTAATCAATATGTATGTATCAAGGTAGTTAGTTAGTTTGTTAGATAGTTAGTTAATTATTTAGTTAGTTAATTAGTTAGTTAGTTTGTTATCTAGTAGTTAGTTAGTTAGTTAGGTCATCAGTTAGTTTGTTATTTAGTTAGTTAGTTAGTTAGCTAGTAGTTAGAAGGTTAGTTATTTATTTATTTAGTTAGTTAGTTAGTTGGTGGGTATGTAGGAAGGTAGTTAGTTAGTTAGTTAATAGGTATTTAAGAAGATAGCTAGTTAGTAAATTAGTTAGTTATTATGTTAGTTATCTAGTAATTAGTTAGTTAGTTATTTTGTTAGCTAGCTAGTAGTTAGTTAGTTAGTTAGTTATTTTGTTAGTAAGATAGTTAGTTAACTAGTAGTTAGTTAGTTAGTTATTCAAATAGTTAACTAGTTAGTTATTTAGTTAGTTAGTTAGTTTGTTATCTAGTAGTTAGTTAGTTAGCTAGTTAGTTATTCAGTTAGTTATATAGTTAGTTAGTTAGTTAGTTAGTTAGTGGGAAGGTAGTTAATTGGTTAGGTTGTTAGTCATTTAGTTAGTTAGTTTGTTAGTTATCTAGTAGTTAGTTAGTTAGCTACTTAGTTATTCAGTTAGTTATATAGTTAGTTAGTTAGTTAGTTAGTTAGTTAGTGGGTATGTTGGAAGGTAGGTAGTTTGTTAGTTAGTTAGTTAGTTAGTTAGTTAATAGGTATGTAGGAAGATGGTTATTTAGTTATGTAGTTAGTATGTTAATTAGTTCATTTGTTAGTTGGTTAGTTATTTATTTAGTTAGTTAGTTAGTTAGTTAGTTAGTTTGTTAGCTAACCAAATAAATAACTAACTAGCTAACTACAAGCTAACTAACTCACTAACTAACTAACTAACTAACTAACTAACTAACTGATGACCTAACTAACTAACTAACTACTAGATAACTAACTAACAATATGACTAGCTAACTAATTAACTAATTAACTAACTAACAAATTAACTTACTTTCTAACTAACTAACTAACGACCTTGATACATACATATTGATTAACTAACTAATTCACTAACTAACTAACTAACTAACTAACTACATAACTAACTAATTAACTAAATAACTAACTATCTAACTAATTAACTAACTATCTAACTAACTAACTAACTAACAACCTTCTTACATACTAACTAACTAACTAACTAACTACGTACTAGCTAATTAACTAACTAACTACCTACCTACCTCCTTACATGCATATTGACTAACTAACTAACTATTAACTATCTAACTAACTAACTAACTAACTAACTAACTAACTTACTTACTTACTTACTTACTAACTAACTAACTACTAGCTAATTGAACAAATAACTAACTAACTAACTAACTAACTAACTAACTAACTAACTACTAGATAACTAACTAAATAACTAACTAATTAACTAACTATCTTCCTACAGATAGATTAACTAACTAACTAACTAACTTACTAACTACCTTCCTACATACCCACTAACTAAGTAACTACCTAAATAAATAAATAACTAACTAAATAACTACTAGCTATTTAACTAATTAACTAACTAAAGAACTAACTAACTAACTAAATGACAAAATAATTAACTAACTAACTAACTAACTAACTAACTAATTAACTAACGAAATAAAAAACTGACTAACTAACTATCTACCTTCGTACATACCCACTAACTAACTAACTTACTAATTAACTAATTAACTAACTAATTAATGAACTAATTAACTAACTACTAGTTAACTAACTAACTAACTAACTAACTAACTAATTAACTAATTAACTAACGAACTACTAGCTAAGTAACTAACTAGTTAACTAACTAACTTACTAACTAACTACCTTCATACATACCTATCAACTAACAAACTAACTACCTTTCAAACTAACTAACTACCAAACTAACTAACTAACTAACTAAATAACTAAATAACTAACTAACTAACAAATTAACTAATTAAGAAACTAACGAAATAACTAAATAACTATCTTCCTACATACCTATTATCTAACTAACTAACTAACTAACGAACTAACTACCTTCCTACATACCCACTAACTAACTACCTACCTACCTTCCCACTAACTAACTAACTGACTATCTAACTTACTAAATTACTAACTAGCTAACTAATTAACTACTAGATAACTAACAAACTAACTAACTAAATAACTAACTAGTTAACTAACTAAATAACTAACTAACTGACTACGAGATAACTAACTAACTAACTAGCTAAATAACTAACTAACTAACTAACTAACTACTAATTAGCTGACAAAATATCTAACTAACTAATTACTAGACAACTAACATAATAACTAACTAATTTACTAACTAACTATCTTCCTAAATCCCTATTAACTAACTAACTACCTAACTACCTACCTTCCTACATACCCACCAACTAACTAACAAACCAAATAAATAACTAACCAGCTAACTACAAGCTAACTAACTCACAAACTAACTAACTAACTAACTAACTAACTAACTAATGACCTAACTAACTAACTAACTACTAGATAACTAACTAACTATCAGACTAACTAACAAATTAACTAATTAACTAACTAACAAATTAACTAACTATCTAACTAACTAACTAACTACCTACCTAGATATATACATATTGATTAACTAACTAACTCACTAACTAACTTGCTACTAGCTAACTAACTAACTAACTAACTACATAACTAACTGATTAACTAACTAACTAACTAACTAACTAACTAATTAACTAACTATCTAACTAACTATCTAAATAACAACCTTCTTACATAGTTACTAACTAACTAACTAACTACCTATTAGCGAATTAACTAACTAACTAACTGACTAACTACCTACCTCCTTACGTACATATTGACTAACTACCTAACTAACTAACTAATTAACTAACTAACTAACTACCTACCTAAATAACTAACTTACTTACTAACTAACTAACTACTAGCTAACTGAACAAATAACTAACTAACTAACTAACTAACTACTAGATAACTAACTAAATAACTAACTAATTAACTAACTAATTATCTTCCTACAGACAGATTAACTAACTAACTAACTAACTTACTGTCAACCTTCCTACATACTCACTAACTAAGTAACTATCTAAATAAATAAATAACTAACTAAATAACTACTAGCTATTTAACTAACCAACTAACAAAAGAACTAACAAATTAACAAACTAACTAGTTACCTTCGTACATACCCACTAACTATCTAACTTACTAACTAACTAATTAACTAACTAATTAATGACCTAATTAACTAACTAACTAACTAACTATATAACTAACTAATTAACTAACTAACTAACTAACTAACAAACTACTAGCTAACTAACTAACTAATTAACTAACTAACTTACTAACAAACTACCTTCATACATACCTATTAACAAACATACTAACTACCTTTCTAACTAACTAAGTAACTAACAAACAAATTAACTAAATAACTTCCTACATACCCACCAACTAACCAACTAACCAACTAACTACCTTACTGCTAACTAACTAACTTACTACCTTTCTAACTAAATAACTAACTAGCTAACTAACTAACTACTATCTAGATAACTAACTAACTAACTAACTAAATAACGAACTAACTAACTAACTACCAGCTAGCTGACAAAATAACTAACTAACAAATCAATTGATAACTAACATAATAACTAACTAATTTACTAACTAACTATCTTCTTAAAAAAATACTAACTAGCTAACTAACTAACTACATTCCCACATACCCACCAACTAACTAACTAAATAAATAAATAACCATCTAACTACTAGCTAACTAACTAAATAACTACCTAAATAACTAACTGATGACCTAACTAACTAACTAACTAACTACTAGATAACTAACTAACCGACTGACTAACTAACTAACTAAATAACTAATTCACTAACTAACTAATTAACTAACTAACTAACTAACTAACTAACTAACTAACTACTAGATAACTAATTAACTAGCTTACTATCTTCCAACATACCCACTAACTAAGTAACTAACTAAATAAATAAATAACAAACTTAATATCTACTAGCTATTTCACTAACTAACTAACTAAAGAATTAACTAACTAATTAATTAACTACCTAACTAACTAATTAACTAATTAACTAACAAATTAGCTAACTAACTAGCTACCTTCGTACATACCCACTAACTAACTAACTTACTAACTAACTAATTAACTAACTAATTAATGAACTAATTAACTGACTAACTACTATTTAACTAACTAACTAACTAACTAAATAACTAACTGACTAACTAACTAACTAACTAACTAACTAGCTAACTACTAACTAGTTAACTAACTAACTTACTAACTAACTACCATCATCCATTCCTATTAACTAACAAACTAACTAAATTTCTAACTAACTAACTAACTAACTAACTAACTAACTAACTAACTAACTAAATAACTAAATAACTAACAAACTAATTAACTAATCAACAAACTAACTAAATAATTGAATAATTATCTTCCTACATACACCTATTAACTAACTAACTAACTAACTAACTAACTAACTAACTAACTACCTTCCTATATACCCACTAACTAACTAACAAACTACCTTCCCACTAACTAACTAACTAACTATCTAACTAACTATATAACTAACTTGCTAACTAACTAACTACTAGATAACTAACAAACTAACTAACTAAATAACTAAATAGTTAACTAAATAACTAACTAACTAACTGACTAACTAACTAACTAACTACTAGCTAGCTGACAAAATAACTAACTAATTAACTACTATATTACTAACATAATAACTAATTAATTTACTAACTAACTATCTTCTTAAATACCTATTAACTAACTAACTAACTAACTAACTACCTTCCTACATACCCACCGACTAACTAACTAACTAAATAAATAAGAAGCTAACCAGCTAACTACTAGTTAACTACAAACTAACTAACTAACTAAATAACTTATTGATGACATAACTAACTAACTAGCTACTAGATAACTAACTAACTAACTAACTAACTAATTAACTAACTAATTAACTAACTAATTAACTAACTATCTAACTAACTGACTAACTACCTTGATACATACATATTGATTAACTAACTAACTCACTAACATAATAACTAACTAACTAACTACTAGATAACTAACATAATAACAAACTAATTTACTAACTAACTATCTTCTTAAATACCTATTAACAAACTAACTAACTAACTACCTTCCTTCATACCCACCAACTAACTAACTAACTAAATAAATAAATAGCTAACCAGCTAACTACTAGTTAACTACTAACTAACTAAATAACTAAATAACTAATTGATGACCTAACTAACTAACTAACTAGCAACTAGATAACTAACTAACTAACTGACAAATTAACTAACTAACTAACTAACTAATTAACTAACTAATTAACTAACTATCTAACTAACTAACTACTAGCTAACTAACTAAGTACTAGCTAACTAACTACCTTGATACATACATATTGATTAACTAACTCACTAACTAACTAACTCACAAACTAACTAACTACTAGCTAACTAACTATGTATCTAACTAAATAACTAACTGATTAACTAACTAACTAACTAACTAACTAACTAACAACCTTCTTACATACTAACTAACTAACTAACTAACTAACTACAAGCTAATTAACTAACTCACTAACTAACAAACTACATTCTTACATACATATTGACTAACTAACCAATTAACTAACAAATTAACTAACTAACTAGCTATCTTCGTACCTACCCACTAACTAACTAACTTACTAACGAACTAATTAACAAACTAGTTAATGAACTAATTAACTAACTAACAACTAGTTAACTAACTAACAAACTAACTAACTAAATAACTAACTAATTAAATAACTAACTAACTAACAAATTACTAGCTAACTAATTAACTTACAAACTACCTAACAAATTAATGACTAAATAACTATTAACTAACTAACTTACTAACTAACTACCTTCATACATACCTGTTAACTAACAAACTAACTACCTTTCTAACTAACAAAATACCTTCCTACATACACCTATTAACTAACTAACTAAATAACTAACAAACTACCTTCCCACTAACTAACTAACTAACTATCTAACTAACTAAATAACTAACTAGCTAACTAACTAACTACAAGATAACTAACAAACTAACTAACTAAATAACTAAATTGTTAACTAAATAACTAACTAACTAACTACTAACTAACTACCTAACTAAATACTAGCTAGCTGACAAAATAAGTAAGTAACTAACTACTAGATAAGTAACATAATAACTAACTAATGTACTAACTAACTATCTTCTTAAATACCTATTAACTGACTAACTAACTAACTACCTACCTACATACCCACCAACTAACTAACTAACTAAATAAATAAATAAATAAAAAAATAACAAGCTAACTACAAGCTAACTAACTAACTAACTAACTAAATAACTAATTGATGACTAAACTAACAAACTAACTACTAGATAACTAACTGACTAACAAACAAACAAACTAACTAATTAATGAACTCACTAATTAACTAACTATCTAGCTAACTAACTAACTACCTTAATACATATATATTGATTAACTAACTAAGTCACTAACTAACTAACTACTAGCTAATTAACTAACTAACTAACAAACTACCATCTTACATACATATTGACTAACTAACCAACTAACTAACTAACTAACTAACTAACTAACTAACTAACTAGCTACCTTACTAACTAACTAACTAACTAACTACTAGCTAACTGAATAAATAACGTACTAACTAACTAACTAACTAACTACTAGATAACTAACTAAATAACTAACTAATAAATTAACTAAGTATCTTCCTACATACGTATTAACAAACTAACTAACTAACTAACTAACTAACTTACTAACTACCTTCCTATATATACCCACTAACTAACTAAGTAACTAACTAAATAAATATATAAATAACTAACTACATAACTACTAGCTATTTAACTAACTATCTAAATAAATAAATAAATAACTAATTAACTAACTAAGTATCTTCCTACATACATATTAACAAACTAACTAACTAACTAACTAACTAACTAACTAACTAACTAACTAACTTACTAACTACCTTCCTACATACCCACTAACTAAGTAACTAACTAAATAAATATATAAATAACTAACTACACAACTACTAGCTATTTAACTAACTATCTAACTAAACAAAAAACTAACTAATTAACTACCAAACGAACTAATTAACTAACTAGCTACCTTCGTACATACCCACTAACTAACTAACTTACTAAATAACTAATTAACTAACTAATTAATTAACTAATTATCTGACTAACTACTACTTAAATAACTAACCAACTAACTAACTAAACAACTAACTAACTAATTAACTGACTAACTAACTACCTTCATACATACCTATTAACTAACTAACTAACTAACTAACTAACTAACAAAATTAACTAATCAACAAACTAACTAAATAACTAAATAACTATCTTCCTACATACATATTAACTAACTAACTAACTAACTAACTACCTACCTACCTTCTTACATACCCACTAACTAACTAACTAACTGTCTTACCGCTAACAAACTAACTATCTATCTAACTAAATAACTAACTAGCTAACTAACTAACTACTAGATAACTAACAAACAAACTAACTAAATTACTAACTAGTTAACTAACTAAATAACTAACTAACTAACTACTAGATAACTAACTAACCAAATAACTAAATAACTAACTAACTAACTACTAGCTAGCTGACTAAATAACTAACTAACTAATTCATAGATAACTAACATAATAACTAACTAATTTACTAACTAACTATCTTCTTAAATACCTATTACCTAAATAACTAACTAACTAACTACATTCCCATATACCCACCAACTAACTAACTAACTAAATAAATCAATAACTAACCAGCTAACTACTAGCGAACTAACTAACTAACTAACTAAATAACTAACTGATGACCTAACTAACTAACTAACTACTAGATAACTAAATAACTAACTGACTAACTAACTAACTAACTAATTCACTAACTAACAAATTAACTAACTATCTAACTAACTAACTAACTACTTTGATACATACATATTGATTAACAAACTAACTCACTAACTAACTACTAGCTAACAAACTAAGTAACTAACTAAATAACTAACTGATGAACTAACTAACTAACTAACTAACTAATTAACAAATTAACTAACTAATTAGTTACCTTCGTACATACCCACTAACTAACTAACTTACTAACTAACTAATTAACTAAATAATTAATTTACTAATTATCTAACTAACTACTAGTTATCTAAATAACTAACTAACTAATTAACTAACTAACTAACTAACTTACTACCTTCCTACATATCCGCCAACTAACTAACTAACTAATTAAATAAATAACTAACATGCTAACAAAGTAACTAACTCACTAACTAACTAACTAACTAAATAGCTAACTGATGACCTAACTAACTAACTAACTACTAGATAACTAACTAACTAACTGACTAACTAACTAACTAACTAATTAACTAACTTACTAATTAACTAACTATCAAACTAACTAACTAACTACCTTGATACATACATATTGATTAACTAACTAAGTCACTAACTACCTAACTACTAGCAAACTAACTAACTAACTAACTAAATAATTGACTGATTAACTAACCAACTAATTAACTATCTATCTATCCGACTCACTAACTAACAACCTTCTTACATACTAACTAACTAACTAACTAACTAACTAACTACTAGCTAATTAACTAACTAACTAACTAACTAACTAACTAACTAACTACATTCTTACATACATATTGACTAACTAACTAACTAATTAACCAATTAACTAACTAACTAACTAACTAACTAACTAATTTACTAACTAACTAACTAACTAACTAACGACTAGCTCACTAAATAAATAACTAACAAACTAACTAACTTACTAACTAACTACTAGATAACAAACTAAATAACTAACTAATTGACTAACTAACTATCTTCCTACATACATATTAACTAACTAACTAACTAACTAACTAACTTACTAACTACCTTCCTACATACCCACTAAGTAACTAACTAACTAACTAAATAACTAAATAACAACTAGCTATTTGACTAACTAACTAACTAAATAAATAACTAACTAATTAACTGATGACCTAACTAACTAACTAACTCCTAGATAGCTAACTAACTAACTGAATAACTAACTAACTAACTAATTAACTAACTATCTAACTAACTAACTAACTACCTTGATACATACATATTGATTAACTAACTAACTCACTAACTAACTACTGGCTCACTAACTAAGTAACTAACTAAATAACTTACTGATTAACGAACTAACTAACTAATGAACTAATTATCTAACTAACTAAATAACTAACAACCTTCTTACATACTAACTAACTAACTAACTAACTAACTAACTACTAGCTAATTAACTAACTAACTAATTAACTACCTACCATTTAACATACATATTGACTAACTAACTAACTAACTATTTAACTATCTAACAAACTAACTAACTAACTAACTAACTAACTAACTAACTAACTAACTACTAGCTACCTGAATAAATAACTAACTAACTAACTAACTTACTAACTACTAGATAACTAACTAAATAACTAACTAATTAACTAATCTAACTATCTTCCTACATACATATTAACTAACTAACTAACTAACTAACTAACTAACTAACTACCTTCCAACATACCCACTTACTAAGTAACTAATTAAATAAATAAATAGCAAACTAAATAACTACTAGCTATTTAACTAACTAACTAAATAAATACCTAACTAATTAACTAACTAACTAACTATCTAATTAACTAACTAACTAACTATTTAGTTTGTTAGTTAATAGGTATGTAGGAAGGAAGTTAGTTAGTTAGTAAGTAAGTTAGGTAGTTAGTTAGTTACCTAGTAGTCAGTTAGTTAATTAGTTAGTTAGTTAACTAGTTAGCTATTTAGTTAGTTAGTCTGTTAGTTCTCTAGTAGTTAGTTAGTTAGCTAGTTAGTTATTTAGTTCGTTAGATAGCTAGTTAGTTAGTTAGTTAGTTAGTTTGTTTGTTAGTGGGAAGGTAGGTAGTTAGTTATTTAGTGGGTACGTAGGAAGGTAGTCAGTTAGTTAGTTAGTCAGTCAGTTTGTTAGTTAGTTAATTAGTGAGTTAATAGGTGTGTAGGAAGATAGTTATTTAGTTAGTTTGTTAGTTTGTTAATTAGTTAATTAGTTAGTTAGTTCGTTATTTAGTTATTTGGTTAGTTAGTTAGTTAGTTAGTTAGTTAGTTAGAAAGGTAGTTTGTTAGTTAGTTAATAGGTATGTATGAAGGTAGGTAGTTAGTAAGTTAGATAGTTAACTAGTTAGTTAGTTAGCTAGTAGTTTGTTAGTTACTTAGTTAATTAGTTAGTTATTTCGTTAGTTAACTAGTTAGTTAGTTAACTAGTAGTTAGTTAGTAAATTAGTTAATTAATTAGTTAGTTAATTGGTTAGTTAGTAAGTTAGTTAGTTAGTGGGTATGTACGAAGGTATCTAGTTAGTTAGTTAATTTGTTAGTTAGTTAGTTAGTTAGTTAGTTAGTTAGTTATTTATTTAGTTAGTTAGTTACTAAGTCAAATGGCTAGTAATTATTTAGTTGGCTATTTATTTATTTAGTAAGTTACTTAGTTAGTGGGTATGTAGGAAGGTAGTTAGTAAGTTAGTTAGTTAGTTAGTTAGTATGTTTGTAGGAAGATAGTTAGTCAGTTAATTAGTTAGTTATTTAGTGAGGTATCTAGTAGTTAGTTAGTTAGTTATTTATTAAATTAGCTAGTAGTTAGTTAGTTTGTTAGTTAGTTAGTAAGTTAGTTAGTTAGTTAGTTAGTTGGTTAGTTAATTAGTTAGTTAGTTAGTTAGTCCGTATGTATGTAAGAAGGTAGGTAGGTAGTTAGTTAGTTAGTTAATTAGCCAGTAGTTAGTTAGTTTGTTAGTTAGTATGTAAGAAGGTTGTCAGTTAGTTAGTTATTAGATATATAGTTAATTAGTTACTTAGTTAGTTAGTTAATCAGTTAGTTAGTTACTTAGTTACTTAGTTAGTTAACTAGTAGTTAGTTAGTTAGTGAGTTAGTTAGTTAATCAATATGTATGTATCAAGGTAGTTAGTTAGTTTGTTAGATTGTTAGTTAATTATTTTGTTAGTTAGTTATTTAGTTAGTAAGTTAGTTAGTTAACTAATAGTTAGTTAGTTAGTTATTCAAATAGTTAACTAGTTAGTTATTTAGTTAGTTACTTTGTTTGTTATCTAGTAGTTAGTTAGTTAGCTAGTTAGTTATTCAGTTAGTTAGATAGTTAGTTAGTTAGTTAGTGGGAAGGTAGTTAATTGGTTAGTTAGTTAGTCATTTAGTTAGTTAGTTTGTTAGTTATCTAGTAGTTAGTTAGTTAGCTACTTAGTTATTCAGTTAGTTAGATAGTTAGTTAGTAAGTTAGTGGGAAGGTAGTTAATTAGTTAGTTAGTGGGTATGTCGGAAGGTAGTTAGTTTGTTAGGTATTTAAGAAGATAGTTAGTAAATTAGTTAGTTAGTTATTTTGTCAGGTAGCTAGTAGTTAGTTAGTTAGTTCGTTATTTAGTTAGTTAGTTAGTTAGTTAGTTATCTTCGTTAGTTAGTTGGCTATTTCGTTAGTTAACTAATTAGTTATTTAGTTAGTTAGTTTGTTAGTTATGTAGTAGTTTGTTAGTTAGCTAGTTAGTTATTTAGTAAGTTAGATTGTTAGTGAGTTAGTTAGTGGGAAGTTTGTTAGTTAGTTAGTTCATGGGTATGTAGGAAGGTAGGTAGTTAGTTAGTTAGTTAGTTAGTGGGTATGTAGGAAGGTAGGTAGTTAGTTAGTTAGTTAGTTAGTTAGTTAGTTAGTTAGTTAATAGGTATGTAGGAAGATAGTTATTTAGTTATGTAGTTAGTATGTTAATTAGTTCATTTGTTAGTTGGTTAGTTATTTATTTAGTTAGTTAGTTAGTTAGTTAGTTAGTTAGTTAGTTAGTTGGTTAGTTAGTTAGAAAGGTAGTTAGTTTGTTAGTTGATAGGTATGTATGAAGGTAGTTAGTTAGTAAGTTAGTTAGTTAACTAGTTAGTTAGTTAGCTAGTAGTTAGTTAGTTAGTTAGTTAGTTACTTACTTTGTTAGTTAGTTAACAAGTAGTTAGTTAGTTAATTAGTTAATTAATTTGTTTGTTAATTAGTTATTTAGTAAGTAACTTAGTTAGTGGGTATGTTCGAAGGTAGCTAGTTAGTTAGTTAGTTACTTACTTACTTTGTTAGTTAGTTAACAAGTAGTTAGTTATTTAATTAGTTAATTAATTTGTTTGTTAATTAGATATTTAGTAAGTAACTTAGTTAGTGGGTATGTTCGAATGTAGCTAGTTAGTTAGTTAATTTGTTAGTTAGTTAGTTAATTAGTTAGTTAGTTAGTTAGTTAATCAGTTAGTTATTTATTTCGTTAGTTATTTAGTTAAATAACTAGTGGTTATCTAGTGAGTTATTTATTTATTTAATTAGTTACTTAGTTAGTGGGTACGTTGGAAGGTAGTTAGTAAGTTAGTTAGTTTGTTTGTTTGTCTGTTAATATGTATGTAGGAAGATAGTTAGTTAATATGTATGTAGGATGGTAATTAGTTAGTGAATTAGTTAGTTATTTGATTAGTTATCTAGTAGTTAGTTAGTTAGTTAGTTAGTTAGTTAGTTAGTTAGTTAGTTAGTTAGTTAGTTAGTTATTTATTCAGTTAGCTAGTAGTTCATTAGTTAGTTAATTAGTTAGTTAGTTGGTAAGTTAGTTAGTTAGTTAATTAGTTAGTAAGTTAGTTAGTTAGTCAATACGTATGTAAGAAGGTAGTTAGTTATTTAGTTAGTTAGTTAGTTAGTTAGTTAGTTATCAAGTAGTTAACTAGTTAGTTATTTAGTTAGTTAGTTTGTTAGCTAGTAGTTAGCTAGTAATTTATTTAGTTAGCTAATTTGTTGGTGGGTATGCAGGAAGGTAGTTAGGTAGTTAGTTAGTTAGTTAGTTAATAAGAATGTAGGAAAATAGTTAGTTAGTTAATTAGATAGATATCTAGTTGTTAGTTACTTAGTTTGTTAGTAATTTTTTAGTTAGTTATTTAGTTAGTTTGCCAGTTGTTAGTTAGTTGGTTAGTTAGTTATTTAGTTAGTTAGTCAACTAGTTAGTTATTTAGTAAGTTAGTTAGTAAATTAGTTAGTTATCTAGTTGTTAGTTAGTTAGTTAGTTAGTCATTTAATTAGTTATTTAGTTATTTATCTAGTAGTTAGTTAATTAGTTAGTTAGTTAGTTAGTTAGTTAGTTAATTAATAAGTTAGTTAGTTAATTAGTTAATTAGTGTGTATGTAAGAAAACAGTTAGTTAGTCACTTAGTTTGATAGTTAGTCTATTAGTTAGTTAGTCGGTATGTTGGATGGTAGTTAGTTAGTTTGTTAGTTAGTCAATTAGTTAGTTAGTTAGTATGTTAATACGTATATAGGAAGACAGTTAGTTAGTTAGTTAGTTAGATATATACCAGTTAAAAGGTATGTAGGTAGTCAGTCAGTTAGTTAGTTAGTTAATTAATTAGTTAATTAGTTAGATACTAGTTAATAAGTTAGTTAATTAGAAGGTAGTTAGCTATTTAGTTAGTTTATAGGTATGTATGAAGGTAGTTAGTTAGTCAGTTAGTTAATTAGTTCGTTATTTAGTCAGTTTGTTGGTTAGTTAGCTAGTAGTTAGTTAGTGAGTTAGTTAGTCAGTTAGTTAGTTAGTTAGCTAGTAGTTAGTTAGTTAGTTAGTTGGCTAGTTAGTAAGTTAGTTAGCTAGCTTGCTAGTAGTTAGTTAGTTAGTTAGTTAATAGGTATGTAGGAATGTAGTTAGTTAATTAGCTAGTTAGTTAGTTAGTTTGCTTGTACTTAGATAGTTAGTTAGTAAGTAAGTTAGTTAGTTAATTAGTTAGTTATAAGTAGTACTTACTTAGTTAGTTAGTTAGTTAACTCGTTAGTTATTTAGTTAGTTAATTTGTTAGTTCCCTAGTAGTTAGTAAGTTAGCTTGTTAGTTATTTAGTTAGTTAGATAGTTAGTTAGTTAGTTAGTTAGTGGGAAGGTAGTTAGTTAGTTAGTGGGTATGTAGTTTGTTAGTTAGTTAGTTAGTTAGTTAGGTATGTAGTTTGTTAGTTAGTTAGTTAGTTAGTTAGTTAATTAGTTAGTTAATAGGTATGTAGGAAGATAGTTATTTAGTTAGTTAGTAAGTTTGCTAATTAGTTAATTAGTTAGTTATTTAGTTAGTTAGTTATTTAGTTAGTTAGTTACTTTGTTAGTTAGTTAGTTAGAAAGGTAGAGAGTTAGTTAGTTAATAGGGATGTATGAATGTATTTAGTTAGTAAGTTAGATAGGTGACTAGTTAGTTAGTTAGCTAGTAGTTAGTTAGTTAGTTAGTTAGTTAAATAGTTAGTTATTTAGTTAGTTAGTTAGTTAGCTAATTATTAGTTAGTTAGTTAGTTAGTTAGTTAATTAGTTCATTATTTAGTCTGCTTGTTTGTTAGTTAGCTAGTAGTTAGTTAGTTAGTTAGTTAGTTAGAGCTAGTAGTTAGTTAGTTTGTTAATTGGCTAAGTTAGCTAGCTTGCTAGTAGTTAGTTAGTAAGTTAGTTAGTTTGTTAATTAGTTAATTAGTTAGTTAGTTAGTTAGTTAGTTAGTTATTTAGTTAGTTAGTTAGTTACTTAGTTAGTTAGTAAGTTAGAAGTTTGCTAGTAGTTAGCTAGTAGTTAGTTAGTTAGTTAGTTAATTAGTTAGTTAGTTATTTAGTTCGTAAGTTAGTTAGTTAACTAGTAGTTAGTTTGTTCATTAGTTAAGTAATTAGTTAGTTAATTAGTTAGTTTGTAAGTTAGTTAGTTAGTTAGTGGGCATGTACGAAGGTAGCTAGTTAATTAGTTAATTTCTTAGTTAGTTAGTTAGTTAATTAGTTAGTTAGTTAGTTAGTTAATTAGTTAGTTATTTATTTAGTAAGTTAGTTAGTTAAATAGCTAGTAGTTATTTAGTGAGTTATTTATTTATTTAGTTCATTACTTAGCTAGTGGGTATGTAGGAAGGTAGTTAGTAAGTTAGTTAGTAAATATGTATGTAGGAAGATAGTTAGTTAGTTAATTAGTGAGTTATTTAGTTAGTTATCTAGTGGTTACCTAGTTAGTTATTTATTCAGTTATCTAGTAGTTAGTTAGTTAGTCAGTTAGTTAAATATTTAGTTAGTTAGTTAGTTAGTTAGTTATCAAGTAGTTGGTTAGTTAGTTAGTTAGTTAGTTAACTAGTTAGTTTTTTAGTAAGTTAATTAGTTAGCTAGCACTACTAAAAAAAATGCAGTTAGGGACAAACGTGTTTAGTCTCTAAAACCCGGTCTGGAGTCGCTGTAGATCTTTAGGGACTATATTTAGTCGTTATGACTTTGTCATAACAGGCCCGACGCAGCAAATCAGGGTGACAAAACTTTTTTTGTTTTTAGTCACTATAAGACACCTTTCTTGCGACAAGATTAATTTCCAATTTTTTCCCCCGTTTTCTTGGGTAGTCCCTGAAGATGAACTTTTAGTGTTGAACTATGGTCGTGGAAAATGTTCTTTATGGGACTAAATATGGTCCTCAATTATTGTTTTTTTGTGACTAGGTTTTGTTTCTGAATATTCACTTTATGGGACAAATGTTTGCTTCTGAAGATATATTATATTCAGTTAAATTTTGTCCTTGTTATGTTGTTTCTGTGACTAGCTGTTATCTCTAAATATGATATTAATGTGACAAACGTTAGTTCTTGAATGTACTATTTTGTGAATGATATTGGTGTCTGAATGGTTCTTTCTGTGACTAAACTTAATTCCTGGATATTATACTTCTGTGACGAGACTCTTTTAGTCCCTTAAAACAACATATATTATAATATTAATTAATAAAATATGAAAATAAAATTTTCACCATTTAAATAAAACAAAAATATCTCAAGATACGTTTAATGTTAATGACACTAACTCGAGTACTACAAAAATAACATTCATGTATTGTCTTCAAAAACAAAAGAAAAAAACAATATTAAATTATCATCTTGCATCATCTTTATCTTCATTAGGATCTTCTTCTCTATTCAAAAGCCCGATTTCGATAAGTTCCTCTTGATAGCTTATACCGGTACAATAATCTTGTTGATATGCTTCATTGCCGACTAACACGTCCTCTTCAATTGAAGTATCGTCAATTGAATTAAGCAAAGACGGATCAAAAAAATGCCGTTGATGTGCCTTTTGCACCACTCGCCAATCCCCTCCCAACTTCGTATCACGGACATAAAAAACTTGAATAACTTGATTTGCCAGGATAAATGAGTCATCGTTATACCAAGTTCTACTAATATTTATACGTAATATTCAGAAAGATAACTAAAATATCCAAAATGCCCATGAGGAATTGAATTCTGGAAAACCAAAAAGAACAAAAATTAAAAAGTAGAATGATTATTGTGAGTAAAATAATGAACTAACTATTTACTGAGAATCTTGATTTTGAGAACGAAAGAACGCGAAGTGGAGATGAACGGTTTTTTCTCGGCCAGTCGAACGCCTCTTGCACAGAGCCTCCAAACCTCGACGCCGAACGGAGATGGAATCCCTTTCGCATTTTCTCTGCTCAATCTGCTAAAATAAAAAATAAAAACATGTAGAGATACTGAATTTCACAAAATAGTCCTGAAATTTTTGAAACATAAATTGAATATATCATAAATAAGACCCTGTAATTTTCAGAACCACCATAACCACAAATTCTATATTTTTCATGCTCCCAACAACAAAAATCCATCAGTGAAAGCTTCTATACCATCACAACATAGTAAATTTTTTACAATTTGCAAATAAAACCTGTAATTTTTAATTTTGCAAAGCATGACCTTCGTTATTGTAATAAGTTCATAAATGTGCAATTCATATGAACCCTGCAATTTCTATACCAGCACATTATCATAATTTCTCATCACACCTTCTTTATTGTAAAAAAATCATATGAACCCTTTCATTATTGTAAAAACAACCCTTAATTAATTCAAGAAAATACTTAATCATAAATGTACAATTCAGATTAGGTAATGCATTTAATCAAAAAAAAGGTTAGGTAATGCACTAATTCTTATTAACAATTAACATTTTACAAAGGCATAAAAGTCATAAGAAAAATACTTACTGAAGGGGAAGATGCCTCTTTGCAAAACCCTACAATCCCAAGGAACAAAACCGAACACATAGAGAGGACATTTCATAAACTAGACCTTGCTTTACTGGATACTCCCAAATTGACCCTACATTTTTGCAAATTTGCATATCAACCCATCACCAGTACAATAGGACGTATTGTAAAAACTAATTATGTTTGACTGTGAAATAAAAGAGAGAATTATAACGATATTTTGTTCAAATTACAAATCAGGAATCACTGCTAATTGCAAAACCCTACAATCCCAAGGAACAAAACCGAACACATAGAGAGGACATTTCATAAACTAGACCATGCTTTACTGGATACTCCCAAATTGACCCTACATTTTTGCAAATTTGCATATCAACCCATCACCAGTACAATAGGACGTATTGTAAAAACTAATTATGTTTGACTGTGAAATAAAAGAGAGAACTATAACGATATTTTGTTCAAATTACAAATCAGGAATCACTGCTAATTGGACGAGACTACAAATTCAGGAATTAAGAGTACTATAATCTCAGGAATAACATTTCTAATTGTAAAAACTACAACTCATGAATTAAGAGCAGTTTAGCTATAAAGTGAACTAAAATACAACATATCAGAGCCGAATAAATCGTGCAGAATCACAATAAAACATGCAGAATCACAATAGAAATCAAATTACTAACAAAAAGAGAGGGAATCAAAGCTAGGACTAATGATATAGAGGAGACCTGATATTAAGTCCAATATTTGCTGATTTTGGAGTGGCGATAATGAAATGGCGCCCAATTTTTTGGTACCTGCAAATGTGAACGTCGTCGACAAGGTAAATTCCCAAGAAAAGAATGTATAGTTTTTGCTATACGAATTCCGAAACTATTACGCGTCTGACAAAATATACCCAAAAACTTTAATACCAATTAATAAAGTATTAACATAAATCAATTACCTACATGAGTTTATCATCTTCGGGTATCCATCCATTTGCAGAAATCGAGGCAACTTGATTAAAAAACATTTTTATTCTCGACAACTCCCTCTCAGGCACCTTCTTCTTCTCCTAAATAACCAGAGATGACTTGAAACTCGTTATCCCGTTTCTTGCCCTAAATAACCAGTCAAAAAACGAAATTAAACAACCAAAAAATGCAATTAACAATAAAAATCAAAAGATTCAAAACTGACTAGTACAAAAAACTAATTTAACAGTAAACAACGAAATTAGGCAACCAAAAAATGCAATTAACAATAAAAAATCAGAACTGACTAGTACAAAAAATCAATTGTAAGGAAGTATGAATCTTATCCTTTTCGGTAAAATCAGAACGATTAAGAGGTCCCTTCTGTCTTTTTCCGTAGAGAACAAGAGGCAGTGAGAGGTTAAAGAGGGATAACAATGGTTGGCGAGAGGTTATTCGTCGAGGTGAATGGCTCAGCTTACCAGGAGAACCGGAGATGGCTACGAGGAGAAGAGAGCTAGCAGAGGCGATTTGTGTCTTAGACTAGGAGGGAGGCGATGGTGCTGGATTTGGGTCAAAAGAGGGCGGCATATGGTCCATATGGAAAGACGCTAGGTTAGGGTTAGACAAATAGACCCAAAACAAACTGAGAAAGAGAAGTTGAACTGACGAATTTTGAATTTCATTAAAATTAAGCGGTAAATGAAATATTTAGCGGGAACTGCATTTTATTTTTTTAGTGTTTGTAATTATGTTTTATGTAACTATAAAAGTTATTTACATGTGTAATATTTTTTAAACTTAAAATAAAATATTTCTTTTAAAAAAATTTAATGCTATATTTATTTGTTTATAAATTTAAAATATCATATTATTTATTTCAAAACTATAATCATTTAATTTATTATGTTAAAATGCAAGGTAACTACAAAGGATAAAATAACAATTTTAAATATTTACTGTTAATTCTAACGAACGAATTGGATCAATATATATTTTAGATAAATATGATATTATTGATTCACATGAGATGGTAAATATGGTATTTTATTTATTACAAGGATAAATATGTTATTTTTAGTTTTAAAAAGATAAATACAATATGTTAAGATTGTAAAATATTTATTATGACAAAGAAATGTGTATTTAGATTTTTAAGAACAAAATTATGTATCTAAAATTTGCATTGTTTAAGAAAAAATAAATATAAAATAAATAATATAAACTTCAAATTGATATAATAACCCTTGTATTATGTGTCAATTGATAGTAAAAATTATATATTAATCATGCAAATGGTATATCGAAACCAAAAATGATATTAAAATTATTAAATTATATTGTATTATATTAAAATTGATATAATAACCCTATATATGTATTTATCACTTTATAATACATTGTACTATACTATATTATGGTATATCATATCATATTACATTATATTGTATGGTACTTTTATTGTGTTTATTATACAATATATTATATATTATATATTATATTATATTATATCAAATCAATTCATGTCTTGTCATATATTAGACTATATCATATTATAATGGAATATATTTATATTGTATTATATTGTACTGTATTTTATTAAATTATAATATAATATTTTGTATTGTATTGTATTGTATTGTATTTTATTATATTATTTTATATTATATGATATCTTCTCATATTATGTCATATCGTATCGTATTTACTGTTTTATATTATGTTATGTTATATTATTATATCAAATCATGTTATATTGTGATGTCTTGTTTTAAGTTAGCTATAATATATTTTTAAATTAAACATATATTTTAGATGTGTTATGTACATTTTTTAATAAAATCAATTTCTTTTTAATATAATTTCTTATTTTAGATGTGTTATGTTTTTAATAATCCTTTTTTGTACATTATTCTTATTTCGAAACATTCATTATATGTTTAATGAACAACCTAACTTAGTGTCAAAATTGTTGATGTACATTAGAAATATGCATTGTATTGTATTAGTGTATATCATATCATGTAGTATCGTATTGTGTTGATTTATTATTTGTAATATCAAAATATTAATTAACACATTTTATAATATAATATAGTCTTGTATTATATTATTATATTATATATCATATCATATTGTAATTGTATTGTATTGTATTATGTATTATATTATATCATATGATATTTATATTATACTATATTGTAACTTGCTAAACAATATTATATCATATATATTTTAATTTTATATTAATTGTATTGTGTTGTATTTTATTTAGTTGTATTGTATTATGTTGTATTATATTATAATATATTATATACTATTCATATCATATCATATCATATTGTATTATATCATATGATATGATATTATATTATATTATAACATCACACATATTATATTATATTATATTGTATGTATTATACTATACTATACTATACTATATCATGTTATATTGTATTAAATTGCAAATACAACAATTGCTTAATATCTAAGTCAAGAGAATTTGACCACCAATTTATTGAATGATTTAATTTAATTTTGATTTACTGAATGATTTATCGGTAAATCAACATTTGATTTTTATCGGTAAATCCTTAAAAATTTAATTTAATTTTTATCGGTAAATCAACATTTGATTTATTGAATGACATTAAATTGCAAATACAACATTTATGATTTAGTGAATGATTTAATTTTGAAGTGATTTATAATATCTAGTGTTACAAATATGATACACACAACAAATTATATTAAATTACTTACAAAACTTTTACTCTCGAAAACTTATTAAAGAAAATAAGAATTCAGACATAAATCAAGAAACAGGTCGATTCTTTCCATTGATCTCCATAAATTTTTACTTTCGAAAATTTATATGCTGAAGTTCCTCCATTTCTAAAAATTGCAAAAGCATAAAAATAATTAAGAAAACAAACACCATGTTTACTGTGATGATTTTAGCAAAGTATTTATGTAATAATTTGACTATAAATTTCAAAATTTTACTTTACAAACAACTTAATTTCTGACTATAAATTTCAAAAGTATCAAACTTCAAATATACCTTTCGAAGAAATTAGAATTAAAATTAAAATTAAATGAAATAGTTACAACAGTGAGGGAAATGCTCATACGAGACTCTTCAGAATACTAGTCTTAAAATCTCGTACTTCAAATATACTTTACGAAGCATACTAGTCATAAAATCTCGTACGAGACTCTTCAGAATAATTCATCAAACGCATACCCTGAAAAAATATATAATTTTGCATATCAGCCCTTACAATATGTAATTTACATATGAGCCAAAATCTCTTATTTTACAAACCAACCCCTGAAACCTCTAATTTTGCATTTCAGCCCCTACAAGCTCTAACTTTGCATAGCAATGCCTGCAGACTCTAATTGCGCGTATCAACAATCAGAGTTTGGTACTTAAACCCTGCAAACTCTCATTGCCAAACAATATATTAAACACGATAACAATACTAAATCGATTAAAAGTACCTTATTGCTCTCATCTCTCATGAATACTCATCAGCTTGCACACTCATTTTAGGTATTTTGTGGAACACCATTGCTTCATCCTACAAAAACATGCCCAACAAGAGAAAATTTCCCCAAAAAGAAAACATCTTTCAGCGCCAAATCATTGCTGCAGCCAGTCAAAATCGAAATTTCAGGAACTCCAGCAATGATTTTTCATCAACAAATTCGAAAATACCTGATTATTCAGAAGAAAACCAGTCGAATCTTTGATGCAGCTAAAAACAGCACAAAATCGTCCAAATCATTGCTGCAGCCAAATCAAATCAAAGAAATTGAGGTGAATTGAACACAGAAAAATTGATGCTTTCAAACAAAATCAAAGAAAAAATAGATGGAAACAAATTAATTTGGAGACCAAAATCAAAATCCAGATCGGTATTGAGCTAGAGAGAAGAGGCGAGTACCTTTTGTCGGTTCTGTGAAGGGAGACAAGCTGAAGGAGATTTGAAGGGACTAAGCTAAGAAAAAGAGAGGAGAATAGAGGCGAGTATCCAGGAGAACTGAGCTAAAAACCTAAAAAAACCTGGCTTTTTGAAGCACCAATCTAGAATAAACAGGATGAAAACTAAAAAAACGAAGGAAAAAAACAATATCAAACTTCTATCACATCTGGCGAACAAGGGTGAGCAAGATAAAAGTACTGGCCTTGAGGTGACGAAGACGAAGAAGGGAGCAAGTGCAGATCTTGATTTGTGCAGGCGATGAAGAAGGGAGAAACGTTTGCGCCGAGAGGAGCTTCTTTCGTGATTTTCTACCTTGTCGAAGAATAAAGAGAGGGACAACGGGAGAGGGGAAGAGAAGCAACTAGTATTAATTAGTTTATGCTTTTTTTTGCTATCAATTTTAGTCACGGTAAATGAAAAATATGGAGGGAAAGTTCCCTCCAATATTTGTGAATTATAAAATGAAAAAAATAAAGGCAAGACTTCCCTCCTAATTTTCATCCCCTACTAGTTATCATGAAAACTGAAAAAAAAACTTCCTCCGTAAGAATAAATATTTATGGGCAAAAAAATATTTTTACAGTGAACATTGATCACTCGTATTTTTTTGTTATTTAAGAATGAAAAAATAATTTCATACAAAAAGTTTCCTCCAATATTTTGTTAATTTTAATCATATATATATATATATATATATATATATATATTAATTCACATGAAAACTAAAAATATAATATTAGTTTCTACCTCCAAAAAATAATATTATCAAATTAATTTTGAGTAATATTAATAAATTTATTGTGTTCGTGATGTTGGGATAAAATCTTAACGACTATACATTGTCTCTAAAAGCATAACGACTAAAACCATGTTTCAGGGACGGAATACGTCAGTCCCTAAATTATTTTTTGTAATAGTGAATTAAGACTTACCTAAACTAATTATAATAGTATGAAAAATTATATGACCATATATAACACGCAATGAACTCAAATGTATTTTCCAGTAATCAACGACCAACTTTCGTCTCAATAATTTTTCATTTTATTGGTCAACAATTTTGAGACTATTGTTTTGTCACAAAATGTGCTGACATAAAAACTTAATACTCTTTTGTGACAGATGTAGTACCAAAAAAAAAAATTCGTCCCAATAAATATTTTTGTTTTGGGACAAAGAAAAATATGTGCCTAATAACGTCATACAGAGACTAAATATACTTAGTCCCTAAGATTTTCGAAGCTAATGATACTTTTTGTAGTACTGTAGTAGTTAGCTAGTAATTTATTTAGTTAGCTAGTTAGTTGGTGGGTATGCATGTAGGTTGTTAGTTTGTTAGTTAGTCAATTAGTTATTAAGTACGTGGGAAGATAGTTAGTTAGTTAATTAGTTAGTTATTTCGTTAGGTAAATAGTAGTTAGTTAGTTAGTTTGTTTGTTAGTTAGTCAGTTAGTTAGATATTTAGTTATTTATCTAGAAGACAGTAGTTGTTAATTAGTTAGTTAGGTAAATAGTTGTTAATTAGTTAGTTATTTACGTGGGAAGATAGTAGTTAGTTAGTAGTTAGTTAATTAGTTAGTTAGTTAATTAATTAGTTAGTTAGTTAGTTAGTTAGTTAGTTAGTTAGTTAGTTAGTTAGTTACTAGTTAGTTAGTCGGTATATATGATGGTAGTTAGTTAGTTGGTTATTTAGTCAATTAGTTAGCTAGTTAGTTAGTTAATAGGTATATAGAAAGACAGTTAGTTAGTTAGTTAGTTAGTTAGTTAGTTAGATAGATACTAGTTAATAGGTATGTAGGAAGACAGTTACTTAGTTAGTTAGTTAGTTAGTTAGTTAGTTAGTTAGTTAGGTAGTTCGTTAATTAGTTGGATACTAGTTAATTAGTTAGTTAGTTTGTTTGTTAGTGATTTTGTTGGAAGGTAGTTAGTTAATTAGTTAGTAAGGTAGTTAGCTATTTAGTTAGCTTATAGTTATATATGAAGGTAGTTAGTTAGTTGGTTAATTAGTTCGTTATTTAGTCAGCTTGTTTGTTAGTTAGCTAGTTGTTAGTTTGTTAGTTATATAGAGCTAGTAGTTAGTTAGTTAGTTGTCTAAGTTAGCTGGCTAGCTAGTAGTTAGTTAGTTAGTTCATAGGTATGTAGGAAGGTAGTTAGTTAGTTAGCTAGTAGTTAGTTCGTTAGTAAGTAAGTTAGTTAGTTAGTCAGTTAGTTAGTTACTTAGTAGTTAGTTAGTTAATTAGTTAGTTTGTTAACTAGTTAGTTATTTAGTTAGTTAGTTATTTAGTTCGTTAGTTTGTTAGTTCTCTAGTAGTTAGTTAGTTAACTAGTTAGTTATTTAGTTAGTTAGATTGTTAGTTAGTTAGTTAGTTAGTGGGAAGGTAGTTAGTTAGTTTGTCGGTAGATAGGAAGTTAGTTAGTTATTTACTTAATTAGTTAGTTAATAGGTATGTAGGAAGATAGTTATTTAGTTAGTTAGTTTGTTAATTAGTTAATAAGTTCGTTAGTTAGTTATTTAGTTATTTATTTAGTTAGTTAGTTAGTTAGTTAGTTAGTTAGAAAGGTAGTTTGTTAGTTAGTTAATAGGTATGTATGAAGGTAGGTAGTTAGTAAGTTAGGTAGTTAACTAGTTAGTTAGTTAGCTAGCAGTTTGTTAGTTACTTAGTTAATTAGTTAGTCATTTCGTTAGTTAAGTAGTTAGTTAGTTAACTAGTAGTTAGTTAGTAAATTAGTTAATTAATTAGTTAGTTAATTGGTCAGTTAGTAAGTTAGTTAGTTAGTGGGTATGTACGAAGGTATCTGGTTAGTTAGTTAGTTAGTTAATTAGTTAGTTATTTATTTAGTTAGTTAGTTACTAAGTCAAATGGCTAGTAATTATTTAGTTGGCTATTTATTTATTTAGTAAGTTACTTAGTTAGTGGGTATGTAGGAAGGTAGTTAGTAAGTTAGTTAGTTAGTTAGTTAGTATGTATGTAGGAAGATAGTTAGTCAGTTAATTAGTTAGTTATTTTTTGAGGTATCTAGTAGTTAGTTAGTTAGTTATTTATTAAATTAGCTAGTAGTTAGTTACTTAGTTAGTTAGTTAGTTAGTAAGTTAGTTAGTTAGTTAGTTAGTTAGTTGGTTAGTTAATTTGTTAGTTAGTTAGTTTGTTAGTCCGTATGTATGTAAGAAGGTAGGTAGTTAGTTAGTTAGTTAGTTAATTAGCCAGTAGTTAGTTAGTTTGTTAGTCAGTATGTAAGAAGGTTGTCAGTCAGTTAGTTAGTTAGATAGTTAGTTAATTAGTTAGTTAGTTAGTTAGTTAATCAGTTAGTTATTTAGTTAGTTACTTAGTTAGTTAGCTAGTAGTTAGTTAGTTAGTGAGTTAGTTAGTTAATCAATATGTATGTATCAAGGTAGTTAGTTAGTTTGTTAGATAGTTAGTTAATTATTTAGTTAGTTAATTAGTTAGTTAGTTTGTTATCTAGTAGTTAGTTAGTTAGTTAGGTCATCAGTTAGTTTGTTATTTAGTTAGTTAGTTAGTTAGCTAGTAGTTAGAAGGTTAGTTATTTATTTATTTAGTTAGTTAGTTAGTTGGTGGGTATGTAGGAAGGTAGTTAGTTAGTTAGTTAATAGGTATTTAAGAAGATAGCTAGTTAGTAAATTAGTTAGTTATTATGTTAGTTATCTAGTAATTAGTTAGTTAGTTATTTTGTTAGCTAGCTAGTAGTTAGTTAGTTAGTTAGTTATTTAGTTAGTAAGTTAGTTAGTTAATTAGTAGTTAGTTAGTTAGTTATTCAAATAGTTAACTAGTTAGTTATTTAGTTAGTTAGTTTGTTTATTATCTAGTAGTTAGTTATTTAGCTAGTTAGTTATTCAGTTAGTTAGATAGTTAGTTAGTTAGTTAGTTAGTGGGAAGGTAGTAAATTGGTTAGTTAGTTAGTCATTTAGTTAGTTAGTTTGTTAGTTATCTAGTAGTTAGTTAGTTAGCTACTTAGTTAGTGGGAAGGTAGTTAATTAGTTAGTTAGTGGGTATGTCGGAAGGTAGTTAGTTTGTTAGGTATTTAAGAAGATAGTTAGTAAATTAGTTAGTTAGTTATTTTGTCAGGTAGCTAGTAGTTAGTTAGTTAGTTCGTTATTTAGTTAGTTAGTTAGTTAGTTAGTTATCTTGTAGTTAGTTAGTTGGCTATTTAGTTAGTTAACTAATTAGTTATTTAGTTAGTTAGTTTGTTAGTTATCTAGTAGTTTGTTAGTTACCTAGTTAGTTATTTAGTAAGTTAAATTGTTAGTGAGTTAGTTAGTGGGAAGTTAGTTAGTTAGTTAGTTAGTGGGTATGTAGGAAGGTAGGTAGTTAGTTAGTTAGTTAGTTAGTTAGTTAGTTAATAGGTATGTAGGAAGATAGTTATTTAGTTATGTAGTAAGTATGTTAATTAGTTCATTTGTTAGGTGGTTAGTTATTTATTTAGTTAGTTAGTTAGTTAGTTAGTTAGTTAGTTGGTTAGTTAGTTAGAAAGGTAGTTAGTTTGTTAGTTGATAGGTATGTATGAAGGTAGTTAGTTAGTAAGTTAGTTAGATAACTAGTTAGTTAGTTAGCTAGTAGTTAGTTAGTTAGTTACTTACTTACTTACTTTGTTAGTTAGTTAACAAGTAGTTAGTTAGTTAATTAGTTAATTAATTTGCTTGTTAATTAGTTATTTAGTAAGTTACTTAGTTAGTGGGTATGTTCGAAGGTAGCTAGTTAGTTAGTTAATTTGTTAGTTAGTTAGTTAGTTAATTAGTTAGTTAATTAGTTCGTTAGTTATTTAGTTAAATAACTAGTGGTTATCTAGTGAGTTATTTATTTATTTAATTAGTTACTTAGTTAGTGGGTACGTTGGAAGGTAGTTAGTAAGTTAGTTAGTTAGTTTGTTTGTCAGTTAATATGTATGTAGGAAGATAGTTAGTTAATATGTATGTAGGATGGTAATTAGTTAGTTAATTAGTTAGTTATTTGATTAGTTATCTAGTAGTTAGTTAGTTAGTTAGTTAGTTAGTTAGTTAGTTAGTTAGTTAGTTAGTTAGTTAGTTATTTATTTATTCAGTTAGCTAGTAGTTCATTAGTTAGTTAATTAGTTAGTTAGTTGGTAAGTTAGTTAGTTAGTTAATTAGTTAGTAAGTTAGTTAGTTAGTCAATACGTATGTAAGAAGGTAGTTAGTTATTTAGTTAGTTAGTTAGTTAGTTAGTTAGTTATCAAGTAGTTAACTAGTTAGTTATTTAGTTAGTTAGTTTGTTAGCTAGTAGTTAGCTAGTAATTTATTTAGTTAGCTAATTTGTTGGTGGGTATGCAGGAAGGTAGTTAGGTAGTTAGTTAGTTAGTTAGTTAGTTAATAAGAATGTGGGAAAATAGTTAGTTAGTTAATTAGATAGATATCTAGTTGTTAGTTACTTAGTTTATTAGTTATTTTTTAGTTAGTTATTTAGTTAGTTAGCCAGTAGTTAGTTAGTTAGTTAGTTAGTTAGTTATTTAGTTAGTTAGTCAACTAGTTAGTTATTTAGTAAGTTAGTTAGTAAATTAGTTAGTTATCCAGTTGTTAGTTAGTTAGTTAGTCATTTAATTAGTTATTTAGTTATTTATCTAGTAGTTAGTTAATTAGTTAGTTAGTTAGTTAGTTAGTTAGTTAGTTAGTTAATTAATAAGTTAGTTAGTTAGTTAGTTAATTAGTGTGTATGTAAGAAAACAGTTAGTTAGTCACTTAGTTTAATAGTTAGTTTATTAGTTAGTTAGTCGGTATGTTGGATGGTAGTTAGTTAGTTTGTTAGTTAGTCAATTAGTTAGTTAGTTAGTAAGTTAATACGTATATAGGAAGACAGTTAGTTAGTTAGTTAGTTAGATATATACCAGTTAAAAGGTATGTAGGTAATCAGTCAGTTAGTTAGTTAGTTAATTAATTAGTTAGTTAGTTAGATACTAGTTAATAAGTTAGTTAGTTAGTTTGTTTGATAGTGAGTTTGTAGGAAGGTAGTTAGTTAATTAGTAGGTAGTTAGCTATTTAGTTAGTTTATAGGTATGTAAGAAGGTAGTTAGCTAGTCAGTTAGTTAATTAGTTCGTTATTTAGTCAGTTTGTTGGTTAGTTAGCTAGTAGTTAGTTAGTGAGTTAGTTAGTCAGTTAGTTAGTTAGTTAGCTAGTAGTTAGTTAGTTAGTTAGTTGGCTAGTTAGTAAGTTAGTTAGCTAGCTTGCTAGTAGTTAGTTAGTTAGTTAGTTAATAGGTATGTAGGAATGTAGTTAGTTAATTAGCTAGTTAGTTAGTTAGTTAGCTTGTACTTAGATAGTCAGTTAGTAAGTAAGTTAGTTAGTTAATTAGTTAGTTATATGTAGTACTTACTTAGTTAGTTAGTTAGTTAACTCGTTAGTTATTTAGTTAGTTAATTTGTTAGTTCCCTAGTAGTTAGTAAGTTAGCTTGTTAGTTATTTAGTTAGTTAGATAGTTAGTTAGTTAGTTAGTTAGTTAGTGGGAAGGTAGTTAGTTAGTTAGTGGGTATGTAGTTTGTTAGTTAGTTAGTTAGTTAGTTAGGTATGTAGTTTGTTAGTTAGTTAGTTAGTTAATTAGTTAGTTAATAGGTATGCAGGAAGATAGTTATTTAGTTAATTAGTAAGTTTGCTAATTAGTTAATTAGTTAGTTATTTAGTTAGTTAGTTATTTAGTTAGTTAGTTACTTTGTTAGTTAGTTAGTTAGAAATGTAGAGAGTTAGTTAGTTAATAGGGATGTATGAAGGTATTTAGTTAGTAAGTTAGATAGGTAACTAGTTAGTTAGTTAGCTAGTAGTTAGTTAGTTAGTTAGTTAGCTAGTAGTTAGTTAGTTAGTTAGTTAGTTAGTTAAATAGTTAGTTATTTAGTTAGTTAGTTAGTTAGTTAACTATTAGTTAGTTAGTTAGTTAGTTAGTTAATTAGTTCGTTATTTAGTCTGCTTGTTTGTTAGTTAGCTAGTAGTTAGTTAGTTAGTTAGTTAGTTAGAGCTTGTAGTTAGTTAGTTTGTTAATTGGCTAAGTTAGCTAGCTAGCTAGTAGTTAGTTAGTTAGTTAGTTAGTTAGTTATCTAGTAGTTAGTTAGTTAGTAAGTAAGTTAGTTAGTCAGTTTGTTAGTTAGTTACCTAGTAGTTAGTTAGTTAATTAGTTAGTTAGTTAACTAGCTAGTTATTTAGTTAGTTAGTTTGTTAGTTCTCTAGTATTTAGTTAGTTAGTTAACTAGTTAGTTATTTAGTTAGTTAGATTGTTAGTTAGTTAGTTAGTGGGTAGGTAGTTAGTTAGTTAGTGGGTACGTAAGAAGGTAGTTAGTTAGTTAGTTAATTAGTAAGTTAATAGGTCTGTAGGAAGATAGTTATTTAGTTAGTTAGTTAGTTTGTTAATTAGTTAATTAGTCAGTTAGTTAGTTATTTAGTTAATTAGTTAGTTAGTTAGTTAGTTAGTTAGAAAGGTAGTTAGTTAGTTAGTTAATAGGTATGTATGATGGTAGGTAGTTAGTAAGTTAGATAGTTAACTAGTTAGTTAGTTTGCTAGTAGTTTGTTTGTTAGTTAGTTAGTTAATTAGTTAGTTATTTTGTTAGTTAACTAGTTAGTTAACTAGTAGTTAGTTCATAAATTAGTTAATTAATTAGTTAGTTAATTAGTTAGTTAGTAAGTTAGTTAGTTAGTGGGTATGTACGAAGGTAGCTATCTAGTTAGTTAATTAGTTTCGAAGTTTGTTAGTTAATTAGTTAGTTATTTATATAGTTAGTTAGTTAGTTAAATAGCTAGTAGTTATTTTGTTGGCTATTTATTTGTTTAGTTAGTTACTTAGTTAGTGGGTATGTAGGAAGATAGTTAGTAAGTTAGTTAGTTAGTTAGTTAGTTAGTATGTATGTAGGAAGATAGTTAGTCAGTTAATTAGCTTGTTATTTAGTCAGTTATCTAGTAGTTAGTTAGTTAGTTAGTTAGTTAGTTAGTTAGTTATTTATTCAGTTAACTAGTAGTTAGTTAGTTAGTTAGTTAGTTAGTTAGTAAGTTAGTTAGTTAGTTAGTTAGTTAGTTAGCTAGTTAGTTAGATAATTAATTAGTTAGTTAGTTAGTTAGTTAGTTAATATGTATGTAAGAAGGTAGGTAGTTAGTTAGTAAGTTAGTTAATTAGCCAGTAGTTAGTTAGTTTGTTAGTCAGTTAATTAGTTAGTTAGTTACTAGTTAGTTAGTCGGTATATATGATGGTAGTTAGTTAGTTGGTTATTTAGTCAATTAGTTAGTTAGTTAGTCAGTTAATAGGTATATAGAGGACAGTTAGTTAGTTAGTTAGTTAGTTAGTTAGATAGATACTAGTTAATAGGTATGTAGGAAGGCAATTATATAGTTAGTTAGTTCGTTAATTAGTTAGATACTAGTTAATTAGTTAGTTAGTTAGTTTGTTAGTGAGTTTGTAGGAAGGTAGTTAGTTAATTAGTTAGTTAGGTAGTTAGCTATTTAGTTACTGTATAGTTATATATGAAGGTAGTTAGTTAGTTGGTTAATTAGTTCGTTATTTAGTCAGCTTGTTTGTTAGTTAGCTAATTGTTAGTTAGTTAGTAAGTAGTTAGAGCTAGTAGTTAGTTAGTTAGTTGTCTAAGTTAGCTGGCCAGCTAGTAGTTAGTTAGTTAGTTCATAGGTATGTAGGAAGGTAGTTAGTTAGTTAGCTAGGTAGTTAGTTAGTTAGCTAGTAGTTAATTCGTTAGTAAGTAAGTTAGTTAGTTAGTCAGTTAGTTAGTTACCTTGTAGTCAGTTAGTTAATTAGTTAGTTTGTTAACTAGTTAGTTATTTAGTTAGTTAGTTTGTTAGTTCTCTAGTAGTTAGTTAGTTAACTAGTTAGTTATTTAGTTAGTTAGATTGTTAATTAGTTAGTTAGTTAGTGGGAAGGTAGTTAGTTAGTTTGTGGGTACGTAGGAAGTTAGTTAGTTAGTTAGTTAATTTGTTAGTTAATTAGTTAGTTAATAGGTTTGTAGGAAGATAGTTATTTAGTTAGTTAGTTTGTTAATTAGTTAATTAGTTCGTTAGTCAGTTATTTAGTTATTTATTTAGTTAGTTAGTTAGTTAGTTAGTTAGTAAGTTAGAAAGGTAGTTTGTTAGTCAGTTAATAGGTATGTATGAAGGTAGGTAGTTAGTAAGTTAGATAGTTAACTAGTTAGTTAGTTAGCTAGTAGTTTGTTAGTTACTTAGTTAATTAGTTAGTTATTTCGTTAGTTAACTAGTTAGTTAGTTAACTAGTAGTTAGTTAGTAAATTAGTTAATTAATTAGTTAGTTAATTGGTTAGTTAGTAAGTTAGTTAGTTAGTGGGTATGTACGAAGGTATCTAGTTAGTCAGGTAATTTGTTAGTTAGTTAGTTAGTTAGTTAGATAGTTAATTAGTTAGTTATTTATTTAGTTAATTAGTTAGTAAGTCAAATGGCTAGTAATTATTTAGTTGGCTATTTATTTCTTTAGTAAGTTACTTAGTTAGTGGGTATGTAAGAAGGTAGTTAGTAAGTTAGTTAGTTAATTAGTTAGTATGTATGTAGGAAGATAGTTAGTCAGTTAATTAGTTAGTTATTTAGTGAGGTATCTAGTAGTTAGTTAGTTAGTTATTTATTCAATTAGCTAGTAGTTAGTTAGTTAGTTAGTTAGTTAGTCAGTAAGATAGTTAGTTAGTTAGGTAGTTAGTTACCTAGTAGTTAGTTAGTTAATTAGTTAGTTAGTTAACTTGCTAGTTATTTAGTTAGTTAGTTTGTTAGTTCTCCAGTATTTAGTTAGTTAGTTAACTAGTTAGTTATTTAGTTAGTTAGATAGTTAGTTAGTTAGTTAGTGGGAAGGTAGTTAGTTAGTTAGTGGGTGCGTAGGAAGGTAGTTAGTTAGTTAGTTAATTAGTTAGTTAATAGGTATGTAGGAAGATAGTTATTTAGTTAGTTAGTAAGTTTGTTAATTAGTTAATTAGTCAGTTAGTTAGTTATTTAGTTATTTAGTTAGTTAGTTAGTTAGTTAGTTAGAAAGGTAGTTAGTTAGTTAGTTAATAGGTATGTATGAAGGTAGGTAGTTAGTAAGTTAGATAGTTAACTAGTTAGTTAGTTTGCAGATGTGAGGCAAATAAGGCTCAAATTTAATGCTTAATTTAGGGATTTTAGCCCTCGTGAAGAACAATTCTATATACTTTATTAATCATATTTGAGATAACATGAATATTTCTTCACTAAGTGTGTTTTATTGCTTAATCACAGGAATTAGAAGGAATTTCTGGGAATTTGGAGAGTGTAGTTGTCTCCAACACGTCAAGAGGAGTGAAAACGATATATTACACCGATATATTCGGTACATGAATGAGACGGGAGGCAAACAATTACCATGATAGAAACTTATACAAAAGTCTACACGAAAACCACTTAATCCTTAGCCCTTATCCTGCCCACCTACCTTTGGTGGGAATTACTTCCTTACCCCCAATCCTCTTCACCAACTCGTGACCAATAAGAAGACTCCATGAGTGCTATAAATATGACCACAAGGGCCACGAGTTTGGTACGCTCTTTTACGCCCATTCTCTCTCTCTCTCTCTCTCTCTCTCTCTCTCTCTCTCTCTCCCTCTTAAGCAAGTCCAAGAACTTTCAAGAACACGCAAGAATTGCAACTACGAACGATAATTTTCTAAGATCGGTCACCGAATAGAAGCTCACTTCATTCGGTGAATCGGTTTACACTTCGGCTAAGGAAAAGTGTGGAATTAGGGTGAAACTTATTTCATTCGAACTTTCACAAGCAAGGAGTCGAGCTTTCTCGGCGTGATTGGTTGGAAGCTTCTTTTCAATTGACCTTTGCACATCTCGAGCCCACCCAACCGGTACGAAGCTCACTTCTATTGGTGGGTGGATCGGTATGGAAGGAAGTTGTTGGGCGCGTTGACTAGCTCTCTAGCATCTCGAACAACAAGGAAGGCACTCAAGACGAGACTCAGAGCTCTCTTCATCTCTCTAGGTGTTTTCCTTCCTTTCTTGCATTTCTTGTAGTTTAAATTCGAATTGGATTTGTGTAAAGAATTCTCGGTTTAATGAATCTTTAGTTCTTGTTTGCTTGAATCAAATCGTTGTTAGTGTTTTTACTTAATCTCTCACTGCCTTGAACTTAGTCTAAATCTCCCTTAGTTTAATCTCAAAACAAACCTTCAATTCAATCCTAAATTCAAATTGCAATTTCGAAATCCAGAACAAGTTCCGTTGTAACGGACATAAGAGTCCGTTGTAACGGATCCACCAATCCGTTATAACTCTACTCCTATCCGTTATAACGGACTACCTCTTTCCGTTGTAACGTAATATTCTCCGTTGTAACGGACGTTCATTTCAGTCTCACGTTAGACATAACCCTAATGTCCGTTGTAACGGAACTTAATTCCGTTGTAACGGACTATCTTCTGTGAATTTTCTTCGTTATTTCTCATCCATTTTGATCCAAATTTTGACGCAATTGCTCCCCGTGGAATGAATCTTTACATTTGCCACTGTACAAACTTAGATTACAAATTTTGTTGATTGTTCGGGGTTTTACCACAACGACATATTAAACACGCCAAAAACTCGCTCATCAAATGGCGCCGCTGCCGGGGAGCGGTGTTTAAGTCAATATTTTAGATCGAAATTTGAGATTTAAATTCATAAATTTGTTTACTCACTTCTTTGTTTCTTTTGTGACAATCTAGGTGAAAGAAGAAAGCTTTATGCACAACACAAGATCGCGAAAAGGCGAATTACTTCCATTTGTCAAGGAGATCGAAAGAAAGAACAAGAGCTCTAAGAAGAGCAAGGAACCGACACAAGAAGATCAAGACGAACCTCAACTTCAAACTCAAACTTTTTCTTCTCTCTCTACTCATTTAAATTCAAATATGGGTGATGAAACAAGAGCTCCAAGGCCAAAAACCTTGAGAGAATTAGTAGCACCTAGAAATGTAGAGGATAATTATAATTTTATTAGGCCCAATATACCGAATTTCAAGGCGGATCCGAGCATTATAGGCTCATTGCCTATTTTTCACGGGAAAGCCACGGAAAACCCTCATAAACACTTAAAGGATTTCAAGATTCAACTAAACATATATTCGAATTATGAAGCTTTTAGTGATATTCTTCTTCTTCTTTTTCCTTACTCATTAGGTGAAGGACCCAAGGATTGGTTCTACACGCTTAGAGGCCCTCTCGCATTCAACGAAGTAGCAAACCTCTTCAAGGAGAGGTACTATTCGGCCTCTCGATTGGCGGCTATAAGCCGAGAACTTTTGGCAATAACGCAAAAACCGAACGAAGCATTCCACGAATACTACGATCGTTTCATGCGCTTGAAGGAAGAATGCCCAAGCCATAGTGTGGAACCGCAATTCCTCTACGAGCAATTCATTAACGGTCTTGGCTACTCGGAAAGTCAATTCCTCAACGCATCCGCAATTCCTCTACGAGCAATTCATAGGTATGTAGGAAGGTAGGTAGTTAGTTAGTTAGCTAGGTAGTTAGTTAGTAAGCTAGTAGTTAGTTCGTTAGTAAGTAAGTTAGTTAGTTAGTCAGTTAGTTAGTTACCTAGTAGTTAGTTAGTTAATTAGTTAGTTTGTTAACTAGTTAGTTATTTAGTTAGTTAGTTTGTTAGTTCTCTAGTAGTTAGTTAGTTAACTAGTTAGTTATTTAGTTAGTTAGATTGTTAGTAAGATAGTTAGTTAGTGGGAAGGTAGTTAGTTAGTTTGTGGGTACGTAGGAAGTTAGTTAATTAGTTAGTTAACAGGTATGTACGAAGATAGTTATTTAGTTAGTTAGTTTGTTAATTAGTTAATTAGTTCGTTAGTCAGTTATTTAGTTATTTATTTAGTTAGTTAGTCAGTTAGTTAGTTAGAAAGGTAGTTTGTTAGTCAGTTAATAGGTATGTATGAAGGTAGGTAGTTAGTAAGTTAGATAGTTAACTAGTTAGTTAGTTAGTTAGCTAGTAGTTTGTTAGTTACTTAGTTAATTAGTTAGTTATTTCGTTAGTTAACTAGTTAGTTAGTTAACTAGTAGTTAGTTAGTAAATTAGTTAATTAATTAGTTAGTTAATTGGTTAGTTAGTAAGTTAGTTAGTTAGTGGGTATGTACGAAGGTATCTAGTTAGTTAGTTTATTTGTTAGTTAGTTAGTTAGTTAGTTAGTTAATTATTTAGTTATTTATTTAGTTAGTTAGTTAGTAGGTCAAATGGCTAGTAATTATTTAGTTGGCTATTTATTTATTTAGTAAGTTACTTAGTTAGTGGGTATGTATGAAGGTAGTTAGTAAGTTAGTTAGCTAGTTAGTTAGTATGTATGTAGGAAGATAGTTAGTCAGTTAATTAGTTAGTTATGTAGTGAGGTATCTAATAGTTAGTTAGTTAGTTATTTATTCAATTAGCTATTAGTTAGTTAGTTAGTTAGTTAGTTAGTTACCTAGAAGTTAGTTAGTTAATTAGTTAGTTAGTAAATTAGTTAGTTAGTTAGTTAGTTAGTTAGTTAGTTAATTAGTTAGTTATTTATTTAGTTAGTTAGTTAGTAAGTCAAATGGCTAGTAATTATTTAGTTGGCTCTTTATTTATTTAGTAAGTTACTTAGTTAGTGGGTATGTAGGAAGGTAGTTAGTAAGTTAGTTAGTTAGTTAGTTAGTTAGTATGTATGTAGGAAGATAGTTAGTCAGTTAATTAGTTAGTTATTTAGTGAGGTATCTAGTAGTTAGTTAGTTATTTATTCAATTAGCTAGTAGATAGTTAGTTAGTTAGTTTGTTAGTAAGTTAGTTAGTTAGTTAGTTAGTTAGTTAGTTAGTCCGTATGTATGTAAGAAGGTAGGTAGTTAGTTAGTTAGTTAGTTAATTAGCCAGTAGTTAGTTAGTTTGTTAGTCAGTATGTAAGAAGGTTGTCAGTCAGTTAGTTAGTTAGATAGTTAGTTAATTAGTTAGTTAGTTAGTTAGTTAATCAGTTAGTTATTTAGTTAGTTACTTAGTTAGTTAGCTAGTAGTTAGTTAGTTAGTGAGTTAGTTAGTTAATCAATATGTATGTATCAAGGTAGTTAGTTAGTTTGTTAGATAGTTAGTTAATTATTTAGTTAGTTAATTAGTTAGTTAGTTTGTTATCTAGTAGTTAGTTAGTTAGTTAGGTCATCAGTTAGTTTGTTATTTAGTTAGTTAGTTAGTTAGCTAGTAGTTAGAAGGTTAGTTATTTATTTATTTAGTTAGTTAGTTAGTTGGTGGGTATGTAGGAAGGTAGTTAGTTAGTCAGTTAATAGGTATTTAAGAAGATAGCTAGTTAGTAAATTAGTTAGTTATCTAGTAATTAGTTAGTTAGTTATTTTGTTAGCTAGCTAGTAGTTAGTTAGTTATTTTGTTAGTAAGTTAGTTAGTTAACTAGTAGTTAGTTAGTTAGTTATTCAAATAGTTAACTAGTTAGTTATTTAGTTAGTTAGTTAGTTTGTTATCTAGTAGTTAGTTAGCTAGTTAGTTATTCAGTTAGTTAGATAGTTAGTTAGTTAGTTAGTGGGAAGGTAGTTAATTGGTTAGGTTGTTAGTCATTTAGTTAGTTAGTTAGTTAGTTATCTAGTTATCTAGTAGTTAGTTAGTTAGCTACTTAGTTATTCAGTTAGTTAGATAGTTAGTTAGTTAGTTAGTGGGAAGGTAGTTAATTAGTTATTTAGTGGGTATGTCGGAAGGTCGTTTGTTTGTTAGGTATTTAAGAAGATTGTTAGTAAATTAGTTAGTTAGTTATTTTGTCAGGTAGCTAGTAGTTAGTTAGTTAGTTCGTTATTTAGTTAGTTAGTTAGTTAGTTAGTTAGTTATCTTGTAGTTAGTTAGTTGGCTATTTAGTTAGTTAACTAATTAGTTATTTAGTTAGTTAGTTAGTTATCTAGTAGTTTGTTAGTTAGCTAGTTAGTTATTTAGCAAGTTAGATTGTTAGTGAGTGAGTTAGTTAGTTAGTTAGTTAGTGGGTATGTAGGAAGGTAGGTAGTTAGTTAGTTAGTTAGTTAGTTAGTTAATAGGTATGTAGGAAGATAGTTATTTAGTTATGTAGTTAGTATGTTAATTAGTTCATTTGTTAGTTGGTTAGTTATTTATTTAGTTAGTTAGTTAGTTAGTTAGTTAGTTGGTTAGTTAGTTAGAAAGGTAGTTAGTTTGTTAGTTGATAGGTATGTATGAAGGTAGTTAGTTAGTAAGTTAGTTAGTTAACTAGTTAGTTAGTTAGCTAGTAGTTAGTTAGTTAGTTAGTTAGTTAGTTACTTTGTTAGTTAGTTAACAAGTAGTTAGTTAGTTAATTAGTTAATTAATTTGTTTGTTAATTAGTTATTTAGTAAGTTACTGAGTTAGTGGGTATGTTCGAAGGTAGCTAGTTAGTTAGTTAATTTGTTAGTTAGTTAGTTAATTAGTTAGTTAGTTAGTTAGTTAATCAGTTAGTTATTTATTTCGTTAGTTATTTAGTTAAATGACTAGTGGTTATCTAGTGAGTTATTTACTTATTTAATTAGTTACATATTTAGTGGGTACGTTGGAAGGTAGTTAGTAAGTTAGTTAGTTAGTTTGTTTGTCAGTTAGGTAATTATATGTACAGTTCAACCGCTATAACGTTTGGAGTATCGGTATAACGGTTGTAGCCGTGTGTTGAGATATTATAAGGGAACAAGTTGGGGGCGTTATGAGAATTCAAGAAAATAAAGACTTAGCAAGAATCAAGAGAGTTTGAAAATAAAATTGACAAGAAACAATTTTTAACCCAATCAATCCACATTTATTAATCCACACAAAGATTTATTAAAAGGAACTACCGAATCCAAACACAAAGAGATAGAAACAACCTAATCAAGACTCGAAACGCTCGATACCTTGAATCTGAAGTTTCCCCGCCGAAGTGCAAGAAACGCTCCCGTCAAATCGCCTCTTCCTCTTGTGCTAGATCCTCTCGAATTGCAAGAAACGCTCCTCAACAAATCGATTGATCGGTGTCGCGTCGAAGTTGGATCACAAACGCTGCTACTCCAAGATCTTCACGTCGTGGAACTCGAGTCGGAAACGCTCCGAACCTCAAGATCCAATCTTTAGCTTTGATAGAATCTTGTTTGTGCCTTGGTGGAGTTTGCGGTGGAGAGAAGGTGGAAAAAGGGATGGAACCAGTCGTGGTTTTGCCCTTGGCCTTAGGGTCTTATTTATAGGCTTGATGCTCCTCTTAATTGGCAAGGGTAATTATGAAAGTTTTAGGGCAGCAACAAATCCACCAAAGAAGGCAACCAATAAATCATTGAGAGGGCAACAAATCATTCCTTAAGAAGGAAACGATTCAATTCTAAAGAAGGCAACAATTCAGCTTGTTGGGGCTGCGTATGGACTGAGAGCTGGGCTGTGGGCTGTAGATTTCGCCACTGTGGCCAGTGCAGGGGCTGGCAGATTTTCTTCTTTTGTTTTTTCCTTTCCTGCCTCGATCCTTTACCGAATGTATCGGTATGATATATCGTTTTGACTGTCTTCGGTGTTCCGGAGGCAATGGTGCTGGCCAAATTCCCATATTAGTCCTCTATCTCCTGCAAATGGGCAAAGAACACATTAGTGTAGAAATATGCTTGGTGTTTGAAATATGTGTTATAATAGCCAAGATTAAGACTTCACAAGGGCTAAATTCCCTAGATTTGACTCTAAAAACGTGCTCTAATTGCCTCACATCACTCACTAACTAACTAACTAACTAACTAACTAACTAACTAACTAACTAAATAACTAACTAATTAACTAACTAACTATCTTCCTACAGACAGATTAACTGACTAACCAACTAACTTACTAACTACCTTCCTACATACCCACTAACTAAGTAACTACCTAAATAAATAAATAACTAACTAAATAACTACTAGCTATTTAACTAACTAACTAACTAACTAAATAACTACTAGCTATTTAACTAACTAACAAACTAAAGAACAAACAAACTAATTAACTAACTAACTAACTAACTAATTAACTAATTAACTAACAAATTAACTACCTAACTAGCTACATTCGTACATACCCACTAACTATCTAACTTACTAACTAACTAATTAACTAACTAATTAGTGAACTAATTAACTAACTTACTACTAGTTAACTAACTAACAAACTTACTAACTAACTACCTTCATACATACCTATTAACAAACAAACTAGCTACCTTGCTAACAAACAAACTAACTAACAAACAAACTAACAAACTAACTAACTAACTAACTAACTAACTACCTTCCTACATACCCAGCCACTAACTAACTACCTTACCGCTAACTAACTAACAAACTACCTATCTAACTAAATAACTAACTAGCCAACTAACTAACTACTAGATAACTAACTAACTAACTAACTGACTAAATAACTAACTAACTAACTAACTACTAGCTAGATGACAAAATAAATAACTAACTAATTAATAGATAACTAACATAATAACTAACTAATTTACTAACTAACTATCTTCTTAAATACCTACTAACTAACTAACTAACTAACTACATTCCCACATACACACCAACTAACTAACTAACTAACTAAATAATTAACTAACCATCTAACTACTAGCTAACAGACTACATAACTAACTAAATAACTAACTGATGACCTAACTAACTAACTAACTACTAGATAACTAACTACCTGACTGACTGACTAACTAACTAACTAACTAATTAACTAACTAACTAACTAACTAACTAACTAACTACTAGATAACTAACTAAATAACTAACTAATTAACTAACTAACTATCTTCCAACATACCCACTAACTAAGTAACTAACTAAATAAATAAATAACAAACTAAATAACTACTAGCTATTTCTCTAACTAACTAACTAAAGAATTAACTAACTAATTAATTAACTAACTAACTAACTAATTAACTAATTAACTAACAAATTAACTAACTAGCTAGCTACCTTCGTACATACCCACTGACTAACTTACTTACTAACTAACTAATTAACTAACTAATTAATGAACTAATTAACTAACTAACTACTAGTTAACTAACTAATTAACTAACTAACTATCTTCCTACATACTAACTAACTTACTAACTAACTAACTACATTCCTGCATACCCATACTAACTAGTGAACTAAATAAATTACTAGCTAACTACTAGCTAACAAACTAACTAGCTAACTAAATAACTAACTTGGTAACTAACTAACTAACTAACTAACCAACTACCGGATAACTAACTAACTGACTAACTAACTACCTAACTACCTTCTTACATACATATTGACTAACTAACTAACCAACAAACTAATTAACTAACTAACTAACTAACTAACTAACTAACTTACCAGCTAACTAACTAATACCTTCCTACATACCCACTAACTGAGTTACTAACTAAATAAATAAATAACACACTAAATAACTACTAGCTATTTAACTAACTAACTAACTAAATAAATAAATAACTAACTAACTAACTAACCGACTAATTAACTAACGAAACAAAAAATTAACTAACTAACTATCTACCTTCGTACATACCCAATAAATAACTAACTTACTAACTAACTAATTAACTAACTAATTAATTAACTAATTAACTAACTAACTACTAGTTAACTAACTAACTTACTAACTAACTAACTAATTAACTAATTAACTAACGAACTACTAGCTAAGTAACTAACTAGTTAACTAACTAACTTACTTACTAACAACCATCATACATACCTATCAACTAACAAACTAACTACCTTTCAAACTAACTAACTAACAAACTAACTAACTAATTAACTAAATAACTAAATAACTAAATAACTAACAAATGAACTAATCAACAAACTAACTAAATAACTATCTTCCTACGTACCTATGAACTAACTAACTAACTAACTAACTAACTAACTAACTACCTTCCTACATACCCACTAACTAACGAACTACCTACCTTCCCAATAACTAACTAAATAACTATCTAACTTACTAAATTACTAACTAGTTAACTAATTAACTACTAGATAACTAACAAACTAACTAACTAAATAACTAACTAGTTAACTAACTAAATAACTAACTAACTAACTAACTAACTAAATAACTAACTAACTAACTAACTAACTAAATAACTAACTAACTAACTAACTACTAATTAGCTGACAAAATATCTAACTAACTAATTACAAGATAACTAACATAATAACTAACTAATTTACTAACTAACTATCTTCTTAAATCCCTATTAACTAACTAACTACCTACCTTCCTACATACCCACCAACTAACTAACTAACCAAATAAATAACTAACCAGCTAACTACAAGCTAACTAACTCACTAACTAACTAACTAACTAACTAACTAACTGATGACCTAACTAACTAACTAACTACTAGATAACTAACTACCAATATGACTAACTAATTAACTAATTAACTAACTAACAAATTAACTTACTATCTAACTAACTAACTAACGACCTTGATACATACATATTGATTAACTAACTTATTCACTAACTAACTAACTAACTAACTACTAGCTAACTAACTAACCAACTAACTACATAACTAACTAATTAACTAAATAACTAACTATCTAACTAATTAACTAACTATCTAACTAACTAACTAACTAACAACCTTCTTACATACTAACTAACTAACTAACTAACTACGTACTAGCTAATTAACTAACTAACTACCTACCTACCTCCTTACATACATATTGACTAACTAACTAACTATTAACTATCTAACTAACTAACTAACTAACTAACTAACTAACTTACTTACTTACTAACTAACTAACTACTAGCTAATTGAACAAATAACTAACTAACTAACTAACTAACTAACTACTAGATAACTAACTAAATAACTAACTAATTAACTAACTAACTATCTTCCTACAGATAGATTAACTAACTAACTAAATAACTTACTAACTACCTTCCTACATACCCACTAACTAAGTAACTACCTAAATAAATAAATAACTAACTAAATAACTACTAGCTATTTAACTAATTAACTAACTAAAGAACTAACTAACTAATTAACTAAGTAACTAACTAACTAATTAACTAATTAACTAACAAATTAACTAACTAACTCGCTACATTCGTACATACCCACTAACTATATAACTTACTAACTAACTAATTAACTAACTAATTAATGAATTAATTGACTAACTAACTACTAGTTAACTAACTAACTAACTAACTAACTAACCAAATGACTAACTAATTAACTAACTAACTAACTAACTAACTACTAGCTAACTAACTAACTAACTTACTAACTTACTACCTTCATACATACATATTAACAGACAAACCAACTACCTTTCTAACAAACTAACTAACAAACAAACTAACTAACATACAAACTAACTAACTAACTAACTAACTAACTAACTAACTAACTAACTAACTAACTACCTTCCTACATACCCACCCACTAACTAACTAACTACCTTACCGCTAACTAACTAACAAACTACCTATCTAACTAAATAACTAACTAGCTAACTAGCTAATTACTAGATAACTAACTAACTAACTAACTAAAAAACTAACTAAGTAACTAACTACTAGCTAGATGACAAAATAACTAACTAATTAATTAATAGATAACTAACTTAATGACTAACTAATTTACTAACTAACTATCTTCTTAAATACCTTTTAACTAACTACATTCCCACATACCCACCAACTAACTAACTAACTAACTAACTAAATGAATAACTAACCATCTAACTACTAGCTAACTAACTAAATAATTAACTAAATAACTAACTGATGACCTAACTAACTAACTAACTAACTAACTACTATATAACTAACTAACTGACTGACTAACTAACTAAATGACTAATTCACTAACTAACTAATTAACTAACTAACTATCTAACTAACTAACTTACTAACTACTAGATAACTAACTAAATAACTAACTAATTAACTAACTAACTATCTTCCAACATACCCACTAACTAAGTAACTAACTAAATAAATAAATAACTAACTAAATAACTACTAACTAGCTAACTCAATAAATTACGAGCTAGCTACTAGCTAACAAACTAACTAACTAACTAAATAACTAACTAACTAACTAACTAACCAACTACCTGACAACTAACTAACTAACTAACTAACTAACTAACTATTTAACTAACAAACTAACTAACCACCTTCTTACATACATATTGACTAACTAACTAACCAACAACTAACTAACTAACTAACTAACTAACTAACTATCTTCTTAAATAACAACTGACTAACTAACTAACTACCTTCCTTCATACCCACCGACTAACTAACTAACTAAATAAATAAATAGCTAACCAGCTAACTACTAGCTAACTACTAACTAACTAAATAACTAAATAACTAATTGATGACCTAACTAACTAACTAGCAACTATATAACTAACTAACTAACTGACAAATTAACTAACTAACTAACTAACTAATTAACTAACTAATTAACTAACTATCTAACTAACTAACTAACTACCTAGATACATACATATTGATTAACTAACTAACTAACTCACTAACTAACTCACTAACTAACTAACTACTAGCTAACTAACTAAGTATCTAACTAAATAACTAACTGATTAACTAACTAACTAACTAACTAACTAACTAACTAACAACCTTCTTACATACTAACTAACTAACTAACTAACTAACTAACTAACTAACTACAATCTAATTAACTAACTCACTAACTAACTAACTACATTCTTACATTCATATTGACTAACTAACCAATTAACTAACAAATTAACTAACTAACTAGCTACCTTCGTACCTACCCACTAACTAACTAACTTACTAACTAACTAATTAACAAACTAGTTAATGAACTAATTATCTAACTAGCAACTAGTTAACTAACTAACAAACTAACTAACTAAATAACTAACTAATTAAATAACTAACTAACTAACAAATTACTAGCTAACTGACTAACTTACTAACTACCTAACAAATTAATGACTAAATAACTATTAACTAACTAACTTACTAACTAACTACCTTCATACATACCTGTTAACTAACAAACTAACTACCTTTCTAACTAACAAAATACCTTCCTACATACACCTATTAACTAACTAACTAAATAACTAACAAACTACCTTCCCACTAACTAACTAACTAACTATCTAACTAACTAAATAACTGACTAGCTAACTAACTAACTACAAGATAACTAACAAAATAACTAACTAAATAACTAAATTGTTAACTAACTAACTAACTACTAACTACTAACTAACTACCTAACTAAATACTAGCTAGCTGATAAAATAAGTAAGTAACTAACTACTAGATAAGTAACATAATAACTAACTAATGTACTAACTAACTATCTTCTTAAATACCTATTAACTGACTAACTAACTAACTACCTACCTACATACCCACCAACTAACTAACTAACTAAATAAATAAATAAATAAAAAAATAACATGCTAACTACAAGCTAACTAACTAACTAACTAACTAAATAACTAATTGATGACTAAACTAACAAACTAACTACTAGATAACTAACTGACTAACAAACAAACTAACTAACTAATTAATGAACTCACTAATTAACTAACTATCTAGCTAACTAACTAACTACCTTAATACATATATATTGATTAACTAACTAAGTCACTAACTAACTAATTACTAGCTAATTAACTAACTAACTAACAAACTACCTTCTTACATACGTATTGACTAACTAACCAACTAACTAACTAACTAACTAACTAACTAGCTACCTTACTAACTAACTAACTAACTAACTACTAGCTAACTGAATAAATAACATACTAACTAACTAACTAACTAACTACTAGATAACTAACTAAATAACTAACTAATAAATTAACTAAGTATCTTCCTACATACATATTAACAAACTAACTAACTAACTAACTAACTAACTTACTAACTACCTTCCTATATATACCCACTAACTAACTAAGTAACTAACTAAATAAATATATAAATAACTAACTACATAACTACTAGCTATTTAACTAACTATCTAAATAAATAAATAAATAACTAATTAACTAACTAAGTATCTTCCTACATACATATTAACAAACTAACTAACTAACTAACTAACTAACTAACTTACTAACTACCTTCCTACATACCCACTAACTAAGTAACTAACTAAATAAATATATAAATAACTAACTACACAACTACTAGCTATTTAACTAACTATCTAACTAAACAAAAAACTAACTAATTAACTAACTAGCTACCTTCGTACATACCCACTAACTAACTAACTTACTAAATAACTAATTAACTAACTAATTAATTAACTAATTATCTGACTAACTACTACTTAAATAACTAACCAACTAACTAACTAAATAACTAACTAACTAATTAACTGACTAACTAACTACCTTCATACATACCTATTAACTAACTAACTAACTAACAAACAAAATTAACTAATCAACAAACTAACTAAATAACTAAATAACTATCTTTCTACATGCCTATTAACTAACTAACTAACTAACTAACTACCTACCTACCTTCCTACATACCCACTAACTAACTAACTAACTACCTTACCGCTAACTAACTAACTATCTATCTAACTAAATAACTAACTAGCTAACTAACTAACTACTAGATAACTAACAAACAAACTAACTAAATTACTCACTAGTTAACTAACTAAATAACTAACTAACTAACTACTAGATAACTAACTAACCAAATAACTAAATAACTAACTAACTAACTACTAGCTAGCTGACTAAATAACTAACAAACTAATTAATAGATAACTAACTAATTTACTAACTAACTATCTTCTTAAATACCTATTACCTAAATAACTAACTAACTAACTACATTCCCATATACCCACCAACTAACTAACTAACTAAATAAATCAATAACTAACCAGCTAACTACTAGCGAACTAACTAACTAACTAACTAAATAACTAACTGATGACCTAACTAACTAACTAGCTACTAGATAACTAAATAACTAACTGACTAACTAACTAACTAACTAATTCACTAACTAACAAATTAACTAACTATCTAACTAACTAACTAACTACTTTGATACATACATATTGATTAACAAACTAACTCACTAACTAACTACTAGCTAACAAACTAAGTAACTAACTAAATAACTAACTGATGAACTAACTAACTAACTAACTAACTAACTATTTAACTAACTATCTAACTAACTAACTAACTAACAAACTTCTTACAAACTAACTAACTGACTAACTAACTACTAGCTAATTAACTAACTAACTAACTAACTACCTTCTTACATACATATTGACTAACTAACTAACTAACTAACTAATTAACTAACTAACTAAATAACTAACTTACTAACTTGCTAACTAACTAACTAACTAACTACTAGCTGCATGAATAAATAACTAACTAGCTACTAGATAACTAACTAAATAACTAACTAATTAACTAACTAACTATCTTCCTACATACATATTAAAGAAGGAACTAACTAACTAACTAACTTATTAACTACCTTCCCACATACCCACTAACTAAGTAACCTACTAAATAAATAAATAACTAACTAAATAACTACTAGCTACTTAACTAACTAACTAAATAAATAACTAGCTAATTAACTAACTAGCTAACTAATTAACTAACTAATTAACAAATTAACTAACTAATTAGTTACCTTCGTACATACCCACTAACTAACTAACTTAATAACTAACTAATTAACTAAATAATTAATTTACTAATTATCTAACTAACTACTAGTTATCTAAATAACTAACTAACTAATTAACTAACTAACTAACTAACTTACTACCTTCCTACATATCCGCCAACTAACTAACTAACTAATTAAATAAATAACTAACATGCTAACTACTAGCTAACTCACTAACTAACTAACTAACTAACTAAATAGCTAACTGATGACCTAACTAACTAACTAACTAACTACTAGATAACTAACTAACTAACAGACTAACTAACTAACTAACTAATTAACTAACTTACTAATTAACTAACTATCTAACTAACTAACAAACTACCTTGATACATACATATTGATTAACTAACTAAGTCACTTACTACCTAACTACTAGCTAACTAACTAACTAACTAACTAAATAATTGACTGATTAACTAACCAACTAATTAACTATCTATCTATCCGACTCACTAACTAACAGCCTTCTTACATACTAACTAACTACCTACCTAACTAACTAACTACTAGCTAATTAACTAACTAACTAACTAACTAACTAACTAACTAACTAACTAACTAACTAACTACATTGTTACATACATATTGACTAACTAACTAACTAATTAACCAATTAACTAACTAACTAACTAACTAACTAACTAATTTACTAACTAACTAACTAACTAACTAACAACTAGCTCACTAAATAAATAACTAACAAACTAACTAACTTACTAACTAACTACTAGATAACAAACTAAATAACTAACTAATTGACTAACTAACTATCTTCCTACATACATATTAACTAACTAACTAACTAACTAACTAACTTACTAACTACCTTCCTACATACCCACTAAGTAAGTAACTAACTAACTAAATAACTAAATAACAACTAGCTATTTGACTAACTAACTAACTAAATAAATAACTAACTAATTAACTGATGACCTAACTAACTAACTAACTCCTAGCTAGCTAACTAACTAACTGAATAACTAACTAACTAACTAATTAACTAACTATCTAACTAACTAACTAACTAACTACCTTGATACATACATATTGATTAACTAACTAACTCACTAACTAACTACTGGCTAACTAACTAAGTAACTAACTAAATAACTAACTCATTAACGAACTAACTAACTAATGAACTAATTATCCAACTAACTAAATAACTAACAACCTTCTTACATACTAACTAACAAACTAACTAACTAACTAACTAACTACTAGCTAATTAACTAACTAACTAATTAACTACCTACCATTTAACATACATATTGACTAACTAACTAACTAACTATTTAACTATCTAACAAACAAACTAACTAACTAACTAACTAACTAACTAACTAACTACTAGCTACCTGAATAAATAACTAACTAACTAACTAACTTACTAACTACTAGATAACTAACTAAATAACTAACTAATTAACTAATATAACTATCTTCCTACATACATATCAACTAACTAACTAACTAACTAACTACCTTCCAACATACCCACTTACTAAGTAACTAATTAAATAAATAAATAACTAACTAAATAACTACTAGCTATTTAACTAACTAACTAAATAAATACCTAACTAATTAACTAACTAACTAACTATCTAATTAACTAACTAACTAACAAATTAACTACCTAACTAACTATCTTCGTACATACCCACGAACTAACTAAGTTACTAACTAACTAATTAACTAACTACCTACTAGTTAACTAACTAACTAACTAACTAACTAACTAACTAACTAAAAAACTAACTAATTAACTAACTAACTAACAAACTACTAGCTAACTAACTAACTAGTTAACTATCTAACTTACTAACTAACTACCTTCATACATACCTAAGAACTAACTAACTAACTAACTAACTAAGTATGAAGGTAGTTAGTTAGTTTGTTAGTTAGTTAGAAAGGTAGTTAGTTTGTTAGTTAATATGTATGTATGAAGGTAGTTAGTTAGTAAGTTAGTTGGGTAACTAGTTAGTTAGTTAGTTAGTACTTAGTTCGTTATTTAGTTAATTAGTTAGTTATTTACTTAGTTAGTTAGTTAGTTAGTTAGTTAAGTAGTAGTTAGTTAGTTAATTAGTTAATTAATTAGTTAGTTAAATAGATAGTAGTTATTTAGTTAATTAGTTAATTAGTTAATTAGTTAGTTATTTATTTAGTTCGTTAGTTAGTTAAATAGATAGTAGTTATTTAGTTAGTTATTTATTTATTTAGTTAGTTACTTAGTTAGTGGGTATGTAGGAAGGTAGTTAGTAAGATAGTTAGTTAGTTAGTTAGTTAGTTAGTTAGTTAATATGTATGTAGGAAGATAGTTAGTTAATTAGTTAGTTATTTAGTTAGTTATCTAGTAGTTAGTTAGTTAGTTAGTTAGTTAGATAGTTAGTTATTTATTCCATTAGCTAGTAGTTAGTTAGTTAGTTAGTTAGTAAGTAAGTTAGTTAGTCAGTTAGTTAGTTAGTTAGTTAGATAGTTAGTTAGGTAATATGTATGTAAGAAGGTAGTTAGTCACCTAGTTTGTTAGTTAGTTAGTTAATTAGCTAGTAGGTAGTTAGTTAGTTAGTTAGTTAGTATGTAATAAGGTTGTTAGTTAGTTAGTTAGTTAGTTAGATAGTTAGTTAATTAGTTTGTTAGTGAGTTAGTTAATCTGTTAGTTATTTAGTTAGTTAGTTAGTGAGTTAGTTAGTAAATCAATATGTATGTATCAAGGTAGTTAGTTAGTTAGTCAGATAGTTAGTTAGTTAGTTAGATAGTTAATTAGTTAGTTAGTTAGTTAGTTAGTTAGTTAGTTAGTTAGTTAGCTAGTTATCTAGTTGTTAGTTAGTTCGTTAGGTCATCAGTTAGTTTTTTAGTTCGTTAGTTAGTTAGTTAGTTAGTTAGCTAGTAGTTATGTGGTTAGTTATTAAGTTAGTTAGTTAGTTAGTTAGTTTGTGGGTATGTAGGAAGGTAGTTATTTAGTTAATAGGTATTTAAGAAGATAGTTAGTTCGTAAATTAGTTAGTTATTATGTTAGTTATCTTGTAATTAGCTAGTTAGTTATTTTGTCAGCTAGCTAGCAGTTAGTTAGTTATTTATTAAGTTAGTTAGTTAGTCATCTAGTAGTTAGACGTTAGTTATTTAGTTTGTTAACTAGTTAGTTATTTAGTTAGTTAGTTAGTTTGTTAGTTATCTAGTAGTTAATTAGTTAGCTAGTTAGTTATTTAGTAAGTTAGATAGTTAGTTAGTTAGTTAGTTAGTGGCAAGGTAGGTAGTTAGTTAGTTAGTTAGTGGGTATGTAGGAAGGTAGGTAGTTAGTTAGTTAGTTAGTTAGTTAATAGGTATGTAGGAAGATAGTTATTTACTTAGTTTGTTAATTAGTTCATTTGTTAGTTAGTTAGTTATTTAGTTATTTGGTTAGTTTGTTAGTTAGTTAGTTAGAAAGGTAGTTAGTTTGTTAGTCGATAGGTATGTATGAATGTAGTCAGTTAGTAAGTTAGTTAGTTAACTAGTTAGTTAGTTAGCTAGTAGTTTGTTAGTTTGTTAGTTAGTTAATTAGTTAGTTATTTAGTTAGTTAGTTAGTTAGTTAGTTAACTAGTTAGTTATTTAGTTAGTTTGTTAGTTTGTTAGTTATCTAGTAGTTAGTTAGTTAGCTAGTTAGTTATTTAGTAAGTTAGATAGTTAGTTAGTTAGTTAGTGGGAAGGTAGGTAGTTAGTTAGTTAGTTAGTTAGTTAATAGGTATGTAGGAAGATAGTTATTTAGTTAGTTTGTTAATTAGTTCAATTGTTAGTTTGTTAGTTAGTTAGTTAGTTAGAAAGGTAGTTAGTTTGTTAGTAGATAGGTATGTATGAATGTAGTTAGTTAGTAAGTTAGTTAGTTAACTAGTTAGTTAGTTAGCTAGTAGTTTGTTAGTTTGTTAGTTAGTTAATTAGTTAGTTATTTAGTTAATTAGTTAGTTAGTTAGTTAGTTAGTTAACTAGTAGTTAGTTAGTAAATTAGTTAATTAATTAGTTTGTTAACTAGTTAGTTAGTAAGTTAGTTAGTTAGTGGGTGTGTACGAAGGTAGCTAGTTAGTTAGGTAATTTGTTAGTTCATTAGTTAATTAGTTAGTTAGTTAGTTAGTTAATTAGTTAGTTATTTATTTATTTAGTTAGTTAGTTAAATAGCTAGTAGTTATTTAGTTAGTTATTTATTTAGTTAGTTAGTTAGTTAGTTCCTGCGTATGTAGGAAGGTAGTTAATAAGTTAGTAAGTTAGTTAGTTAGTTAGTTAGTTATTTGGTTAATATGTGTGTAGGAAGATAGTTAGTTAGTTAATTAGTTAGTTATTTAGTTAGTTATCTAGTAGTTAGTTAGTTAGTTAGTTATTCTGTTAGCTAGTTGTTAGTTAGTAGTTAGTTAGTTAGTAAGTTAGTTAGTTAGTTAGTTAGTTAACAAGTTATTTATTTAGTTAGTTTGTTTATTTAGTTATCTAGTAGTTAGTTAGTTAGCTAGTTAGTTATTTAGTTAGTTAGATAGTTAGTTAGTTAGTGGGAAGGTAGTTAGTTAGTTAGTTAGTTGGTGGATATGTCGGAAGGTACTTAGTTAGTTAGTTAGTTAGTTAGTTATTTAGATAGTTTGTTAATTAGTGAATTTGTTAGTTAGTCAGTTCGTTATTGAGTTATTTAGTTAGTTAGTTAGTTGTTTAGTTAGTTAGTTAGTTAGTTAATAGGTATGTATGAAGGTAGTTAGTTAGTATGTTAGTTAGTTAATTAGTTAGTTATTTCGTTAGTTAGTTAGTTAGTTAGTAAGTTAACTAGTAGTTAGTTAGTTGATTAGTTAGTTTGTAAGTTAGTTAGTTAGTGGGCATGTACGAATGTAGCTAGTTCGTTAGTTAATTTCTTTGTTAGTTAGTTAATTAGTTAGTTAGTTGGTTAATTAGTTAGGTATTTATTTATTTAGTTTGTTAGTTAAATAGCTAGTAGTTATTTAGTTAGTTACTTAGTTAGTAGGTATGTAGGAAGGTAGTTAGGAAGTTAGATAGTTAGTTAGTTAGTTAATACGTATGTAGGAAGATAGTTAGTTAGTTAATTAGTTAGTTATTTAGTTAGTTATATAGTGGTTAGTTAGTTAGTTAGTTAGTTAGTTATTTAGTTTGTTAAATAGTTAGTTAGATAGTTAGTTAGTTAGTTAGTTTTCAAGTAGATGGTTAGTTAGTTAGTTGGTTAGTTAACTAGTTAGTTAGTTAGCTAGTAGTTAGCTTGTAATTTATTTAGTTAGCTAGTTAGTTTGTGGGTATGCAGGAAGGTAGTTAGTTCGTTAGTCAGTTAGTTAGATAGTCAATAAGTATGTAGGAAGATAGTTAGTTAATTAGTTAGTTATTTAGATAGATATCTAGTAGTTAGTTACTTGGATTGTTAGTTATTTAGTTAGTTAGTTAGTTAGTTAGTTATTTAGTTAGTTAGTTAACTAGTTAGTTATTTAGTAAGTTAGTTAGTTATTAAGTACGTAGGAAGATAGTGAGTCAGTAAATTAGTTAGTTATTTAGATAGTTATCTAGTTGTTAGTTAGTTAGTTATGTAGTCAGTTAGTTAGTTATTTAGTTATTTATCTAGTAGTTAGTTAATTAGTTAGTTAATTAGTTAGTTAGTATGTTAATTAATTAGTTAGTTAGTTAGTTAGTATGTATGTATGTAAGAAGGCACTTAGTTAGTTAATTAGTTAGTTAGTTAGTTAGTTTTATAGTCAATTAATTAGTTAGGTAGGTACTAGTTAGTTAGTCGATATATAGGATGGTAGTTAGTTAGATGGTTAGTTAGTCAATTAGTTAGTTAGTTAGTTAATAGGTATATATAGTTAGACAATTAGTTTGTTAGGTAGTTAGATAGATAGATACTTGTTAATAGGTATGTAGAAAGACAATTAGTTAGTTAGTTAGTTAATTAGTTTGATACTAGTTAATTAGTTAGTTAGTTAGTTTGTTAGTGAGTTTGTAGGAAGGTAGTTAGTTAATTAGTTAGTTAGGTAGATAGCTATTTAGTTAGTTTATAGGTATGTATGAAGGTAGTTAGTTAGTTAGTTAGTTAGTTAATTAGTTCGTTATTTAGTCAGATTGTTTGTTAATTAGCTAGTAGTTAGTTAGTTAGTTAGTTAGTTAGTTAGCTTGTAGTTAGTTAGTTAGTTAGTTGGCTAAGTTAGCTAGCTAGCTAGTAGTTAGTTAGTTTGTTAGTTAATAGGTATGTAGGAAGGTAGTTAGTTAGTTAGTAAGTAAGTTAGGTAGTTAGTTAGTTACCTAGTAGTCAGTTAGTTAATTAGTTAGTTAGTTAACTAGTTAGCTATTTAGTTAGTTAGTCTGTTAGTTCTCAAGTAGTTAGTTAATTAGCTAGTTAGTTATTTAGTTAGTTAGATAGTTAGTTAGTTAGTTAGTTAGTTAGTGGGAAGGTAGGTAGTTAGTTATTTAGTGGGTACGTAGGAAGGTAGTCAGTTAGTTAGTTAGTCAGTCAGTTTGTTAGTTAGTTAATTAGTTAGTTAATAGGTGTGTAGGAAGATAGTTATTTAGTTAGTTTGTTAGTTTGTTAATTAGTTAATTAGTTAGTTAGTTAGGTATTTAGTTATTTAGTTAGTTAGTTAGTTAGTTAGTTAGTTAGAAAGGTAGTTTGTTAGTTAGTTAATAGGTATGTATGAAGGTAGGTAGTTAGTAAGTTAGATAGTTAACTAGTTAGTTAGTTAGCTAGTAGTTTGTTAGTTACTTAGTTAATTAGTTAGTTATTTCGTTAGTTACCTAGTTAGTTAGTTAACTAGTAGTTAGTTAGTAAATTAGTTAATTAATTAGTTAGTTAATTGGTTAGTTAGTAAGTTAGTTAGTTAGTGGGTATGTACGAACGTATCTAGTTAGTTAGTTAATTTGTTAGTTAGTTAGTTAGTTAGTTAGTTAGTTAATTAGTTAGTTATTTATTTAGTTAGTTACTAAGTCAAATGGCTAGTAATTATTTAGTTGGCTATTTATTTATTTAGTAAGTTATTTAGTTAGTGGGTATGTAGGAAGGTAATTAGTAAGTTAGTTAGTTAGTTAGTTAGTATGTTTGTAGGAAGATAGTTAGTCAGTTAATTAGTTAGTTATTTAGTGAGGTATCTAGTAGTTAGTTAGTTAGTTAGTTATTAAATTAGCTAGTAGTTAGTTAGTTAGTTAGTAAGTTAGTTAGTTAGTTAGTTAGTTGGTTAGTTAATTAGTTAGTTAGTTAGTTAGTTAGTCCGTATGTATGTAAGAAGGTAGGTAGTTAGTTAGTTAGTTAATTAGCCAGTAGTTAGTTAGTTTGTTAGTTAGTATGTAAGAAGGTTGTCAGTTAGTTAGTTAGTTAGATATATAGTTAATTAGTTACTTAGTTAGTTAGTTAATCAGTTAGTTATTTAGTTAGTTACTTAGTTAGTTAACTAGTAGTTAGTTAGTTAGTGAGTTAGTTAGTTAATCAATATGTATGTATCAAGGTAGTTAGTTAGTTTGTTAGATTGTTAGTTAATTAGTTAGTTAGTTAATTAGTTAGTTAGATTGTTATCTAGTAATTAGTTAGTTACTTAGGTCATCAGTTAGTTTGTTATTTAGTTAGTTAGTTAGTTAGCTAGTAGTTAGAAGGTTAGTTATTTATTTATTTAGTTAGTTAGTTAGTTGGTGTGTATGTAGGAAGGTAGTTAGTTAGTTAGTTAATAGGTATTTAAGAAGATAGCTAGTTAGTAAATTAGTTAGTTATTATGTTAGTTATCTAGTAATTAGTTAGTTAGTTATTTTGTTAGCTAGCTAGTAGTTAGTTAGTTAGTTAGTTATTTAGTTAGTAAGTTAGTTAGTTAACTAATAGTTAGTTAGTTAGTTATTCAAATAGTTAACTAGTTAGTTATTTAGTTAGTTACTTTGTTTGTTATCTAGTAGTTAGTTAGTTCGCTAGTTAGTTATTCAGTTAGTTTGATAGTTAGTTAGTTAGTTAGTGGGAAGGTAGTTAATTGGTTAGTTAGTTAGTCATTTAGTTAGTTAGTTTGTTAGTTATCTAGTAGTTAGTTAGTTAGCTACTTAGTTATTCAGTTAGTTAGATAGTTGGTTAGTAAGTTAGTGGGAAGGTAGTTAATTAGTTAGTTAGTGGGTATGTCGGAAGGTAGTTAGTTTGTTAGGTATTTAAGAAGATAGTTAGTAAATTAGTTAGTTAGTTATTTTGTCAGGTAGCTAGTAGTTAGTTAGTTCGTTCGTTATTTAGTTAGTTAGTTAGTTAGTTAGTTATCTTGTAGTTAGTTAGTTGGCTATTTCGTTAGTTAACTAATTAGTTATTTAGTTAGTTAGTTTGTTAGTTATGTAGTAGTTTGTTAGTTAGCTAGTTAGTTATTTAGTAAGTTAGATTGTTAGTGAGTTAGTTAGTTAGTTAGTTAGTGGGTATGTAGGAAGGTAGGTAGTTAGTTAGTTAGTTATTTAGTTAGTTAGTTAGTTAATAGGTATGTATGAAGATAGTTATTTAGTTATGTAGTTAGTATGTTAATTAGTTCATTTGTTAGTTGGTTAGTTATTTATTTAGTTAGTTAGTTAGTTAGTTAGTTAGTTAGTTAGTTAGTTAGTTGGTTAGTTAGTTAGAAAGGTAGTTAGTTTGTTAGTTGATAGGTATGTATGAAGGTAGTTAGTTAGTAAGTTAGTTAGTTAACTAGTTAGTTAGTTAGCTAGTAGTTAGTTAGTTAGTTAGTTAGTTACTTACTTTGTTAGTTAGTTAACAAGTAGTTAGTTTGTTAATTAGTTAATTAATTTGTTTGTTAATTAGTTATTTAGTAAGTTACTTAGTTAGTGGGTATGTTCGAAGGTAGCTAGTTAGTTAGTTAATTTGTTAGTTAGTTAGTCAATTAGTTAGTTAGTTAGTTAGTTAATCAGTTAGTTATTTATTTCGTTAGTTATTTAGTTAAATAACTAGTGGTTATCTAGTGAGTTATTTATTTATTTAATTAGTTACTTAGTTAGTGGGTACGTTGGAAGGTAGTTAGTAAGTTAGTTAGTTAGTTTGTTTGTCAGTTAATATGTATGTAGGAAGATAGTTAGTTAATATGTATGTAGGATGGTAATTAGTTAGTGAATTAGTTAGTTATTTGATTAGTTATCTAGTAGTTAGTTAGTTAGTTAGTTAGTTAGTTAGTTAGTTAGTTAGTTAGTTATTAATTCAGATAGCTAGTAGTTCATTAGTTAGTTAATTAGTTAGTTAGTTGGTAAGTTAGTTAGTTAGTTAATTAGTTAGTAAGTTAGTTAGTTAGTCAATACGTATGTAAGAAGGTAGTTAGTTATTTAGTTAGTTAGTTAGTTATCAAGTAGTTAACTAGTTAGTTATTTAGTTAGTTAGTTTGTTAGCTAGTAGTTAGCTAGTAATTTATTTAGTTAGCTAATTTGTTGGTGGGTATGCAGGAAGGTAGTTAGGTAGTTAGTTAGTTAGTTAGTTAATAAGAATGTAGGAAAATAGTTAGTTAGTTAATTATATAGATATCTAGTTGTTAGTTACTTAGTTTGTTAGTTATTTTTTAGTTAGTTATTTAGTTAGTTAGCCAGTTGTTAGTTAGTTGGTTAGTTAGTTATTTAGTTAGTTAGTCAACTAGTTAGTTATTTAGTAAGTTAGTTAGTAAATTAGTTAGTTATCTAGTTGTTAGTTAGTTAGTTAGCCATTTAATTAGTTATTTAGTTATTTATCTAGTAGTTAGTTAATTAGTTAGTTAGTTAGTTAGTTAGTTAGTTAGTTAGTTAATTAATAAGTCAGTTAGTTAGTTAGTTAATTAGTGTGTATGTAAGAAAACAGTTAGTTAGTCACTTAGTTTGATAGTTAGTCTATTAGTTAGTTGGTCGGTATGTTGGATGGTAGTTAGTTAGTTTGTTAGTTAGTCAATTAGTTAGTTAGTTAGTAAGTTAATACGTATATAGGAAGACAGTTAGTTAGTTAGTTAGTTAGATATATACCAGTTAAAAGGTATGTAGGTAGTCAGTCAGTTAGTTAGTTAGTTAATTAATTAGTTAGTTAGTTAGATACTAGTTAATAAGTTAGTTAGTTAGTTTGTTTGATAGTGAGTTTGTAGGAAGGTAGTTAGTTAATTAGTAGGTAGTTAGCTATTTAGTTAGTTTGTAGGTATGTATGAAGGTAGTTAGTTAGTCAGTTAGTTAATTAGTTCGTTATTTAGTCAGTTTGTTGGTTAGTTAGCTAGTAGTTAGTTAGTGAGTTAGTTAGTCAGTTAGTTAGTTAGTTAGCTAGTAGTTAGTTAGTTAGTTAGTTGGCTAGTTAGTAAGTTAGTTAGCTAGCTTGCTAGTAGTTAGTTAGTTAGTTAGTTAATAGGTATGTAGGAATGTAGTTAGTTAATTAGCTAGTTAGTTAGTTAGTTAGCTTGTACTTAGATAGTTAGTTAGTAAGTAAGTTAGTTAGTTAATTAGTTAGTTGTATGTAGTACTTACTTAGTTAGTTAGTTAGTTAACTCGTTAGTTATTTAGTTAGTTAATTTGTTAGTTCCCTAGTAGTTAGTAAGTTAGCTTGTTAGTTATTTAGTTAGTTAGATAGTTAGTTAGTTAGTTAGTTAGTGGGAAGGTAGTTAGTTAGTTAGTGGGTATGTAGTTTGTTAGTTAGTTAGTTAGTTAGTTAGGTATGTAGTTTGTTAGTTAGTTAGTTAGTTAGTTAGTTAATTAGTTAGTTAATAGGTATGTAGGAAGATAGTTATTTAGTTAGTTAGTAAGTTTGCTAATTAGTTAATTAGTTAGTTATTTAGTTAGTTAGTTATTTAGTTAGTTAGTTACTTTGTTAGTTAATTAGTTAGAAAGGTAGAGAGTTAGTTAGTTAATAGGGATGTATGAAGGTATTTAGTTAGTAAGTTAGATAGGTGACTAGTTAGTTAGTTAGCTAGTAGTTAGTTAGTTAGTTAGTTAGTTAGTTAAATAGTTAGTTATTTAGTTAGTTAGTTAGTTAGTTAACTATTAGTTAGTTAGTTAGTTAGTTAGTTAGTTAATTAGTTCATTATTTAGTCTGCTTGTTTGTTAGTTAGCTAGTAGTTAGTTAGTTAGTTAGTTATTTAGAGCTAGTAGTTAGTTAGTTTGTTAATTGGCTAAGTTAGCTAGCTAGCTAGTAGTTAGTTAGTTAGTTAGTTAGTTAGTTAGTTATCTAGTAGTTAGTTAGTTAGTAAGTAAGTTAGTTAGTCAGTTAGTTAGTTAGTTACCTAGTAGTTAGTTAGTTAATTAGTTAGTTAGTTAACTAGCTAGTTATTTAGTTAGTTAGTTTGTTAGTTCTCTAGTATTTAGTTAGTTAGTTAACTAGTTAGTTATTTAGTTAGTTAGATAGTTAGTTAGTTAGTTAGGGGGAAGGTAGTTAGTTAGTTAGTGGGTACGTAGGAAGGTAGTTAGTTAGTTAGTTAATTAGTTAGTTAATAGGTCTGTAGGAAGATAGTTATTTAGTTAGTTAGTTAGTTTGTTAATTAGTTAATTAGTCAGTTAGTTAGTTATTTAGTTAATTAGTTAGTTAGTTAGTTAGTTAGTTAGTTAGAAAGGTAGTTAGTTAGTTAGTTAATAGGTATGTATGATGGTAGGTAGTTAGTAAGTTAGATAGTTAACTAGTTAGTTAGTTTGCTAGTAGTTTGTTAGTTAGTTAGTTAATTAGTTAGTTAACTAGTTAGTTAACTAGTAGTTAGTTCATAAATTAGTTTATTAATTAGTTAGTTAATTAGTTAGTTAGTAAGTTAATTAGTTTCGAAGTTTGTTAGTTAATTAGTTAGTTATTTATTTAGTTAGTTTGTTAGTTAAATAGCTAGTAGTTATTTTGTTGGCTATTTATTTGTTTAGTTAGTTACTTAGTTAGTGGGTATGTAGGAAGGTAGTTAGTAAGTTAGTTAGTTAGTTAGTTAGTATGTATGTAGGAAGATAGTTAGTCAATTAATTAGCTTGTTATTTAGTCAGGTATCTAGTAGTTAGTTAGTTAGTTAGTTAGTTAGTTATTTATTCAGTTAACTAGTAGTTAGTTAGTTAGTTAGTTAGTTAGTTAGTAAGTTAGTTAGTTAGTTAGTTAGTTAGTTAGTTAGTTAGATAATTAATTAGTTAGTTAGTTAGTTAGTTAGTTAATATGTATGTAAGAAGGTAGGTAGTTAGTTAGTAAGTTAGTTAATTAGCCAGTAGTTAGTTAGTTTGGTAGTCAGTTAATTAGTTAGTTAGTTACTAGTTAGCTAGTCGGTATATATGATGGTAGTTAGTTAGTTGGTTATTTAATCAATTAGTTAGTTTGTTAGTTAGTTAATAGGTATATAGGAAGACAGTTAGTTAGTTAGTTAGTTAGTTAGTTAGTTAGATATATACTAGTTAATAGGTTTGTAGGAAGACAATTATATAGTTAGTTAGTTCGTTAATTAGTTAGATACTAGTTAATTAGTTAGTTAGTTTGTTTGTTAGTGAGTTTGTAGGAAGGTAGTTAGTTAATTAGTTAGTTAGGTAGTTAGCTATTTAGTTAGTGTATAGTTATATATGAAGGTAGTTAGTTAGTTGGTTAATTAGTTCGTTATTTAGTCAACATGTTTGTTAGTTAGCTAGTTGTTAGTTAGTTAGTTAGTTAGTTAGAGCTAGTAGTTAGTTAGTTAGTTGTCTAAGTTAGCTGGCCAGCTAGTAGTTAGTTAGTTAGTTCATAGGTATGTAGGAAGGTAGTTAGTTAGTTAGGTAGGTAGTTAGTTAGTTAGTTAGTAGTTAGTTCGTTAGTAAGTAAGTTAGTTAGTTAGTCAGTTAGTTAGTTACCTAGTAGTTAGTTAGTTAATTAGTTAGTTTGTTAACTAGTTAGTTATTTAGTTAGTTAGTTTGTTAGTTCTCTAGTAGTTAGTTAGTTAACTAGTTAGTTATTTAGCTAGTTAGATTGTTAGTTAGTTAGTTAGTTAGTGGGAAGGTAGTTAGTTAGTTTGTGGGTACGTAGGACGTTAGTTAGTTAGTTTGTTAATTAGTTAGTTAATTAGTTAGTTAATAGGTTTGTAGGAAGATAGTTATTTAGTTAGTTTGTTTTTTAATTAGTTAATTAGTTCGTTAGTCAGTTATTTAGTTATTTATTTAGTTAGTTAGTTAGTTAGTTAGTTAGAAAGGTAGTTTGTTAGTCAGTTAATAGGTATGTATGAAGGTAGGTAGTTAGTAAGTTAGATAGTTAACTAGTTAGTTAGTTAGCTAGTAGTTTGTTAGTTACTTAGTTAATTAGTTAGTTATTTCGTTAGTTAACTAGTTAGTTAGTTAACTAGTAGTTAGTTAGTAAATTAGTTAATTAATTAGTTAGTTAATTGGTTAGTTAGTAAGTTAGTTAGTTATTGGGTATGTACGAAGGTATCTAGTTAGTCAGTTAATTTGTTAGTTAGTTAGTTAGTTAGTTAGTTAATTAGTTAGTTATTTATTTAGTTAGTTAGTTAGTAAGTCAAATGGCTAGTAATTATTTAGTTGGCTATTTATTTATTTAGTAAGTTACTTAGTTAGTGGGTATTTAGGAAGGTAGTTAGTAAGTTAGTTAGTTAGTTAGTTAGTTAGTATGTATGTAGGAAGACAGTTAGTCAGTTAATTAGTTACTTATTTAGTGAGGTATCTAGTAGTTAGTTAGTTAGTTAGTTATTCAATTTGCTAGTAGTTAGTTAGTTAGTTAGTTAGTTAGTTAGTTAGTAAGATAGTTAGTTAGTTAGTTAGTTACCTAGTAGTTAGTTAGTTAATTAGTTAGTTAGTTAACTTGTTAGTTATTTAGTTAGTTAGTTTGTTAGTTCTCTAGTATTTAGTAAGTTAGTTAACTAGTTAGTTATTTAGTTAGTGAGATAGTTAGTTAGTTAGTTAGTGGGAAGGTAGTTAGTTAGTTTGTGGGTACGTAGGAAGGTAGTTTGTTAGTTAGTTAATTAGTTAGTTAATAGGTATGTAGGAAGATAGTTATTTAGTTAGTTAGTAAGTTTGTTAATTAGTTAATTAGTCAGTTAGTTAGTTATTTAGTTATTTAGTTAGTTAGTTAGTTAGTTAGTTAGAAAGGTAGTTAGTTAGTTAGTTAATAGGTATGTATGAAGGTAGGTAGTTAGTAAGTTAGATAGTTAACTAGTTAGTTAGTTTGCTAGTAGTTTGGTAGTTAGTTAGTTAGTCAATTAGTTAGTTATTTTGTTAGTTAACTAGTCAGTTAACTAGTAGTTAGTTCATAAATTAGTTAATTAATTAGTTAGTTAGTAAGTTAGTTAGTTAGTGGGTATGTACGAAGGTAGCTATCTAGTTAGTTAATTAGTTTCTAAGTTTGTTAGTTAATTAGTTAGTTATTTATTTAGTTAGTTAGTTAGTTAAATAGCTAGTAGTTATTTTGTTGGCTATTTATTTGTTTAGTTAGTTACTTAGTTAGTGGGTATGTAGGAAGGTAGTTAGTAAGTTAGTTAGTTAGTTAGTTAGTTAGTTAGAATGTGTGTAGGAAGATAGTTAGTCAGTCAATTAGATAGTTATTTAGTCAGGTATCTAGTAGTTAGTTAGTTAGTTAGTTAGTTAGTTAGTTAGTTATTTATTCAGTTAACTAGTAGTTAGTTAGTTAGTTAGTTAGTTAGTTAGTTAGTTAGTTAGATAATTAATTAGTTAGTTAGTTAGTTAGTTAGTTAATATGTATGTAAGAAGGTAGGTAGTTAGTTAGTAAGTTAGTTAATTAGCCAGTAGTTAGTTAGTTTGTTAGTCAGTTAATTAGTTAGTTAGTTACTAGTTAGTTAGTCGGTATATATGATGGGTGTTAGTTAGTTGGTTATTTAGTCAATTAGTTAGTTAGTTACTTAGTTAATAGGTATATAGTAAGACAGTTAGTTAGTTAGTTTGTTTGTTAGTTAGTTAGTTAGTTAGATAGATACTAGTTAATAGGTATGTAGGAAGACAATTATATAGTTAGTTAGTTCGTTAATTAGTTAGATACTAGTTAATTAGTAAGTTTGTTTGTTTGTTAGTGAGTTTGTAGGAAGGTAGTTAGTTAATTAGTTAGTTAGGTAGTTAGCTATTTAGTTAGTTTATAGTTATATATGAAGGTAGTTAGTTAGTTAGTTAGTTAGTTAATTTGTTCGTTATTTAGTCAGTTGGTTTGTTAATTAGCTAGTAGTTAGTTAGTTAGTTAGTTAGTTAGTTAGCTAGTAGTTAGTTAGTTAGTTAGTTGGCTAAGTTAGCTAGCTAGCTAGCAGTTAGTTAGTTAGTTAGTTAATAGGTATGTAGGAAGGTAGTTAGTTAGTTAGCAAGTAAGTTAGATAGTTAGTTAGTTACCTAGTAGTCAGTTAGTTAGTTAACTAGTTAGCTATTTAGTTAGTTAGTCTGTTAGTTCTCTAGTAGTTAGTTAGTTAGCAAGTTAGTTATTTAGTTAGTTAGATAGTTAGTTAGTTAGTTAGTGGGAAGGTATGTAGTTAGTTAGTTAGTGGGTACGTAGGAAGGTAGTCAGTTAGTTAGTTAGTCAGTCAGTCAGTTAGTTAATAGGTACGTAGGAAGGTAGTCAGTTAGTTAGTTAGTCAGTCAGTCAGTTAGTTAGTTAATTAGTTAGTTAATAGGTATGTAGGAAGATAGTTATTTAGTTAGTTTGTTAGTTTGTTAATTAGTTAATTAGTTAGTTAGTTAGTCATTTAGTTATTTGGTTAGTTAGTTAGTTAGTTAGTTAGTTAGTTAGAAAGGTAGTTAGTTAGTTAGGTAATAGGTATGTATGAAGGTAGTTAGTAAGTTAGATAGTTGACTAGTTAGTTAGTTAACTAATTAAGTAACTAACTAACTAATTAAGTAACTAACTAACTAACTAACCAATGAACTAACTACTAGATAAATAACTAAATAACTAACTGACTTACTAACTAACTAACAAACTACTAGATAACTAACTAAATAACTAACTAATTTACTATCTATCTATCTTCCTACGTACTTATTATATAACTCACTCACTAAATAACTAACTAGTTAACTAACTAAATAACTAACTAACTAACTAACTAACTACTAGTTAACTAACTAAATAACTTACTAACAAATAACTAACAAACTAAGTAACTAACTACTAGATATCTATCTAAATAGTTGACTAATTAACTAACTAACTATCTTCCTACATACTAACTAGCTAACTAACTAACTAACTACATTCCTGCATACCCATACTAACTAGCTACCTAAATAAATTATTAGCTAAATACTAGCTAACAAACTAACTAACTAACTAAATAACTAACTAGTTAATTAACTAACTAACTTACTAACAACTACCTGATAACTAACTAACTAACTAACTAACTAACTAACTATTTACCTAACTAACTAACTAACTACCTTCTTACATACATATTGACTAACTAACTAACCAACAAACTAATTAACTAACTAATTAACTAACTTACCAACTAACTAACTAACTAACTAACTAACTACTAGCTAACTGAATATATAACTAACTAACTAACTAACTAACTACTAGATAACTAACTAAATAACTAACTAATTAACTAACTAACTATCTTCTTACATACATATTAACTAACTAACAAACTAACTAACTAACTACCTTCCAACATACCCACTAACTAAGTAACTAAATAAATAAATAAATAACACACTAAATGACTACTAGCTATATAGATAACTAACTAACTAACTAAATAAGTAACTAATTTACTAACTAACTAACTAATTAACTAACGAAATAACAAATTAACAAACTAACTATATACCTTCGTACATACCCACTAACTAACTAACTTACTAACTAACTAATTAACTAACTAATTAATGAACTAATTAACTAACTAACCACTAGTTAACTAACTAACTAACTAAATAACTAACTAATTAACTAATGAACTATTAGCTAACTAACTAACTAACTTACTAACTAACTACCTTCATACATACCTATCAACTAACAAACTAACTACCTTTCAAACTAACTAACTAACAAATAACTAACAAACTAAGTTACTAACTACTAGATATCTATCTAAATAGTTAACTAATGAACTAACTAACTATCTTCCTACATACTAACTAACTAACTAACAAACTAACTAACTACATTCCTGCATACCCATACTAACTAGCTACCTAAATAAATTACTAGCTAACTACTAGCTAACAAACTAACTAACTAACTAAATAACTAACTAGTTAATTAACTAACAAACTAACTAACCAACTACCTGATAACTGACTAACTAACTAACCAACTAACAAACTAACTAACAACCTTGTTATATACATATTGACTAACTAACTAACCAACAAACTAATTAATTAACTACCTAACTAACTACCTTACCAACTACTAGCTAACTGAATATATAACTAACTAACTAACTAACTAACTAACTACTAGATAACTAACTATATAACTAACTAAATATCTTTTTACACACATATTAACTAACTAACTAACTAAATAAGTAACTAACTAACAAATGAACTAATTAACAAACTAACTAAATAACAAAATAACTATCTTCCTACATACCCACTAACTAACAAACAACCTACCTACCTTCCCACTAACTAACAAACTAACTATCTAACTTACTAAATTACTAACTAGCTAACTAATTTACTACTAACAAACTAACTAACTAAATAACTAACTAGTTAACTAACTAAATAACTAACTAACTAACTACGAGATAACTAACTAACTAACTAACTAAATAACTAACAAACTAACTAACTACTAATTAGCTGACAAAATATCTAACTAACTAATTACTAGATAACTAACATAATAAATAACTAATTTACTAACTAACTATCTTCTTAAATCCCTATTAACTAACTACCTACCTACCTTCCAACATACCCACCAACTAACTAACTAACCAAATAAATAACTAACCAGCTAACTACAAGCTAACTAACTCACTAACTAACTAACTAACTAACTAACTAACTGATGACCTAACTAACTAACTAACTAACTACTAGATAACTAACCAACTATCTGACTAACTAACTAATTAACTAATTAACTTACTAACAAATTAACTAACTATCTAACTAACTAACTAACTACCTTGATACATACATATTGATTAACAAACTAACTCACTAACTAACTAACTAACTACTAGCTAACTAACTGACCAACTAACTACATAACTTACTGATTAACTAAATAACTAACTAACTAACTAATTAACTAACTATCTAACTAACTAACTAACTAACAACCTTCTTACATACTAACTAACTAACTAACTAACTACCTACTGGCTAATTAACTAACTAACTAACTGACTGACTAACTACCTACCTAATTACATACATATTGACTAACTAACTAACTAACTAATTAACTAACTAAATAACTAACTAACTAACTAACTTACTTACTTACTAACTAACTAACTACTAGCTAATTGAACAAATAACTAACTAACTAACTAACTAACTAACTAATTAACTAACTAGACAATCGAAAGCGCTTTAATCCGTGATTGTAGAAAACTTTTTCGCATCGACTCTTGATCATGACTCACACCAAGAACCGGCTACTTTGGTTTACTATGACTCATGCACCCCTTTAGCCAACAAGTGGTCATGACTCACACCACTCATTACTTAATCAAGGTGCATGAGCTCATCGAATCAAGCTTTGAGCGCAAATTGGTTCCCGTTAGTGTAATTTCGAATCCCCATGAACGGTCGAGCTCTTTAAGTGCAAATGGTCAAATTTAAGATTCAAGCAAAACTTACTAAATTGGTTCAAACAAAACTTTTTAGAAATTCCAAGTTCAAAATGGGTTTATTTATTGAAAATGGTGTGTCATGTAAATCGAGGATTGATCAAATTGTCAAAAACTTATGAATTTAGTGAACTCATTGATTAGGGTTTGAATCCCCGAAAGAATCTCTTCAAGATCTCAATCAACTCCTTCAAATATTTGTGAAAATTTCAAATTTTAGAGTAAAATTATGGTAGTTTGGTGAAAATTTGTTTAAAAATCAATGATTTATTCAATGAGGTGGAGAAAAACCTTTAACTTGCATAAAACCATTTTCTTGTATATCCTTGATGCTCAAAGAAATTTTAGAATGTCGAAAAATTCAATTAAAAGCTCATTTTTTTCATTTTTTTAGGCAAAAAACAAATTTTGCCAGAAGCAGTTCCGTTGTAACTGACCTTAGGTCCGTTAAAGCCGAGTTGCAAATTTTTTATTTTTTTATTTTTTTATTTTTAAATCAAAGATTGTGTGTATGTCCCCCCATACTTATTATTTCGCTTGTCCTCAAGCGATAATATAGAGAAAAATTAAAAGAAGTTAAGGAGAGACACAACCTTTGATGCGCGGTGCTTGATAGTCTATAACTTGTTGCTCCTCCATCCATCTTGTTTCGAATTTTGCGTAGAATTGCTCGATGCATTTTCCATTCACCTTGAACGATTCATTCGTTTCGTCGCTTCGAATCTCCGCAACTCCAAATGGTGTGACATTGGTCACCACAAATGGGTCGATCCAATGCGATATTTGCTTCCTTTTGGAGTTGAACGTTTCGATCACCAATTTTGAGTTCGCATCCTTTTGCCGGTGTTACCTCCAAGCATCTTGTCGCGTATCTCGTGTCTTGATCACACCTTTGCGAAGTATTTGATCGGGAACTCGTGGAGGTTGATCGAGGAGATTCGGAAGAAACGCATCATTTGCCGATCTTGGAGAGGTAAGCATTTTGATCACATTGATTTTCGCCTTATCGACTTCCTTTCCTTTCTTGAGATTAGATGGCCTAATATGATTTCATTGCTCACTAAAGAGTGGCATAAAAAATTCGAAACAAGGTTAGCTTGTAATGAGAGAGAATGGAAAGCATAAACCTTTGGATGTGATGGAGAATCGGAATTCTTGGTTTATCTTGGAATGTACCAATCGAGCTTGAGCATGTAGTCCTTGCACCCTTGGTACGAGGGTTTGCCTCCCTCACTAGCGCTCTCATTTATGGTCTCGAGCTCGACCATGCCGATGTTATCCTCCTTCAAAATTAAACGAAGCGCTAACATGGATCGCTACTTTTCGACCGCCTCGAAATACTCCCTTTGAGATGTTGGAGATGAGAGAAATCGGCGTGTGTATCACTCGTTTTGCATATGTCGAAAGTGGCATCAATATTTTCTCTATTCCGCTTCGAATTTTCATAATTGCTTCATCGCTTGGAGTTTGATGAAGAGGAGTTGTGAGAGGCGTGAGTGTTTCGAATGTATTTGAGTTCCTTGATAAATCTACACAAGGTGAATTTCTATCATGAGAAGCATCATAGTTCTTAAATGAATTAAAATTGATGATATATGGAAAGAATTCACCTTGGAGAATTGTAGATTTCTCTTCTTGCTCGTTTGATAATTGTGCATTTTCATCGATTGGAGTGAGTTGAACCATCTTTTGGAGAGTCGAACCCAATGACGCCTTTTCTTCTTCAATGATCGTTCCAATGCTTTCATCGAATGCCCCCATACTTGAACTCTTGTCGCCTTCAATCTCCATGATCTCCTCGTTTGAATACTCTAATTCGAGGTTAGTCATTTTTTTTTCTAGATCATCATCATCGCCATCGAGGGATGATTTTAATTTCTTGTTTGAGATCGCTTATTTCTTGCTTCCATTCTTATAACTCTTGTTTTACCTCTTGTTTAAAAGATATCATCATCGCCATCATTTCCTCCATCATTCTTTTTAATTCTTGGTTTGGATCTTCATTTTGGGATTGAAATGGTGGGTCATGGCATTCAAATTCATGTTGAGATTCGAGTTCGTTTTGAGAAGGTTCGTATATGGGGTTTGAGTAGTTATTGGTGGTTTCGGTATAGGATTGTGTCTCATAACCCCATAGGGATTCGTTTTCGTATTCGCGAGCTTCATAGATGGGATTTTGATAAAGGGTCTCGGTGTGTGATTCATCGTATTGATTTAAGGTGGAACATGAGAGCCAACCGAGCCTTCTTCGAGCTTCGCTTTCTTTTCTTTCTTCCCATTCTTCGATATCTTGATCGATCATTTCTTTAAGCGTCATGGTTTTTGGATATCTTCTTGGAGTTCTTTCTTGAGTTAGCAATTCTCCAAACGTTCTTGGTCTTTCTTGATGATCCATCTTGCTCTACTCCGCGTACCTTGCAAGAATAAAAAAATTTCGAAATTAGTGTAATATCAAGTTCAAATGTATCAACTCTATTAAAAATATCACTCGAGATTGCAAGTTTGATTCAAAATTTGACTTAAACATTACTCCTCGGCAGCGGCGCCATTTGATGAACGGGTTTTTGGCGTGCAAAATTATCGTTGTATTCGAAAACCCGATTCAATCAACAAGTTTGGAAAATATGTTTGTATAGTTGATAAACGGGTTTTCGATCGCTTTTTAATTTGAGATATCGTTGTATGTGAAAACCAATTCAATCAACAAGTTTGGAAATATATGTGTATAGTGGAAATATGAAAGTTCGTTCCGCGAGGAGTATATGCGTCGAATAATGAATCAAAACAAGCAAAAATGAAAAGGGCAGAAACTTTTCCACAGAGAGCTATTGCGTCAAAATATGATTAAGATTCAGATCATTAAAATAAATATTTCGAAGTTTCCAAAATTAATGAAAATTATTCTACAGAGAGGTCTGAATGTTATCAAATTTATCCTAAAATTTCAAACAATTTGGACAAAGGAATAAAAAGTTATTAACGAATTACAATCAGGTCTCTGAAAAACAGTCCCCTGGAAACAGCAGGTTTCAGTTTAAGTGACAGTATTCAAAAATTCATATCAATTCGAATATTTCATGAAATTCTATGATTCAAAAAGTTCCCGAAACTAGAAATCAAGATATACGCAGAACAAAAAGAGAACAAAAATATCACACAAAGAGAGCAAATTATCACACAAAGAGAGCAAAAGATCGATTGAAAGAAACAAGATTTCAGCAAGAACTAGATTCAAACAAGGGTTTCTTTACACAACTTCAAAACAATCATTCAACATACAAGAAATTCAAGATAGAAAAGAATACACCTAGATTGAGTAAAGAAAAGCTTCAACGCGTCAAGAAGAGCCTCCTTTTCCTCGCTAGTGTTGTCGCTCAATTGACCACCGAAAGGAGAATGCTCCGAGTCACGGCAAGCTTGCTTCGTTGGTCACCGAAAGGAAAGAATCCTCAAGTCACGGACTCACTAGATGAAAGGTCACCAAAAGGAGAGGCTCCGAGTCATGGTTGACACCTTCACTAAGCTCCGAAAGAGGAAACCACCCAGTCACGGTCTCAACACAACTCCACAAGTCCCGAAAGGAGAAAATCCCCGAGTCACGGTTAGTCTTGAGAAAGGTCGATTCGCCGAAAGGAAGGATGTCCAAGTCACGGTCGAATCTCCCGAACAATCGAGTAGGATCTTGAATGGTTCTTGATGTTCTTGAAAGTTCTTGGAAGTGCTTAGAGAGAGAGAGAGAGAGAGAGAGAGAGAGAGAAAGGGGGGAGGGAAGAAGAAGCAATCTCTGCCCAAGGGCCTTGGGGTCTTATTTATAGTGTCCTTGGGGATTTCCCATTGGCCGAGAGATGGGTGAGAGGATTGAGGGTAGTTGGGGATGGTAGGTGAGGTAGGTGGGGCTGTAGAGTGGCAATTGTGTGAGTGGTTTTCGAGTAGAGTTTGGTGTAATGTCTTATGTTGATGATTATTTGCCTTCTCCTTCACATGTGTACCGAATTGGTCGGTATGATATATCGATTTTAATGGCGCGAGGAGACGAAGGCAACTACACTCTTGGATTGCCGAGAATTCCCACCTAAAACCTGTAATTAAGCAATAAAACACATTTAGTGAAGTAATATTCATGTTATCTCAAATATGATGTATAAATGATTAGAATATATCTTCACAAGGGCTAAAATCCCCAAATTAGGCATTCAAATTGTGCTTCATTTGCCTCACATCAAATACCCCCACACTTAAACTCTTGATCGTCCTCGATCAATTGGAGAATAAAAGTCAAATACAAAAGAGAATCGTATAAGATTTTGTTGAAATTATATTCGTTGTCTCAAAAACTCATTTCAAAAAGCAATTAGTTCACTCTTTGTTTCATCAAGTTCACTAACATTTGGAGAGATAATGGTCCATCAAAGATAGAAACTATTTCGAATAAAAATCACAAATTCAAAAGAGTTTTTAGATCAATTAATCTCAACCGAAAAAGATGATTAAACACCATCATTCAACCCTTGTCATTCCATAATTCACAAAGATTTTCATCAAAAAGTTTAAGTGAGAACCAATTATTCCGTTTTGCAAAAATCATTTATTCAATGTAGATTGTCACTTTTTAAATCGTTCGGTACTTTAGTACTTGGTTCCTATTCGGTTTCAACTAATTCCCCCAATTGCGCTTGTTTACAATTCTTTTCTTATTTAACCGAGAGTTCCGCTGCACCGAAATACAACGAAATTACATCCCGGTGTTCTCTTTTTTTTTTTTTTTTTTTTTTATTACATCTTTTCTTTAACAGGGAGTTCCGTTGCACCGAAATACAACGAAATTACATCCCGGTATTCTCTTTTTTAGATCTCAAGTCGCAAGCGGGTCCAATCTATTTACTACCGAATCCCCATGAACGATCGAGCTCTTAAGTGCAAGTTTTCCTTTTTTAAGATTTAAGCAAAACTTACTAGATCGGTTCAAAAACAAAACTTTTCGCAGAAATTCCGAGTAAAAAATGGGTTCAATTGTTGAAAATGGTGTGTCACATGATTCGAGAATTGATCAATAGTCGAAAACTCATTATTTTTGTGAAAATATCGATTAGGGTTTGAATCCCCAAGAGAATCTCTTAAAAATCTCAACCAAATCTTTCAAATGCGTTGCGAAAATTCAATTTTGAGTGTGAAAATGGTAGCTAAGTGAAAATTCGTTTGAGAAACAACGATTTATTTCAATGAAGAGGAGAAAAATCTTTTTATGCAATTCAAGGTTGTATTATGACTAGACAAGCTCCTAGGTTTAAGAGAAAATTTTAATTCCTAATTTTTATGGATTTTTCTCGGTTTTTCTAATTTTTATGAATTATTTTTTTTTTTTCAGAAATTTTTAAATTTTTTTTCAATTATTTCCCAAATTTTCAAATTTTTTAGTTGGGCTCATACATTTCAAAGGTTGTTTGTTACCTCCCACACTTAGAGATTACTTGTCCTCAAGTATAAAAGATCATAAATTTCAAAAAGAGAGATAATGGAGAGAAACAACCTTTGTTGCGTGGGCGTGCCTCCCTCGCTAGCGCTCTCGTTTATGGTCTCGAGCTCGACCATGCCGATGTTATCCTCCTTCAAAATTAAACGAAGCGCTCACATGGATTGCCACTTTTCGACCGCCTCGAAATACTCCCTTTGAGATGTTGGAGATGAGAGAAATCGGCGCTTGTATCACTCGTTTTGCATATGTCGAAAGTGGCGTCAATATTTCCTCAATCTTGCTTCGAATTTTTCGAATTGCTTCATCGCTTGGAGTTTGATGAAGAGGAGTTGTGAGAGGCGTGAGTGTCTCGATTGTATTTGATTTCCTTGATAAATCTACACAAGGTGAAATTCTATCATGAGAAGCATCATAGTTCTTAATCGAATTTAAATTGATGATATATGGAAAGAATTCACCTTGAAGAATTGTAGATTTCTTTTCTTGCTCGTTTTCATCGATTGGAGTGATTTGAACCGTCTTTTGGAGAGTCGAATCCAATGACACCTTTTCTTCTTCAATGATCGTTCCAATGCTTTCATCGAATCCCCCCATACTTGAACTCTTGTCGTTTTCAATCTCCATGTTCTCCTCATTTGAATCCCTAAACTCGAGGCGAATTGATCTTATCGTTTGTTTTATTTCTTGTTTCAAATCTTCAAGACCTTGATTCAATCCTCCAAATTGTTGTTTTATCATCGCCGTCATTTCCTCCATCATTTGTTTAAATTCTTGGTTTGGATTTTCGTTTTGGGATTGAAATGGGTGATCTTGGTATTCAAATTTGTGTTGAGATTCGAGTTCATTTTGAGAAGGTTCGTATATGGGGTTTGAGTACATGGGGTTTGAGTAGTTGTTAGCGGTTTCGGCATAGGATTGTGTCTCATAACCCCATGGGGATTCGTTTTCGTATTGGCGAGCTTCGTAGACGGAATTTTGATAAAGGGTCTCGGTGTGTGATTCATAATTTTGATTTGAGGGTGAACTCGAGAGCCAACCGAGCCTTCGTTCTTCTTCTCTATCTTTCCTTTCTTCCATTTCTTCGCATTCTTGAAATTGTAGCTCGAGAATCTCTTGATTTGTCATGGAGTCCGGATATCCTTTTGCGGCTCTACTGAGACGTATTAACTCCCGAAGCGATTTTGGTTTTTCTTGATGATCCATCTTGCTCCACTTCGTGTACCTTGCAAGAATAGAAAATTTTCGAAATTAGTGAAATATCAAGTTCAAATGTATCAAATCTATTAAAAATATCACTCAAGATTGCAAGTTTGATTCAAAATTTGACTTAAACATTATTCCCCGGCAGCGGCGCCATTTGATAAACGGGTTTTCCATCGCTTTTTAATTTGAGATATCGTTGTATGTGAAAACCAATTCAATCAACAAGTTTGGAAATATATGTGTATAGTGGAAATATGAAAGTTCGTTCCGCGAGGAGTATATGCGTCGAATAATGAATCAAAACAAGCAAAAATGAAAAGGGCAGAAACTTTTCCACAGAGAGCTATTGCGTCAAAATATGATTAAGATTCAGATCATTAAAATAAATATTTCGAAGTTTCCAAAATTAATGAAAATTATTCTACAGAGAGGTCTGAATGTTATCAAATTTATCCTAAAATTTCAAACAATTTGGACAAAGGAATAAAAAGTTATTAACGAATTACAATCAGGTCTCTGAAAAACAGTCCCCTGGAAACAGCAGCTTTTCAGTTTAAGTGACAGTATTCAAAAATTCATATCAATTCGAATATTTCATGAAATTCTATGATTCAAAAAGTTCCCGAAACTAGAAATCAAGATATACGCAGAACAAAAAGAGAACAAAAATATCACACAAAGAGAGCAAATTATCACACAAAGAGAGCAAAAGATCGATTGAAAGAAACAAGATTTCAGCAAGAACTAGATTCAAACAAGGGTTTCTTTACACAACTTCAAAACAATCATTCAACATACAAGAAATTCAAGATAGAAAAGAATACACCTAGATTGAGTAAAGAAAAGCTTCAACGCGTCAAGAAGAGCCTCCTTTTCCTCGCTAGTGTTGTCGCTCAATTGACCATCGAAAGGAGAATGCTCCGAGTCACGGCAAGCTTGCTTCGTTGGTCACCGAAAGGAAAGAATCCTCAAGTCACGGACTCACTAGATGAAAGGTCACCAAAAGGAGAGGCTCCGAGTCATGGTTGACACCTTCACTAAGCTCCGAAAGAGGAAACCACCCAGTCACGGTCTCAACACAACTCCACAAGTCCCGAAAGGAGAAAATCCCCGAGTCACGGTTAGTCTTGAGAAAGGTCGATTCGCCGAAAGGAAGGATGTCCAAGTCACGGTCGAATCTCCCGAACAATCGAGTAGGATCTTGAATGGTTCTTGATGTTCTTGAAAGTTCTTGGAAGTGCTTAGAGAGAGAGAGAGAGAGAGAGAGAGAGAGAGAGAGAGAGAGAGAGAGAAAGGGGGGAGGGAAGAAGAAGCAATCTCTGCCCAAGGGCCTTGGGGTCTTATTTATAGTGTCCTTGGGGATTTCCCATTGGCCGAGAGATGGGTGAGAGGATTGAGGGTAGTTGGGGATGGTAGGTGAGGTAGGTGGGGCTGTAGAGTGGCAATTGTGTGAGTGGTTTTCGAGTAGAGTTTGGTGTAATGTCTTATGTTGATGATTATTTGCCTTCTCCTTCACATGTGTACCGAATTGGTCGGTATGATATATCGATTTTAATGGCGCGAGGAGACGAAGGCAACTACACTCTTGGATTGCCGAGAATTCCCACCTAAAACCTGTAATTAAGCAATAAAACACATTTAGTGAAGTAATATTCATGTTATCTCAAATATGATGTATAAATGATTAGAATATATCTTCACAAGGGCTAAAATCCCCAAATTAGGCATTCAAATTGTGCTTCATTTGCCTCACATCAATAGTGGAAATATGAAAGTTCATTCCACGAGGAGTATATGCATCGAATAATGAATCAAAGCATGCAAGAATTAACAAGAAAGATTTTCAGAATATAATCCGTTATAACGCAAATTAGGCCCGTTACAACGGACTTGAGTGAAAATTCTGGCGCTAAGTGTGAGATGAACGTCCGTTACAACGGACGAAACTCCGTTATAACGCAATATACTTGTCCTTTATAACGAATAGGGCTAGCGTTGCAAAGGATTGGTTAATCCGTTACAACGGACTTGTATTGATGGGTCGTCGCACTACAAACCCCGCATTTGTTCACTTCCTCCTTCCCTTGTGCCTTCTTGATCGTATCGAGTTTGGAATTGAGTGCATCGACGTTGGCATCTATCGAGTTCACCCGGCAACCCGTTCCTCGTCTCGATTGCGAATTCGAGGCCATCACTTCGAGTAGTCCTTTGATTTCTCCGATTTGTTTGTTCGCGATGCTCCCCCCCCCCCCCCCCCCCCCCCCCCCCCCCCCGCGTAGGCATTGAGGAATTGGTAGTCGGTGTTGGACATTCCACTTATGAATTGGTTGTAGACTAACTCAACTCGGAGACAATTGGTCGGCAACTCCTCCATCATCTTCGTGAACCGCTCGAAATATTCGTGATACGCTTCGTTCGGCTTTTGTGTAATTGCCAAGAGGTCCCTCGTGATGTTTGTCGTTCGGGCGGCCGAGTAGTACTTCTCTTTGAAAAGGTTCGAGATGTCGGTGAAGGTTGAAGCCTCTTGGTCCCTTCGGAGCGAATAGTACCAATCTCGTGCTCCGTCAACTAAATAATACGGAAAATACAAAAGAAGAATTTCATTAAATAAGTCATGACTTGCATATATATTTAATTGAATCTTAAAATCCTTCAAATGTTTATTAGGGTTTTCGGTTGCTTTTCTGTGAAAGATGGGTAAAGAGCCTATAATGCTCGTGTCCGGCCTAAAATCCGGTAAATTCGGTCTAATGAAGTTGTGGTTCTCTTCCACAAATTGTGGGGCCATGAGTTCCCTCAAAGTTTTCGGTCTTGGTGGAACCGGAATGTCACCCATTTTATCAATTGAAATAGAGAGAGAAGAAGATTTAGGATGTTGAGATGTAGCGGTCTCTTGATCTTCTTGTGATTGTCGTTTGCTCTTCTTAGAGCTCTTGTTCTTCTTTCTATGTTCCCGAAGTGGTGGTTGAAGTTCACTCTTCTTTGATCTTGTACTTGGCATGCAATCTTCAATCACCTACAAAATTTGTCTCAAGAAACTAGACAAGAATTGATTAGTATGTTCACACAATTAAAAATTCGTAATTCTAATCTCAATTTGACTTAAAAACAGCTCCCCGGCAGCGGCGCCATTTTGATAACGGGTAAATCGATCACGCAATCAAGCGTAGATATCGTTGAGTTGAAATACAACAAATCAAACAAAGAAGTAAAGCATCAAGTGGATCACACAAAATTGTATAGAGAGAGTATGTGAGGATCATCCACAGGGAGCAAGTGTCAATTAATCGAAGAGAATTTACGAAAATTTGATTGAAAACAAATGAGATTGAGCTAAATTCGGCTCGGTACAGTTCAACCGCTATAACGTTTGGAGTATCGGTATAACGGTTGTAGCCGTGTGTTGAAATATTATAAGGGAACAAGTTGGGGCGTTATGAGAATTCAAGAAAATAAAGACTTAGCAAGAATCAAGAGAGTTTGAAAATAAAATTGACAAGAAACAATCTTTAACCCAATCAATCCACATTTATTAATCCACACAAAGATTTATTAAAAGGAACTACCGAATTCAAACACAAAGAGATAGAAACAACCTAATCAAGACTCGAAACGCTCGATACCTTGAATCTGAAGTTTCCCCGGCGAAGTGCAAGAAACGCTCCCGTCAAATCGCCTCTTCCTCTTGTGCTAGATCCTCTCGAATTGCAAGAAACGCTCCTCAACAAATCGATTGATCGGTGTCGCGTCGAAGTTGCATCACAAACGCTGCTACTCCAAGATCTTCACGTCGTGGAACTCGAGTCGGAAACGCTCCGAACCTCAAGATCTAATCTTTAGCTTTGATAGAATCTTGTTTGTGCCTTGGTGGAGTTTGCGGTGGAGAGAAGGTGGAAAAAGGGATGGAACTAGTCGTGGTTTTGCCCTTGGCCTTAGGGTCTTATTTATAGGCTTGATGCTCCTCTTAATTGGCAAGGGTAATTATGGAAGTTTTAGGGCAGCAACAAATCCACCAAAGAAGGCAACCAATAAATCATTGAGAGGGCAACAAATCATTCCTTCAGAAGGAAACGATTCAATTCTAAAGAAGGCAACAATTCAACTTGTTGGGGCTGCGTATGGACTGAGAGCTTGGCTGTGGGCTGTAGATTTCGCCACTGTGGCCAGTGCAGGGGCTGGCAGATTTTCTTCTTTTGTTTTTGCCTTTCCTGCCTCGATCCTTTACCGAATGTATCGGTATGATATATCGTTTTGACTGTCTTCGGTGTTCCGGAGGCAATGGTGCTGTCCAAATTCCCACATTAGTCCTCTATCTCCTGAAAATGGGCAAAGAACACATTAGTGTAGAAATATGCTTGGTGTTTGAAATATGTGTTATAATAGCCAAGATTAAGACTTCACAAGGGCTAAATTCCCTAGATTTGACTCTAAAAACGTGCTCTAATTGCCTCACATCTCTAACTAACTAACTAACTAACTAACTAAATAAATAACTAACTAATTAACTAACTAACTATCTTCCTACAGACAGATTAACTGACTAACCAACTAACTTACTAACTACCTTCCTACATACCCACTAACTAAGTAACTAACTAAATAAATAAATAACTACTAGCTATTTAACTAACTAACTAACTAAATAACTACTAGCTATTTAACTAACTAACTAACTAAAGAACAAACTAACTAATTAACTAACTAACTAACTAACTAACTAATTAACTAATTAACTAACAAATTAACTACCTAACTAGCTACATTCGTACATACCCACTAACTATCTAACTTACAAACTAACTAATTAACTAACTAATTAGTGAACTAATTAACTAACTTACTACTATTTAACTAACTAACAAACTTACTAACTAACTACCTTCATACATACCTATTAACAAACAAACTAGCTACCTTTCTAACAAACTAACTAACTAACAAACTAACTAACAAACTAACTAACTAACTAACTAACTACCTTCCTACATACCCAGCCACTAACTAACTACCTTACCGCTAACTAACTAACAAACTACCTATCTAACTAAATAACTAACTAGCCAACTAACTAACTACTAGATAACTAACTAACTAACTGACTGACAAAATAACTAACTAACTAACTAACTACTAGCTAGATGACAAAATAAATAACTAACTAATTAATAGATAACTAACATAATAACTAACTAATTTACTAACTAACTATCTTCTTAAATACCTATTAACTAACTAACTAACTAACTATATTCCCACATGCACACCAACTAACTAACTAACTAACTAAATAAATAACTAACCATCTAACTACTAGCTAACTGACTAAATAACTAACTAAATAACTAACTGATGACCTAACTAACTAACTAACTACTAGATAACTAACTAACTGACTGACTAACTAACTAACTAACTAACTAATTAACTAACTAACTAACTAACTAACTAACTAACTAACTACTAGATAACTAACTAAATAACTAACTAATTAACTAACTAACTATCTTCCAACATACCCACTAACTAAGTAACTAACTAAATAAATAAATAACAAACTAAATAACTACTAGCTATTTCTCTAACTAACTAATTAAAGAATTAACTAACTAATTAATTAACTAACTAATTAACTAATTAACTAATTAACTAACAAATTAACTAACTAGCTAGCTACCTTCGTACATACCCACTAACTAACTTACTTACTAACTAACTAATTAACTAACTAATTAATGAACTAATTAACTAACTAACTACTAGTTAACTAACTAATTAACTAACTAACTATCTTCCAACATACTAACTAACTTACTAACTAACTAACTACATTCCTGCATACCCATACTAACTAGTGAACTAAATAAATTACTAGCTAACTACTAGCTAACAAACTAACTAGCTAACTAAATAGCTAACTAGGTAACTAACTAACTAACTAACTAACCAACTACCGGATAACTAACTAACTGACTAACTAACTACCTAACTACCTTCTTACATACATATTGACTAACTAACTAACCAACAAACTAATTAACTAACTAACTAACTAACTAACTAACTAACTTACCAGCTAACTAACTAACTGACTACTAGCTAACTGAATAACTAACTAACTAACTAACTAACTAACTAACTACTAGATAACTAACTAAATAACTAACTAATTAACTAACTAACTATCTTCTTACATACATATTAACTAACTAACTAAGTACCTACCTACCTTCCTACATACCCACTTACTAAGTAACTAACTAAATAAATAAATAACACACTAAATAACTACTAGCTATTTAACTAACTAACTAACTAAATAAATAACAAACTAATAAACTAACTAACTAACTGACTAATTCACTAACGAAATAAAAAATTAACTAACTAACTATCTACCTTCATACATACCCAATAACTAACTAACTTACTAACTAACTAATTAACTAACTAATTAATTAACTAATTAACTAACTAACTACTAGTTAACTGACTAACTTACTAACTAACTAACTAATTAACTAATTAACTAATGAACTACTAGCTAAGTAACTAACTAGTTAACTAACTAACTTACTTACTAACAACCATCATACATACCTATCAACTAACAAACTAACTACCTTTCAAACTAACTAACTAACTAACTAACTAACTAATTAACTAAATACCTAAATAACTAAATAACTAACAAATGAACTAATCAACAAACTAACTAAATAACTAAATAACTATCTTCCTACGTACCTATGAACTAACTAACTAACTAACTAACTAACTAACTAACTACCTTCCTACATACCCACTAACTAACGAACTACCTACCTTCCCACTAACTAACTAAATAACTATCTAACTTACTAAATTACTAACTAGCTAACTAATTAACTACTAGATAACTAACAAACTAACTAAGTAAATAACTAACTAGTTAACTAACTAACTAACTAACTAACTAACTAACTAACTAAATAACTAACTAACTAACTAACTAACTAAATAACTAACTAACTAACTAACTACTAATTAGCAGACAAAATATCTAACTAACTAACTACAAGATAACTAACATAATAACTAACTAATTTACTAACTAACTATCTTGTTAAATCCCTATTAACTAACTAACTACCTACCTTCCTACATACCCACCAACTAACTAACTAACCAAATAAATAACTGACCAGCTAACTACAAGCTAACTAACTCACTAACTAACTAACTAACTAACTAACTAACTACTAGATAACTAACTAACAATATGACTAGCTAACTAATTAACTAATTAACTAACTAACAAATTAACTTACTATCTAACTAACTAACTAACGACCTTGATACATACATATTGATTAACTAACTAATTCACTAACTAACTAACTAACTACTAGCTAACTACCTAACTAACTAACTACATAACTAACTAATTAACTAAATAACTAACTATCTAACTAATTAACTAACTATCTAGCTAACTAACTAACTAACAACCTTCTTACATACTAACTAACTGACTAACTAACTACGTACTAGGTAATTAACTAACTAACTACCTACCTACCTCCTTACATACATATTGATTAACTAACAAACTATTAACTATCTAACTAACTAACTAACTAACTAACTTACTTACTTACTAACTAACTAACTACAAGCTAATTGAACAAATAACTAACTAACTAACTAACTAACTAACTAACTAACTAACTAACTAACTAACTAGCTAACTAACTACTAGATAACTAACTAAATAACTAACTAATTAACTAACTAACTTTCTTCCTACAGATAGATTAACTAACTAACTAACTAATTTACTAACTACCTTCCTACATACCCACTAACTAAGTAACTACCTAAATAAATAAATAACTAACTAAATAACTACTAGCTATTTAACTAATTAACTAACTAAAGAACTAACTAACTAATTAACTAACTAAGTAACTAACTAATTAACTAATTAACTAACTAATTAAATAACTAACTAGCTACATTCGTACATACCCACTAACTATATAACTTACTAACTAACTAATTAACTAACTAATTAATGAATTAATTGACTAACTAACTACTAGTTAACTAACTAACTAACTAACTAACTAAATGACTAACTAATTAACTAACTAACTAACTAACTAACTAACTACTAGCTAACTAACTAACTAACTTACTAACTTACTACCTTCATACATACATATTAACAAACAAACCAACTACCTTTATAACAAACTAACTAACAAACAAACAAACTAACTAACTAACTAACTAACTACCTTCCTACATACCCACCCACTAACTAACTAACTACCTTACCGCTAACTAACTAACAAACTACCTATCTAACTAAATAACTAACTAGCTAACTAGCTAACTACTAGATAACTAACTAACTAACTAACTTAAAAACTAACTAACTAACTAACTACTAGCTAGATGACAAAATAACTAACTAATTAACTAATAGATAACTAACTTAATGACTAACTAATTTACTACCTAACTATCTTCTTAAATACCTTTTAACTAACTAACTAACTAACTTACTACATTCCCACATACCCACCAACTAACTAACTAACTAACTAAATGAATAACTAACCATCTAACTACTAGCTAACTAACTAAATAATTAACTAAATAACTAACTGATGACCTAACTAACTAACTACTATATAACTAACTAACTGACTGACTAACTAACTAACTAACTAATTCACTAACTAACTAATTAACTAACTAACAAACAAACTAACTAACTAACTACTAGATAACTAACTAAATAACTAACTAATTAACTAACTAACTATCTTCCAACATACCCACTAACTAAGTAACTAACTAAATAAATAAATACCTAACTAAATAACTACTAACTAGCTAACTCAATAAATTACGAGCTAGCTACTAGCTAACAAACTAACTAACTAACTAAATAACTAACTAACTAACTAACCAACCAACTACCTGACAACTAACTAACTAACTAACTAACTAACTAACTATTTAACTAACAAACTAACTAACTACCTTCTTACATACATATTGACTAACTAACTAACTAACTAACTTACCAACTAACTAGCTAACTAACTACTAGTTTACCGAATAAATAACTAACTAACTAACTAACTAACTGACTGACTAACTACTATATAACTAACTAACTGACTGACTAACTAACTAACTAACTAATTCACTAACTAACTAATTAACTAACTAACAAACTAACTAACTAACTAACTACTAGATAACTAACCAAATAACTAACTAATTAACTAACTAACTATCTTCCAACATACCCACTAACTAAGTAACTAACTAAATAAATAAATACCTAACTAAATAACTACTAACTAGCTAACTCAATAAATTACGAGCTAGCTACTAGCTAACAAACTAACTAACTAACTAAATAACTAACTAACTAACTAACCAACCAACTACCTGACAACTAACTAACTAACTAACTAACTAACAAACTAACTATTTAACTAACAAACTAACTAACTACCTTCTTACATACATATTGACTAACTAACTAACTAACTAACTTACCAACTAACTAACTAACTAACTACTAGCTTACCGAATAAATAACTGAGTAACTAACTAACTAACTAACTACCTACTAGATAACTAACTAAATAACTAACTAATTAACTAACTAACTATCTTCTTACATACATATTAACTAACTAACTAACTAACTAACTAACTATCTTCCTACGTACCCACAAACTAAGTAACTAACTAAATAAATAAATAACACACTAAATAACTACTAGCTATTTAACTAACTAACTAACTAAATAAATGACAAACTAATTAACTAACTAACTAACTAACTAACTAATTAACTAACGAAATAAAAAACTGACTAACTAACTATCTACCTTCGTACATACCCACTAACTAACTAACTTACTAATTAACTAATTAACTAAATAATTAATGAACTAATTAACTAACTACTAGTTAACTAACTAACTAACTAACTAACTAACTAATTAACTTATTAACTAATGAACTACTAGCTAAGTAACTAACTAGTTAACTAACTAACTTACTACCTAACTACCTTCATACATACCTATCAACTAACAAACTAACTACCTTTCAAACTAACTAACTAACAAACTAACTAACTAAATAACTAAATAACTAAATAACTAACTAACTAACAAATTAACTAATTAACAAACTAACGAAATAACTAAATAACTATCTTCCTACATACCTATTATCTAACTAACTAACTAACTAACGAACTAACTACCTTCCTACATACCCACTAACTAACTACCTACCTACCTTCCCACTAACTACCTAACTAACTATCTAACTTACTAAATTACTAACTAGCTAACTAATTAACTACTAGATAACTAACAAACTAACTAACTAAATAACTAACTAGTTAACTAACTAAATAACTAACTGACTGACTACGAGATAACTAACTAACTAACTAACTAAATAACTAACTAACTAACTAACTACTAATTAGCTGACAAAATATCTAACTAACTAATTACTAGACAACTAACATAATAACTAACTAATTTACTAACTAGCTATCTTCCTAAATCCCTATTAACTAACTAACTACCTAACTACCTACCTTCCTACATACCCACCTACTAACTAACAAACCAAATAAATAACTAACCAGCTAACTACAAGCTAACTAACTCACAAACTAACTAACTAACTAACGAACTAACTAACTAACGACCTAACTAACTAACTAACTACTAGATAACTAACTAACTATCAGACTAACTAACTAATTGACTAATTAACTAACTAACAAATTAACTAACTATCTAACTAACTAACTACCTACCTAGATATATACATATTGATTAACTAACTAACTCACTAACTAACTTGCTACTAGCTAACTAACTAACTAACTAACTACATAACTAACTGATTAACTAACTAACTAACTAACTAACTAATTAACTAATTATCTAACTAACTAACTAACTAACAACCTTCTTACATACTTAGTAACTAACTAACTAACTACCTACTAGCGAATTAACTAACTAACTAACTGACTAACTACCTACCTCCTTACATACATATTGACTAACTAACTAACTTACTAACTAACTAACTAACTAACTAACTACCTAACTAAATAACTAACTTACTTACTAACTAACTAACTGGTGAGCGGGTTTTTGGCGTGTTTAATATGTCATTGTGGTAAAACCCCGAACAATCAACAAAATTTGTAACCTAAGTTTGTACAGTGGCAAATGTATAGATTCGTTCCACGGGGAGCAATTGCGTCAAAATTTGGATCAAAATGGATGAGAAATAACGAAGAAAATTCACAGAAGATAGTCCGTTACAACGGAATTAAGTTCCGTTACAACGGACATTAAGGTTATGTCTAACGTGGAGATTGATATGAACGTCCGTTACAACGGAGAATATTCCGTTACAACGGAAAGAGGTAGTCCGTTATAACGGATAGGAGTAGCGTTATAACGGATTGGTGGATCCGTTACAACGGACTCTTATGTCCGTTACAACGCACTAGTATGAGTCATATTGAATGCTTTTCCTTGCTGGTCCGTTACAACGGAAGTAAAGTGCGTTACAACGGAGTACCAACAGACTGAAAGTCAGGTACAAACCGAATGGTCCGTTACAACGCAAGTTAGGTTCCGTTACAACGGAACTTGTTCTGGATTTCGAAATTGTAATTTGAATTTAGGATTGAATTGAGGGTTTGTTTTGAGATTAAACCAAGGGAGATTTAGACTAAATTCAAGGCAGTAATTAAAAGTAAGAGATCAAGTAAAAACACTAACAAATATTTGATTCAAGCAAACAAGAACTAAAGATTCATTAAACATAGAATTCTTTACACAAATCCAATTCGATTTTAAACTACAAGAATTACAAGAAAGGAAAGAAAACACCTAGAGAGATGAAGTGAGCTCCGAGTCTCGTCTTGGATGCCTTCCTTGTTGTTTTGAGATGCTAGTGAGCTAGGCAACTCGCACAACACGTTCCTTTCGTACCAATTCATCCGTCAATAGAAGAGAGCTTCGTACCGGTTGAGTGAACTCAAGATTGCAAGAAGTCCAATTGGAAGAAAGCTCCCGAGTGGAATATAGAATGCTCGACTCCTTGCTTGCGTGGATTCGGATGAAGAAAGCTCCACCTCAATCCTCACAACTCGATCTTCGTTGAAGTGTAAACCGATTCACCGAATGAAGTGAGCTTCTATTCGGTGATCGATCTTAGAAAATTATCGTTCGTAGTTGCAATTCTTGCGTGTTCTTGAAAGTTATTGGACTTGCTTAAGAGGGAGAGAGAGAGAGAGAGAGAGAGAGAGAGAGAGAGAGAGAGAGAGAGAGAATGGGCGTAAAAGAGCGTACTAAACTCGTGGCCCTTGTGGTCATATTTATAGCACTCATGGAGTCTTCTTATTGGCCACGAGTTGGTGGAGAGGATTGGGGGTAAGGAGGTAATTCCCACCAAAGGTAGGTGGGCAGGATAAGGGCTAAGGATTGAGTGGTTTTCGTGTAGACTTTTGTGTAAGTTTCTATCATGATAATTGTTTGCCTCCCGTCTCATTCATGTACCGAATATATCGGTGTAATATATCGTTTTCACTCCTCTTGACGTGTTGGAGACAACTACACTCTCCAAATTCCCAGAAATGCCTTCTAATTCCTGTGATTAAGCAATAAAACACACTTAGTGAAGAAATATTCATGTTATCTCAAATATGATTAATAAAGTATATAGAATTGTTCTTCACAAGGGCTAAAATCCCCAAATTAAGCATTAATTTTGTGCCTTATTTGCCTCACATCACTAACTACTTGCTAACTGAACAAATAACTAACTAACTAACTAACTACTAGATAACTAACTAAATAACTAACTAATTAACTAACTAATTATCTTCCTACAGACAGATTAACTAACTAACTAACTAACTTACTGACAACCTTCCTACATACTCACTAACTAAGTAACTATCCAAATAAATAAATAACTAACTAAATAACTACTAGTTATTTAACTAACTAACTAACTAAAGAACTAACAAATTAACTAACTAACTAGTTACCTTCGTACATACCCACTAACTATCGAACTTACTAACTAACTAATTAACTAACTAATTAATGACCTAATTAACTAACTAACTAACTAACTATATAACTAACTAATTAACTAACTAACTAACTAACTAACAAACTACTAGCTAACTAACTAACTAATTAACTAACTAACTTACTAACAAACTACCTTCATACATACCTATTAACAAACATACTAACTACCTTTATAACTAACTAACTAACTAACTAACTAACTAACTAACTACCTTCCTACATACCCACCAACTAACTAACTAACTACCTTACTGCTAACTAACTAACTAACTACCTTTCTAACTAAATAACTAACTAGCTAACTAACTAACTACTATCTATATAACTAACTAACTAACTAACTAAATAACGAACTAACTAACTAACTACTAGCTAGATGACAAAATAACTAACTAACTAATCAATTGATAACTAACATAATAACTAACTAATTTACTAACTAATTATCTTCTTAAAAACCTACTAACTAGCTAACTAACTAACTACATTCCATCATACCCACCAACTAACTAACTAAATAAATAAATAACCATCTAACTACTAGCTAACTAACTAAATAACTACCTAAATAACTAACTGATGACCTAACTAACTAACTAACTAACTACTAGATAACTAACTACCCGACTGACTAACTGAATAACTAACTAAATAACTAATTCACTAACTAACTAATTAACTAACTAACTACTAGATAACTAATTAACTAGCTAACTATCTTCCAACATACCCACTAACTAAGTAACTAACTAAATAAATAAATAACAAACTTAATAACTACTAGCTATTTCACTAACTAACTAACTAAAGAATTAACTAACTAATTAATTAACTACCTAACTAACTAATTAACTAATTAACTAACAAATTAGCTAACTAACTAGCTACCTTCGTACATACCCACTAACTAACTAACTTACTAACTAACTAATTAACTAACTAATTAATTAACTAATTAACTGACTAACTACTAACTAACTAAATAACTAACTAACTAACTAACTAACTACTAGCTAACTACCTAACTAGTTAACTAACTAACTTACTAACTAACTACCATCATACATTCCTATTAACTAACAAACTAACTAAATTTTTAACAAACTAACTAACAAACTAACTAACTAACTAACTAAATAACTAAATAACTAACAAACTAATTAACTAATCAACAAACTAACTAAATAATTGAATAACTATCTTCCTACATACACCTATTAACTAACTAACTAACTAACTAACTAACTAACTAACTACCTTCCAATATACCCACTAACTAACTAACAAACTACCTTCCCACTAACTAACTAACTAACTATCTAACTAACTATATAACTAACTTGCTAACTAACTAACTACTAGATAACTAACTAACTAACTAACTAAATAACTGAATAGTTAACTAAATAACTAACTAACTGACTAACTAACTAACTAACTAACTACTAGCTAGCTGACAAAATAACTAACTAACTAACTACTATATTACTAACATAATAACTAACTAATTTACTAACTAACTATCTTCTTAAATACCTATTAACTAACTAACTAACTAACTACCTTCCGACATACCCACCAACTAACTAACTAACTAAATAAATAAGTAGCTAACCAGCTAACTACTAGCTAACTACTAACTAACTAGCTAACTAAATAACTAATTGATGACCTAACTAACTAACTAGCTACTAGATAACTAACTAACTAACTAACTGACTAACTAACTAATTAACTAACTAATTAACTAACTATCTAGCTAACTAACTAACTACCTTGATACATACATATTGATTAACTAACTAACTCACTAACATAATAACTAACTAACTAACTACTAGATAACTAACATAATAACTAACTAATTTACTAACTAACTATCTTCTTAAATACCTATTAACTAACTAACTAACTAACTAACTACCTTCCTTCATACCCACCAACTAACTAACTAACTAAATAAATAAATAGCTAACCAGCTAACTACTAGCTAAGTACTAACTAACTAACTAGCTAAATAACTAATTGATGACCTAACTAACTAACTAGCAACTAGATAACTAACTAACTAACTGACAAATTAACTAACTAACTAACTAACTAACTAATTAACTAACTAATTAACTAACTATCTGACTAACTAACTAACTAACTACCTTGATACATACATATTGATTAACTAACTCACTAACTAACTAACTCACTAACTAACTAACTACTAGCTAACTAACTAAGTATCTAACTAAATAACTAACTGATTAACTAACTAACTAACTAACTAACTAACTAACAACCTTCTTACATACTAACTAACTAACTAACTAACTAACTAACTACAAGCTCATTAACTAACTCACTAACTAACTAACTACATTCTTACATACATATTGACTAACTAACCAATTAACTAACAAATTAACTAACTAGCTACCTTCGTACCTACCCACTAACTAACTAACTTACTAACTAACTAATTAACAAACTAGTTAATGAACTAATTAACTAACTAACAACTAGTTAACTAACTAACAAACTAACTAACTAAATAACTAACTAATTAAATAACTAACTCACTAACTAACAAATTACTAGCTAACTAACTAACTTACTAACTACCTAACAAATTAATGACTAAATAACTACTAACTAACTAACTTACTAACTAACTACCTTCATACATACCTGTTAACTAACAAACTAACTACCTTTCTAACTAACAAACTAACAAACTACCTAACTAAATAACTAAATAACTAACTAACTAACTAATTAACTAATTAATAAACTAACTAATTAACTAGATAACTATCTTCCTACATACACCTATTAACTAACTAACTAACTAACTAACTAACTAACTAACTTACTAACTAACTACCTTCCTACATACAAACTAACGAACTAACAAACTACCTTCCCACTAACTAACTAACTAACTATCTAACTAACTAAATAACTAACTAGCTAACTAACTAACTACAAGATAACTAACAAACTAACTAACTAAATAACTAAATTGTTAACTAACTAAATAACTAACTAACTAACTACTAGATAACTAACTAACCAAATAACTAAATAACTAACTAACTAACTACTAGCTAGCTGACTAAATAACTAACTAACTAATTAATAGATAACTAACATAATAACTAACTAATTTACTAACTAACTATCTTCTTAAATACCTATTACCTAAATAACTAACTAACTAACTACATTCCCATATACCCACCAACTAACTAACTAACTAAATAAATCAATAACTAACCAGCTAACTACTAGCGAACTAACTAACTAACTAACTAACTAAATAACTAATTGATGACCTAACTAACTAACTAACTACTAGATAACTAAATAACTGGTATTTAAGAAGACCCTAGGTTCGTTCGAACGAACTCTAATCTGCCAGTTTTCTCAAAACCTGATTTCTTTGTCGTTTCGTTCCGAAAATCAAATTTTTAACAGATCCAATACGTTTAACACTTTAATAACATACAAATATCCAATAATTGATTTATTAAAGGTCTTCCTATCCTGTATTTTGCTCAATTTTGTGTAATTTTGCAATTTAGCCAAAAAATTCTAAAATTTCCTAAATTCGAATTAAAACATCGATTTTCGATGGTTTTAGCGAGCGATTGCTCTGATACCACTGTAGGGTAACGCACACGTTTATCAAAGTGTGCAGCAAAATTTGTTTCGCATGCGTAACTGTAACGAGCATAATTAAGCACATTTTTAGGGTTTAAAACCATGCAAAGTAATGTTAAATAAACATAAAAACATGCTATAATCTTTATATTCAACAATTCTTGAGGAAAATACTTTAATGATGAATTTATGTTTATTGCAGGTAAAAAAGGCCATATTTCGACAAACCAATCCCATGGCTGAATTCCTCTCGTCGAGACGAGCGTTTTCGATATAAAGATCGTACCATTTGGTGGAAGGACGAGAAAGTCGCAAAATCTCTGATGAAACGGGTCAGAAATCCTATTCAAGTGACCCGTTACACAATTGGCTACACAGAAACCAGCACAGCAGATCGCTTGACCCATAAACCTCACTCGCCGCACCAAAGACTACACAGGGGTCAACAGTGACCCAGTTCACCAAAGTCCACATGAATCCCTACTCAACTCCATCTGATCCTCTGTGGGGCTATGATCACGTGAACTCCACTACAGACCTTATCTCCCTCTCAACAAAGTATCTTACACGAATAACTACACAAACCTGCAACAGAAAATCCTCTCTCCACTATTCTTGCAGCCAATCACAACGCTCCTCTATCAGCCAATCAGATCAAAGCCCAACGGCCTAGACATCCCCTCCATTTCATACAACACCATACTCTCCGTTTAGCAATTGTAATAGAAACTTGAACTGAAACTATTCCCTGCAATTAATGCCCTGCAATTCACTGGAGATGAGTTCGTCTCTTCAAAAATACAGCGCCATGGCTGTTACGACGCGGATCTCGCCGTACGAGTTCGTTTAAGTTCTTTTCTCTCTCCTAGACACGTCGTAACAACCTCTGGGATCCCACGATACCCTCCCTTCTCTCAATTTCGATCTAAATTGCTCAATCCAGTGGAATTCCGACTATAAAATCCCCTGCCATGGCGAGTCTTAGAAAATACCCATTCAGAGGGCCTCACAGCCCTCACTCTCACTCTCTCCTCCCTCACTACACTCTCCTTGAACTCCACCATTAGTGGTTTGATCCATTTCTTCGAGCTTTCTCAGATTTGGATCACCACAACCAACCCCTGACCTAATCTCTCTCCTCTCTCCATTCCAATCTCAATTCACCCTCTCTCAACCTTCTTACCTACCTCCTAAACCTGTCTGAACCTCCAATTTGATCAATTAGTGGCCAAGTTTGGAGCTTTTCCATTTTTTCCCCTGATTCACAACTGACAAGGTGGTTCAGTGGGTCCCACACCTCTCTAGACCTCATCCTGGTGCTTCTCAAGCTTCCTTGGAGTGACAACAAGGGATCAAGAAGGCCTCATCTCATCTCAAGCTTCTCTCTCTACTCTTTGGTATTATCTTTCTTTGTAGGGGTATTTTAGTAATTTTCCAGTTTTATGTTCTTGATGTTCTTGTTATTCCTGTTATTTGTTGAACTTTTGGATCTTGTTTAAGTGATATTTACATTCAATTACTCTTGTTGCAATTTTATAATATTTGTTCTTATGAAACTGTTTTCAATTCTGTCCAATTTAGAAATTAGGTTAAAAATAGTTTTAGATCTTGTTTAATCTCTGTTAAATGCTTTTCTGAATCTATGCACTCTCTAGTTTCAGTAGGATTTTAGTTCGATTAATTTCATCAAATTTCCATTTTGTTATTCAATTTCAAAGTTATGTTCCTGAATTTATGAATTTATGTTTAGTTCTGGTTAGAAATTAGGTTAAAAATAGTTGTAGATCAGTTTAAATCTTTTAAAAAATCTTTTTATGAATCTTTATTATGTCTAGTTTCTTTAGGATTTTATTCCATGTTATTCCCTGAATTTTCCTATTTTTTTGTCCATTTCCATAAGTTTGAGATCTGAATTTCTGGTTCCTGTTTATAAATTGTAAATAAAATAGTTTTAAATATAGAAAAAATCCATAAAAATACATTTTAGGTATTCAAAGCACTGTATATCTTCCATGTCGAGTTTGGTAATTTTTGCATTCATTTTCCATTTTCTAGTTTTTAATTTCTCTCTCTCTGAGTTTCCTGTCCAGTGTTTGGTATGTGATTTTTAGTTAATTAGTTATTTCATATAAAAATCTATAAAAAATATATTGTCTTGTTTGCTTGATTATTGATCTGTGATAAAAGTTTCAAACAAATTGGAGTTGTAATTTGAGCTGTAAAAATTATTGAAGTTGAACTATTTCTGTGATCTAGTTTCTGAACACCCTTTGTTTGAGGAATTTTTATAATTAATTGGCTGGATAAAAAGTGCTGAAAATTGGAACATAGTCTCTCTCAGTGTTGAATTTGTTGTGTGCAATTTAGGATAATTTTTGGGACTGTGAAAGTTGAATTAGAACATTAAACTCTAGAATTACCGTAATCTCCCTGTGGATCGATACCCTAACTTGCCATTTTGCTAAGTTTAGGAAGAAATTAAATATTGTTGAATTACTCAAATTAAGAAATAAACGACGCTTAAATAATGAGTTTTCAAATGGCGCCGCTGCCATTTTGCTAAGTTTCAATTCCACCGGGATCACACCCGAAAACCACCCAAAAAAGGAAGAGTTGGAGAAATTACCTCGTACAAGTTAGTATGTGACGTCTTGTTCTCCAAATCCGTGAACCTTCTCCAAGGAGTGCTCGTGCAATCCCTCTACTCGTGTCCACCTCGATTTCGTCCGATCGGAATCGCCAACGTCGTTCTAGTCGCCGTCACGATCGATTCTCTCAAGATCTTTGCTCAAATCTCCCTCTCAATCTCTCTAGATCTAATCTAAAATTATGTGGAAGAAGGAGGGTGAAACGGCGGCTCAAAAACCCTAAAACTCGAAATTAGCTTAGGTTAAAACGAAATCAGAATTCTATATATATAGGAAATAGGTTCGTTCGAACGCACTTAAATAGTTCGTTCGAACGAACCCAATTCTGATTATCACGAATAAGTTCGTTCGAACACACTTAAATAGTTCGTTCGAACGAATCCAATTCTGACTGCAGATTTGCCTATTTATATAAATTCTTCCAAGTTAATTCTTAAGCCATATTTTCTTTCAGCTCAAAGAGTAGGTTAATTTTGAGACGTCTTATGGGTCTTTGATTAACACTCGTGCGTTGATGATACGAGATTTGATCTTCGTGACCGAATATCATATGCATTTGATAGATAAGTCGATCCCGAAATTGCATGAGATGCGATTTAAATTTGAATTGGAGATGCTAGGAGTATCCGTGGAATCCAATGCATATAGATGCGTGGATGTTCTTGTAATTCAAGGGCGGGATCAAAAGAAATAATATCTAAGGGTATTTTGGGAAAATGTTTTCCTAGCAGAAAGTTCGGACAAAGAGTTGTCCAAACTAATGACTCAGAGAATGGTGAAATATGAAGAGGATTAAACCTTGAAGTTGATGCTTGTTTTGGCATTGCCGTCTTGGCCATATGAATGAGATACGCGAATCTAGATTCCATGTGATGGATTGCTATAATCATTCGAATTAGATTCGATTGATTGATCCGATACATATTTATTAGGCAAGATGACAAAGGACATCATTCATCGAAGGTTGGAGAAAGATCCAACGAATTATTGGAAATTACATTTAGATGTAAATGTTCCGATAAATTCCGAGGCAAGAGGAGGCTATCGGTATTTTGTTACGGTTACGGACGGTTAAAGTAGATACGGTAATATCTGTTTAATGCGTGCCGAAGGAGAGACTTTTGAAAGGTTCAAAGAGTTTCAAAAACAAAATACAAAATCGACTTAGCAAGAATATCAAAGCCCTTTCGAAAGGATCGAGAAGGCGAGTATTTGAGCTACGCACTTCGATAGGATCGAAGAGGCGATATTTGAGTTATAAGTATTGATTATCATTCATGATTGTAGAATCGTTTCACGATTATCTTCATTTCGAAACATCGAGATGTATTCCAAAAGAGGAAATTAACGCATGTTAGACATGGTTCGATAAATAATAAGTCAAACGGATCTCCCAAAACTATTTTGGGGATAAGCCCTTGAGACAACGGTACTATTGAATGGTTGCATATATGATATGGACCATAAACCTTCTAATCGGTACAAGAGACGCCATATGAGATATGGATCGGAATGGTTCCGAAGTTGTCATTTGTACAGGTTTAGGATGTGAGTAAATTTTGAAATTTGTTTCGGTTCAATTCAATCCCAAATCTGAAAATTGTTCATTTATGATATATCCTTGAGTAGACTAAAGGGTATTAGTTCTGACGTCCCGACGAAAATAAGATTTTCATGGCTCGAAGAGATGTCTTGTTAGAGGAGGACTGGATGCGCACAAGTTTGGAACTTGATGTCGCTTATCTCTATGCGGGCTAGTGGAGTAGAATAAATCTCGAAAGAGTTCGAGATCTAAAAAATGAACATTGTACCGATGAAAGTTGATACGACTTCATCAAAGAGTTGAGGAATACGAGTCGAACACACAAAGTAATTTTTCGTAGATCAAGTAGGCTATATCATACGCTGGTAAATATGGATTTATCGTAGCTAATGATGATAGATCGAAATCATTTGATGATTCGATATTCTATAAGGAGGCTATGAAAAATGACGGTTCCACATGGCATGGTGCCATTAAATCTGAGATTTGATCCGTGTAAATTGTCAAGTTTAGAACTTGATTTCATTACTTTCAGGGTTAGACCCATGAAATGTGAATGGGTTCTCAAGATGAGAACCAAGACGGATAGGAATACGCATATAACAAAGCGAGGATAGTAGCGAAAAGTTTCAATATTTCATAGTCGGACTATGAAGAAATGTTTTCGCATGTTGCCATGCTTTCACATTCTCAAAATTCTGCTTGCCATGGTCTCATATTATGAATATATGATGTGGAAAAATGGATGTCAAAACTGAATTTCTTGATAGAAATTTTATGAAAGGATGTGTACTTGACACAACCTTACGGTTTTGTCGATTCATAAGAATCGGGGATAAGATATGCACGCTTTAACGATCCATATGATGGATTAGAAACAGCTTCTTAGAATTGGAATATTCGATTTGACGAAGTTATAAACTGTTATAAAATTGTCGGAACAAATGGAAACTTTGTGTATACATGAAGGTTAGTGGGAGCCACGTTATATTTCTTGTAACGACAAAGGATTTAAGCGAGACCGCTTATGGATTAAGCGTGAAGATCTATATGATAGATCTAAGAAGTTCCTCGTTCTATATTATAGCACGTATATCGACATGTTGTTGAAAATGGTTTTCAACATATAACTCCTTCGCGGAGTTAAATCGAAATGTCGAATGACAGAAATTTTCTACGGCTCGATGTGAGACATCAAGTAGGGCGAAAATAATAATATGATGCTTTACATTTGATGGGAGGATCTATTATATCTGTCATGATATGTATGTAGCTATATGTCGTACACATAAAGCGTCTAGTTTACCGTCAATAAAATCCAAGGGAATCACACGTGTTTGAATGTAATGCGATTACATGAGAATAACTCTTGTGAATGTATAATGGTTATACATATATATACATAATGGTTATGTATATTTAAACCCATCGGGATTTGTATTGATAGCGGTGAATGTTACTCTTGTGAATGTATACTGGTTATACATATATATACATAATGGTTATGTATATTTAAACCCATCGGGATTTGTATTGATAGCGGTGAATGTTATCCTTGAATACTTTGCAAAAGAATTCAGTATTTTATTTTATCTATAATGGTGTGGAGGACGTGTTGGTTATAAAGAGTGCACGACTTTCGCTCACAAAGTGTGTACATGTTTTTCTTAAACGAAAAAACGGTTATGTGGAAAGGTACCACATGACCAATCATGTATGATTCTATTTACGGAGGCGAGTATATTGCGGTTATTAATCGCAAAAGGAAGCGGTATGGATCAAGGATACATGACCAAACTCGTGTAGTCATGAGTTATCGGATTTATGGTTGTGTATTGCGTGATACGCAATAGTACAAGCCAAAAATGCCGAGGTCAAAACCACTTCTAGCCAATACTCAGAAAATTTCATTTGATCCATGAATTTTTGTGAAAAGATGTGATCGTAGGTATTGGAAACGTTCCAAACCTGATGAAGATTAACACTAAAGGGAAAGTGCGGACCCGTTTACAAAACCGCTCTCTCTAGTCGCGCATGACTGTCATGCGAGGATTATGGGTATGAGATACCTAGAGGAGGAAGAAGAGAGTAGAGTGTAGTTATCCAATACGATAGTCCTCGCAGGTTGTGGGTATGGAGATACCCATAGGTAAACGATGTATCACCCAAATACTTAATCCATACGAATGCATCCCTTTTAAAAAATTTGTTTACTCAAATTTTTATGCATTCACCTTATATGAAAACTGTGTGCGGGTTGTGTAATTTGATTACATGAACCCTGATTTGAGCTTGTGTGGACGCCGGCATAATTGAGGATTATGTGCAGCAAAACCGTCACACCTAAAGTTTCATTTCTAAACATCCCTAGTCGCGGGTCAATTTGCTTAAGAGAGAAGCATTTCTATTACAAGGGAATAGACTGAACGCGAGTACGTTAGCCGAGGTGATGATTATCTTTTGCTAATCAAAGGACAAAGGTGCTTGTCGAATCGGGAAGGTAGATATATGCTAGGTGACATATATTGGATATGACCAAAACCGCGAGACCATGACATGGTTTAGTCATTATAGATGGACTTGGGACGAGTAGGGTATTAGGTTCTTCATACTTGAGGGGACCATGATTGTGTTACGTGCGTAACACAATCCTTTGATTTGATCTTGCGCCTCACCGTAACAGGGAGTTAAAACGGTCATCATTGGGTATTGTCCGAAACACGGAATTCAATGTGAGTCTCCAATATAGGAATTGTTTATTCCGAAAGGAAGAGATATCTCTTTGGCCACTCGATTAATTGATTAACGAAAACTGTGGTCACAGTCAATGATATTAACGGTTAATATCGATTGAATTTGTTAACTCAATTCGGAATCGAGGAAAAAGTATAGTTAATCAAAACATAAGGATGACTGCCACCATGCCTTTTGATTAACGGATATCGCTAACAAGAGAACTAATAACCGCTATTCGAGATAGGCACAATGATCACAATTATTCTTCGTGTTAACATGGGTAGCCATGATGGAGTGACTAGATCCCGCTCAAGGGCTCGTAGTGCTTTGGAAACAACCTACTACCATCGTTAACCGAACCTACATGGTCACACGACGAGTCGTACTAAATCGGGCTTGATTATAAAGTTGGCACATAAGATGTGCTTAGCTTGGTATTTGATACGCACGCTATATTCTCTAAAGTCGTGCATATTGGATATGCATGAGTACCTTTTAGGTAGATCTGAAATTGAGTGGGAGACTGAAGGAAATACAGTTTCAGGATCAACCGCAAAAGTGTACACAAGGATAAACGAATGTAAGCGTACATTTGTGGTCATATCGTTCAGTAGAAAAATCCAATTTGAATGGTTCAAATTGGGTTAGATAGATAATAAGATTATCTACAACCTTCATGTAGAAATATATTTCATATGAACGAAGTATTAGTGTCGTTTCTATGAAATACCGAAAGGGTGCAACAGCATGATATACAGTCAATAAAACAGTCATAACTTTTGCATACGAACTCCAATTGGGCCATGACAAATTGGGTTGGGAAGATAATAAGATTATCTACAACTTTCGTGTAGTTTAATTTTCTATCAGAGGAATTTACCAATTTCGTATGGACAGAATACTGAACAGGTTCATGCAGTTTTCCGTGTGAAAGGGTGTATATTGGATATACATGCCTTTTGGCCCATCCTTATCATATGTGATATAAATATGATGTTTCTCTCTCTTATCTTACGATGTATCTATGGTATTATTCAGAATAATCCAGAAATATAAAGAGACATCTTTCAAGAGAGTGAAAGAGTGTGAAGAGAGAAAAACCGAGAAAAAGGAGTTTTTCTCGATATAGAGAATCGATCTAATCAAGCAAGTTCGCCGGTGCTTCGTCTAGGCAGTTGCACCCATGACCGACGAACTCCAACTCACAGTGGATACAAGTAGAGGAGCGACACTTGTGGCTCTCCGATTGTGATCAAACCGAAGGAGCAAAACTGTTGGCTGTTGAAGAGTGTGGACGTGGGACGCAAGAAAGACAACCGGAGGCGTGTCAAGACGGTGGGAGACGTGTGGTACGGGACGCACGGGCTAGTCACCAACGTGACACTGGAGAAAGAAAGGATGCGAGCGATCAACTCGTCGTGCGTGATCAATTTCACGCTAGTAATCGTCTATCCTTCTATTGCATAATACCCTCGAAGTCATGGCGTGATCTTGGATTATGGGAACCGGACCGGGCCTTAATATCCGCTGCACGGGCCAGGGGACGGGTGAATTGCCAACATTTATTTTATCTATAGTGGTGTGGAGGGCGTGTTGGTTATAAAGAGTTATAACAACGACAATTTCCAAATATTAAGCACATCCAAATATGTAGCACGACTTTCAATCAGAAAGTGTGTACGTATTTTGCTTAAACGAAAACACGGTCATGTGGAAAGGTTCCACATGAGTAACGATTCTAATCACGGAGGCGAGTACATTGCGGTTATTAATCGCAAAAGGAAGAAATATGGATCAAGGATACATGACCAAACTCGAAGTAGTCACGAGTTATCGAATTTATGGTTGTGGATTACGTGAGACGCAATAGTACGAGCCAAAAATGTCGAGGTCACAACCACTTCTAGCCAATACTCGGAAAATTTCATTTAATCCATGAAATTTTGCGAAAGATGTGATCATAGGTATTGGAAATGTTCCAAACCTTAAGAAGATTAACACTACCAGCAACGTGCGGACCCGTTTACAAAACCGCTCTCTCTAGTCGCTCATGATTGTAATGCGATGACTATGGGTATGGAGATACCTAGAGGAGGAAGAGAGTAGAGTGTAGTTATATAATACGATAGTCCTCGCAGGTTATGGGTATGGAGATACTCATAGGTAAACGTTGTATCACCCAAATACTTCATCCATATGAATGCATCCCTTTTAAAAATTTTGTTTACTTAAATTTTTATGCATTCACCTTATATGAAAAATGTGTGCGGGTTGTGTAATTTGATTACATGAACCCTGATTTAAACTTGTGTGGACGTCGGCACAATACGTGATTATTGTTGGGAATTCACCCGACCCCGGGCCCGCGCAGCGGATATGAAGGCCCGGTCCGGTTCCCAAAATCCAAGATCACGCCATGACTTCGAAGGGTACGATGCAATAGAAGGATAGATTCATACCGGTGCAAAATTGATTGCACTCGAAGGGTTGATTGTTATTCCTTCTTTCTCCCGTCACGTTGGTGACTAGCCCGTGCGTCCCATACCACACGTATCCCACCGTCTTGACGCGCCTCTAGTTGTCTTCGTGCGTCTCACGTCCACACGCTTCCACGGCCTTTCACTGCTCGTTGACGTTCCTCGTTCCTCCGGTTCGATCACAATCGGAGAGCCACAAGTGTCGCTCCTCTACTTGTATCCACCGTGAGTCGGAGTTCGTCGGTCGCGGATGCAACTGCCTAGACGATGCACTGGCGAACTTGCTTGATTGGTTGATTCTCTATACTGAGAAAACTCCTTTTCTCGATTCTCTCTCTTCACACCCTTTCTCTCTCTAGAAAGATGTATCTCTATATTTCTGGAATGTTCTGAATAATCCGAATGATTGGACTGAATGAATTCCTATGAGATGAGAGAGAATTATCCTATTTATATCATATAGGATTAGGATTGGCCAAAAGACATGTATATCCAATATACACTCTTTCACACAGAAAGTTGCATGAACCTGTTCAGTATTCTGTCCATACGAAATTGGTAAATTCCTCTGACAGAAAATCAACCTACACGAAAGTTGCAGATAATCTTATTATCTACTTTGGGTTGGCCCAATTGGAGTTCGTATGCAAAAGTTATTACTGTTTTACTAACTGTATGTCATACTGTTGCACCCTTTCGACATTTCGATTTAACTCCTTCCAGGAGTTATATGTTGAAAACCTTTTTCAACATTATGTCGATATACGTGATATAATCTAGAACAAGGAATTTCTTAGATCTATCCTATAGATCTTCACGCTTAATTCATAAGCGGTCTCGTCTAAACCTTTGTCATTACAAGAAATATAACGCGGCTCCCACTAACCTTCATGTGTACACAAAGTTTCCATTCATTCCGACAATGTTATAATAGTTTATAACTTCGTCAAAACGAATATCCCAATTCGAGAAGCTATCTCTAATCCATCATATGGATCGTTAAAGCGTTCATATCCTATCCCCGATTCTTATGAATCGACAAAACCGTTAGGTTGTGTCAAGTACACATCCTTTCATACAAATTTTGTTAAGAAATTCGGTTTTGACATTCATTTTGCCACATCACATAGTCATAATATGCGACCATGGCAAGCAGAATTTCGAGAATGCGAAAGCATGGCAACATGCAAAAATGTTTCTTCCTAGTCCAACTACGAATTACTTGAAACTCTTCGCTACGAGCCTCGCTTTGCATATATGCAAATTCCTATCCATGTAGGTTCTTCACCTTGAAAACTCATTCACATTTCATGAGGCTAACCCAAAAAGTGATTGAATCAAGTTCCAAACTTGATAATGTACTCGGATTGAATCTCAGATTTCATGACACCATGTCATGTGGAATCAACTTTTCATAGCATCCTTGTAGGATATCGAATCATCATATGATTTCGATCTATCATCATTAGCCACGATAAATCCGTATTTACCGGCTTGTGATATAGCCTACTTGATCTACGAAAAATTTCTTTGTGTGTTCGACTCGTATTCATCAACTATTGATGAAGTCGTGTCAACTTTCATCGCCACAATGTTAATTTTCATATCTCAAACTCTTTCAAGATTTATTCTACTCCCACTAGCCCGCGTAGAGATAAATAGCATCAAGTGCTAAACTTGTGCGCATTATGTCCTCCTCCAAGAAGGCATCTCTTCGAGCCACGAAAATCTCATTTTCGTCGGGACGTTAGAACTAATACCCTTTAGTTTCCTTAAGGATATATTATAAATGAACAATTTTCAGATTTGGGATTGAGTTTAACCGAAACAAATTTCGAAATATACTCACATCCTCAAATCTGTACAAATGACAACTTCGGAACCATTCCGATCCATATCTCATATGGCGTCTTTTGTACCGATTAGAAGGTTTATGGTCCATATCATATATGCAACCATTCATTAGTGCCGCTGTCTCAAGGGCGTATCCCCAAAACATTTTTGGGTAATCCGTTTGATTTATCACTTATCGAACCATGGCTAACATGCGTTCATTACCTCTTTTCGAATACATCTCAATGTTCCGAAATGAAGATAATCGTGAAACGATTCCACAATCATAAATGATCATCAATACTTATAACTCAAATATCGCCTCTTCGATCCTATCAAAGTACATAGCTCAAATACTCGCCTCCTCGATCCTATCAAAGGGCTTTGATTTTCTTGCTTAGTCGATTTTGTATTTCGTTTTGAAACTCTTTGAACCTTTCAAAAGTATCCGCTTCGGCACGCATTAAACAGATATTCCCGTATCTATTTTAACCGTCCGTAAACGTAACAAAATACTGATAGCCTCCTCTTGCCTCGGAACTTATCGGAACATTTACATCTTAATGTAATTTCCAATAATTCGTTGGATCTTTCTCCAACCTTTGGAGAATGACGCCCTTTGTCGTCTTGCCTAATAAATAAGTATGGCATTAATCAATCGAATCTAATTCAAATGATTCTAGCAATCCATCATATGGAATCTAGATACACGTATCTCGTTTATATGGCCAAGACGGCAAAGCCAAAAGAAGCAATCAACTTCTAGGTTTAATCCTCCTCGGATTTCACCGTTCTTTGAGTCATTAGTTTGGACAACTCTTTGTCCGAACTTTCTGTTCGGAAAACTTTTTCCAAAATACCTTTAGACATTTATTTCTTTCGATCCCGCCCTTGAATTACAAGGACATCCACGCATCTCAATGCATTGGATTCCTCGAATGCTCCAAGCATCTCCTATTCAAATTTACATCGCATCTAATGCAATTCCGGAATCGACTTATCTATCAAATGCATGTGATATTCGGTCATGAAGATCAAATCTCGTACCATCAACACACGAGTTTTAATCAAAGACCCATAAGGCGTCTCAAAATTAACCTACTCTTTGAGCCGCATTGAATCATTCAACGCGCTCTAGCTCTTGAAACTATTTCTTGAGCGTTGCGTTTTACTTTCATATACACTCGAATTCTCAAAACAATTTTGAGAAATTAGTGTCTATACATGCCACCATAAGGCACGTAATATTGTTCGATTCCTTCTTAAAGTGTATCGAACCCGACTTTCTCTAAAGCCAAAGCCTCGAGCCTCGAGCCCCGAATCTACCATTTTCCATGTCCAACACGTTCCTTTAAGTCTAAGAACTATGCTTTGACTATTAAGGTTAATTATGATAATTCCGGCCCAAAAGCCATCTATAATATCGATCTCATCGATATATTTGGTTTTGCTTGAAAACATAATTCTAAACGGATGATGTAGATTAAGCTCCTAACCGTGCATACTTAATCTATATGCTTATATGATGGATATATGAATGTGTTATTTTTATCGAATCGATAACCCTCATACCGATACGGGACTCCAAGTCCATAACACTCAAGACCCATATTTTCGTTCCTCCCACAAGTGACTTTAGTCTTTCGGGTGGGATCCCGTTATTTAGGTAGGATGAATATCCAATCGTATCCAATACGACTCTTGAACCTTTATAGAATTTTGGTGATGGATCTTATCATATACAATCCCAGTTCCGTGTGTGCATTCTATCTATGCCCCGAACTCCAATCCGATTGGCATGGACGGTTAAGTCACAACCATATCCAACGTATCGTTCAAATAAGCTACTAGTGAGTCGACTTTAGCCTGGGCCTCACAAGTCCTGATTTAACGCTTGCCACCCTTTCGATAGTTACAATATCACGTGCCCGACTTTAGCCTGAACCCACGTGAAACGTAACACCAAACTCGGTGGTTGTGGACATGGAAGGCATTTCCATGACTTAAATATTATGAGGGATCATGCCTATGCATGTTTCATTTTGTGACATAATCATATTATATCACTATCACAAGATTTTCAAAATGCATATGATTTATCTAGGGAGACTAAATTATTCTAAATAATTATTAATATGAAATAAATTGACATAAAGAATATTAATTTTCGAAGTTTGTAGTCCAAAAACAGAATTCAGCATCCAGAGACACTTCCATCGTGACTGACCTAGATGTCCGTCACGACTGACTGTAAGTATCTCCAAATCCTTGTATCTCATACAAGGTCCGTCATGACTGACCAAGATGTGCATCATGACTGAATACTTCCATCACGACTGACTATACATAGTCAGTCATAGTCAGTCGTGACTATGTATCATATACATAGTCAGTCGTGACTGACTTTATAGTCAGTCGTGACTGACTTTATAGTCAGTCGTGACTATGTATCATATACATAGTCTGTCGTGACTAAACTAACTTCCATCACGACTGACTATACATAGTCAGTCGTGACTGTATCATATACATAGTCAGTCGTGACTGACTTTATAGTCAGTCGTGACTGAACTTACTTCCATCACGACTGACTCTTGGCATCCCCGCATCCCCGTGTCTTACACTAGGTTAGTCATGACTGAACTTACTTCCATCATGATGGACTGTCCTGGAGGGTCCTGGGGATGCATAATTACTGGATTTTCTGCAAATTTTGCCGTTTCTTCCGTTTTCGATCGTTTCAAAAACGACCAATCGTGAAACTCTTTCACGATCATTCCTAGATACTCTGAATCATTCTATGACTGATCTCTAATGAATTTAACTTGTGATTTTAATCGAAAATTACTAAATTCTAAATGCTAACTACATACAAACGTGCGTAACTTTTACACACGTGCGTATAACACTTATACGACTATGATTCGACCCTCGAATCGATGGCGATTGCTCTGATACCACTATTGAGAATTCACCCAACCCCGGGCCCGCGTAGCGGATATGAAGGCCCGGTCCGGTTCCCAAAATCCAAGATCACGCCATGACTTCGAAGGGTACGATGCAATAGAAGGATAGATTCATACCGGTGCAAAATTGATTGCACTCAAAGGGTTAAACGTTGGTGACTAGCCCGTGCGTCCCATACCACACGTCTCCCACCGTCTTGACACGCCTCTGGTTGTCTTAGTGCGTCTCACGTCCACACGCTTCCACAGCCTTTCACTGCTCGTTGACGTTCCTCGTTCCTCCGGTTCGATCACAATCGGAGAGCCACAAGTGTCGCTCCTCTACTTGTATCCACCGTGAGTCGGAGTTTGTCGGTCGCGGATGCAACTGCCTAGATGATGCACCGGCGAACTTGCTTGATTGGTTGATTCTCTATACCGAGAATACTCCTTTTCTCGATTCTCTCTCTTCACACCCTTTCTCTCTCTAGAAATATGTCTCTCTATATTTCTGGAATATTCTGAATAATCCGAATGATTGGACTGAATGAATTCCTATGAGATGAGAGAGAATTATCCTATTTATATCATATAGAATTAGGATTGGCCAAAAGACATGTATATCCAATGTACACTCTTTCACACAGAAAGTTGCATGAACCTGTTCAGTATTCTGTCCATACGAAATTGGTAAATTCCTCTCACAAAAAATCAACCTACACGAAATTTGTAGATAATCTTATTATCTACCCAACCCAATTTGTCCTTACCTAATTGGAGTTCGTATGCAAATGTTATTACTGTTTTACTAACTGTATGTCATACTGTTGCACCCTTTCGGTATTTCGTAGAAACGACACTGATACTTCGTTCATATGAAATATATTTCTACATGAAGTTCGTAGATAATCTTATTATCTATCTAACCCAATTCGAACCATTCAAATTGGATTTTCCTACTGAAATATATGACCACGAATGTATGCTTACTTTCGTTTATCCTTATGTACACTTTTACGGTTGATCCTGAAACTGTATTTCCTTCAATTATGTGCAGCGAAACCGTCACACCCAAAGTTTCATTTCTAAACATCCTTAGTCGCGATTCAGTTTGCTTAAGAGAGAAGCTTCTATTATCTGATAATAGACTGAACGTATACACTAGTATGTTAGCCGAGGAGATGATTATGTTTTGCTAATCATAGGACAAAGGTGTTTGTCGAATCGGGAACGTAGATATATGCTAGGTGACATATATTGGATATGACCGAAGCCGCGAGACCAAGACATGGTTTAGTCATTATGGATGGACTCGCGACGAGCAGGGTATTAGGTTCTTCATACTTGAGGGGACCATCGATTGCATTACGTGCGTGACCCAATACTTTGATATGACCTTACGCACACCGTAACAGGGAGCCAAAACGGTCATCATTGGGTATTGTCCGAAACACGGAATTCACTATGAGTCTCCAAGATAGGAATTGTTTATTCCGAAAGGAAGAGGTATCTCTTAGGCCACTCGATGAATTGATTAACGAAAACCGTGGCCACGGTCAATGATATTAATGGTTAATATCAATTGAAATTGTTAAGTCAATTTGGAAACGAGGAATAAGTATAGTTAATCAAAATATAAGGATGACTACCACCATGCCTTTTGATTAACGGATATCGCTAACAAGAGAACTAATAACCTTTATTCTAGATAGGCATAATGATCACAATCATTATTCGTGTTAACATGGGTAGCCATGATGGAGTGACTGGATCCCGCTCATGGGCTTGTAGGGCTTTGGAAACAGCCTATTGCCATCGTTAACCGAACCTACATGGTCACACAACGAGTTGTACTAACTCGGGCTTGATTATAAAATTGGCAAATAAGATGTGCATAGCTTGGTATTTTGATACGCGAGCTATATTCTCTAAAATCGTGCATATTGGATATGCATGAGTACCTTTTAGGTAGATCTAAAATTGAGTGGGAGACTGAAGGAAATACAGTTTCGGATCAACCGTAAAAGTGTACACAAGGATAAACGAATGTAAGCGTACATTCGTGGTCATATCTTTCAGTAGTAAAATCCAATTTGAATGGTTCAAATTGGGTTAGATAGATAACAAGATTATCTGTGACTTCATGTAGAAATATATTTCATATGAACGAAGTATCAGTGTCGTTTCAATGAAATACGAAAGGGTGCAACAGTATGACATATAGTTCGTAAAACAGTCATAACTTTTGTATATGACCTCCAATTGTGCCAGGCCAAATTGGGTTGAGTAGATAATAAGATTATCTACAACTTTCTAGTAGGTTGATTTTCTGTCAGAAGAATTTACCATTTTCGTATGGACAGAATATCAGAATACTGAACAGGATACATGCAGTTTTCTGTATGAAAGGATGTATATTGGATATACATGTCTTTTGGCCCATCCTAATCCTTTGAGATATAAATAAGATATTTCTCTCTCATCTATTCAGACAATCCAGTCCAACCTGTGAAATTAATAAGATTAATCCAGAAAAATAGAGAGTCACCTTTCAAGAGATTGAAAGAGTGCGAAGAGATAAAAAACCGAGAAAAAGGAGTTTTTCTCGGTGTAGAGAATCGATCTAATCAAGCAAGTTCACCGGTGCTTCATCTAGGCAGTTGTGTCCGCGACCGACATCTTCTGACTCAAGGTGGATACACGTAGAGGAGCGACACTTGTGGTTCTTCGATTGTGATCAAACCGAAGGAGCAAAACTGTCGGCTATGGAAGAGTACGGGCATAGGACGCACGAAGACAAATGGGGACGTGTCAAGACGATGGGAGACGTGTGGTATGGGATGCACGGGCTAGTCACCAACGTGACATCGGAGAAGGAAAGGATGCAAATGATCAACCCGTCGTGCGTGATCAATTTCACGCTGGTATCCTTCTTTGCATCGTACCCTCGAAGTCATGGCGTGATCTTGGATTATGGGAACTGGACCGGGCCTACATATCCGCTGTGCGGGCCCGGGGACGGAAAGAATTCCCATCAGCACATAGGATGTGCATGGCTTAGCGTATTTGATATGCAGGCTATATTTTTTATGATCATGTATATTGGACACGCACGAGTAAAAGTGTATATATAAGGATATATGAACATGAATGTTCATGGGTTGATTAAATGCATAATAGGATTGTGCAAAGTTAAGTTCCAGAGAGTGGTTCATTCGAACTGACCGTCATGTCCGTTCGAACGGACCGCTTCGAGTGTAAAATGGTTTTACACATATTCATTTCAGGGAGTGGTTCGTTCGAACCAACATTAGTGTTCGTCCGAACGGACTACTGCGAATGATGTTTCGAATTAACACTGAAGTGGGACAGGAGATGGTTTGTTCGAACGAACTATAAGGATGCATTCGAACGGACCCCTTCGAGTATAAAATGGTGTTACACATTCTCATGACAGGAAGCAGTTGGTTCGAACGAACCTTATGGTGCGTTCGAACGAACATGCTGCTGGAAGTGTATATTGGATATACGCAACCTTTGACCCAATCATTGTCCTATTTTAGTATAAATAGGATATTTCTCTCTCTCCTCTATGTCAGTCCGTTAAGTCGAATTCAGTCCAGAAATTAGAGACACTCTTATCAAGTTGTTGAAAGAGTGCGAAGAGAAAGAGAGAACGAGAAAAGAGTTTTCTCCGTCTAGAGAAGCAAAAAATAATCATGCAAGTTTGCCGGTGCATCGTCTAGGCAGCTGCATCCGCGACCGAGGTTCCATGACTCACGGTGGATACGGGTAGAGGAGCGACACTTGTGGCTCTTTGTTGTGATCAAATCGGAAAAGTAAGAGAGAGAAAGGCTGTGGAACGTGTGGACGTAGAACGCACGAAGACAACAAGAGGCGTTTCAAGACGGTGGGAGACATGTGGTATGGGACGCACGGGCTAGTCACTAAAGTGACACTGAAGAAGAGAAGGATGCGAGCGATCAACCCGTCGTGCGTGATCAATGTCACGCTGGTAATCATCTACCCACCTTTGCATCGTACTCTCGAAGTCGAGGCGTGATCTCGGGTTTTGGGAACAGGACCGGGCCTTCATATCCGTTGCGCGGGCCCGGGGTAGGGATAATTTCCCTTCAGGCTTTGGCCTTAACCCATGTGAGACGTAGTAGCGAACTTAGTGGTTGTGAATATGGAAGATATTTCCATCACTTAAGTATTATAAGGGATCATGACTTTCATGTTTCATATTTCATGACATAATCACATTATATCACAATCACATGATTTTCAAAATGCATATGATCTAATTAGGAAGACTAATTATTCTAAATAATTACTTATATACAAGATAGTATGAGTGATGCCGATCATATCAATATAAAGAACTCAAAATTCCGAGCTTCGTAGCCAAAATTATCGCGAAAACAAAATCACCATCCAGAGATTATTCCGTTGTGACGCACCATAGTCCGTTACAACGGACCTCAATTCGCCTTTACTTCTGTTACAATTATGTATGCCATGATTTGTACGCGCCCTGATGTGTCGTATGCATTGAGTGCCGTTTCGCGTTATCAATCTAATCCAGGAGATATGCACTGGATTGCGGTTAAAACATCATTAAGTACTTACAAAGAACTAAGGATAAATTTCTAATTTATGCTGGAAAGACATCCGGGTGGGTTATTAAAGTATATATGCTAGGTGGAATATATCTACGTTCCCGATTCGACAAGCACCTTGTTTAGAAACGAAACTTTAAGTATGACGATTTCGCTGCACATAATCACTTAAGTGTCAACCGAGTTGATAGTTAATCACAGTTGGGCTGGAAGAAAACAAAAAATGAAATACATCCACCCGACGATTGGATATCCTTGCGCCATAGCCAAACCCTCATGGGTGGGATTTTGCATTATATCAAGTTAGCAACGTCTTTCCCTCAATAGAGTCTCTCGGAGATTCTTTCTAAGATTGCAAGTCCTAACTTTCTAAGATCACAAAAAACGTAAGTCCGACTTACATTTTTTCCAAATAAAATGATACATATATATAGATGATCAAATCTATATAATATACATTTTGTTGAGGTAAAACGATTTTTAAAACAAAATACGATTTTCAAAGCAAGAACCCGAGACTATCATGTAAGCTCTAGAAACACTCGTAATTGGATTCTTTATAAGAGAGAAGTGAGAGTATCACTCACCTAATGGAAATAACTCGCTAAACAAGAGATTAATCGAAACGGCGCACAAGATGGACTGCAAATGGAACAACTCGAAACTTTGAAGGAATTCTTCTTTTGATATTGGCAACTCGCACAAGTCAACGTCGTGAAATTATGACACTTTTCTTTTTGCAAAATTTCTTCTTTTCCTTGACTTATCCTCTTTTTCTCTTTTGTTTTCTTAGAGTTTCATGTGTGTTAATGGATGTATGAAAGGGATCCGAATGAGGATGATGAGAGAAATACAGTTTCGGATCAACCGTAAAAGTGTTCACAAGGATAAACGAATGTAAGCGTATATTCGTGGTCATAAATTTCAGTAGAAAAATTCAATTTGAATGGTTCAAATTGGGTTAGATAGATAATAAGATTATCTATAACCTTCATGTAGAAATATATTTCATATGAACGAAGTATGAGTGTCGTTTCAATGAAATACCGAAAGGGTGCAACAGTACGACATACAGTTAGTAAAAATATCATAACTTTTGCATACGAACTCCAATTGAGCCAGGCAAAATTGGATTGGCTATATAATAAGATTATCTACAACTTTCGGATAGATTATTTTTCTGTCAGAATAATTTATCAATTTCGTATGGACGGAATACTGAACAGGATACATGAAATTTTCTGTATGAAAAGATGTATATTGGATATACATGTGTTTTGGCCCATCCTAATCCTATGAGATATAAACAGGATATTTCTCTCTCATCTCTTTAATCGATTCAGACCAACCTGTTGAATTAATAAGATTAATCCAGAATATTGAGAGTCTTCTTTCTGAGAGCGAAAGAGTGCGATGAGAGAAAATCAGGAAAAAGGAGTTTTTTCTCGGTGTAGAGAATCAATCAATCGAGCAAGTTCGCCGGTGCTTCGTCTAGGCAGTTGCACCCGCGACCGACGTCTTCCGACTCAAGGTGGATACACGTAGAGGAGCGACACGTGTGGCTCTTCGGTTGTGATCAACCCGGAGGATTGATAGTCGTCAACAAGAGGTGAAATACGCGTGGTGTGGGACGCGCGGATTGGCACCAACGTGACAGGAGAAAGAAGAATAGCAATCAATCCTTCGAGTGCAATCAATTTTGCACCGGTATGAATATATCCTTCTTATTTCCATCACATCCTCTATGTCATGGAGTGATCTTGGATTACGGGAACCAGACCGGGCTTACATATCCTATGCGCGGGCCCGAGGACGGGATAAATTCCCATCATATGAGGTGTAGGAGCCCAATTATTCCAAGGGTGAGGTGGATGGGTACATTACATGCATACCCTCAAAACTATCATATTTGCAAAGTATTTAATTTACAAATATATTGGGATTTATTTTACGAACTCTAAATTTAGTATTATTAAAACTTTCATCATTATTCAAATAAGATCCTATAATATATTTACTTAAATAACCCATAAAAAATAAATTACAATTATACTCTTTTGAAAATTGACACATAAAAACTCGGTTTTGATCGTTGGAAGAGTTATATTTTTAAAGTCTTATATTCTGCAATTTAAGGAATAATCATTTACAAATATAAAAACCATATTTTTGATATTTATTACAGGTACCTCGTGTGACCTCTCCCTCCCTCGCTCTTTCTCCCATTCTCTGGCTCTTCATACCATCTCTCTCTCTCTCTCTCTCTCTCTCTCTCTCTCTCTCTCTCTCTCTCTCTCGTGACGACGATGAAGAGAAAGAAGATGAAACCCTAGGACGAACGACGATGATGATGACGAAGAGAAAGAAAAGCCAAGAACCTTCGTCGACATCACGACAAAGCAAAGATTAGGCCAGAACAAGTGACCATTGCAAACCCTAGTCAGGTTGTAAGCGGCCTCTGCATTGTCTTCTTCGGGCTACGAGAATGAAACTTGAGACATGTAGTTGAGTCTTTTTTTCTGACATTTCTATGTTGTTAGGATATTTTCTTTTTGTGAATCGTTCATAGGTGCCAATTGCAACACTTTTTCAGTTATTTGAATGTTATTTAGGGCTAATTACAACATTGTTTGCCTATTGCAAATCCTGGGAGGAAAATACGAGTAGTCCATCAGCAAAGGGTATTGGGATCATCATTATATAGTGGTGTTCAAATACTCAAGTGAGTATTAGAATCATAATACTCAAGACATTCTAGTCATTAGATTTGCCCAAAGATTATTGTTTTTAGTTAGAAAATTAGTTTATTTTTCAGGAGAGAGGAAAAAATTAACTTTTTAACTTAAAAATACAAATCTTAATTCAAATATAATGGGTAAAAAATCTAATCGTGCTTATTTGTTTTCATACATGATGAAGATGAATTGGCTACGAAGGCTTATGATAAGGTTGAAGGCATCACCGGTACCATACGTACCATACCAAACATACCAAGAGTAAACTAGGTTTGGTATTTTGCTCCATAGCAGATTATTTTTCTTTTCATTTTATGTTTTACATGACATACCGAATTCTTTGAATATTATTTATGTTTAACTGATTTTTTTCCTAGATTTTTTATGTTGCCCGACATTTTTTAAGATTCCATTTCATTCTTAGATAATCTTCATGGCTTCAGAGCAAAGATATTTGCATTTGATTAAATTGGAGTTGACATAAATGGTCGATATTAAAGGTTGCCACATGGCACTATTGCAACATCCGTCTTCCTCATAAAAGTTTATTATTTTCACCTTCATGACATCTTTTTCTAGCATAATTAAATTTAATTGCATGCTAAAATCGAGTTTGTTGGACTTGGTATAGTTTCTCGAGCATAATATAAAAGCATAGAGACCAACATAAAAGATAAACCAGACAACTTGAAATTTAAAATTTGAACTAAGAAAAAAGAGAAACACTTAACTTCCATTTAATTTATTTGTAGAACAACAAAAACATCTATTCAATACCATATAGTAAGATAAAAATGAAATAACATCACAACACACATTTCATGATATCACTTCAATATTTTCAGGTTAACAGTTGTATCTGCAAAAGCAAATATTAGCGGATGTGCAATTTGAATCGACAAATAAAGCTTCGCCATAGATAGTTTTGCAGCATATATGGCAAACAGCCATGCCATGCATATCACAAACATAAGGTGCAAGCACATGGTTTTCCTCGGTGCAGATATCAAATATAACACTTGCCGGCGTAAGTCCCTCCATCATTGTACCTGATTTGTTTGAACAAAATTAGCATGTAAGTAATATATACAAAAGTATATTAAAATAAATTAATTACATTGCAATTTACTTCCTATACTATGGATTTAAATTTTTGGTTCATAAATTTGATTCCTTCTCTCTTTATTCTTTATTAATAACTATTTATGTATAGTCAAAAAGTTCATAAATTATATTCCTTCTCTCTTTCTTCTTTATTAATAACTATTTATGTATAGTCCCGCAGAATCACGTATCAATCACGTATCAAGTAGGGGGCAAATATCTGTACACATCATTTCACAAAAATATTCTTGACGACATCATTTTTTGATAATAACTATTTAATTTAGAAGTAATTAACTCTCATTTTGAATTAACAATTTTGAATTAACATCGATCCAAATTAACATTTCATTATTAATATTCTTTAAATATTTATTTGGTGTTTCTTGTTAATTATACATTAATTAAGTATGTTAATTAACAAGAAGTGAAGTCATCGAGAATGTTTTTCTGAAATGGAGTGTACTTGTATGATTTTCCTATCAAGTATGTCCCAACTAAGTAGGTGATATCATGATTTCAGTGCAAAATATCAGAACCTTATGTATGATTCTTTGCAATGGGAAACATAGAAGTACTGTTGATGTGTTATGATGCATTAAATAATTTAGTAAATATCTTCTCTAGTTAAGAAAACCATGGTTGAAACATAAAAGGGCAAATGTAAAAAAATACAGTACTTATATTCTAAAGTGTACACAAAAAAAATTACAATTCAGTTTGAGAGATAATAAAAGAGATTGATTACCAAAACAACAAACGAGATGAATCACGAATCCGATCGAGATTATTGCTTCTTGGTTCTTCATGTCTTTTACTTTATTATTCTTGTTTTCTGTCCTGCTTTTATATCGAGTCGAGTGGAAATTTCTCGAACTAATTATGTACATAATTTGAGAGATTTGTTATGGTATATAGTGCTCAAATTTCATTAATTACATTAATTCTATGAATTTAATTCCACATGCAAATCAATTTATTACAAAATCAAGGATATTAGATTTGATTGATATATTTAATAAAGATAAATAGAGAGAGAGAGAGAGAGAGAGAGAGAGAGAGAGAGAGAGAGAGAGAGAGAGAGAGAGAGAGAATTGAATATTGATTATTGAATATTACAATGTATTTGCAATGATAAATTATCATCATTACCTGAATAAAAATATAATTGTATATGAATTAGATTTTGGGTGTTAACTGATAACTCTTATATTAATTCTTTAACAGCGAACTTAGCCCAACTATTTTTTTCTTCGAAACATCGCTAATGAGGCCGATATAACTAATAGGCAACTCGTCACTAGCAACGGGTGCAAGAACGACACCTATTAATAACAAATAAAATTTCCTCATCATCGAATTCATTCTTATTGCAGTTGCTATCCGATATTCCGTTGAAGGTGAGGATGTCCGCAACATACACATATAATATATACACACATCATAATATATACACACACAAATCATACATACACACATAATAATACATACACACACATCATACATACACACACATAATACATACTCATACATACACGCATCATAATACATACACACGGGGACGGAACTGAAACACATAGCACATTCAGACAAATAGTACATACATGCATAGCATATACACACATATAGTACATTCACACATATCACATATACACATCATACATACACACATTCACACGTATACACATAACATACATAAAAACATAATACATACACATATCAAACATACACGCATCACACATACCCACAATACGCTTGGGATTTAATTGAATTTTTTTGGATTTGAAAGATCTTTTGTTGGGGATCAATATGAAAGTAGACTAAAGAATTCAATGGACAAATATAAAGTGAAACAGAAAGAGAGAGACAGAGGCAGGGCCAATTTGCTTCCCTTTTTTTATTATATTTTTCTCTATCTCGCTACATTATAACAAGCATTTAAATATAAATGATAGACATTTTCAACCAGACATCCTATTTAAATAAACACCTATTTATGCCAATGGACAACCCCCTGATTTAATATGCATCCATCATATTTTCACACCTAATTAATTAATAATGATGCCCCAAATTATTATTAATATTAATTAAAACATTAATTTTAATACTCTCCCTTAATGCTTTTGCTCATCATTATGATGCTCTAAAAAATATTTTCACCACTGTCTTGTTCTTCGACATAATTTGTTTGTTTGTCGTCATCGAATTGAAATCGGCAATTCTTTTTAAGATGATCAAACTTCTTGCAATTATCGCATTGAGACTTCCCGTTGTTCCAACAATCTTTGTCGACATGAGAATATTTTTGACAAAATTTACACGGATATTTCTTGGACATAGTAATCTTTGATTCAAATACGCTTTCAATCGATTGTTCGGTATCCCTATTTAGCCTTTTCTCTTGCCTTTCCATAGAACCTATTAAATCATGCACACTAAGTGTCGAAAGATCTTTTATTTCTTCAATAATTGAGGCTATGTTGTCGTACTTTTGCGATAGGCTAATCAGGATTTTTTCACAAACCGATTTATCGGTTAATTCTTCGCAGCCACTCTTAATTCGATTGACCACCTCCATTATATTAGAGAAATAATCTTTAAGACTATCATTCTCCTTCATCCTTAAATTTTGTAATTCTCTCTTAAGTATTAAGAGTTTTATCATTCGTAATTTTTCGTTTCCTTGAAATTCCTTTTGTAGAATTTCCCACGCTTCTTTTGATTTTTTCGCACAAATTATTCTCGGAAATAATTTATCCAATATTGCTTGTTGGATCAAGTATACGCTTTTGCGTCTCTCTTTTTATTTGCTTTCATCATTTCGGAAGTTTCTTCTTCTTTTGTCGTTTCTACTCCGTCTTCTACTATTTCTCATAAATGTTGCGAGATCAAAAGATTCTTCGTCTTTATACTCCAATAATCATAATTTCAGTCGTCGAAAAAAAGTTGTGAAGTTCGTGGGAGCCCAAATACACCTTCTTCGGTTGTCATGGTGATCTACTTTTCCGACTTCTACTAAACTCGTTAGATCGGAAACGAGTTGTGAACTTCGCGTGAGCCCAAGTAAGTAACCTCCTTGGTTGTCTTGGTGACTCCTTCGATTTCTACTAAACTCGATAACCGTCGCTCTGATGCTAATTTGTTGGGATTTAATTGAATATTTATGGATTTGAAAGATCTTTTGTTGGGGATCAATATGAAAGTAGACTAAAAAATATAATGGACAAATATAAAGTGAAACGGAAAGAGAGAGCGAGAGACATAGGCAGGGGCCAATTTGCTTCCCTTTTTTTATTATATTTTTCTCAATCTCGCTACATTACAACAAGCATTTAAATAGAAATGATAGACATCTCCAAAGAGACACCTTTTCAACCATACATCCTATTTATCTAAATTATATATACTTCTATTTAAGTATACACCTATTTATGTTAAGAGACACTCCCTAATTTAATATGCATCAATCATATTTTCACACCTAATTAATTATTAATGCTGTCCCAAATTATTAGTAATATTATTAAATAAAATATTAAAGCATTAATTTTAATAAAATACATATACACATATCATACAAACACACATAATACATATAACAAATACACACATAATACATACACATATAATTCATACACACACACCCACATAATACAAACACACATACATACATAGCATCCATACAAAAACATAATACATACACAGATCAAACATACACGCATAACACACACAATACATATACACACATAACACACACACACACACACACACACACACACACACACACACACACACGCGCGCGCACACACACACACATACACACACACACACTCACACACAATATGTATACACACATAATATATATACACAAAAACATAATACATACACAGATCAAACATACACGCATCACAAATACACACATATAATACATACACACAAATTATGGTTCTTCGAAACTATAACACTCCAATTATGGTTCCGTCTGGATGCATGGAGCCTCTTCGATGAAATTTCATCTCGATAATTACATATATACCCAAGAAAAAAAGGGAAATTTACAATTTAAATAAAAGACCTATATTCACAAATACACACATATATTAATCTCTGAGGAGACGTGACAAAATTCACCCATACACCATACCTATTAAATCATCACAAAAAAACATAGCAAACTTATTCAGTTCTATTCATTTCACAGAAATAGAAAAAGAAATAGAAACTTTGGTAAAAAAATCAATAATTTAAACAAGGAAAAGCATACCAAAGCAGGGATGGCCTTGAGGGCAGCGGCTCGGAGAGAGAACTGTACTTCTCCTCTCCGGATTCTTATGCCTGCTGGCATAGTGTCGGTACCAATTTTTCTAAATTAAACTGGTACGTACTGTCCATCCAAATTCATTTTCCAACCTTGATATAATTAGAATCATAAATTATTGACGAATTACTGTTAATAAACCAAGAATCAAAATTAATGAATTACCTGATTAATAACAAGGATCTTAATTATTTCTTCAAAGATTCTGAAAAATGCACAAACCTAGTGGATGTGGATTGATCAAAAGCTTGAACATCATTTTGAAATTTACAAAAGAATATGAATTAATGAAAGAATAAAAATCGCTAAACCTAGAGAAAGATCGTATCATCATAAACTATAACCTCCGTAGCCGATATCGTAGGCGTGCTGACCAGCAAATCCACCCCAACTTCCGAGATTGCCGACGTCCCTCTCTCTGATTAGTGGCATTGGTGTTGGCTTGAGCACGGCATCCTTCTCTGACCCAGCAAATTCGCCCCAATCTGGTGAGATTGAGGTTCCAATGACGCTTTGTGAGATCAAACTCATCTCGCGTGGAGCTCAAGATCAGTCTCTTTTTCTCTTCTTTCTCTCTCTTCTCTCTTTTGTGAGGTGAATTTGGGGAAGTAAGGTACAATTCCAATATTTTGTGAGATGAATTTGCAGAAGGCAAGTCTTGGAGGAAGGAAGGCCATGCAATGAGCTTGGATCTTTTTGCACCGAGAGATTCACGGTGAGGGAGATTCACTCAAAAGATTTACACGCGAGAGATCAGAGGAGAAATTTATGCTTCGTTTACAAAAGAAAGAAGCGTGTTACCAAAAAAAAATGAAAGTATTGGACGGGTCGTGTGGGTGCGAGGATGAGAGGGGATAAATAATGACCATTTTACCTTTTTATATCTTTGTGGTCAAATCTATTTACATCTTTGTAAGATTTAATTTGTAAGATTTAATTTTAGTCATCCAATTAAAAAGGGCTTATTGTAGAATCAACCATTTCTATTTACATCTTTGTGGTCAAATCTATTGTTGTCAAAAAATGTTTTTTTCTCAATTTATAAGATTTAATTTTAGTCAATATACTATTATATCTTTCGAGACTACGACAGTATAACTAATAAGGACAATTAAGGCTCGCGGTGAATATCAGCCCTCCTTGCTAAATTAGTCATTACAAAGAAAATGGTCCATATATCTTCTCAATTTAAAGTACGAAACACGAATAAAACCAACCCGGTAACGGTGACACAAAATAGATAAAGCACGCCGATACTTCACCAAATGGGTATTTTCACAGTCCAAACCATAAAAAAAGAAAACAAAGTGAACATGAACAAAATGGTAAAGTAATGATCACTCTCTTATCTCAAAATCCTAAGCAAGAAAAAGATCAATCCAATATTTTTTATATACACCAACACAAATATTTTATATGAAAATATACAACTTAAAACGAAACATTTTTTCTAGCTGGGGAATTTCACTTTGGGAAGAATAATCTAGCAGGAGATAGCAAGCCAAATCCAAAATATCTCGGCGATGCGAGCCCATCAATGGAGCGATAATGAGAAGGTAAAAGCACATCATTACTATATCTAATCCTCGTATTATTCGTTCTCATTCCTTGCCTGAATGTACCACATTTCACAAGTTTCCCCAACCATGATTTGTTTTTGCCCTTTTAACTACCTGTCTCGTTCATTCTCGCCGTCAAATACTCCCTGTCAGTTATAAATAATTAAAGGGGCATTCTTGATATTTAACATTTTTGATGTTTATGTAAGTCACAGAACGTACCTCACGGCCGGAAAACTTTGTTCGAGAACGACCATTGGGGGACAAATAAGTGGATTTCCCTCGGCATGTAATTTCTTCTATTTGAGCAAGCATCCTACCGTAGTGGGAAATTCGGTGATGGAATTATAACTAATGTCAAGCTCGGTTAAAGACGCCCATGGCGAAAGGCGAAGCGGTTAAGTATCGAAAATTCTGGCTAACGTTTAGGGTTTCAAATGCCGTTAGATTTTCTAGATCTTCTGGAAGTGCGTTGAGACGATTTAGACGAGCTTCGAGAGATTTTAGGAAAGTCATGTGAGAAGTCGAGTAAGGTAGACGATTAGTTTGTTCGAATTAACCGAGAGTTTCGTTAGGTTTACTAGCTCGAAGCCCATCGTGTCGGGAAGTTTCGACAACTTATTGAAATTTGCATTTATTTCTTCGGGCGCACTGAAGAAAATTATATATATATATATATATATATATATATATATATATATATATATATATATATATATATATATATATATATATATATATATATATATATATATATATATATATATATATATATATATATATATATATATATATATATATTAAATACGAACATAATTATTTTTAAATAATGAATATCATAATTATTTCATGTAAAAATTATTAAATATGAACACAATTATTTTTAAACTAACTTAATAGTGAATAGCATAGTATATTAGTTTCCTAAAATATCCTTTATTATAAATTATCTTATATTATAAAGGATATAATTTTCAAATAAATATTATGATGTCATTATTGGTTAGTTTCGTAAAATATGAATAGTATAGTAGTTCATTCTTATATGATACACATATTATGTTCACATGCATATAACAAATATAAGCCTTCAACACAACTAAAGATAATTATAAAGGATATTAATATTATCATTTTGCTGACATGTATATAATATATATTCACATAGAATATGCAAGAATTATACCCAAAAAATTTGATGTTTCATAATAAAAAAAACATAAACATGCATGAATTCATTGGAAGTGAAAGTTATTATATGTAATAATTATTGAATAAAAATAAAGATTTTTTGAAAAGCAAAAAAGTATAAATTTGGTGTGTCAAATTTTTCTTTAACAAAACTCTTAATATTCTTTGCCATGTGGAGAATAGATTCAACATTGAGCGATCGATTTTAATCGTATGATTTAGATTGAAAATATCAAAGATGACATGAAAATATTATAAATGACATGGCTCAAGGAGATTGCTTGAAAATTAGTGTAAAATAATGACACACAAATGACTATTTGAAATATGATCTTCAAAAATTGAATGGTTAGAAATAAGACATACAAATGACACACAAAAATTTAATGGATGAGATCAAACAACATACAAAAATTGAATGGTTAGAAATAAGACATACAAATGACCACGCAAATTATAGGTATTACAAAATCAAATATAAAATCAGTGTGTAGGATGAAGCCACATCACACAATCCAATGATTAAAAATGATGTAGAACAATGATGGCGTGACTTCATGAGAGTGCATATAGATAGGTGCAAAATAAGGGGGTGCGTAAATTTCACACATATATGTATGGATTGACACTCTAATTTATGCTTTAACTATGTTAATTTATGATTTAACATTTCATTAAAATGTCAAATCATAAATTAATGTGATAAAAATTAAGGTGTTAATCATGTTGACGTCATCAAAAAGTATGAAGAAAGTACTAAGGTATGTCCAACATTTTCCTTTCTTCAAATATACACGCATCCAAAGTCCATACAAAACAAAAAAAACTGTATATTTTGATTAATTCACACAAAAAAAAAAGATTGTGAAATGATAGATGACAAATTAGGTGACTCGTTTTATATTTTCACTATAGTTTTCGAGTAATTTTAAACAACAAAATATCGCAATAAAATTGACAACTGACACCGATAATCGTCTATCAATCTATGCATCGTACTCTCGAAGTCTAGACGTGATCTCGGGTTTTGGAAATCGGACCGGACCTTCATATCCGATGTGCGGTCCCGGGGTCGGATCGATTCCCAACAAGTTTTTTGAGAGTTTAAGTTGAGAGTTTTTCTTCAAAATTTTATTTACGAGTTTTGGGAGTTTAAAAATAAGATTTTATGTTTATAATTAATGAGGTGCATGTACGCCATGTACCATGAGTCACATAAATAGGTGTATATTTGTTGTAAGAAACAAGCAAAATCGATCAAGAAGTAAGATATTTAGTTCTCTCTTCTCTCTTCTTCCTCTATTCTAACCATATTTCTCCAAATAATCCAACAAACTAGTATCAGAGCTACGCTTGTGAGAATATTATGTCGAATTCGAGTTTTGCTTTCAATTCCCTTGGCTTAAGAAAGCAAATTATGTGAATTGGTGTATCATGTTGAATGTTTTTCTTGGTTGTCACGGATGTTGCGATGTCGTCGAGAAAGGCCACACTGAGTATGAAAAAAAGAATGTGCTAAGAACTGTCCAAAATGAAACTTTCTATAAGAATCGAAAAAGGATTCACAAGCGCTCACACTCATTCATCAATGATCGGATGAATCGATGTTTGAAAGAGTGGTTAATGCGGTGACTTCTAAGGAAACATGGGATATTTTACAAAACTCTAAGAAGATGCACCTTCAAATGCTAAGAAGTGAACATGAAGGTTTGCGGATGCAAGAGTCCGAATATGTTGCGAATTTCTTCTCGAGGGTTATGATCATAGTAAATCAAATGAAGCGATAGGGAGAAAAGTTTGAAGATGTTTGGGTCATTAAGAAGGTTCTTCGCTTACATACGAAGTTCCAGCATGTGGTGGTATCTATTCAGGAGTCTAAAGACTTACCGACCGAACATGCCCATGAACTTGTGGGCGCTTGCTGAGCTTGTGGTCTCTCTACATGCCCATGAAGAGAGAATCAACAAGAAAAAGGAAGAACCGACCGAACAAGTTTTCTCCACGAAGATTCTCTCAAAGAGAAAGTAGGTGATCATGAAATGAGCCAACGTGGAAGAGGGAGAGGAAGGGGAAGAGGTAAATACAACTCATCTCATATGTTATTAGAGAGAGAGAATAGAGAGAGAAAATTAAAAAATAGAGTAATTATTATGCCATTCTTTTGAATGTGAATGTAGATCGACGATGGTTAGGCAGGGTGCACAAACTCGCACCCATGAAGTCATAATTTCTAGTAATAGGAATAAGTGTACAAAACAATTCAACTCTTATCTCAAAAACTGTATCTATCTAATATTGTGTGTGCACCATTTGGTTCTTTGTATCTATTCATTTATTGGCGTGTATCCTTTTGGAAATGTCTATCTTTGTCCAATCACTACAACATATGGTTATTTTTGGGTCTGCCGGACCATGATTAATTGTACTTTCGCGGTGTGCCGGATCCTGAAAATTATCAGGGTCGGTTGATTTTGGGTCAGTCCGCCCCAAATAGCAATAGGTTTTGGTTTGTCCGCCTCCAAATGTAACAAGGTTTTAGGGTCGGTCAAGTTTAGGATTTGGCCGTCCCAAATGGTTTAAGTTGCCCAACCCTAACAAAAAAAGCCGAACCAAACTTTTTGTGACCCCCCCGCCCCCTCTAAAAAATATAATGGTGGGTACTGTCACACCCCAAAAATATAAAGGTGGGGGTGCAGTAACCCGCCAATACACAACTTATATACCACATACTCTTATATGATAATTTCACTAAATTAGAAATTCCACAACTCGAAAACAACGACACACACATGTATACATACGTATGCATCACCATAACATATACAAACCAACATAAAGAAACCGCAGAAGCATATAAACACACACCGCGACATAAAACTCACACATAACTAAACATGCCGTGGCAACAAAGTGGCTTGCTAGCCAAAAACAAAAGTGAACTAATATAAACAAGATGGAGGTTCCGTGATGAAATCGAAACCGTTGAACTCACACTCTAGACACCCGCTGCCCCCGATGATCTGTCCACTGTACCTAGACTCAAAGCATTCAAATAAAATGGTCTGTCACGGAAGTGACTAAGTGAGTGAGTTTTGAGTCTAGCTTATTAAGATCGACCTTATACATGGCTAGCCAAAAATCTCGCTCGAAAATAATTATAAACATAATATATATTCTGAAGTCATATAAGTATACAAATACTTCTCAAAGTACTTTCCCCGTCTTTTCGAAACGAAAATAACTTACCTTCATACATTGTCATATACCATACTAATACTTTTATCCGGACTGAGGGCGCTAATAACTCTCAAGTGTCAACCAGAGTTGATAGTGAATCACAGTTGGGCTGGAACAAAACAAAAAGGGGAACACATCCACCCGACGACTGGATATCCTTGCGCCACAGCCAAACCCTCATGAGTCGGGACTTTGCATTACATCAAGTTAGCTAAGTCTTTCCCTCAATAGAGTCTCTCGGAGATTCTTTCTAAGATCGCAAATCCTAGCTTTCTAAGATCACTAAAATCGTAAGCCCGACTTACGTTTTTTCCAAATAAAAGTCTACATATATAGATGATCAAATCTATATAATATACATTTTGTTGAGGTAAAACCATTTTTAATGCAAAATACGATTTTTAAAGCAAGAACCAGAGACTATCATGTAACATCTAGAAACACTAGTAATTGGATTCTTAATAAGATAGAAGTGAGAGTATCACTCACCTAATGGAAATAACTCGATAAACCAGAGATTAATCGAAACGGCGCACAAGATGGAGCGAAAATGGAACAACTCGAAACTTGGAAGGAATTCTTCTTTTGGTCTTGCCAACTCGCACAAGTCAACGTCGTGAAATTATGACACTTTTTGTTTTGCGAAATTTCCTCTTTTCCTTGATTCTCCTCTTTTTCTCTTTTCTTTTCTTAGGGTTTCATGAGTGTTAATAGATGTATTGAAGGGATCTGAATGAGGATGAGGTGTAGGTGCCCAATTATTCCAAGGGTGAGGTGGATGGGTACATTACATGCATACCCTCAAAACTATCATATTTACAGACCATTTAATTTACAATTATATTGGGGTTTATTTTACGAACTCTATATTTTGTATTATTAAAACTTTGATCATTATTCAAATAAGACCCTATAATATATTTATTTAAATAACCCATAAAAATTAAATTATGGTTATACCCTTTCGAAAATTTTGACACATACAAACTCGGTTTTGATGGTTGGAAGAATTATATTTTTAATACAGTTTTATTTTCTGAAATTTAAGGAATAATAATTTACAAATATAAAAACCTTCTTTTTGATATTTATTACAGGTACCTCATGTGACCTCTCTCTCTCTCTCTCTCTCTCTCTCTCTCTCTCTCTCTCTCCCAGATACCACAAACGTCGGAACCTCTCTCTCTCTCTCTCTCTCTCTCTCTCTCTCTCTCTCTCTCTCTCTCTCCCAGATACCACAAACGTCGGAACCTCTCTCTCTCTCTCTCTCTCTCTCTCTCTCTCTCTCTCTCTCTCTCGTGATGGCGATGAAGACAAAGAAGATGAAACCCTAGGACGAACGACGATGCTGAGACGAAGAGAAAGAAGAGCAAAGAACCTTCGTCGACATCACAACAAAGCAAAGTTTAGGCCAATACAAGTGACGATTGCAAACCCTATCAGGTAGTAAGCGGCCAGTCTGCATATATTGTCTTCTTCGGGCTACGAGAACGAAACTTGAGACATGTAGTTGAGTCTTTTTTCTGACATTTCTATGTTCTTAGGATATTTTCTTTTTGTGAATCGTTCATAGGTGCCGATTGCAACATTTTTTGAGTTATTTGAATGTTATTTAGGGCTAATTACAACATTCTTTGTTGATTGCAAACCCTGGGAGGAGAATACGAGTAGTCCATCAGTAAAGGGTATTGGGATCATCATTATATAGTGGTGTTCAAATACTCAAGTGAGTATTAGAATCATAATACTCAAGACATTCTAGTCATTAGATTTTCACAAATATTATTGGTTTTAGTTAGAAAATTAGTTTATTTTTCAGGAGAGAGAAAAAATTAATTTTTTAACTAAAAATACAAATCTTGTTGAATCATTAATTCATTTTCTTAATCATTAAGAAAAATGGAGAGTCTTGTAGTAAAGAGGAAATGGAGATGAGTGGAGATGAGTGAAGTATACATTAGAATGGTGTAGTAGTATGAATAATCATTCCATCAGATAGAAAGTGAGAGATAGAAAGAAAGTAATATAGAAAGAGAGATTATTACATCATATCAATAGAAAAAAAAGAGATAGAATTAGGGAGTTTTAGAGAGAGAGTGTGTGTTTGTAATATCATATTTTGTGTAATAAAATTACTATTTTGAGTGTTAAATCGCTGCGTAAATTCCAACAAGTGGTATCAGAGCGACCGAGGTTCGATTACGGGTATTTTTGAAATAGTCAATGACTTCGAGTATTGGAGCGAGTATGGCGCAGTCCATGGTACCCGTATTTACGGGAGAGCATTACGATGTCTGGAGGATAAAAATACGGACGTTGTTATCACAAGGTCTGTGGGAGATTGTTGAAACAGGCTATGTCGAACCTATGCCTGGACAAACTCCGACCGATGCCGAAAAAGAAGCGTTGCCGGAAAATATAGTCAAGATTGCTAGAGCTTTGTTCTTGATCCAACAAGGGGTTGCGAAAAGTCTATTTCGCGAATAATGGGTGCGAGCATGGCGAAAGAGGCATGGAGTTTACTACAAGAAGAGTTTCAGGGATCCGCAAAGGTGATCACGGTTAAATTGCAGACGTTGCGGAGGCAGCTTTACAATCTCAATATGAAAGAGACGGAAACGATAAAGGAGTATTTTACAAGAGTTCTCGAGATTGTAAATCAGATGAAAACATACGAAGAGCATGTTACTGATCAGATGGTAGTGGAGAAAATTTTGATCAGTCTGTCGGAGAAATATGAGTATATCGTGACAGGGATAGAGGAGTCGAAAGATCTCTCCACCGTGACGATACGACAATTGATGAGCTTGTTGGAGTCGCATGAAGAGCGAAAACTACAACGATGGAGTAGTTCGATTGAAAATGCTTTTCAATCGAAAATGAGTTTCGAACCTCGAAATTATTCGATGAATCAAGAAGAAGGTGGTTCGCGGAAGAATGACGGGCCAAAGAGAAATTCCGAGAACTCGAAACAAGGAAATCCAAGAAGATGGCAGAGTACTGATAATTCGAAACGATGGTGCAATATTTGCAAGAAGAATAATCATTCGATGAAGAACTATTGGTCGAAGAAGAAAACACAGTGTTTCAAGTGCCAGAGATTTGAGCATATTGCGAGGGATTTTCGATCTCAGACAGGCAATCGAGCGAATTTTACAGAACAAAAAGAAGATCGAGGAAACATGTTCTATATCTGTCACACGGCAAAAGAAGAAAAAGACGATGTATGGTATTTGGATAGTGGGTGCACGAATCGCACGACGGGAAAAGAAGAGATATTTCGAGATATCGACACTTCGTGCAAGACTAAGGTTTGTTTGGGTAATGGAGCTTTAGTTGAAGCCAAAGGAAAGGGGAGTATCGCTCTTCAGACGAAGAATGGGTCGAAGTTTATGCGAGACGTATTGCTGGTCCCGGATCTGCAGCAGAATTTATTGAGTGTCGGGCAACTGATTCAGAACGGTTATATCGTTTATTTTGAATGTAACTACTGCAAGATCTATGATCGGCATAATAAGAATCAGGTGTTGGCGAAAGTCGATATGGAGCGGTCAAGGAGTTTTCCCCTGGAGATTAGTTATGCTCCGCAATTAGCATGGCGAAGCGAGGTGACGAGCGATTCCGGTTTGTGGCACAAGAGATTCTGACACCTGAATTATATGGGTTGAAATTGTTAAGAGCAAAAAGAATGGTGCGAGGAATTCCGTATATCGAGATAAAGAAGGATACATGCGAAGGGTGTATTCTAGGGAAGCGACACCGAGCTTCATTTTCAACATGCGCTTGGAGAGCTAAAGCACCATTGGAGTTAGGGCACACCGATATATGCGGAAAGATGCAAACACCATCGCAAGGGAAGAATTGGTATTTTATTCTCTTTGTCGATGATTACACGAGGATGATGTCGATTTATTTCTTGAAAGAGAAGTCTGAGGCGTTCGAGACTTTCAAGAAATTCAATGTTGTTGTCGAAAATGAAAGTGGTCGAAAAATAAAGACGCTAAGGAGTGATCGAGGCGGTGAGTTCGAAAGAGTTTGATCGATATTGTGAATATAACGGTATTCGTAGACAACTGACGGCCGCATATACCCCACAACAAAATGGCGTTGCCGAGCGAAAGAATATAACGATCGTCGAGATGGCGCGTGCAATGTTGAAGGAGAAGGGTATGCCAAATACATTTTGGGCGGAAGCAGTTGGTACGTCGGTTTATATTCTAAACCGAAGTCCAACACGATCGGTGGTGAACCGGACTCCAATTGAAGCATGGCGTGGTGTGGAACCGTATATGTTACGCGCATGTACCATCCTAGAAAAGAATGAAGCTTGATGATAAAAGCGAGAAGTATATATTCGTCGTATATAGCGATACGTACGACGAAAGGATATCGGCTATATAATTTGGAGAAGAAAAGGTTCGTTGTTAGTCGAGATGTCATCTTCAATGAGAATTCTTCCTGGAATTGGGAAGAAAAAAAAGGTACAAGAAGTTAGAGGAGCACCAACTATTATCTCATTTGGTGAGCCGAGAATGCCGATTATCGAGCCACATGGAGAAGGAATTTGTTATGTACGAAATTGATCAAGCTCGAGTTCAACTCCGGAGTCGAGTCCATTCGAACAGAGAAAGAAGGGAAGAAGAGACGACGCCCGAGACAACCCCAAGACGAGTGAGGAGTTTGCAAGATATTTATGAATCTTGCAATTTCTCGGTTGTAGAGCCGCAAAGTTTCGCGGAAGCGGAGAAGCACGAAAACTGGATTAAGACGATGGAAGTTGAAATCCAGATGATCGAGAAGAATAATACGTGGGAGTTTGTAGAACGATCGAAAGACAAAGATGTTATCGATAAACAAGTTTATACGAAATCGCGAGATGATCGATGTATCCAAGAAAATGAATTAAGGGGGAGTGTTGAATTATTAATTCGTTTTCTTAATCATTAAGAAAAATGGAGAGTCTTGTAGTAAAGAGGAAATGGAGATGAGTGGAGAAGATTCATGAATGAGTGAAGTATACATTAGACAACTTTATAATGTCGGTTTATCCATCTCTCCATTTTACTAGATACATGTACAAAGTCAAACCGACTCATGCAAGTATTGATCTTCATGCTTCTAGCTATGTATCCATACTTCTAGCTATGTCCACTTAAGTCGGTTAAGAGTTGTATAAATAGAATGGTGTAGTAGTATGAACAATGTTCTAAAAATCGGTCTAGGCGTTGGGAAAATGCCCACGTTTAGCTTAGGCGTTCCTGTCTATGCGGAATTCCGCCTAGACCCGCATAATTCCGCCTAGGTCCGCCCAGGCTAATTTTTTTTTTTATTTTTTTTTTTTAAAGACCCACAACTCATTTCCTTTCTTATTTCTATTTTTAGTAATTTTATTTTGTGATTTATTTGAATTTGTATTAATGGTATTTTGTAGATTTCATGTTACAATTTGTTTGGACGTTGTTTTAAATAAATTAATATGTAGATTTCATGTTATGATTTGTTTGGACGTTGTTTTAAATAAATCAATATACATTATTTTGTATAAAAAATTATAGCACAAATTATAATATATAAAAATTAAAAAAATGACAAAAACTATGTAAAATTACAAATCCGCCTAGATCCGATTAATCCCCGATTAATCCCTCTAGGCGCTAGACGGTGCCCGTCCGTCCGACTAGCGCCTAGCGATTTCTGTAACATTGAGTATGAATAATCATTCCATCAGATAGAAAGTGAGAGATAGAAAGAAAGTAATATTGAAAGAGAGATTATTACATCATATCAATAGAAAAAAAAAAGAGTGACAGTTAGGGAGTTTTAGAGAGAGAGTGTGTGTGTTTGTAATATCATATTTTATGTAATAAAATTATCTTTTGAAAGTCGTTGTGCTGCGCAAATTTCAACAAATCTTAATGCAAATTTAATGGTTAAAAAATCTAATCATGCTTATTTCTTTTCATACATGATGAAGATGAATTGGCTACGACGGCTTATGATAAGGTTGAAGGCATCACCGGTACCACCTATCTTCCGTTACGTACCATACCAAACATACCAAGAGTAAACTAGGTTTGGCATTTTGCTCCATAGCAGATTATTTTTCTTTTCATTTTATGTTTTACATGACATACCAAATTCTTTGAATATTATTTATGTTTAACGGGTTTTTTTCCTAGATTTTTTTATGTTGCATGGCATTTTTTAAGATTCGATTTCATACTTAGATGATCTTCTTGGCTTCAGAGCAAAGATATTTGCATTTGATTAAATTGGGGTTGACATAAATGGCCGATATTGAAGGTTGCCACATGGCACTATTGCAGCATCTGTCTTCCTCATAAAATTTTATTATTTTCAACTTAATGACATCTTTTTCTAGCGTAATTAATTCTACTATAATATTTTACGAACACTTTGTCCCATCCTGATAATGCCACGTCATTTATCCATCCATTTGGATTTCAAAATTAATCCTACTATAATATTTTACAAACATTTTGTCCCATCTGATAATGCCACGTCATTTATCCATCCATTTGGATTTCAAAATTAATCCTACTATAATATTTTAGAGACATTTTGTCCCATCTGATAATGCCACGTCATTTATCCATCCATTTGGATTTCAAAATGGCGCTCAACTATAATTAAAAAAAATTTTAAGGTCCAAACTCACGACTCTCTTCTTCATTTGTTTTCTTCACGTTTCGTCCCACAGATCCTCGCCTTCTCCTTCTCATCCCTTCTCGCACACAATCCGCGCCTTCTCAATGGTACTTGTCCTTCTTCGCTGCATCTCCATCTAATCCCTGAAAGAGTCATGAAAGAGGGCACCATCCAGACCACAGAAAGGTGCCTCCATCTCCCAGCGATTCTTCACGACTTGTCAAAATTTCTTCACGATTTCTATATCTTGCAAACCGAGGCGATTTCTTCACGGTTTCTTCAAGATCTCTTTACGATTTCAATTGATTTTTGGTGGATTTTGCTGCAGTTATAAATTGCTTCTCCTTCGCTTAAAGTTTGGCCGAAAAATAATTCTCTCTCTGCTCGAAAATTCTCACAGTGGCAGATGGGTGAGATCTCCCATCGATTTTCTCTCTATGGTGCGCTTCTCTCTCCCTCTCTTACTGGTACACCCCTATTTCTCTCAAAGTTTTTCCATCCCTCTCTCTCGCTTCTCTCTCTCACAGTTATGATCTCGCCCAATCTTCAGTGAAAACTTGAAGCCGCACTTTTTTTTTGCTCCAAAAGTAAGGTAATTTTTTTTTTTAGTTTTGAACTTGTTAGATTTAGTTTGAAATTGATTTTGCCCCTTTTTACTCCTAAGATTTGTAATCGTCTCTGGATTATTAATCACATATTTTGACTTCTTTATGATTTTTTACATATTTGGAAAGAAGGGGAACAACTGATAATTACTTTATACCTCAGTAGTATTTCTTTCTCTCATCGACTGATGATTTTTTCTTTTTTTTTTCATTAAAAGTACATTTTTTTCTTCAATGTCTTCATCATCTTTTGAAATACTATTCATTAATTTAATCTCCATGCCAAGTCGAGTGTATTATTTTATACCTCATTTTCTAATACAATTGTATCTAGGTTGTCTGTTTTGTTGCAATTACAGGTTAGTTAAGATGCATATATATGCAAAATGGTAAGCATTCATGTAAATTTAAATGAGTTCAATTAATTTTGATTGCTTTATTTAATTTTGTAATCTATATAAAATATGTATGTGGTGCATAATTTGTTAGGATCTTAAATGAAGACTCTTAGTGCCGAGGAGAAAAACCATATGAAGAAAAAATGAAAAATACCAAATTGAAAAAGGGGCATATTTGCAAATTGTTGGACAAGAGAAGCGCGAAACTGAGGCGATAAAGCTTCTAGAAGAAGACCAGATGCAATAGCCATCATGGAATTGTTGGAACATTATATGAGATTCAAACATGATGCTGATAATGAGCAAGAAAAAATCAAAGTAACAAAACTTGCCAATATATTTTAGAAAATAGTTATGTGCTTGTTTATTTATTTTGGTTTTTATCTTACAGGAACGAGTCAACATGCTTGGGCAGGTTAGACTGGAGATATCCATTTATCTCTAGAATGGAGAGGATCTTAATCAATTGCGTTATAACAGGTGGCAGAAATCCTGAGAGCCATGGTGATGAGCGCTGCTCTGGAGGACGAGAGACATATGGCACAACAATATGATCGTCACAGACAAGAAGCTGAAGCTCAGGTAATGCAGGTGCTTTTTTGTAATTTTTGCATAATAGAGGGGCCTTTCTGCAAATTTCATATTTTAATTATATTCTAAAAATATTAATTCAGCCGTGAAGGTAGTAAAGGGGAAAATGAGAGTGAGATAATCTCCAGAAAATTAAACATGAATCAATTAGGCAAAGAAGCTGCAATGACTTCTGTCCAAGCCGATCAACAAACAAATACTTTCGAAAAAATTATCTTTGTCGTAAGCATCAATTGTATTCCCTGTTATTATTTTACATTCTACAAATTTGGAATTGGGCATAATTAAGTGATTTTGAAAGGTGAATGTGAAGATGAGGTTTGTTTGTTTCTTTAATTTGTTTATTTTATTTGAGGATTTTTAATTTAATTAATTTCATTTGTTAGATTGTATCGGAACGTCAGAGAATAGACGATCTGAAACTGGCACCGACTTTGTACGAAGAGAATAATGGTGTATATACGAATCCTGCTATTGATCATGCAGTTATCATGGAATATTCCTAGCCGAGGTCTGTGAAATTACCAAATTACCCTCCTCTCATTCATCCATAACCAACAAAATAATGTAATTTTTTTAATATTTTATTTGATTAATTGCAGGCTATAGAGGATTAAAAACGAGAGGATTGCTCTCGGAAGGTATGTACATCGGTTCACAAGGATTGTAAGTTTATTTTAGATTTATTTTCATTAGGTAATTAATAGTAAAAAATAAAAATTAATTCTTCAATATATAAATACTTCTTCAATTTTTTGTCTTTGATTTGTATCAAATTGGAGGTTGTGTCAGTTTGAATTTATATCAAATTCACTTCTTAAAGAGGTTCTGTTTGTGATTAAAAAAAATCCACTAACTATCTGAAAATCCCATTCAGTTATATATATATATATATATATATATATATATATATATATATATATATATATATATACAGGGATGCTAAGGAGAATCCAGAAAACGAATCCAGAAAACGAATCCACGACACGGAGGGGTATTTTCGTAATTATTTCACTTCGCCAGAGGAAGCCTAACCTCTTTCCTCTCCGCCAGTACTTCTCTCGCGCTCCTCTCTCCGCCAGTACTCTCTCTCGCGCTCCTCCTCTGGCGACGGAGACCACAAAGATTGGAATTCCTTCTTTGACGCACTCGATTTCGAGGATGTAGATGGGAATTCCTCTGGCGCCGACTACGGAGCAGACGATGACGGCGAAGTGTCTTTCCTTTCTCTTCTTTAACCTCCAGGCGGTTTTCATGGCCACTCTCATTTCTCTCAACATAGGTCAAGATATTCTCTCCAACGAGCTCCATGCGAGTTTCATGATTTCTTGTCTGTCGTGAGACAAAGAGGATTATTCTCGGATAGCTTAAATTGTGTTATGAGACTCCACTGAATAGATCCTCTCTGAGAGAGTGAAGATAAACGATGAACAACTCTCTTCTTGACGAAAATTTGTCCTAGTTGCCCAAATCTGTTCTAAGAGGTTAGTCTCGTCTTTTTATGATTTAGGGTTTGTCAATTTGGGGGTGAAAAATTCGTAACTGTGAGCACATGAAAATTCATTTGAGTATTTATCTCAATTAAGAATAACTGTGGAATGTACTGAAATTGTATTATTTGTTAGTAATTGGAAATTAATAATTGGGGATTTCTCAAACACTCGAATTTCTTGCCGAAGTACTTTCTTTCGTTTCATTCTTCCGTGATGAGATTTGGTTTACTATTTTTGCCGTATTTGCGCTGATTGTGGATTTTTCTTTGATTAATGGAGATCACAGGACCTCCAGAGTTTCTGAACCTCCGTGCCCCTGACCCGCCGGAATTGAGGGAGGCTTTAGGAGTGCTTAATCGCAAATATAAAGACCGATCCAGACGCGACAAAAAGAATCTTCCTCCTGGTACTCTCGTACTTCGCATTACGTACCAATTTGCTTGAAATCAGAGTTCTGAAATAAATTTGTTTGTTTTCTTCAGGAGCCGTGGTGGAAGCGAAGCCTCAATTAGTCGCAATTCGAGACCGAGTCAATGTAGATTTCCCCAATCCTGCTTCGGATTCGGTTACCCCTGGTGAGAATAAGCGAAAAATCACCGCTGCTAATCCGGGACCCGAAGACGCTAATCTCCTGAGGTATATATATAACATTCGAAATGTCGAAAATTTGAAAATATGACATTTTAATTGTGAATATATCAGGATGTGTCTGCCGTGTGGCGTGCCGAAGACGTACTCTCATGCAAAAGGCATGGTGTGTCCTCTGTGTGGGGACCGCCCGTCAGTAGAGCTGAAAGAAGCGGAGAAGAAGAAGGGATCTGCTGTGAAGGACAAGGAGAAGAGCAAGAGGATGAGAGGCCAATCGTCTCATGCCACCTGGAAGAGCGAGACTGAAATGCACTTGAGACAACAGTTTGATTGACGTGACGTGGTTGTTAACTTAGGCTTGTGTATGGCGGAATGGTGGTTTGTGTTCTTTTTGGTGTTGTGATGATTTATGTTCCTAGTTTGTTGTATCTTGATTATTATGTTGGTTCTAATGTTTTTGGAACGATATTCTTCAAATCAAAATCGTGAAAAAATTAGGGCTCCTGAACATAAACATGCGATGTTAATTATCCAATACTGTGAAAAACAACTACGTGAGAATTATCGAAATAGTAGTAAGGACACATTTGACAAATGAGTTAGGTAAATTATGCAATATGGCCACTGATCATGTATTGGGATAAATTAAATCATATATTTTACTAAATTCTATCATATATTTGGAAAAATTCAATCATATATTGGGATAAATTCATTCATATATTTTAATAAATTATATCATATATTTGGGTAAATTCAGTCATATATTGGGATAAACTCAATCATATATTTTACTAAATTCTATCATATATTTGGATAAATTCAATCATATATTGGAATAAATTCTATCATATATTTTACTAAATTCATTCATATATTGGGATAAATTCAATCATATATTTTACTTAATTATATCATATATTTGGATAAATTCAATCATATATTGGGATAAACTAAATCATATATTTTACTAAATTCTATCATATATTTGGAAAAATTCAATCATATATTGGGATAAATTCATTCATATATTTTAATAAATTCTATCATATATTTGGGTAAATTCAGTCATATATTGGGATAAACTCAATCATATATTTTACTAAATTCTATCATATATTTGGATAAATTCAATCATATATTGGAATAAATTCATTCATATATTTTACTAAATTCAATCATATATTGGGATGAATTCAGTCATATATTGCGATAAATTCAATCATATATTTTACTAAATTCTATCATATATTTGGATAAATTCAATCATATATTGGGATAAATTCGATCATATATTTTACTAAATTCTATCATATATTTGGATAAATTCAATCATATATTGGGATAAATTGAATCATATATTTTACTAAATTCTATCATATATTTGGATAAATTCAATCATATATTGGGATAAATTGAATCATATATTTTACTAAATTCTATCATATATTTGGATAAATTCAATCATATATTGGGATAAATTGAATCATATATTTTACTAAATTCTATCATATATTTGAATAATACAATCATATATTGGGATAAATTCAATCATATATTTTACCAAATTATATCATATATTTGGAAAAATTCAATCATATATTGGGATAAACTCATTCATATATTTTACTAAATTCTATCATATATTTGGATAAATTCAATCATATATTGGAATAAATTCATTCATATATTTTACTAAATTCAATCATATATTGGGATGAATTCAGTCATATATTGCGATAAATTCAATCATATATTTTACCAAATTCTATCATATATTTGGATAAATTCAATCATATATTGAGATAAATTCGATCATATATTTTACTAAATTCTATCATATATTTGGATGAATTCAATCATATATTGGGATAAATTGAATCATATATTTTACTAAATTCTATTATATATTTGGATAAATTCAATCATATATTGGGATAAATTCAATCATATATTTTACTAAATTCTATCATATATTTGGATAAATTCAATCATATATTGGGATAAATTCAATCATATATTGGGATAAATTAAACCATTAAAATTCATCCATTAACTATTAAAACTCAACTCATTAATTATTACAATTAAACTCAAAATTCATTATAACTAAATCCAAAACCCATTAAAATATCCAAACCCAACAGAACCCTCTCTCTCCCTCACCTCTCTCTCGATCTCTGCCATTCTCGCGAATTTCTTCTGTCCAGCTGGCTTCTCTCTCCGCGTCCTTATCTCTCTCTGCTCCTGCCGCATCTCTGCTCCTGCTGCAGGTTTCTGCTCCAAATCCGCCCAGCCCCTGACATTTCTTTCTCTCTCCGCAGCCACTGGTACCGCAAAGAAGAATCGTTACTGATTCCTTTCTCTCTCTGATTCTGTACAAAACAATATCGAAAATGAGAAAAAATAAATCGAATGCAATTAATGCGATACGAAAATAAATATTTTATTAATTCAAAATATAATATCAAAAAGGAAAGATTACTTGCAAGCGAGGAGAAAATCTGCGCGTTGATTGGGGCCCACGTATTTGTAAGAGGTGAGAGAATCGCAGACGACATTTACGAATTCGTCCCTCGAGACGAAAACAGTGGTTTGTCGCTCGTACAATTCGAAATGGGCAGAATTATTTAATTCTTCGTCTTGTTCGTTAATTTCGATTTGTTTTCCATTGTTGGTTGCATTGTTTGATTCGTTTGCATTGGGCGGCTCCTCGAATCATCCTTGATTTCCACAGTCGAAGTTGTGATCTCTGTTATATATAAATTAATACATTCAATTCAAGAGTAACGGATTGAATGAATAAATGGAAAGAAATAGAAATAATCTCACTTTTTTCAATTGCAAGCCCATTGTTCTTGAGGATCTCTGCTACAGTTACGACCGTTGCAATTGCTGAAATATCAAACACGAGATGGTTAAGCAAAAAAAAAAAGGATAAAAACAATCAAATTAAGGAAAATAATTACCCATTCCGAGTGCAGAAAGTTCAACTTCGTTATGCTGCTGCATGTATCTCTGCATATACAAATTAAAACCAAATCCCTTTTAACAAACCAATCGATTTAAGGAAAATCTACAGGCTACACTGAAGCAGTGTACACGATCTCATACTATGCAAGTTAATACCGAAAAGAACTCGAAGCTAACCTTGGCAAGATTGACATAGAAGAAGAGAGGCTTCTTGGTGTTGGAAACCTGAATCCTGTTCTTCTTGTGCGCTTCGGTAATGCTAAGGCTGTTAACTGCTTCGGTTACCTCCTCCATGGATGCACGAGAGTCGATGACGCTAAGAAGGAAATGGAAACCCTAACCCTAGAGTTGGAAAGTCAAGAGCCGTGAGAGAGAAGACGCGTCGAGACGAGAAGCGAGATAAAGAAGAGAACCTTACTCGAGGATAGAAATTAGTCTTCGCCAGCTCGGCGCCTGAGAGTGCCGGAGAGATCGCGTCGAGAGAAATAGCGGGCCGATCGATCGTTCGAGTGAGAGAGAGAGAGAGAGAGAGAGAGCAGTGAGAAAGAGAAATGGGTTATGGGCCGAGAATAATGATAAAAAGAACACTCATTTTTATAAATTTACGAAGAGGTACCTCCGACTCTACACATATTTTTTTTAGGTTCCTGGATTCGAATTGTGGATTCTTTTTGTGGATTCTATTTAGCATTTCTCTCTCTCTCTATATATATATATATATATATATATATATATATATATATATACTTGTCATTTTGAGGGGTATTTTTGATTTTTTTACTCTTTTTCAGGGGTGTAGTTTATGAGATTATTTGAGGGGTAATGATTTCTTAAAGATTATGTTTTTCAACGGTATATATGATATTTTCACATTTTCAGGGTATTCTTAATTTTTTTAATGAGATTCAGGGGTATCTATGATATTTTTCTTATTTTCAATTATACGGAATTGCGAGTTAATTAGGAAATTTGTCCTGTTATGTGTATCTTGGTGTTAGATCGATATTTTCATAAACTATAGGGTTATATTTGATACTTCCTCATTATAGGGGTGTATTTGATACATCACAAATTTTTTACCGAGACATATTTGACATTCTCAAAATTTAAAAGGGTTTTGATGAAATTTTCCGACATTTATAATTTTATTGGTCGTATTTTCCCATTTTAGGACTTTTGGTATTTATAATTTTATCACTTGAATTTTACATTTTCATAGTTCAAATTGTGTATTGTGATACTGGGCACAGTTTGTGCAGATTTTGCAAAGACACGGGTTATATTTATTGGTATGCAAGCAATGAAGTTATTTGAAGACCAATTTAGCCCCAGCAAGTTTTCAATTGTTAATTAAGTCTTAATATATCCAAAATTTGACATGTTGTTATCATGTCTGATTAAATATATATTTGTTTTAGATATCATATAACTGAAACTTTAACAATAATTAAATTATTTTCGAAGAAGATGAGAAATTTGAACTGTAATCTTTTAACAAATGATATATTCTAGGTGAATTGACCAACATTGCAGTTTGTGCTATTGATGGTACCTTGCTAGGTACTCTCGGGTTATATGGATAAGATGTATAATCGTCAAATATAAACTCATCATATGTATATTTTTGATTTTAACATTTGCATTGCTTCTTTGAATGATTGTCCAATATCCACAAGTGGTTATGTTTAAAAAAGATCAAAAACTTGCACCGAAGCGCGGGAATCGTCCTAGTTAAATTTAATTTAATTGTATGTTCAAATCGAGTTTGTTGGACTTGGTATAGTTTCTCGAGCATTATATAAAAGCATAGCGACCAACATAAAACATCTATTCAATACCATATAGTAAGATAAAAATGAAATAACATCACAACACACAACACGCATTTCATGATATTACTTCAATATTTTTCAGATTAACAGTTGTATCTGCAAACGCAATCATTAGCGGATGTGCAATTTGAATCGACAAATAAAGCTTCCCCATAGAAAGTTGTGCAGACTATATGGCAAAAAGCCCTGCCATGCATATCACAAACATAAGGTGCAGGCAAAGGGTTTTCCTCGGTGCAGATGTCAAATATAACACTTGCCGGTGTAAATCCCTCCATCATTGTACCTGATTTGTTTGAACAAAATTAGCATGTAAGTAATATATACAAAAGTATATTAAAATAAATTAATTACATTACAATTTACTTCCTATACTATGGATTTAAATTTTTGGTTCATAAATTTGATTCCTTCTCTCTTTATTCTTTATTAATAACTATTTATGTATAGTCAAAAAGTTCATAAATTATATTCCTTCTCTCTTTCTTCTTTATTAATAACTATTTATGTATAGTCCCGCAGAATCACGTATCAATCACGTATCAAGTAGGGGGCAAATATCTGTACACATCATTTCACAAAAATATTCTTGACGACATCATTTTTTGATAATAACTATTTAATTTAGAAGTAATTAACTCTCATTTTGAATTAACAATTTTGAATTAACATCGATCCAAATTAACATTTCATTATTAATATTCTTTAAATATTTATTTGGTGTTTCTTGTTAATTATACATTAATTAAGTATGTTAATTAACAAGAAGTGAAGTCATCGAGAATGTTTTTCTGAAATGGAGTGTACTTGTATGATTTTCCTATCAAGTTTGTCCCAACTAAGTAGGTGATATCATGATTTCAGTGCAAAATATCAGAACCTTATGTATGACTCTTTGCAATGGGAAACATAGAAGGGCAAATGTAAAAAAATACAGTACTTATATTCTAAAGTGTACACACACACACACAAAAATATTCAGTTTGAGAGATAATAAAAGAGATTGATTACCAAAACAAAAAACGAGAAGAATCATGAATACGATCGAGATTATTGCTTCTTGGTTCTTCATGTCTTTTACTTTATTATTCTTGTTTTCCGTCCTGCTTTTAATCGAGTCAAATTGAAATTTCTCGAACTAATTATGTACATAATTTGAGAGATTTGTTATGGTATATAGTGCTGAAATTTCATTAATTACATCCCATCTATGAATTTAATACCTCATGCAAATCAACACGGATATTAGATTTGATAGAGAGATATATTTAATAAAGATAAATAGAGAGAGAGAGAGAGAGAGAGAGAGAGAGAGAGAGAGAGTTGAATATTGAATATTACAATGTATTTACATTGATTAATAGAAAAATATTTCAAAAGATTTGATGTCACGTAAAAAATAAACAATTACAATGATAAATTATCATCATTACCTGAAGATAAATGTGATTGTACGTGAATTAGATTTTGGGTATTAACTGGTAACTCTTATATTAATTCTTTAACGACAAACTTAGCCCAATTTTTTTTTTTTTAAACATCGCTAACGATGCTGATATAACTATTAGGCAACTCGTCATTAGCAACGGGTGCAAGAACGACACCTATTAATAACAAACAAAATTTCCTAATAAAATCATCATCGAATTCATTCCTATTGCAGTTGCTATCCGGTATTCCGTCGAAGGTGAGGATGTCCGCAACATACACACATCATAATACATACACACACAACATACATACACACATCATAATACATACACACACATCATACACACACACATAATACATACTCATACATACACGCATCATAATACATACACACATCATAATACATACACACAGGGACGGAACTGAAACAGATAGCACATTCAGACAAATAATACATACATGCATAGCACATACACACATATAATACATTCACGCATATCACATACACACATCATACATACACACATTCACACATATACACATAACATACATAAAAACATAATACATACACATATCAAACATACACGCATCACACGTACCCACAATACATATACACACATCGTACAAACACACATAATACATATAACAAATACACACAAAATACATACACACACACATATAATATATACACACATAGCACATGCAAACATAACATACATACAAAAACATAATACATACACAGATCAAACATACCCGCATAACACACTCAATACATACACACATAACACACACACACACACACACACACAATACATATACACACATAACACACACACACACACGCGCACACACACACACACACACATAATATATACACACAAAAACATAATACATACACAGACCAAACATACACGCATCACAAATACACACATATAATACATACACACAAATTATGGTTCTTCGAAACTATAACACTCCGATTATGGTTCCGTTTGGATGCATGGAACCTCTTTGATGAAATTCCATCTCCCCCAAATCCATAGACCTGAAAAAAAGTAATAATTACATATACACCCAAGAAAAAAGAAAGGGAAATTTACAATTCTAAAAAAAAAACCCTATATTCTTGTAAATTGGAAAGAGAGTACCTTGTAGACCTTCTCGATAAATATATAGCTTCGTGAGATTTCCAATTGTTGCAGGGATGCTTCCAGTATATTTATTTTCATTTAAGGACATGTATTGTAGGATAAATCCAGTCAGCCCCGTAATGTTTAAACTCGGTAGTCTTCTGCAAAATTGAAGGAAAACCAAATACATATTAATTCAATTATAAACTAGGAGAAACTAAAATAATCAAACTAATTGATCACTTAATAAGAAAATTAGATATATTAATCTCTGAGGAGACGTGAGAAAATTCACCCATAAACCATACCTATTAAATCATCACAAAAAAACATAGCAAGCTTATACAGTTCTATTCATTTCAAAGAAAAAGAAAAAGAAATAGAAATCTTGGTACAAAATCAATAATTTAACCCAGGAAAAGCATACCAAATCAGCGATGGTCTTGAGGGCAGCGGCTCGGAGAGAGAACTGTACTTCTCCTCTCCGGGTTCTTGTGCCAGCTGGCATAGTGTCGGTACCAATTCTTCCAAATTGAACTGGTACGTACCGTCCACCTAAATCCAACCATGAAATAATGAGAATCATAAACTATTGACGAATAATAGAAATTACTGTTAATAATCTAAGAATCAAAATTAATGAATTACCTGATTAATAACAAGGATCTTAATTATTTCTTCAAAGATTCTGAAAAAATGCACAAATAAAATCTGGGGTTTTAGGTTTAATATCCCTTAATCAGTGGCGTCAGTGGGCCTAGTGGATGTGGATTGATCAAAAGCTTGAACATCATTTTGAAATTTACAAAAAAATACTAATTAATGAAAGAATAAAAATCGCTAAACATAGAGAAAGATTGTATCATCATAAACTATAACCTCCGTAGTCGATACCGTAGGCGTGCTAACCCAGCAAATTCGCCCCAACTTCCGAGATCGCCGACGTCCCTCTCTCTGATTAGTGGCGTAGGTGTAGGCTTGAGCACGGCATCCTTCTCTGACCCAGCAAATTCGCCCCAATCTGGGGAGATTGAGGTTCGTGAGATCAAACTCATCTCGCCTGGAGCGCTAGATCCGTCTCTTTTTCTCTTCTTCTCTCTCTTCTCTCTTTTGTGAGGTGGATTTGGGGAAGTAAGGCACGATTCCAATATTTTGTGAGATGAATTTGCAGAAGGCAAGTCTTGGGGGAAGGAAGGCCGCGCCAAGAGTAAGCTTGGATCTTTTTACGCCGAGAGATTCACGGTGAGGGAGATTCACTCACAAGATTTACACGCGAGAGATCAAAGGAGAAATTGACGCTTCGGTTACAAAAGCAATGAGAGAAAGAAGCGCGTTAACAAAAGAGTAGATCCCTAGTACTCTCCCCCCCCCCCCACCCCACCCCACCCCACCACCACACACACACATTGACTAGACTAGGATATGGTTTAACACCTTCAAAATTAACACACAACAATATGATTTAACATCTTAATTTATGATTTAATTATCTCAATTTATGATTGAACATACAATTATGATGTTAAATCATGAATTAAAGTGTTAATCTTTAAGGTGTTAAACTTGATGAGGGAGGAGAGATGGGGGTATATATGTCCAACATTTTCCTTACCAAAAAAACAATGAAAGTACTGAACGGACTGTGTGGGTGCGAGGATGAGAGGGAATAAATAATGACCATTTTATCTTTTTTAACAAAGGATGTACCATAAAATATGATTGAATCTCAGACAAGCCATCTAATTAATTTGTAAAATTTAATTTTAGTCATCAAATTAAAAAAGTACTTACCGGAGAATCATCCATTTCTATTTACATCTTTGTGGTCAAATATATTATTGTCAAAAAATGTTTTTTTTTGTGAGAAATCAATATTAATCCTACCAAAAAGTATACAGAGCAGGAAGTAAATCACCGAATTCTTACCGAAGTATGAGGTGGACGTGGGTCCCATCTAATTTCCTTCCCACGTAACAATACCCAGTCTATCTAAGAATTTTTTTTATCAAAGCTTCCCTCCAGATCTGGTTGCCATTCTCCACAACTCCACTCCTTCAGCCCTTCTCTACATCTCGTCGCACCAACTTTCCAGCCTCGCATCTGTGAACTCAGCAAGACGACTTCATGCTCACGCCCAATTTCACAACCTTTCTTGACTGCTTGAGCCTCCCTCCCTTTTCTCTAAAATCGACAGATTGCTATGGATTTAGGCGGCAGATTTAGAGAACTCGCTATTTCTTATCTGAAGGTTGCTATCTATATCCTTTACTGTTACCTATTTTTCTCGTTCAAGAAACACTTGCTTGAAGATTTGAGTTTTATTCATGATTTCTGTTATCAGGTTGAAAGGAAATGAGTCACTGAGCTGAGCTTGATAGGCTCTCTAGCAAAGCTTGAAGGCTTCGCCATGGTTGGATGCTCCTACATAGATGATGAAGGCCTGTTATATCTTGGCAATGGAAACAACTCATTACTAGGTGGACTCGTATTGTCATGAAATTCAGGAATTGAGTTTTTTTTTTTTTAATCTTATATTTTGTCTTTGATGGCAGAGCATTGATGTGTCGAGGTGCGAATGTGACTTCGCATGACTTGTCTGCTTTAGTCGAAGGGCAAAAATGTTTCAAAAAGATCAATTTTGGTGATTGTAATCATGTAAGTCAATTATCACTATTTCATTATTCTTACTTCACGACACATTACACTCTTTAATTTATATATTTGATTTAAATTTCAGGAATTAACCTCAAACCACTCAGTCAAATTTGCAAATATCTTCAACAAATTGGACTTGGCAAATACAATATCGGACGGAGCGCTTCTTTATATTGGCACTAATTGTAGGAGGCTTGGGTGTCTTCGAAGAGAGTCTTGTAGTTTGATAAGAGAGAAAGGGCTCGATCGGGTTTATACCCCTTTTAATTTTCGGGTAAGTCTTTCAGGGGCACATTTGCAAGTTAAAAGGGTTTAATTTGTGTATTGGCCAGCTATGGGTTTATTAAGCATGTATTTGGCCAAATACAATCTCAGGAACTTCACAAATTGATGGTGATTACTCATTTTAGTTATTAAAATTCTTAATTTCACAATAACTTCACTTTTTTTATGCAGTTATGGGATTTCAATTTTAAGCTACAATATTTAACTTCTCTCATAACAGCTCAAGCAATATGAGAAGCATCACATTAATATTAGGGAGTACAAATTACTTGTTATTCAAGTGAAATGCAATTTTCATTTTTTTTTAATTGATGAAATACAAATTATTTGTTATTGAAACTTCATTTTTTTTTATTGTTGTAAATTTTAATTGATAAATATTGTAATGTATGAATTTGTTTGAACTTAATTAAAGTGGATTTGTTTAGTAGTGGGTTCCTAGGTGTCATTTGATACGTGTTTGTACGTGTCATTTGATAGTGTGTGTAGCTGTCATAAAGAAAAATAAGAATCGCCGTAAAAGGAACCTGTATTGGATGAGTCTAGAAGTGGAAAGATGTAAGACAGAAAATTCTGCTCTCTATTGCCCAACAAATAATCGCTGAGATGGCGCACCAAAGAAAATTTGTTTCCACGTAAGGAATCGGGAGCAATTCGGTGAAATTTGTTTGGGTCTGTATACTTTTTGTTAATCCTACTATAAACACTTTTCTGAATTTTAATGATGCCACGTCATCAATTATATCTTTTTTTTATCAAAATAATCTTTTTAACATAATTTACAAATAATGTTATGAAAAAAAATCACGAGTATAATCGGAATCCAAAAACACGCTGAACTGGAATTGATTTCCATTCCCGACTTTTCAAGTCCCACTGATTAACTCTCCCTTACGCCTCTATTCTCCCATTATTCACGCCTGCTCAGAGAAAAATACTCTCTCCGAATTGTGCTCTTTCACTGCTCTTTACCGCATGCCACCAGTCCATTTCTCCCCGCTTTGTTGATTATTTTCTTTCTAATCGATAACCTCTTCCAAACCGCGATGCTATTGTTTCTATTCGTATGCCCTTTCCTCAAACGGCAGCACCCATATCCGACAATAGATCTATGCGCCTGATTGTGGTACGATCAGTCAGTTCTTCTTCAATGGCCTTAGGATATCCTTTCTGATGTGATACAGGTACTGATTTGGTCATTTGTTTATTTGGTTTTTGATTTTTGTCGAACATTTGGGGCTTATTTGCAAAATTGATGGTAATTTGGTCTTTAATTTAAGGGTTTTGAGTCTTTTTTACACTATGGTCGTTAATTTAATGGTCCTAATTTGGTCTTTAATTTAAGGGTTTTGAGTCAGTTCTACACTATGGTCGTTAATTTAATGGTCCTTAATCAGTGTATAGATTTTTTGGTGACTTTTATCAGGGAAATACCAGTTAATTACCAAATAATTTCTTAATTTACTTGCTTGGATTTACCAGTTAATTACCATATAAGTGTTAATTTGGAAAAATATCAAATTGCTAATTTTTATATGTAGTGCCCACTTTGTTCATGATGGAAGTGCGACTTTCGCTCAAGTCTTTCGTGTAAGTACAAAACATTTCTTTGTAGTGTAAAATATGTCGACATTGAATCGAAAATTAACTGTTAATTATATTCAATGTAAATTATTCAGTGAATTTTGCCATTAAAACGTAATTGCTGCAAGATATTCTTAAAATATTTTATATTAAACCATTTTAAAAACACTACAAACGTTTCAGTGAGATTATAACATATTTTTTGAAATTGCTTGGTAATTTAACTGGTAATTAACTATATATAAATGGAAGTAGACATATTTAAAATATGCCGAGATTCTATTTAAATCATAACTGCAGTGAGTTTATTACATTTTCAGAAGGTAAATTATTCGATTTATTTTATATGCAAGGGCTTTTTGGTAAATTTTCTTTCTTTTTGATATAATTACGTAATTTTACATTTTAGCCACATATGGATTTTGGATTAAAACCTTTTAGGGCGCATTTCACAGCAACTGCGATTATCGATAAATTTTCTCAGGTCCGATCTTTTTATCCATACATACCCACGAAAAATCTGACATTAGCAAATTACAATTTTTTTTCCTCTTTTCTAGGATATAATTGAAAAGCAAGTGTCGGAAACGACTCAGACGAGAAATCCGAATCCAAACTCGGATCAATTCAAGAAGAAACGAAAAGCCATAATAAGGTTTTTCGACGTGACCTTAAGCGGCGAATGAGAAAATCACACGGACTAAAACGAAAAAAAGGGCTCAATGATGAGGTGGCATAAGGGAATCATTTCTCTCGGAAGTAAGGACTTGTGAACTTGGTTAAAGATAGGGTCCCAATGAACCTTCGAGGCCAGTTAAATTTAGAATTATATTTTACGCGATTTTTCTTTCACGTCCCTGAAGTACCAAAAATTACTGCCATGTCAAGCTTTTGTGGGAGTGAATTTTAGAAAAATAAATGGGTATTCTAACAAATTATTAGGAGAAAATTGCAATGAAAATACTTCTGTACACTAAGAAATAGAAGGGCCGGATCGAAATAGTTGGAATTTTAACTTACATGACAATTTTGCGATTTAGTCCAAACTGTTTTTTATAATTTTAAAACTGTTTTTTACTTTTAAAAAACTAATTCTTTTTAAATTTCAAAACTGTTTTTTCCAATTTTACATTCTTTGAGTTTTTAACTTTCTTAAAACTGTTTTTTGTAGTTTTAGTACTTTTTTTCGAAACATTAATGTTTTTTACCTTTTAAAAACTGGTTTTTCCAATTTTATGTTCTATTTAGTCTTTATCTTTCTTAAAACTGTTTTTTCAACTTTTTTTAATTTCAAAATTTTACTGTTTCTCAACTTTTTAAAAACTAATTTTGAATTTTCTTAAATCCTTTTTTTTGTAATTGTAAAACTTTCTTCATTTCAATACGTTAACTCACTTCTTTTTTCATTTCAAAAAATGATTTCTTTTTAGTTAAATGATTTTCTTTTTAGTTAAAAACAAAACTTTTTTTCAATTAAAAATTCTTTTTAGTTTGTAAAAAGAATTTTTTAATTTTTTTTAAATTGGATCATTACATTTTTATCTAAATGTTGATTTTTTACAATGGGTTATTTTCATTTTTTTCTGCATTTTTTTTGTTAAAAATATTTGGTATCTATCGAATTGAGAATTTCATCAAAATATAGGGGCATAGATGATAATTTCAAAAGTTTTGCAGATTTCTTTGTAAAGTTTCAAAATATTTATTTTTTATTGTTTTGAGTACATTTTTTAAATTAGATCGACATTTTCAATAGTTTATGCAGTTTTTGTTAAAAACATTAAGTATTTATCAAAATAAGAATTTAAACATATTTTTAGCCTTAATTTGTTTTTAAGGAGGAGGCTTTAAAACAATCGATAATCATGACTGGGCAAAATTATGGTGAAAAATTCCTCTTTTAGAATATTTAATTATATTTATTGATTTGGTTTTTAGAGTGATTAATTTTTTGTAAAAAAAATTTAATGCGCAAATTTACATTATTGTTGTTATTTTTATTATTACGTTATAAACTCAATGCATTTTTTAGCCAATTGTTTTTCTGGTTTGAATATTCATAACCGAGGAGACTAAATATTCAAATATTAAAACTTAAATGTTATCTTTACTAGATTAGAATTTTGAATAGGAATGTTATCATTATTTGTTTATGAAAATAAAAACAACTTGCGCAATTTACGAATATGTGTGCTGTTAAGAGTAATTCCCTTACAAATTGATGTAAATATTCATCAATTTTATATATTTATGTATCTATTGTATTCTCTGTGTTTATATTATTTTTTGTACATATTTAAATATTCATCAAATTTTAAAATGTTTTGGTTAACAAAAGTCAGCGCGTTAAAATAATACCCAAGCTTTATGGGAGAAAAATTTATTTCAACCATTATAGACGAATTATTTGTAGATATGGATAATGCAAAAAAATAAGACTGTTAATGTAATTAAATTTTATATCATTTATTTAAAAATTTGTATCTATTCTTTTTGGTTATTCAAATCATGGTTTGAATTATAAATTTGTTATACTACTTTGTATGGGATTAATTAGCGGCCCTAATATTTAAATATTCCATTATTTGTATAGGATTAATAAATTATAAATGGACCTAATACTTAAATATTTGTATTTCTCATTTTATGATTGTATGATAATGTTTTTGATGATGCTTGTGTACGATATAAATTTATTTATGTTAAAATATTTGTTGTAAAAAGATTTTTTAACGTAAGAATACAATAAAACTTTTCTTACATTTTTATTTAATACAAGAAAATAAAAAATAAAAAGTATTACATCCGCAGCGAAGCGCGAGTATTTTCTTAGTATTTTTATATCTTTTGAGACAACAACAGTAATAAGGACAATTAAGGCTCGCCGGTGAATATCAGCCCTCCCCAGGGCCGGCCATAGGGGCAGGCCCATAAGGCCTGGGTCTGGGGTCTGTTTTTCAGAGGGGCCCGGTAAAGTCTACGGTATGTATACATATATACATTGCTATAACTCAATATTTCAGTCTTATTTGTAGTTGACCATATCATCTAATCAGACCCGTTTTCAGCTCTACTCAAATGCGGACCCATTTTGAAATACATTAGCCCGTTTGATAAAATTGATCTGATAATCATTCCCATCTTCAGATTTCTTCTCGTAAACCCTAGATTCGACTCGACAAGTAAATCGCCGCCAGATTGTCACCCTCTCAGGTTCTCAACCTCTCTCGTTCCGGTAAACCTGTTTCTCGAGCTCGTCCGGGCGAATCCGACGAGAGAGACCTTTGTTAGGCCAAGTTTGTTTGTCCCTCGTCACAGTCGCACAACTTGCAGTTTTTAGTTTTTAGTTTCTTTTTCATTATAGCTCAAAACCCTATATATTTCAGTTTTTAGTTTCTTTTTCATTATAGCTCAAAACCCTGTGATTGCTTGACAGAGAAATTCATTAATAACTTGCAACCAAACTCTGAATGTGTTTTTCAATTTCTTCTTTATAGAACAACATGCCTGATTGATTTAGAGAGAGGCAGAAACAAGAAGAAAGATGAATATTTTGAGAAGAGAAGTTAGTTTTGTCAAGAGAAGCGACCAGGCCATGACACAACTATGAGAAGAGGTGTGTAGAGAGGAGGCACGAAAAAGAAGAGACGTGAAGAATGCAAGGGAAAGAAAGGCCCGATTTACGATTCAAGGGTCAAAATTTCAGATGGTGGAGATTCAAATTTATTCTTGGCAGATTCAAGGGCTCAAATTTCATATTATATGGTTCGGCAGAAAATTGATGGAAAATTGTAGAACTTGGTTAATTTGATATGGTTTGACTAAACATAAATGGTATTTTGAAGGTTTATTTTATTTTGAATGATAATTGAAAGGGTCCTTTCTCAAATTAGGTCTCGGGTCGTTCAAAACCCGGGACCGGCCCTGGCCCTCCCTGCTAAATTAGTCATTACAAAGAAAATGGTACTTATATCTTTCTAAATTTAAAGTACGAAACACGAAGAAACCAACACGGTAACACCGAAACAAAATAGATAAAGCTCGCCGGTACTTCACCAAATGGGTATTTTCACAGTCCAAACCATAAAAAAAGAAAACAAAATGGTAAAGTAATCATCACGCTCTTATCTCAAAATCCTAAGCAGGAACAAGATCAATTCAATATTTTTTATATACACAAACACAAATCTTTTATATGAAAATATACAACTTAAAACGAAACACTTTTTCTAACTGGGGAATTTCTCTTTGGGGAGAATAATCTAGCAGGAGATAGCAAGCCCAATCCAAAATATCTCGGCGATGCGAGTCCATCAATGGAACGATAATGAGAAGGTAAAAGCCCATCATTACTATATCTAATCCTCGTATTATTCGTTCTCATTCCTTGACTGAATGTACCACATTTCACTAGTTTCCCCAACCATGATTTGTTTTTGCCCTTTTTACTACCTGTCTCGTTCATCCTCGTCGTCAAATACTCCCTGTGAATTAAAAATAATTATAGGGGTATTCATGATATTTAACATTTTTGATGTTTTTGTAAGTAACATAAGGTACCTCACGGCATGAATACTTTGTTCGAGAACGTCCATTGGGGGACTAACAAGTGGATTTCCCTCGGCATGTAATTTCTTCAAGTTGATCAAGCATCCTATCGAAGTGGGCAATTCGGTGATGGAATTATGACTAATGTCAAGGTCGGTTAAAGACGCCAATAAACCCACGGCGAAAGGCAAAGCGGTTAAGTATCGAAAATTCTGGCTAACGTTTAGGGTTTCTAATGCTGTCAGGTTTTCTAGATCTTCTGGAAGTGCGATGAGACGATTTAGACGAGCATCGAGAGATTTTAGGGAAGACATGTGAGAGGTCGAGTAAGGTAGAGCGGTTAGTTTGTTTGAATTAACCGAGAGTTTTGTTAGATTGACTAGCTCGAAGCCCATCGTGTCAGGAAGTTTCAACAACTTATTGAAATTTGCATTTATTTCTTCGAGCGCACTGTAGAAAATTAATGTAATATATATATATATATATATATATATATATATATATATATATATATATATATATATATATATATATATATATATATATACTTGCTAAGGAGAATAAAAAAAGAATCCACGCGTGCAAAATATACCGACGAAATTAACAAAATATATTATCCAATTTAGCAAAATATACTGATGAAACCAATATGTTAATATAGCTAAAATTGAGAATAAATAATACATTTTCAATAGTATATTTTGATAAATACAAAATATATTTTACTAATTTCAATAATATATTTTGATTTTTGGATTTTTTTATGTATATATATATATATATATATATATATATATATATATATATATATAATGTAAAAGATGAATTGAAATTAATGGATAATTTTTTTAAAATTACCGGCAATCTTCGATGGTTTTTGGAAGAGACTCGAGGAGATTGCCAGCGACATTGAGAATCTTTAATTTGGATAGGCAACCAATTGAATTTGGGAGCAATTTGATTTGATTTGAGTGTACGTCAAAGACCTCGACATTCAATAATCTCGCCGTGATCGATTCTGGGATATTCTGTATTAACGCAATAAATAAATAAATTCAGAAACAAATAAAAAAGACCGATAATTTGTATTTGCTACAATTGAAATAAATTAAGAGATTACTGATAAAAAAATTTACCTCGAGATTATTGTTGGAAAGGTCGATTCTAGTGACTAAACCGAGATTAATGGAAGGTGTAGGGATTGAATCCAAAGAGAGACAGCTCAAGTCTAATTTCTCTCCCTTGTCTTTCTCTATTTGTTGTGTTTTCCCAAATCTTGTTCTGTTCTTCCCTTCCATCCTCTTCTCTGTACACATAAAAAAACAAATACCAAAAATAAATTAGAAAGAAATTTGGATAGATAGATAGATACAAAGATAGAAAATCTTGAGTCTAAAATTTACTTTCTGCAGGAGAAATTTAAGAAATTGAATTGGTGCAAGTTAATACATAGGTATGTATCATGTATGTATGTATGAGTTACCTCTTATTGCAGAAAAGAAAACTAAGATTAGAATTTGACAGAAAAGGAGAGGAGTGCAAGAGAAAACTTGAGACTACGTTTTCTTTGGGGTGCGTTTTCTTTGGGGTGCGTTGAGTTTCTCGTGGTTGAAAACGAAGAGACAGAGATGGTATTTAATGAAAGAGTCCGGGACAGAAAGATGAGAAAGGAGAGAGAGAGAGAGAGAGAGAGAGATGAGAGGTTTGACTTTCAGAACAGGTGATGTGGAAGCCAAAGCAATGATTTCGGCACAGGAAGGAGAGAAAAGCTGACACGGTACGTCCGTACGTACTTGAGACTTGAGAGTATACAATTGCTGTACAGTAAGTACTCTCTCTCTCTCTCTCTGATTGATGAACTGTGGGCGGCTATGCAAATTCGAGTTCGTCCAATTATCTCAATAAACAAAAGGACATTGATAGATCTCTCTGAAAAAGAACAAATTATTAATTAAAATTTCGGTTTTAGACATTTTCTTCAAATATACATGCATCCATAGTCCATACAAAACAAAAAACTGTATATTTTGATTAATTCACTAAAAAAAATTGTGAGATGATAGATGACAAATTAGGTGACTCGTTTTATATTTTCACTATATTTTTCGAGTAATTGTATTCAGCAAAATATCGCAATAAAATTGACAACATAAAGTTGAAATGCTCCATCCAATCATATTACGTCACAACACCAAAAATACAAGGTCAATAAAAAAAGGTAATTTTAGCAATCGCATCATTTTTTCATCGTATTATCAACAATTAATTAGTGATTCATTAACAAAAAGATACTTAATTAACACTTAATATATATTGATAAAAAAATTGTTAATATATATGTATTTTAATTATGGATTAATGAACTGTTAGCGGCCCGTCGTTTTGTTAACTAATTGGGTAATTAATAGTTAATAGGTGATACGGCGGTGTGGCGGGGAAATATGAGGACACATTAAATGGCTTCCAAATTTTTTTGTACCATGTTGTGCGAGGATATTGCACATATTTACTCATTTGTTTGCTGACATTTGAGTCTAAACATTATGGAAAGGAAGGGAAGGTATCAAAATTCTCAAGGATACAAAAATTATCCTTGGTTTGGAGGGAAGGAAATGAAAGATAAATGGAAAAAATATAATTATACGTATTATATCATATGCTTATTTTTAAAATAATTGTTAAAAACATAACAAATTAATTTCTAAAAGTATGATAGCATAAATTTTCAATTTTCAATATAATATAAACATCAAAAAATAAAAAATATGATATATTTGAAAATAATTAATTTTTGTCTGAACATATTCTTTTATCATCTTCATTTGTTGTATTACTTTTGATGTTCATTTCTCTTTCCCAAATCAAGCATGAGAATTTATTAAGTTCCCTACCATTATCTTCCTCTATTCCAAACCAAACAAAATCTTAATAAATAAGATAGTCTACCTAATTCTGTTGTAAATTTTGTATGACATTTGGTAATTATTTGGTTGTGATTTATTTAGGATGCCTATCTAATCATGTGTAATCAAGAGATGATTATCATTTCATATTTTACAATAAAGTTAATGAATGTATCAACTGATTGATTAATCAAGGTTTTTTGAGGTCATGGGGACACGCAACTAGCCTCTAAATCCGGCAGCAAAACATGTCCTGGTCGGCATCTTATATATGTCGATTGGGAGATTAAACGTAATTAATTAAAAATACATACAACTAGTTTTATCCCCGTGCAATTTTGCGCGGGAGTTGCACATGTGTTGTCTAGTTTGTGAATATTATTTTTTTTATATGTTAATTTTTTGTTGTTGTTATTTCATTTGCTATGTAATAGTATACATTACAATAATTTTTTGAATTCAAACGAATATATCATATATGGTCACCGCGCAAATCATATCAACAAATTATTAATGCATCATACGGAACACAAAATAGTACAATTAACAAAATATAAATATTTTGCAACTAAGCAAACCGATAATATTAAATAACTTATAACAGTAGAGAGATAAAATAAAATTACAATAATATAAAGTTTTAATTAGTTGCATTATTGGAAGGTTACACAATCAAGCACACTGGAATAAACGAACGTTTCGATTCAAAAATAAAATATGTAAATATTATATATTTGCATATTAACTAATGATATTTATAAATCAATCAAGTACATCGGAACAAATAAACGTTTCCATTCAAAAATAAAATACGTAAATAGTATATGTTTGCCTCGGTGAATTATGATATTTATAAATTTTACATCAACTACTGTTTGAATTGTTCAAGAGCCGGATTTCTTGAATAATTCAAACAGTTGTTGTTGTCAAATTTATCTATTTTTTATGCATCATCGGCAAAATTGAGGCAACAATGATGATGATCATGATCATGATCATGACGATGATGATGATGATGCTCATTTTCGTGTTAATAGTCGTTTCGTAATGGTACTTGTGCTTTTGTTCATATTTATATTTATTATTTCATTTTTTATATTCGTCAGTTGTGATTCATAAGCATATCATTATTCAACTTCGTATGATACTTGTAAATCGCATAATTTATATAAAAATAGACGCAATTTCACGTGTATCCATGTAAAACATCATAATTTCACATATATCCCTCAATACTATGAAATTTCACGAATATCCCTGCAAATCCCTTCAAATATCATGGATACCCCTTCAAAACTATTCAAATATCTAAAGAAAATACAGTTTTGGATCAACTAGAAGAACGTACAAGTAAGGATGATGAAATGGTTGAATTCACAATGAGATTGTGTAAACTCAGGAATCAGGAGATGGTACGTTCGAACGGACCAAGATGGTTCGTTCGAATGCACTAGGGTACGTTCGAACGAATGGGTTATTCAGTTCGAACGCATCTATGTAGAACTGGAACACAGTAACAGTGGCTGGTTCATTCCAACGAACCGCAAGGTGCATTCGAACGGACTATGTTCCGAATTCTATGTTGGCAGTTTTTATCTCCAATTAATTATCTTGTAATTAATGGTATGATCTGAAATTAATGGTATTAATCTTCAGATCTGAAAGAGAGACATATACAGAATTTTGGTGATTCTTCTTCATCTTCTTCCTCAAGAAAAATCATTAGAGAGAAAAGAAAATTTAGAGGAAGGTTCTCAAAATTTCAGATTCAAGCAAGTTTATACGTGAGGATACTAGGAGGATTCACGTGTAACCGGAAGGCGAGAACTCGAGGTGGATACGGATAGAAAGATCTCAGTTGAGATCTTATATTGTGATCCAAGGAGAGTAAGAACGAGCAAGGTCGGAGCTTAACAGGAAAGGATCCGGTTGTATACGATAAGGCGAAGCTTCATCGACGGTATCGAATCGTGCGGGCGTGGGACGCACGTGTTGCCGAAGAACGGAGCGAGAAGAGCAAGTACAAGAGCGTGTCGACCCTTCTCCGTGATCAATTTCACATGGTATGACACTATATATTAGTAGTTGCATGTATATTAATATTCGTATCATGAAGTCGATGGCGTGGTCCTCGGGATCGGGTCGGACCGGACTCTTCATTCCGCTACGCGGAGCTCGGTAGCGATGCCGATACCCAACAATATCATAGTTACTCCTGTAAAATTCTAAAAATATCACATATACCCCTATTATATCATTTAAAAATTATCAGCATCTTTCTTGTTGGTAACATGTCAATTACCTAAATTTTAAAATTATTTTCTATGACAATGAATAACTTTTTCTCTAAACTAATATTGAAAACCATGAAAAGTCAAATATTGTCAATTATATCTCATAATTTTTTTTTTTCAAAAATCATTGCTGAAATCAATACTATTCTCAAAGTTTTAAGTAACTATTATATTGATATAGGGGTAAAATGAAAAAATATTTTGAACGAAAAAATTGACAAATTATTAACTAAAAGTTTAATTTAAAGGTATCCATGATATTTGAAGGTTTTTATAGGAATATTTATGAAATTTTATGTTTTCGAAGGGTATACATGAAATTATGATGTTCTGCAGGGTTACACATGAAATTTTGCCTTCAAAATATACATAATAGATTTTAGTGACAATTGTATGTACCTTTTTATTCATTAACTTCAGTTTGAGATATATATATTTTTTTCATGTTAAACACATTTTGACGTATCGAATCTAAAATAATTGTAGTCTTTATGAAAAATAAATATAATAATTCAAAAAATATAAATAAATACGAAAAAGAAATTGTGAAAGTTTTCTTGTTTATCTCCACGTTTCATATATACCTTTATTAATTTGACCAGTATACTTGTACATTGTATCATTTTAATTTGAATATTGAAAATCATTATCTTCATGTCGATTATGTAATTTGAATATCAATATAACATTATGGTTGAGCATTATAATTATTAGTGACATTTAGTGTTATTAGAGCCGGAAAAATCCGATACGATTCATAAATTTGTTCGACCCGTTTATACATATACCGTCAAAATAAAAATTATTGAAAAATCAACGACCTATGACTCGTCTGAACTTTGAACTTGGAGTCCGACAATATAAAATCCACCCAAATCAAGACTTGAACGACTTGAAACTCTATGGATAATTATACCATACCCTCCCACTCAAATTACAATCCACAAAAAATAACAAAAATAACAAATGGATTCAATTGTAAAGACATCTTATGAGATATTAGAGAAAATCAAGATAACTATCGGTATGTGACCATAGCATACTTGTGGAAGATGATCGCGAAGACGTCAATGGTGTTTTAATGACAATGACCCGATAGTATAGATGGCTTATAACAACGAAGAGAAGGCTCTCAACAACGAAGGGGGGAAGATGGCTTATTACAACGGATGGAGACGGCTTCTAATGACAATGACCCAGTACGGACAACGACGAGGAAAGGGAAGAAGAGGTGGGAGGGGAAGAGTGGCGATTGTTACATTGGTTCCTGTTTTTCTAGGAAATAATTCGTTACTAAAAATCTTGAATGTTTTGGTCCAATATTATTGTTTAACAATGTTAATTTTTCGCGAAAAAACTAAAATAATATTATCATTTAAAATTATTATATGTTCGAAAAATATTTATGAAATTTATTAAAATTAATCAAAACTAAGGAGTCCTTGCCCCGGTTCTATAATTTTTATGTTTTATTAATAATAATGGTCCATTTTTAAATATATATTAACACAATTGAACTTTTCCAATACAAACATAATCAAACTAGTAACAAAAAACACAAACAAAATTTTATTACAAATTCATATTAAGCATACAAATTAGAAAAAAACCATTAATTAATATATAATGTATAATTTTTAGGAAATACTTGCTTTAAGAGAATGCCACTTCATCAATTTAATTTGGATCATTTAATCTTGATCATAACGTCCAAATTAATCGATTCTTCATTTGAACGTGGACCATCTAAGTATTGTAAAAATTACATGAACTTTGGTCTATTGTGGATCATGTTCATTTATTTTTTGTCTCAATTAAATATGGAATGTTTTAAAAAACCCTCAATCCTTCCTTCTCTTCTTCTCTTTGGTGCGGCAATATTAGTGCCACCTACCTCACTCACAATCTTGTTTTTCATGTACGTACTAAGTACATCGAGATTGACTTTCATTTTGTTCGTGACTTGGTAGAAAACAAACGTTGTTTGTTAATTATCTTGACACGAATGATCAAATTGCGGGTGTGTTTACAAAAAGACTCACCGCGTCTCTCTTCAAATTACTTCGAGACAAGCCAATGGTATATTCCGTACCCGTTCGGGTTGTTATTATTGTGTGTGTGTGGGGGGGGGGGGGGGGGGTAGAGTGTTACATGTAGCATGTACGGATTATATGGATTGTAGAGTAAATGGTCAGTGATGGAGTTAGGTTGGGTTAGGAATGATCATTAGATCAATCATGTAAATGTTATGACGGGATTTTTATTATATATAAGACCTCTGATACAATTGTAATATAATCTACTATTATTATAACTCGACTTACATACATTTTTTATATATACCTGATACTAGACCGAAGGATTTTGGCTTGCACATTCTCGTAATTATCACGTTCATGCCAAGGGTAAAGTTGGAACAAATATAAAACTCAAAATTATGTATTTATAATTAATTAAAATTTTACTTAGCTGGATAATCTAATATGAATTCCAACATGTCAGTATTAATTATCTACGTTTCAAAATCACTTTATTGTTTTGGACATTTGAGATGTTTCATTTCATGGTATACATTTAATTGAATTGTAACATCTTTGTAATTATGATTATAATAATTATAATACTATTAATACTAAAAACGTACCCTTATTCATTATAGGCCATCATGCTACCAATCACCTATATAAATATACACATAACATACATAAGAGGTAATTTACAGACATCATAATATATCTAGGAAGTTGGAGAGTAGAGAGAGAACACGAGACATCATACATATACACTTTATATACTCTATATAATCCACTACATATATCTCAATATACTATTTTATTTAAACGATATACTATTTCGAGTTGGATGTTGAAGAAGGCTATCATCCGTTGTTCTCATGGATATGCCATAAAAAACGACAATCCCGGATTATCTTGGGGCATTTCCAACAGTTTGCACGAACGGACGGAATAATACCCAAGGATAGCGTTCACGCGATTCGGATAAACGGTTGCAATTTTACGATTATATTTTCTTATATATTAATGTTATATGTAAACAAGTATTTAAATGATATTTTATTCTTTACCAATATCTGAATATACCGTTTCTATATAATTTGTTTTAACAAAAAGATGGAATTACATTGCTATAATTATATCCATTAGCAATGAAATCGTATTTTGTTTACCCCGTTTCTTCAATACTTTCATTGTAATGAAAATTTCCAAGCTTTCCATTATCTTCTTCTAAGGTATATAAATATAACACATGCAAAATTGGGCCAACCCAAATCCCTTCCAACACAAAAAGATCTTAACCGCGCGTCATGACAAAGTCCTATTCAAAAAACGCGCTAGGGTCAAAAGGAGGTCTCATGATTGCGTGGGACCACAAAGTCTCCATGATAGACAATTTCAACACCCAATCATGCTTGAATATCATTTTTGCCCAAGATTACGGACAAAAATTCCTCCTCTCAAACACTTACGGTCCGACTTCGGCATCGTCGAGAGAAAAAATAGATTATATCCAAGAAATAGAGGACATAAATAAAGAATTAAATCTACCATGGATAATCATTGGCGATTTCAACCTAATTAGATCAAGGGAATACACGACCGCGATCAATGTAAACACAACGATGATCTTGCGGTTCAACGAGGCGATTAACTCGGCGGATCTAACCGAAACCCCCCTAAGGGGAAGAAAATGCACATGGTCAAATAAAAGGGAAGCGCCAACCCTAGCTCGTCTCGATAGAGCTTTCATCTCGGCACACCTAGTAATACAAAACATGATGTTTTCGCTTGAAGACCTTCCAATGACCACCTCAGACCACACACCTCTAATTTTAAAGATCCAAAACAACCAAAGCGAGACGACAAAGCTATTTAGATTCGAAAGAGGATGGCTCAAATTTGAGGAATTGAATGGTCTACTTCCCGATTGTTGGAAGCAAACGTCGTCAACAAATGACCACGGAATTAAATCATTCCAAAAATGTCTTGACAAATCAAGGAAAAAAATAAAGGAATGGGCAAAAGCGAAGTTCAAATCGTCAAACATCGTTCATGAGGGTTGTATCCTTATCATAAAAATCCTCGACCTTGCCGAGGAGGAACGTGACTTATCAACGGACGAGTTACGATTGAGAATTTCGGCAAAGGAAAAAATTTGCGAATTGGTAAATCTCAAAGAGGCCATATGGCAACAAAGGACATCATGCACTTGGTTAAAATTATGTGACGCAAACACCAAATATTTCCACGCCATAGCTTCGGCGCGGAATAAAGGAAATAAAATAAAGGCAATCAAAATTGAAGAAGAAATAATTTCGGACCCCAACCGAATTCACATGGAATTTGATACATATTACGATTGGAAAAATGTTTTCCAATATTTTCACGATTGGAAAAATGTTTTCCAAGATTTTGGCCGCGAGGTTGCAACCGAAGATGGAATATCTTATCCACCGTGACCAAGCCGCTTTCATAAAAAAAGGTCCATTGGCGAAGTCTTCCTCTCGGCACGAGAACTACTTAGTGCGGCACACAAAAGAAAAATACCGATGATCATGCTAAAAATTGACTTTTGCAAAGCCTTCGACACTATTTCATGGGACTACCTCCAAAACCTCCAGAGGCTCGAAATTTTCCGCCAAAATGGTCAAGATGGGTAAAAGAGTTACTAACCTCGGCATCTTCAAAGGTGAAATTAAACGGAAAATTAGGGCAAAAATTCAAACACAAACGAGGAGTAAGGCAAGGATATCCGTTATCTCCGATGCTTTTCGATTTGGTAGCCGATTCGCTACAAACATTCCTCCAAAAAATTAATCACCTCATGGTATCGCCGATCAAATTTGCAACAAGGGCCCTTCAATACGCCGACGATACAATCCTCTTTATCGAGGCCCATCCGACCGACCTCAAGATACTAACATACACCTTAAATCTATTTCAACGGGTTTTGGGACTTGCAATCAATTGGGACAAAATCGCCTTTGTTCCGATAGCCATACCGGAATTCCTAAATGGGACACTCCAAATACTCCTAAATTGCGCGAAAATGACCCTACCCATATTATATCTCGGCATGCCTCTAAACACAAAAAAACCGAAAAAAAATTGACTACATCCCCCTAATAAGGAAAATGCAATCCCGATTATCGGGATGGAAAGGAAAATGCCTCTCTTTGGAAGGACGGTTAGTGCTTGCGAAATCGGTCCTAAATGCGGTACCGACATATTTCATGCAATGTTTTCGCCTACCAAAATGGTTAATAAAGGAAATTAATAAAATGACAAGAAATTTTCTTTGGAAAGGCGATAAGGAATGTTTAAGGGGTCATTGCCTAATTAATTGGAAAAATGTTTGCCTACCAAAAGAAAACGGAGGATTAGGGATGTTAAATATCGAAACACACAACACATCACTATTACTAAAATGGCTTTGGAAAATATGCCAAAATAGTGAGGGTATGTGGCCGACCACCATCAAAAATATTTACGGAATCGAACATGCATTCGAATTGGAAAATATGGAGAGTAAGCACTCCTCCTACTTCGTCAAAGACCTACGCGCACTTCTCTCACAATTTCGAATAGCGTACGAATTCGACACGACAACGAACCAACACGCTTGGATGGGGAAACAGGATTTCTTCGCCACGGCCGCTACCTATAAACTCCTAATAAATTCGGGAATAAAATGTGAGTGGAACACCACCTTACGAAAAACAAAATCTCCCGCGAAAACAAAAATGCTTGCATGGTTGACGCTCAACGAAAGGATTTTAACGGGAGACAACGTGCAAAAATTGCAACAACAACGTTGAATAATCGGCGACGCACTTATTCATTAATTGCTCATGTGCACAAAGAGTTTGGAGGGGACTTCGACACATCATACGAATATCCTTCGACATTCGCGACACCTTGCCGAAATTTTGGCTAGACAACCGACGAAAATACACCAAGGAAAAAAGGATGAAATCGACACCTACTTCGTCGCCACAATTTGGACCATTTGGAAAAATCGAAACGAACGGATCTTCAACCAAAAGAACTCTCCGCCATCCTCCACGATAGCGAAAATCACCTACGAGGCAAAGACATGGAAACTTCATTGCTAATCGGGATCCAAATTTCGCTCGCCATTTCTAATTTCTCCTCTCTTCTTTTCCTTTAAATCTATTTACTTGTAGAGCTTGTTCTTAATCGAGTAGTTTTTCCTACTAAAGAAATTCACATAGACCTTTTAGTTTTTTACATTACCATGTAAAATTAAGACGTTGTATTAAACTTGCTTTAATATATCGAAAAGAAGCTTCGCTTCTTAATTTTAAAAAAAAAAAAAAACACACATGCAAAATAGTAAATTGGTGCATAAAATTATGTACTGGTAAATCAAAGTATAGATAAATGGCCACTATTTTGTGTGGTTTATAAGTTGACTCTTTTTACGTAAACCGCAATCACTCTTTGGCTTCTAGTATAGTACATCCCAGGACGAGTCAGTCTCTTGTCATACATTTCTAATTGCCTTTATTTACGTAAACTTGAACATAAATAAATGGCAACATGACAATTGGCATGTTATTATATATTCTTTTATTTTATGTTAGATTCGTTATTTTGTAAATGAACGGTGAGGAATGATTTTGAAGAATGCATATACCAGGCGATCATTAAAACCTAATTATATAAATTGTGTTAAGATAACTATGCATGTGGCCACAACCGACAAAAGATGTAGTTATCAACTTAATTATATTATATTCTACTAAAATGATTAAATTAGTCTACAACTTACCATCATATTGTAAAAATAGATACCTGCAGGATTCAGCAACTTTCTCATAAAAAACCCTATAAAATCTTAAATTCTTCAAGCATCGAATATTCTGCAGGACATAATGTTTATGCAATTTGCACATTTGGCAGGGACATACAAGAAATTTACTTACTTTATGATTATTTTGACTAATTAGGTTAGTTGTTGGGTCTAATGCAAAAAAGATCAGAACAAAAGAGGTCAATAGTGATGGCCATGTGCTTCCTAATTATTATATATTAATGTTAAGCTCGTTTTAATTAACTAATTCTCGTCTCTTCTAGTGAATTATGTTTTGGCTGCCATATATAATTTAGTAGTGCAGTGCAAGTAGTACGTACGTATATTTTCAAATATTAAGGTGCCTATCTAACTTATGCTACTATGATTTATTAAATAAAATCATTAGGAATATACAAATCTAGCTATATACGACTAAATTCATGAAGATATTAGCACTGCTTATTCATTATGTGTTTTAAATATAGCCATTTGGTATGGTCTCAATTCCAACACAACAGACCAAAAAAAAAAATCTAATTTTCTCATTCCAATATACTTTTGAGAGCATACAAGACCCATAAAACTAGGATAAAACTCTGATATCATCACGTTTATTGAATTAATGATGTTAGAAAAATAATTTTAATTAAATATGATAGGTACGAACTAATTAACAAACAAGAAAATTAACAAAAAATATTAATTTTATTTAAAATTATGATAAGTACGAATCGATTAACACACAACTGCTGATGTCATCAAGAATGTTTATCCCACTTTTGTGTAAAAGAATATATTTTTGTACTTTTTAGTACTAATATATCTTTTAAATATTCCCGTATTTTATCTTCCCCCTATTGTCTAGGTATAGTTTTACTTGTCTGATATACATTTTTTTTGTTCATGTTCATTTTTATATGTTCAGTAATCTTTGTGAATATAAAAAAGAAACTACTATGAATTTTATTTGCTAGTTGTAGATTTTTTAAACTATTTTTTTTTATATATTAGTGATTATGAGTTTTTGAATAATAATATATATTTATCTATATTTTTTTATATGTTTGGTATATTATTTTTTGCTTACAATATTAATCTAATGGTAATTCTGATAATCTAGGTTCTATTCTTACCACATGGGGGCGAAAAGTTTCTGACTTAAATGTATGTTACTTGTGAAAAATATTATTTAGCAGGTAAAAAGATGTTATTTGATAATCATTTTCCTCAATCACATTATTCATTTTCTTCTAAATATTTGAACTACACATGCTAAAATCCATTGCTTGTTTGCTTATTTTGAAAATTTCCATGACAATATTTTACTAACTAAACTTGTTTGACTACCCATCATTTGTATGTTTTTCAGCGTAGATATTAATTTCATGAATTTCACGAATTGAACAACTTAAACGTGAAGCATACAAAGTCAAAAATAGAAGATAACGATTGAACAGTTTCTTGGTTTGATATATTTATGTTTTTCTATCCTGTCTCTTTCTTCATTAAATTAGGATAAGAGCCAATTTCTTCTTTCAAGGAAATTCATATAGTTATTTGAGTCCGATCTATACAGCATTATATAATTTATATTCTACAACGACCCATATATAGTTAGTCCTCGTACCATTTCGATCGTCCTATCGCACTACTGCAAAAAATGTAGTTAGGGACAAACGTGTTTAGTTCCTAAAACAGGGTTTGGAGTCGCTGTAGATCTTTAGGGACCACATCTAGTCCCTAAGATTTTGTCCTAACGGCCCCGACGCAGCAAATCAGGGCGACAAAAGTTTTTTTGATTTTGGTCCCTGATAACTGCATTTCTTGCGACAAGACTAATTTCCAAATTTTTCCCTCATTTTCTTAGGTAGTTCCTGAAAATGAATTTTCTGTGACAAGTTATCGTCCTGGAAAATATGCTTTATGTGACTAACTTCCGTCCCCAACTATGATTGTTCTATGACTAGAATTTGTCTCTGAATATTTCATTTACGTGACAAATTTTAGTATCTGAATATATATTTTATTTGACTAAATTTTGTCCCTGGCTATGTTCTTCTGTGACTAGTTCTTGCCTCTAAATATATTATTTGTGACAAATTTTAGTGTGACAAATTTTAGTCTCTGAATATATTATTTGTACTATTTTTGGGAATGATATTAGTGCCTGAATATGTAGATATGAGACTACATTTTGTGACGAAACTAACATTAGTCACAACATACATATTATATTAATAAAATATAACAATAATATTGTCGCCATTTATATTAAATAAAAATATTACTAAAAACACTATCATTTCATTGTTACAATATTAATTCTAGTACAACATACAACATCTCAAAAAAGCAAGATCCTTACGAAGATATAATATAATAATATTAGAAGCCCTTGTAATCGAATAATCATTTTAGAGGAAGGCCTTGATTGTCTTTTAATCTTGCGCATTTCTCCCGCTTCTCAATTCATAAACATTTTAGAGGAAGGTCTTGATTGTCTTTTAAGCCGGATGAACGAAGCTTCGTAATGAACGAAGCTTCGTAACAATATTTGAGAATCCTTGATTGTTTTTAGAGGAAGGCCATCCGTCTGGTTCGGGTATTGGCCAGACCCACTCCCATTGGAATTATAGCCATGTGAAACTTCATATGCTCCTTCTAGTACTGGAAAGAAATAAAATTTGAAAAATAAAACAATAACCAAATACATGGCGTAAATTGTAAAAAAGTGTATATATACCTCTGTAACTAAGCAATAAAAAATCAATAGCATAACTAACGAAAATTAACCACTACTTTTTTGCAAATATATCCCTGTAATTAAATTTAGTTGTACAAACCCATAACTTTGCAAATTTAATATACCTGCAATTACCTTGCCAAGGAAGGCTCGATTACTGCTTCATCATATAAATAACCGTTGACGATTACATTTGACACGAGACGAGATACTGAAATATGAAAATTAAAGAAAATCTCATAAAACAAGAAAATATTGCGCACACGCTGCTGTGTCATATAAAGCATAACTACAAAAAAAGAAAAAAGAAAAGAAAATTAATGTAATGTCAAATTAATTTTGTAGAAAAAATAATTAATTTGGGACTCAAATTAAAAATCTACCTTTCGAGATCATGATCGTACATTACAGAACTGTCGCCACTTGTATGATAGAGTTTATGATCGAGACAACGAGTTAAAGGGGCTACAGAATTCTCTCACTGCCAAGTCAAGACTAACAAAATAAAATGAAAATGAAAAAATTAAAGATAATATGTTATTAGGAAAAATTAACGAGTTAAAGGGGTAATACCCGATTAATCCTACCCGCGGGTCGGGTATTACCCGATTAAAAAATACCCGGCTCGGGTCGGGTAGGGTATGGGTTAGGCCGTACCCGACCCGAACCCGATTCTTAATAACCTTAATTATATTAATATTTTTGTATTTTTTATTATTTCCGTTGATTTTTTATTGGTTTTAATCCATGTTTTCTATTGATTATTTATTGTACCATTTTTTTATTTGTTTAGTAAATAAACTAAAATAAATAATTTCCTACATTTATGTTTATTTATTTTTGTTTTCACTGTTATTTTACGTTTCTACCAATTTTAGTTTTATTGTACAATTTATGTTAATTCACGGTCCATAATTTATGTTTAAAAATATTTTGTTGTCTATTTTATGATTTTGTGATATTATTATGTTATATGAATCTATAATGTTATTTTAATTTAATAAAAATATATATTTCGTTCGTATATTTTTATATTTTTTATATGTATAGGTGTGGGTAAAATTTCCCGTGGATAATCCGAATACCCGCGGGTACTAAACGGGGCGGGTAAAATTACCCGTTTAGTTGACGGGTCGGGTATGGGTATTACCCGATTAAGATGGGTAAGGGTATGGGTGAGCCTATACCCGACCCGAACCCGACCCATTGACATCCCTACTAACACGAGATTATAAAAATAGTTAGAATTTTATTCAAAATATGGTATATTTTCCCAGATTTTACCATAACATCTTCTATGTTCTAATTAGTACATTTAATTAAAATCATAACTACTACATGTTAACTATTAACTTAATACATATTAATATTTGTTCGAATTCATAAATTGGAATCAATATTAATGTATTTTACGATATGTTTTAATTATCACGTTAATTAAATGTAATAGTTCAATAATGGACAATTCGATGGGTATATTTTGGAGGAAAATAATATATATAATTTTTTTTAAATCATGTTTACTGTTTGTGCGTGTGTGTGTGTGTGTGTGTGTGTGTGTGTGTGTGTGTGTGTGTGTGTGTGTGTGTGTGTGTGTGTGTGTGTGTGTGTATATATATATATATACACACATTGTGATGTGTCCGCTAGTGTTAATGCTCATTAGATTCGGAACTCTTCCAATTAACTATGATCACACGCACACGCACACACACACACACACACGCACACGTGCGCACGCGCACGCACGCACACACTCACACGCGTGCACGCTCGCACATATATTAGCATTGTGATGTGTCCGCTAGTGTTAATGTTCATTAGATTCGGAACTCTTCCAAATACCTACGATCACATTTTTCCTTTATAACATTTCACGGATCAAATGAAATTTTCTAACTATAGACTAGAAGCGGTTGTGTGACCTCGACCTTTTTGGTTTGTACTATTGCGTCTCACACAATACACAATCACAAAATCCGATAACTCGAGACTACATCGAGTTTGGTCATGTACACTAGATCCATACCGCTTTCTTTGTGACTTATAAATCGCAATATACTCCGTCTCCGTAATAGAATCGTAAACTTTTTGTTTATGAAGAAGTTTTCCACATAACTGTGTCTTCGTTAAAGCAAAACACGTACACACTTCGTGATCGAAAGTCATGATACATGTTTGGAAACTGCCATTGGTATAACTCTTTATAATCAATCCGTCCTCCACACCAATATAGATGACAAAATTATATTCTTAATACTTTCTCAAAAATCTTAAGGACAATCTTTATCGCTTTCAATGCAAATTCCGATGGGGTAAGGCATACATAACCATAATTATGTATACATTGTGTATAACCATTATACATATACATGTGGTAGACTCATGTAATCACATTACATTCAAACTCGTGCGCTTTCCTTGGATTTCATTGATAGCAAAATAGATACTTCATGTGTACGACATACGACCACATACATGAAGGTCCGGTTCCCAAATCCCGAGATAACACCTCAACTTCGAGAGTACGATGCAAAGTATTATAGACGATTACCAGCGTGAAATTGATCACGCATGACGGATTGATCGCTCGCATCCTTCTCTTCCTCGGTGTCACGTTGGTGACTAGCCCGTGCGTCCCATACCACACGTCTCCCACCGTCTTGACACGTCTCCGGTTGTCTTCGTGCGTCCCATGCCCACACGCTTCCACAGCCTTTTGCTCCTTTACTTCTCCGGTTTGATCACAAACGAAGAGCCACATGTGTCGCTACTCTACTCGTATCCACCGTGAGTCGTAGCACCTCGGTCGCGGATGCACCTGCCTAGACGATGCACCGGCGAACTTGCTTGATCGCGTTTGATTCTCTAATCCGAGAAAACTCCTTTTCTCTTTCTCTCTTTCTCATCACACCCATTCAACTATTGATGGTGTTCTTTAGAATGATCAACTCCATTAGTCTAATATGAATTAGATTCAAGATTAACTCTTTAATTGACTTTTAACTCACTATTTTGATCAGAGAGAAATGTCCTATATATACTACATAGGATAAGGACGGGCCAAAAGGTATGTATATCTACTATACACCTTTTCAAACAGAAAATTGCCTGCACCCTTTCAGTATTCTGTTGAAACAAAATTGTTAAATCGTTCCAACCAACTTAAAACCTTCAGGAAAGTTGTATATAATCTTATTAGATTTCCAACCCAATTTGGCCCAGCCCAATTGGAATTAGGATGCGAAAGTTATAATGGTTTTACTAACTGTATGTCAAACTGTCGCATCCTTTCGGTATTCCATTAAAACGACACTGATACATCGCTCAAATGAAATATATTTGTACATGAAAGTTATAGATAATCTTATTATCTATTCAACCCAATTTTCACCATTCAAATTGGAGTCGTTATCTGAAAGTTATGCCAGTTTTACTAAAACTGTTTATACTGATTTTCTGGTTTTCTTATTAAGACCCTTTCTTATCAATTTAACTATGTATATCAAATATACATATGTGCATCTAATATACACATTATTTATGCCAACGAACGCGTGCGTTTGTTTATCCTTATGCGTACCATTTAGCATTGATCCAAAACTGTATTTCCTTCGGTCTCCCACTCAGTTTCAAATCTAACTAAAAGGTATATCACATATACACTATTTCAGAGAATCTAGCCCGCGTATCATATATGCTAAATTCATTCACATCTCATGTGCAAAAACTTTCAATCAAACCTGACATAGTACGACTCGTTGTGTGACCGTGTAGGTTCGTTTAACGATGGCAGTAAGCTGTCAAGCATTACAAGCCCATGGGATCTAGTCACTCCATCATGGCTACCCATGTTAAAACGAAAAATGATTGTGATCATTGTGCCTATCTCGAATAGCGGTTATTAGTTCTCTTGTTAGCGATATCCATTAATCAAAAGGCATGGTGATAGTCATCCTTATAATTTGATTAACAACACTTATTCCCCGATTCCGAGTTGAGTTAACAAATTTCAATCGATATTAACCATTAACATAATGGACTGCGGCCGCAGATTTCGTTAATCAACTCATCGAGCGGCGCCTAAGAGATATCTATTCCTTTCGGAATATACAATTCCTATCTTGGAAACTAATATTGAATTCCGTGTTTCGGACAATACCCAATGATGACCGTTTTGGCCCCCTGTTACGGCAGGCGTAAGGTCATATCAAAGCATTGTGTTACGCACGTAACGCAATCAATGGTCCCCTCAAGTGTGCAGAACCTAATAGCCATGTTATGGTCTCGCGGCTTTGGTCATATCCAATATATGTCACCTAGCATATATTTACGTTCCCAATTCGACAAGCACCTTGTCCCATGATTAGCAAATCATAATCATCTCCTCGGCTAACGTACTAGTGTACACGTTCAGTCTATTATCGGATAATAGAAATGCTTCTCTCTTAAGCAAACTGACCCGCGACTAGGGATGCTTAGAAATGAAACTTTAGGTGTGACGGTTTCGCTGCACATAATCATCGATTATGCCGACGTCCACACAAGCTCAAATCAGGGTTCATGTAATCATATTACACAATCCGCACACAGTTTTCATGTAAGGTGAATGCACAAAAATTTAAGTAAACAATTTTTTTAAAATGCACTCATATGGATTAAGTATTGGGGTGATGCAGCGTTAGGTATCTCCATACCCATAACCTGCGAGCACTATCGTATTAGATAACTACACTATACTCTCTTCTTCCTCCTCTAGGTATCTCCATACCCATAGTCATCGCATGATAGTCACGCGCGACTAGAGAGAGCAGTTTTGTAAACGGGTCCGCACGTTGCCGCTAGTGTTAATCTTCGTAAGGTTTGGAACATTTCCATATACCTACGATCGCATCTTTTCACAAAATTTCACGGATCAAATGAAATTTTCTGAGTATTGGCTTGAAGTGGTTGTGACCTCGACATTTTTGGTTTGTACTATTGCGTCTCACGCAATCCACAACCATAAATCCGATAACTCGTGACTACTTCGAGTTTGGTCATGTATCCTTGATCCATACCGCTTCTTGTTACGAAATAACCGCAATATACTCGCCTCCGTAAATAGAATCGTAAACCATTGGTCGTGTGGAACCTTTCCACATAACCGTATTTTCGTGTAACCAAAACACGTACACACTTCGTGATCGAAAGTCGTGCTACATGTTTAGACGTGCCATATTTGGAAACTGTTGTTGTTATAACTCTTTATAACCAACACGTCTTCCACACCATTATAGATAAAATAAAATCCTGAATTCTTTTGCAAAGTATTCAAGGATAACATTCACCGCTATCAATACAAATCCCGATGGGAACCATTATGTATATATATGTATAGCCATTATACATTCACAAGAGTTAGTCTCATGTAATCGCATTACATTCAAACTCGCGTGATTCCCATGGATTTTATTGATGGTGAACTAGACGCTCTATGTGTACGACGTATAGCCACATACATATCATGACAGATATAATAGATCCTCACATCAAATGTAAAGCATCATATTATTATTTTCCGCCCTACTTGATGTCTCACATCGAGCCGTAGAAAATTTCTGTCATTCGACATTTTGATTTAACTCCGCCAAGGAGTTATATGTTGAAAACCATTTTCAACAATATGTCGATATACGTGCTATAATATAGCACGAGGAACTTCTTAGATCTATCATATAGATCTCCACGCTTAATTCATAAGCAGTCTCGCCTAAATTGTGTGTCGTTACAAGAAATATAACGCGGCTCCCACTAACCTTCAAGTGTACACAAAGTTTCCATTTGATTCGACAATGTTATAACAGTTTATAACTTCGTCAAAACGAATATTCCAATTCCGAGAAGTTTTTTCTAATCCATCATATGGATCGTTAAAGCGTGCATATCCTATCCCCGATTCTTATGAATCGACAAAACCGTAAGGTTGTGTCAAGTACACATCCTTTCATAAAATTTCTGTCAAGAAATTCGATTTTGACATCCATTTTGCCACATCACATAGTCATAATATGCGACCATGGTAAGCAGAATTTCGAGAATGTGAAAGCATGGCAACATGCGAAAACGTTTCTTCATAGTCCAACTATGAATTACTTGAAACTCTTCGCTACGAGCCTCGCTTTGCATATATGCAACTTCCTATCCATGTAGGTTCTTCACCTTGAAAATCCATTCACATTTCACGGGTCTAACCCTGAAAGTAATGAAATCAAGTTCTAAACTTGATAATTTACACGGATCGAATCTCAGATTTCATGACACCTTGCCATGTGGAACCGTTAATTTTCATAGCATCCTTGTAGGATATCTAATCACCATATGATTTCGATCTATCATAATTAGCAACGATAAATCCGTATTTACCGGCTTATGATATAGCCTACTTGATCTACGAATAATTCTTTTGTGTGTTCGACTCGTATTCATCAACTCTTGATGAAGTCGTGTCAAGTTTCATCGGTACAATGTTCATTTTCCAGATGTCGAACTATTTCGAGATTTATTCTACTCCCACTAGCCCGCATAGAGATAAACGACATCAAGTTCCAAACTTGTGCACATCCGGTCCTCCTCTAAGAAGGCATCTCTTCGAGACACAAAAATCTCATCTTCGTCGGGAAGTTAGAACTAATACCCTTTAGTTTCCTTTAGGATATATGATAAATGAACAATTTTCAGATTTGGGATCGAGTTTATTCGAAACAAATTTCGAAATATACTCACATCCTCAAATCTGTACAAATGACAACTTCGGAACCATTCCGATCCATATCTCATACGGCGTCTTTTGTACCGATTAGAAGGTTTATGGTCCATATCATATATGCAACCATTCATTAGTACCGCTGTCTCAAGGGCGTATCCCCAAAACCTTTTTGGGAGATCCGTTTGACTTATCATTTATCGAATCATGTCTTACATGCGTTCATTTCCTCTTTTCAAGTACATCTCAATGTTTCGAAATGAAGATAATCGTGAAACGATTCCACAATCATAAATGATCATCAATACTTATAACTCAAATATCGCCTCTTCGATCCTATCGAGGTGCGTAGCTCAAATACTTGCCTCCTCGATCCTATCAAAGGGCTTTGATTTTCTTGCTAATTAGTCGATTTTGTATTTTGTTTTTGAAACTCTTTGAACCTTTCAAAAGTCTCCACTTCGGCACGCATTAAACAGATATTACCGTATCTACTTTAACCGTTCGTAAACGTAACAAAATACCGTTAGCCTCCTCTTGCCTCAGAATTTATCGGATCATTTACATCTTAATGTAATTTCCAATAATTCGTTGGATCTTTCTCCAACCTTTGGAGAATGACGCCCTTTGTCGTCTTGCCTCATAAATAAGTATCGCATTAATCAATCGAATCTAATTCGAATGATTCTAGCAATCCATCATATGGAATCTAGATACGCGTATCTCGTTTATATGGCCAAGATGACAACGCCAAAAGAAGCAATCAACTTCTAGGTTTAATCCTCCTTGGATTTCACCATTCTTTGAGTCATTAGTTTGGATAACTCCTTCTCCGAACTTTCTGTTTCGAAAACAATTTCCCAAAATATCCTTAGACATTTATTTCTTTCGATCCCACCCTTGAATTACAAGGACATCCACGCATCTCTATGCATTGGATTCCTCGGATGCTCCGAGCATCTCCAATTCAAATTTACATCGCATCTCATGCAATTCCGGGATCGACTTATCAATCGAATGCATATGATATTCGGTCACGAAGATCAAATCTCGTACCATCAACACACGAGTGTTAATCAAAGACCCATAAGGCGTCTCAAAATTAACATACTCTTTGAGCCGCATCGAACCATTCAACGCACTCTAGCTCTTGAAACTATTTCATGAGCGTTGTGTTTTACTTTCGTATGCACCCGAATTCTCAAAAAAAAATTGAAAAATTTGCGTCTATACATGCCACCACAAGGCACATACTATCGTTCGATTCCTTCTTAAGTTTATCGAACCCGACTTTCTCTAAAGCCAAAGCATCAAGCCCTGAATCTATCATTTTTGTGTCCAACACGTTCCTTTAAGTCTAAGAACTATTCTTTGACTATCGAGGTTAATTACGGTAATTCCAGTCCAAAAGCTATCTATCATATCGATCTCATCGATATATTTGGTGTTGCTTGAAAACATAATTCTAAACGAATGATGAAGATTAAGCTCCTAACCGTGCGTACTTAATCTATATGCTTATATGATGAATATATGAATGTGTTATTTTTATCGAATCGATAACCCTCATACCGATACGGGACTCCAAGTCCATAACACTCAAGACCCATATTTCCGTTCCTCCCACAAGTGACTTTAGCCTATCGGGTGGGATCCCGTTATTTAGGTAGGATTATATCCAATCGCATCATATGCGACTCTTGAACCTTTATAGGATTTCGGTGATGGATCGTATCATATACAATCTCATTTCCGTGTGTGCATCCTATCTATGCCCCGAACTCCAATCAGATTGGCCTGGACGGTTAAGTCACAACCATATCCAACGTATCGTTCAAATAAGCTACTAGTGAGTCGACTGTAGCCTGGGCCTCACAAGTCCTGTTTTAACGCTTGCCACCCTTTCGATAGTTACAATATCACGTGCCCGACTTTAGCCTGAACCCACGTGAAACGTAACACCAAACTCGGTGGTTGTGGACATGGAAGGCATTTCCATGACTTAAATATTATGAGGGATCATGCCTATGCATGTTTAAATAATTCGTGACATAATCATATTATATCACTATCACAAGATTTTCGAAATGCATATGATTTATATAGGGAGAGTAATTATTCTAAATAAATACTAATCTATATGCTAGTATGATTGAATTAATTGATTAGAGATAAAGATAGGCCAAAAGGTATGTATATCTAAAATACACCTTTTCAAACAGAAAATTGCTCGCACCCCTTCAGTATTCAGTTCAAACGAAAATCTTAAATCGTTCGAACCGACTTTGAATGTGAACGAAAGTTCTAGATAATCTTATTATCTTTCTAACCCCAGTGGATTGGACTCGATTGGAATTCGGATACGAAAATTACGGACGTTTTACTAACTGTATGTCAAACAGTCCCAACCTTTCGGTATTTCATTCAAACGACATTGATAATTCGTCCAAATGAAAACACTTTCTATATCAAAGTCATAGATAATCTAATTATATAACTAACCCAATTTGATCCAATCAATTTGGAGTTCCCCACTGAAAATTAGGCCAATTTTAGTAAAATACGGACAAACGAAAAGGTAAGTATATCCAACACACTTTTTCAACCAGAAAACTACAGACACCTTTTCAGTATTCTGTTGAAACAAAAATATTAAATTGTTCCAGCCGACTTTGAACGTGAAAGAAAGTTCTAGATAATATTATTATATAACTAACCCAATTGGATTAAACTCAATTGGAGTTTCGATGCGACATATACGGACGTTTTAGTCTCTGTATGTCAAACAGTCGAACCCTTTCGGTATTCCATAAAAATGACACTGATAATTCGTTCAAATGAAAAAACTTTCTGTATCAAAGTCATAGATAATCTCATTATCTAACTACGTCAATTTGATACAATCAATTTGGAGTTTCCCAGTGAAAATTATCTTAGTTTTACTCACTGTTTCGTATTCTAATTTTCTGCAGATTTTGCCGTTTCTTCCGTTTTCGCTCGTTTCTGAAATGATAAATCATGAAACATTTTCACGATAATTCCTAGATACTCTCAATCAACTTTTGATTGATCTCTAGTGAATTCTACAGGTGATTTTTAACGAAATTGGAATCTCTATATCTATCATCATGCAAACGGGTACGAATTTTGATAACCTGTGCGTATATCGAATATACGACTATGATTCGACCCTCGAATCGATGGCGATCGCTCTGATACCACTGTTGGGAATTTGCCCGACCCCGGGCCCGCACAGCGGATATGAAGGCCTGGTCCGGTTCCCTAAATCCAAGATCACGCCATGACTTCGAGGGTACGATCCAATAGAAGGATAGACAATTACCAGCGTGAAATTGATCACGCACGACGGGTTGATCGCTCGCATCCTTTTGGTGTTCGTCCATACGAAATTGGTAAATTATTCTGACAGAAAATCAACCTACACGAAAGTTGTAGATAATCTTATTATCGACCCAACCCAATTTGGCCTGGCTCAATTGGTGTTCGTATGTAAAAGTTATGACTGTTTTACTAACTGTATATCATACTTCATTCAAATTGGATAATCTTATGAAATATATTTTCCCACTGAAAGATATGATTGCGAATGTATATGAAATATAAAACGACATTTATACTTCATTCATATGAAAGATATGACCACTAATGTATACTGAAAGATATGACCACGAATGTATATGAAAAATATGACCACGAATCTATTTTACTAACTGTTTTACTAATTGAAAATCAACCTTTCGGTATTTCATAGAAACGACATTTATACTTCATTCATATGAAATATATTTCTACATGAAGGTTGTAGATAATCTTATTATCTATCTAACCCAATTTGAACCATTCAAATTGGATTTTCCTACTGAAAGATATGACCACGAATGTATGCTTACATTCGTTTATCCTTGTGTACACTTTTACGGTTGATCCTGAAACTGTATTTCCTTCAGTAATTTGACGGCACCTTACTCAGCTCAACAAAATGGTATGGCGGAATGAATGAACCGGACCATTCTCGACATGGTTCGGAGTATGCTCAAAAGCAAGAATCTGCCTAAGGAGTTTTGGGCTGAAGCGGTGAATTGTGCGGTTTATTTGCGAAACCGATGTCCAACAACGAGCGTGGAGAACATGACTCCACATGAAGCCTGGTTTGGTCGAAAACCGATGGTGTCTCATTTGAAGGTATTTGGAAGTGTTGCTTATGCTCATGTTCCGAATCAAAAACGCATTAAACTCGATGACAAAAGTGTGAAACTGATCTTCGTCGGTTACGATAAAAATTCGAAGGCGTACAAACTTTACGATCCGATTAACAAAAAGGTACATATAAGTCGAGATGTGCAGGTTGATGAAGAAAGCATGTGGTGTTGGAATACGCAAATGGCGATTCAGCATGTACAACAAGTAGAAGAAGAAGAAAAAATCATGATACCGACGAATCCGACATCACCACCACTTTCGCCAACTAGTCCGTCCCCATATTTACCTGACGACATGATGAGGCGAAATCCAAGAGTAAGGAGTTTGCGTGATTTGTACGAGGCGACAAGTGAGTTACATTTGGTGTGTCTTTTGGCGGAAGGCGAAACTATTCGATTCGAGCAATCAATTAATGATAGCAAGTGGAGAGATGCCATGAATGAAGAAATGCATTCGATTGTAAAGAATGATACTTGGGAACTCGTGTCTTTACCCTAGGGTCATAAATCGATTGGTGTGAAGTGGGTTTTCAAGAAAAAGGTGAATGCACAAGGAGAAGTAAAGCGGTACAAAGCAAGACTAGTAGCGAAAGGTTACAAGCAACAAGAAGGTGTGGATTATGATGAGGTATTTGCTCCGGTGGCTCGAATGGAAACTGTGCGACTTCTCATTTCGTTTGCGGCACAATCAAAATGGGATATTTATCGGATGGATGTAAAATCGGCTTTTCTGAATGGAATTCTTGAAGAAGAGGTATATGTCGAGCAGCCACCCGGTTATGTGAAAGCCGGAAATGAAGACAAGGTCCTGAAATTAAAGAAGGCGTTGTATGGGTTAAAGCAGGCGCCTAGAGCTTGGAATACACGAATCGATGCGTATTTCAAGGAATGCAGGTTTGTGCAATGTCCGTATGAACACGCGTTATATGTGAAGGTACAAAATGAAGATTTCTTATTTGTGGCTTTGTATGTGGATGATTTGATTTGTACGGGCAATAATCTGCAAATGGTGAATGATTTCAAGAAAGCGATGACAAGAGAATTTGAGATGACTGATTTGGAACTTATGTCCTATTTTCTCGGTCTCGAAGTGAAGCAGGGTAATGATGGTATTTTTGTTTCGCAAGAAGCTTACGCAAAAGAAATTCTTTGCAAATTTAAAATGGATGACTGCAATCATGTTGGTACACCAATCGAAAGTGGCGCAAAATTATCCCGGTTCAATGAAGGCAAGGCGGTTGTTGCAGGGTTGTACAAGAGTTTGGTGGGAAGTCTGCGGTATCTGGCGTGCACATGGCCCGATATTTTGTATGGTGTCGGTTTGGTGAGCCGGTACATGGAAGAACCAAAATCGACGCATTGGAAGGCGATAAAACGAATACTGCGATATATCCGAGGTACAATATCTCATGGATTATTTTATACTCATACTAATAATTTTAGTCTACATGGATATTCGGATAGTGATTGGGGAGGAGATGTGGATGATAGAAAGAGTACTTCGGGTTTTGTGTTTTCTATGGGCAATACAGCTTTTACGTGGTTATCCAAGAAACAACCTATTGTGACACTATCAACGTGTGAGGCGGAGTACGTGGCGGCATCGTCATGCGTATGTCATGCAATCTGGTTAAGGAGGTTGTTAAGCGAGATGAATTTAACTCAAGGTGAAACGACAGAAATTTGTGCTGATAACAAGTCGGCAATTGCATTGGCGAAAAATCCAGTTCATCATGAAAGGAGTAAGCATATCGATGTGAGATTTCATTTCATTCGCGAGCATGTGAAAAATGGTGAAGTCGAATTAATTCATGTTGCGAGTAAAGAACAAGTAGCGGATATCTTTACGAAACCTCTTACTGTGGAATTATTTGAGAACTTCAAGAATGTGCTTGGAATGCGAAGTGGCGGATAAAATATTAAGTTTAAGAGAGGATGTTGAAAGATAAACTTAATTAGGATAATATTTATTTAATAAGAATTTGTATGGTCACAAATGGGAGTTATAATTAGGGTAATTTGAATGGTTAGAATAATGGAGTTAGTGGGTATTATTATTAGAGTTAATGAAATTAGTGGGTGTAGTGATATTAGTGGGGCATGTGAAAGATTTTTATTATTTAATGTAATAGGTATAACATGCACTATATAAGTATGGTTAGTACGTAGTTTCAAAATATAAGAGAGAGAGAGAAAGAAAAGATTTTAGTCCAATAAAATTAAGAGTTTTTAGTCCGAAATATTGTATCTCTTTTATCAACTATTTGGTATTTAACTATTTTCTTTCCTGAATTTTCTTTTCATACAAATTTATAAACCTCAATGCAATACGTGTCCTTACATTTCTCGTCATTTGTATATCCACCAATCAGTTATTTTGAAATATACACTTATCATGCATCAACTTTTCAGTCTGCGAATAACTCGATATTATTTATTGTCATTACTAGCAAATTGCTTTTGAATTACTTTCACATTTTATAATTTATATCCATACCCCTTAAAAAAATCAGAATTGCTATTAAAGATATAACATGACTAGCAAATTGCGTTTGTATTACTAGGAGCTGTTGTATTAGAAGATACCAGTGATTTAAATTGCACCGCCATAACGCAAATCGCAATAAATATTTCTAAAACGCAATACCGCAAATTACTAAATAGCGTCGCAATATCGTCGCAATATCGTGCAATATCGATGATCATATGTAAATTACAGTCCAAGCACAATGGACCGCGATATCGCAATTTAAAACATTGGAAGATACACACGAATCAAGGTCTAAATCGGGCAAGAAAAAGTTTCTTGTGGGGGCTGATCTGCGGGCTCATGTTCATCCGATCACCTCAACAGACCCCACAAGATGCAGGATAATTCCTTACAGGCCCAAATCAACCCTGCTAAGTGCTAAGGTATGTCAATATTTCAAAAGACCCTTCCATTGTTAGTATTTCCAATAAAGCCCATATATATATATATATATATATATATATATATATATATATATATATATATATATATATATTTTATCTTAGGGTGAACTGGGCTGCATGATAGGCTGATATCACACGCAAGACAATTATAAATCATATCTCGAATATTATTATTATATTTATTATTATTATTATTATTATTATTAAACATGTGAAATGTAGAAGATTTACAAATATATTTGTAAGATAAAATGATGTATTTGAAAGTTATATGTAAATGACGATTATTAGTTTTAATTTGTATTTTGCATGATCACTAAAATTAATTCAATATGACTTCGTGAATAAAAGTATTGTACGTCTGGATCATATTACCAATCAAGTATTAAAATATCATATCATATATACATAACATGGAAAAGTATCAAATTATTTAAATTCTAATTAAATTATCTTTTCATACAATAATGCGTTCTTTAATACAGTTAATGTTAAATATAAGCAATTTATGTAACATATTCCAAAACCCGCAGCGTAGCGCGGGTATTACCCTAGTATATATTTATATTTTTTCTGACATCGACAGTGCTAGCGGCAATTAAGGCTCGCCGTGAATATCAAGTCTTTCTTCCTAAATTACTCATAACAAATAAATGGTGCTTATATCGTCTCAATTTAAAGTACAAAATACGAAGCAACCAACACGGAACAAAATAGATAAAGCTCTCCGGTACTTCACCAAATGAGTATTTTGTTGGTGGGTAATTTCATAAATTAGAGAGAATGACACTTAGAGATGCTAAGTGAGTAATTTTATTCGTCCCCACCAATTATATTATTTGGTGTGCATCGGATCCAATGAATAGCCTTCCAGGATACAGTAGTATTTCTGACTGTGTTTGCACAAACGAAATCAGACCCAAACACCTACTCGGAATATCAAGACTATTGTAACAGTTGCGAAACAAATTCCATAGTAATTTGTTCGAAGTGGATCTACAACAAAATTAACCAATTAACTATAAGATTTGTATGAGATTATATCTCTTATTTTCCTCTCTTTCATTGTCTAATTTGGTATATTTTCTCCTACTTCATTTCTCAAGAGCCGTAACATATTTATATTAGAAATGAACATGTCACAATATGATACATAGTCATTCATGTTTAACCATGAATGTTAACTTGTATCCATATCAAGGCACATAGTCATGCATGTGTAAGTTTGAATGTTAATATTTCATTATGTTATGACACATACACATACATGTATAAGTTGCATATTTCTTCGCGATTCATGCTTATACAAGTGTAAGTGTGCATGTTCGTACCATCTTGTTTCATGACATATAAATTTCTCATTATTAATATGATAACATATAATGTCATCTACATATATTTTTATCATGATATAAGATAAAACATAATATCATCTAAATTTGTCATGATATTTATGACATTATAATTATGTCATTAAAAAATTATAAATATACAAGTGAAATAAATTTTGTTAATTTTCTAAAATAAAATTTCTAAAAACAAAATTTATTTTGAAAATCATTAACATATTTTACATTCCAGAACGAATAAAATATGAACATGAACAAAATGGTAAATTAATGATCACTCTCTAGTCTCTAAATCCTAAGCAAGAACAAGACCAATTCAATATTTTTTATATACACAAACACAAATTTTATGAATATAACTTAAAAAGAAACACTATTTCTAGCTGGGGAATTTCTCTTTGGGGAGAATAATCTAGCAGGAGATAGGAAGCCCAATCCAAAATACCTCGGCGATGCGAGCCCATCAATGGAACGATAATGAGAAGGTAAAAGCCCATCATTACTGTATCTAATCCTCGTATTATTCGTTCTCATTCCTTGACTGAAAGTACCACATTTCACTAATTTTCCAATCCACGATTTGTTTTTGCCCTTTTTATTACCTGTCTCGTTCATCCTCGCCGTCAAATACTCCCTGTGAATTAAAATAATTATAGGGGTATTCATGATATTCAACATTTTTGATGTTTTTTGTAAGTAACATAAGGTACCTCACAGCCTGAATACTTTGTTCGAGAACGTCCATTGGGGGACTGACAAGTGGATTTCCCTCGGCATGTAATTTCTTCAATTTGAGCAAGCATCCTATCGAAGTGGGCAATTCGGTGATGGAATTATAACTGATGTCGAGCTCGGTTAAAGACCCCAATAAACCGACGGCGAAAGGCAAAGCGGTCAAGTATCGAAAATTCTGGCTCACATTTAGAGTTTCTAATGCCGTTAGGTTTTCTAGATCTTCTGGAAGCGCGTTGAGACGGTTTAGACGAGCGTCGAGAGATTTTAGGGAAGTCATGTGACAGGTAGAGTAAGGGAGAGCGGTTAGTTTGTTCGAGTTAACCGAGAGTTTCGTTAGGTTGACTAGCTCGAAGCCCATCGTGTCGGGAAGCTTCAACAACTTGTTGAAATTTGCATTTATTTCTTCGAGCGCGCTGGAGAAAATTAATGCAAAATAAATGTAAATGATGAATTGAAATAATGAATAGTTTTCTTTTTTTTGAAATTACCGGCAATCTTCGATGGTTTTGGGAAGAGACTCCAGGAGATTTCCAGCAACATTGAGAATCTTCAATTTCGAAAGGCAACCAATTGAATTCGGGAGCATTTTTATTTGATTTGAGTGTACGTCGAAGACCTCGACATTCAATAATCTTGCCGTGAACGACTCTGGTATATTCTGTTTTAAGGTAAAAAAAAATTAGAAATTTGCTACACTTCAACTAAATTAGGAGATTAAAGATTAAACAATTTACCTCGAGATTATTGTTGGACAGGTCGATTCTAGTGAATAAACCGAGATTAATGGAGGGCGTAGGTATTGAATCCAAAGAAAGACCACTCAAGTCTAATTTCTCTACTTGCTGTGTTTTCCCAAATCTTGTTCCGATCTTCTTCTTCCCTTCCATCCTCATCTCTCTACATATCAAAAACCAAATACCAGAAAGAAATCAGAACGAAAATCTTCAGTCTAAAATTTACTTTCTGCAGGAGAAACAAAGAAATTGAAGTGGTGCAAGTTAATAGATAGGTATGTATGATTATGAGTTACCTCTTTTAGGAGAAAAGATGGAGCTTTCAGTTCAAAGAGAAACTAGGGTTAGGATTGGACAGAAGAGGAGACGAGTGCAAAAGAGAACTTGAGAATACGTTATCTCCTTGTGGAGTTGTGGTGCGTTGAGTTTCTCGTGGAGAAAACCAAGAGACAGAGATGATATTTAATGAGGACAGGCACAGACAGAGGAGAGAGAGAGGTTTGACTTTATTAGAAGGGGGTGATGTGGAAGCCTAAGCAATGATTTCAGCACAAGAAGAGAAAAATACTGACACGGTACGTCCGTACGTACTTTAGAGTATACAACTGTACAGTAAGTCTCTCTCTCTCTCTGGCGGCTTAGCAAATTAGGGTTTATCCAATTATCTCAATAAGCAAAGGACGACATTAATAGATCCAACTGGAAAAGAACAAACAATTAATTAAAATTTCGATTTTAAACATGTTCTTCAAATATACATGGATGCATACAAAAGAAAAAACTGTATATTTAGAATCATTCAGAATTTATTTTTTGAAAAGATAGTTCACAAATATGGTGACTCGTGTTTAGTACAAATCATCAAATATTTTCACTTCAAGGATACCGCAGTAGGATAAACAATACGATGTTGAATTGACAAGAACGTCAAGATAAGGTTAATAATACATAATATTTTTATCATGCGTTGTGATATTATGTTGCGTATATTTTATTTACTCATATTTGTTTTCGCTGACTTTTGAATCTAAATATTATGTGAAGTTCAAAAGTTAATGCTTAGGTAAGAAATAAGATTATCTGCCAAGTTTTGTTGTAATTTTTGTATTGACATTTGGTGATTATTTTGTTGTGATTCATTTTGGGTGTCCATCTAATTATGTGTAATCAAGAGATGCCTATCATTTCATATTTTACAATAGATTTAATGAATGTGTTAATTGATTGATTAATCAAAGTAATTGTTTTTTGAGGTCATGGAGACACGCAGTTAGCCTGTTAATCCGGCAACAAAACATGTCATTGTCGGCATCTTATATATGTCGATTGGGATTAACACGTAATTAACTAAAAAATATACAATTTTAGTGACATTTGTTTATACTTTTTTATTCATTAATTTTGATTTGAAATATATATTTTATGTTAAACACAAATTTTAACGTATCGAAACTAGAATAGATGTAGTCATTATGAAAATACAAATCTGAAAACAAATTTAATAATTCAAAAATTACAAGTAAATATTAAAAAAAAAATTGTAAAAGTTTGCTAGTTTATGTCCAAGTTTAATATATATTTATATTTATTTGGTCATTATACTTGTCCATTGCATCATTTTAATACTAATATACATTTTTATATGTTCATCGAATCTCACATTCTCATGTCGATTAAGTAGTTTGAATATCAGTATAACATTATGGTTAAGCAGTATAATTATTAATGACAATATATAATGTTATTAGATCTGGAAAAAACCGAAATAATTCGACAATTTATTTGACCCCCCATACATATACCTGTTTAAATAAAAAAAATATTAAAATTAATAATCTGAAACCTATGTGAACCCCTATCTCGACAATCTGAAATCCACCCAAATCCAGACATAAATAACTTGAAACTATATTGACTCGTAACTCTAACCCATCCGGCCCACAAATTATCGCGTATAAGAAATCCGGGATTTTTGGAAAAATTGACTTATGGGACGAATCTGACAAATTATAAAATTTTCTGTCACATCATCAAGTTACATCATCTTTTAATTTGAGCCGCCTGATTTGTGATCTAACGGTCAGTCAAGATGAGATGATCCACATGTAATGGTTGCAATGGTCCACATGTATATTTTTTTAATGTAACGAATCTTACATTTATATTTTTTTAATGTGAATCGTCCGATTTGTGATTCAATTATCCACACGTAATGGTTGCAATGTGTTTTATATATATATGCTAAAAAAAATCCAAAAAAAAAAATCCAAAAAATGAATTCAAGGTTCAAAATATATTATTGAAATTAGCAAAGTATATTTTTGTATATAGCAAAATATACTGTTGAAAATATATTATTTTATTATTAATTTTAACCATGTTATCATGTTGGATTCAACAGTATATTTTGTTCACTTAAATAGTATATATATATATATATATATATATATATATATATATATAGAGAGAGAGAGAGAGAGAGAGAGAGAGAGAGAGAGAGACAGAGAGAGAGAGAGGAAAGCTAACCTAATTAATTAAATACCAAGGATTTGATATTTAATGATTTTTAACTATTGGATTTGCATTGAGATTTGTGCATTTAATGATGTGCACAAATTTTCATGATCATGAAAAAACACAAATCTCAATACAAATTCAATAGTTAAAAAACATTAAGTACCAAATCCTTGGTATTTAATTAAGTAGGTTAGCCTCGCTATATATATATATATATATATATATATATATATATATATATACAGGCGTGCTAAAGAGAATCCAGAAAACGAATCCACTAGACGGAGGGGTATTTTCGTAATTATTCAACTTCATTTCTTCACTTCTCACGCTCTCGTCTTCCTTCCTTCTCTCTGTCTCCCTCCTCTTCTTCATTCCTTTGCTTCTTGCCTTCTCCCTTCTCCGGCGAGTGAAAGAGGCGCCTTGCCTTTTGCGTCGGAGCTCGAAACCGTCGGCGTTCAGCACGTGGATCCGTTTCTGCCGGCTGTGTGGAGGAGCCGTGAAAGAGGAAAGATCCAGATCCGTATCTCCTATCTCAATGGATGAGCCGGGTTTTTGCAGTCAGAGTCGCATCAACAATCGAAATGGAGAGGGAGTAGGATTCATCAACTCCGGACTGGAGAGGGGCAGCGAGGTCGGAAACGAAGAGCCGGAGAGTGAGGAGGGGGGAAATGGAGAGGTTGACTAGTGGAGGAATGATTGGGCGGTGCTTTTCGGAGAAGATTAAGCTGGCGTAGCGTGTAATGGCGTGGTCGAGGTACCTGTGTGAGGAGATATTGGCGGGTTGAATTGAGAAGGAAGGAGAAAGGGGGGCGGCGAATGGGCTGGGCCAAGAAATGGAGGTAGGTTCAGGCCAGAGCTTGATGGAAGAAGAGAGAGGAGATTGGCAGTGAGAAGATAACAAAGAAGATGTAGAAGATGGATTTAGTTGCCATTGGTAAGGAGAGGGATAAACCAAGTATTTATTTGTTGCTACTAGCCACTGAATTTTGTTTTAGTCGTCATTATTGATCTGATGAGAAATTGTTGATCCGTCGCCATTGTTGATCTATTTCTTTCTCTATCTGTTTGTGAAACTTTTTTTCTTCTGAAATTATTCATTCTATATAGTTTATTGCATAATTAACTATACTTTAGTAAATTCAATAATATTGTTTGCTGAATTCAATAATATTTTGCTGAATTATATGAAATTAATGATCGTGTTCATCGGATAATTAACTATACTTTAGTAAATTCAATCATATATTATGTTACATTTAATCGTATATTTTGCTAAATTCAATAATATATTTTGCTGAATTATATGAAATTAATGATCATACTCATCAGATAATTAACTATATTTTAGTAAATTTAATCGTATATTCTGTTAAATTTAATCATATATTTTTTGCTAAATTCAATAATATTGTTTGCTGATTATATGAAATTAACCATCGTGTTCATCGAATAATTAACTATATTTTAGTAAATTCAATCCTATATTCTGTTAAATTTAATCGTCTATTTTGCTAAATTCATTAATATATTTTCTAAATTATTTATTGCTAAATTCAATCGTATATTTTGCTAAATTCAATAGTATATTTTGCTAAATTCAATAATATATTTTGCTGAATTATTTGAAATTAATGATCATATTCATCAGATAATTAACTAAATTTTGCTAAATTCAATCATATATTTTGCTAAATTCAATCATATATTTTGTTCAATTTAATAATATATTTTTTGCTGAATTATATGAAATTAATGACCATGCTCATCGGATAATTAACTATATTTTAGTAAATTCAATCGTATATTCTGTTAAATTTAATCGAATATTCAATCGTATATTTTGTTAAATTTAATCGTATATTTTGCTAAATTCAATAATATATTTTGTAAATTATTTGAAATTAATGATCATATTCATCAGATAATTAACTATATTTTGCAAAATTCAATCGTATATTTTGCTAAATTCTATCATATATTTTGCTAAATTCAATCATATATTTTATTAAATTTAATAATATATTTTGCTGAATTATATGAAATTAATGATCATGTTCATCGGATAATTAACTATATTTTAGTAAATTCAATCCTATATTCTGTTAAATTTAATCGTATATTCAATCGTATATTCTGTTAAATTCAATCGTATATTTTGCTAAATTCAATAATATATTTTGCTGAATTATTTGAAATTAATGATCATATTCATCAGATAATTAACTATATTTTGCTAAATTCAATCGTATATTTTTCTAAATTCAATCATATATTTTGTTAAATTTAATAATATATTTTGCTGAATTATATGAAATTATGACCATGTTCATCGGATAATTAACTATATTTTAGTAAATTCAATCGTATATTATGTTAAATTTAATCGTATAGTTTGCTAAATTCAATCATATATTTTGCTGAATTATATGAAATTAATGATTTTATTCATCGGATAATTAACTATATTTTAATATATTCAATCGTATATTCTGTTAAATTTAATCATACATTTTGCTAAATTCAATAATATATTTTGATGAATTATATGAAATTAATGATCGTATTCATCGGATAATTAACTATATTTTAGTAAATTCACTCGTATATTCTGTTAAATTTAATCATATATTTTGCTAATTTCAATAATATATTTTGCTGATTATATGAAATTAATGATCGTGTTCATCGGATAATTAACTATATTTTACTAAATTCAATCGTATATTCTGTTAAATTTAATCGTATATTTTGCTAAATTCAATGATATATTTTGCTGAATTATGAAATTAATGATCGTATTCATCGGATAATTAACTATATTTTAGTAAATTCAGTCGTATATTCTATTAAATTTAATCATGCATTTAGCTAAATTTAATCATATATTTTGCTGAATTATATGAAATTAATGATCGTATTCATCGGATAATTAACTATATTTTAGTAAATTCAATCGTATATTCTGTTAAATTTAATCATATATTTTGCTAATTTTAATAATATATTTTGCTGATTATATGAAATTAATGATCGTGTTCATCGAATAATTAACTATATTTTAGTAAATTCAATCATATATTTTGCTAAATTCAATCGTATATGTTGCTAAATTCAATAATATATTTTGCTGAATTATAAGAAATTAATGATCATACTCATGAGATAATTAACTATATTTTAGTAAATTCAATCATATATTCTGTTATATTTAATCGTCTATTTTGCTAAATTCAATAATATATTTTGCTGATTATATGAAATTAATGATCGTGTTCATCGGATAATTAACTATATTTTAGTAAATTCAATCATATATTATGTTAAATTTAATCGTATATTTTGCTAAATTCAATAATATATTTTGCTGAATTATACGAAATTAATGATCATGTTCATCGAATAATAACTATATTTTGCTCAATCTAATCGTATATTTTGCTAAATTCAATCGTATATTTTGCTAAAGTCAATAATATATTAGTCATGCATACTCGTGTTAATTATAATGAATACTCCTGTTAATTATAATCGTATATTTTGCTAAAGTCAATAATTAGCAAGTTCTCTTTGGATAAACAAATATTACTTATAATCAATATTCATGTTAATTATTATCATATTTTTCTTTTGATCAAATAATGTGCCAAACATTTCTAAGAAATATGGGAAATTATTACAATCCATCGTTGACCTCTCTTCATTTTTTTTTTTTGTCTAAACTACATATTGTGGAATCTACGAATATTTTAATAGTTCATTATGTACAAATTCAATTATCATAACAAAACTTACAAAAATCACAACAAATCAGTCATGCCCAACAAAAATAGTTCATTATGTACAAATTGATTCGATTATCACAACAAAAATTACAAATATCAAAACAAAAATTAGTCGTACACAACATAAATAGTTCATTATGTACAAATTAAAAATTGAAAAATATGACTGTACCCTCCTTTTCCACCTCCCCATTTTCTATCTTGCACAGCAAAAATCACAAAGAAATTAACAAAAACAAAATTCAGTTATCACAATACATTCATCAGTTTAAAATATGTAAATAGTTGGGGGAGTTCCGACTAAATTAAGAGGTTTCCTCCAGGCAGACTTGATGCGCGATTTTGACGCGTGCCCATCAGAAACAAAACGTTTCTTAGAACCAAAAGGGGGCTTCTCTTCGAGCTTGACAGATTCGATCTTCTCATTGATTTTTCTCCGGTCTTGATCTTTCTCTGCCAATACTTCCTCTCTCAGCCTTGCCGCTCCAAAAGGGTTCTAACCCTTGTTATCCTTCCCAGTGGATACACTCACTCTACAAAATTTAGAAAATCAAAACAAAAAAGTAGTTAATCAAACTTGATTTCGATCAAATGTTGTATTTTCAATTAATTACCAGTTAGTCATTTCGTAAATTTTGTACTTATTGAACATCAAATCAGTTCACTCAAATCAGATTTCTGTAAAATCAGCCCCAAATCACCGAAAGCAGTCTCAATTTGGCCAAAATCAGTCCCAATTCACGAAACTCAGACCCAAATCACCTCATTGGGTTAAATTAAGGCTTCATCGTAACACCACAGATAAAAAAAGATCACTACCATCTCTGTAAAACAGGAGTCTGTTGAAGGAGGAGATTGCATACCGAAAACATTGCTGGCGTCGATGAAGTTTAGCCATTGTTGTGTTGTTACTAGAAAGAGGAATGAATGGATGAAGCCGCAAGCCTTCCTTCCTTTAAGTAGAGGAAACCTACGATTGTTTACTATTTTTTTACGGTTAGCGTACACGACGTGCTCCACCAGCAGGAGGAGCAGGATCCGCAGCCATTGCTGGCGTACATGTGCGCCTCTCAACTGTAGTTGAGCCTGAGCGGATATCGAAAATTTCGGATCCAAAAAGAACCTCGCTTGGAGTAAAGAATGGAAGCCGATCCTCGCCTGAACGCCATTCCGATACTAGGCGACGCGAGTTCTCTTCTTGCTTTGAGATCGTGGACGGAGGGAAGATTCATCCATGGCGCATGGCGACTGAGAGAGAGAGAGAGAGAGAGAGAGAGAGAGAGAGAGAGAGAGAGAGAGAGAGAGAGAGAGAGAGAAGACCCAAATATGAACCCGATCTCGTACGAAGAGGAAGAAAGAGCAAGGAACCCTAGTTAACATGTATGTGAAAATTATTAAAAGGACCCTCCGTGTTTAAATTGCATTTGATTTTAGTCCCTGTAGTTTACAAAAAGGTACCTCCGTTTGTAATTTATATAAATTTTGATCATATTACAAAAAGGCCCCTCCGCCTCTACTTGTATTAATTTTTAATCCTTGAATTCTTTTTGTGGATTCTTTTTGTGGATTCTAGTTAGCATTTCTCTCTATATATATATATGTTTGCTAAGGAGAATAAAAAAAAAAAATCCACGCGTGCAAAATATACTGATGAATTCAATATGTTAACATACTTAAAAATGAGAATAAATAATACATTTCAATAGTATATTTTGATAAATACAAGAATATATTTTGTTTATTTCAACAGTTTATTTTGATTTTTGAATTTTGTTATGGATTCTTGTTAGAGTATATATATATATATATATATATATATATATATATATATATATATATATATATATATATATATATATATATATATATATTCCGGATGTAAAAGCGAAGAAAGAAGAAGAAAAAGAAAAGTGAAGAAAGAAGAAGATGAAATCTAGTCTATATATATTTTTCTTTCGTAGGAAGGTCTCACAAAAAAAAAATTAATTAAAAAAACGCGCCTTATTAACATATGTCTCCTTGAGACGGAAGTAAGATGAGAAGTTTGCGTGACCTTTTTCGCCAGAGCGTTTGACGAAAGAAACTACATTCAAGATTTCTAATTCAAGAATTTGTTAAATAACAATTAAAGCCGACCCGGAAAATTGATGCTTAATCTCTTTATTCAGTTAGATCCTCTTTCGCCGGTGCGTTAGTTTTACGAATTAAACAAAATTCTAAATTCTAAATTTTCATTCTTACAAACTGGACTTTTCCCAATGCTATCAAACAAATCAACTTGTTCTCGTAAATCGCAAGCACTCTTTGGCTTCTAGTAAAGTACAGCCAAGGACGAGTCAATCTCTTCTCATACATTTCTCCTATTGCCTCATTTTACGTAAACTTGAACATAAATAAATGGCAACATGCCAATTGTCATGTTGCATATTATTTTATGTTATATTCGTTATTTTGTAAATGAACGGCGAGGAATGATTTCGGAGAATGCATATGGCATGCATCATTAAAACCTAATTATATGCTTTGATTAGACCAGACACCTAAATGGCAATATTATGATAATTATGCATGTGACCACAACCGACAAAATATGTAGTTATCCACTTAATTATATCATATTTCTACTAATGATTAAATTAGTCTCCAACTAATCATTATATTGTAAAATAGATACCCTGAAGGATTCGGCAACTTCCTCATGCAAACCCTATAAAATCTTAAATTCTTCAAGCATACAAAATTGTACTGGATGCTAGGACCACTCCCACTCTCACTCTCAAATTCACTTCCTAAGCTCACTGACATGTGGGGCCCACATTTATTTTTACAAAAATCAATTCACATGGGACCCACACGTCATTCATTGGAAGGGGAATGTGGGAGGGAGAGGGAGGGAGGGGCTGTAGCTTTATTCGGAGATATATTTATGCAATTGGCACATTTCGAAGGGACATACAAGAAATTTAGTCACTTTATGATAATTTTGACTAATTAGATTAGTTGCTGGGTCTAATGCAAAAATGATTAGAATAAAAGAGGTCAATAGTGATGGCCATGTGCTTCCTAATTATTATTAATTAAGGTCGTTTTAATTAACTAATTCTCATCTGTAGTGAATTATCTTTTGGCCGCCATAATTTATTAGTGCAAGTAGTATGTACGTGTATTTTCAAGTATTAAGGTGCCTATATCCGAATAAAATCAATAGGAATATGGAAGGATCTAGCTAGATACGACTAAATTTAAGAAGCGATTAGCACTGCTTATTCATTGTGTGATTTAAATATTGCCATTTGGCATGATCTCAAATCCAACACATCAGACAAAATTTAATCTGATTTCCTCATTCATATATACTTTTTTAAGTAGTAATATATCTTTTACTACTGTCTGTGTATATTTTAACTCGTCTAATTTACATTTTTTTATTACTAATTACTAATGTTTATTTTTATATGTTTAGTATATATTTGTGAATATATAAAAAAATTCAAGATCTTTTTAATATGTTAATTATACAATATTTAATATAAAAATATTTTTATATATTAGTGATTTTAACTTTTCGAATATCAATATTTTCTTTGTTTATTTATATTGATTTATATGCTTGTTATATCTTTCTTTAATTTTTGCTTATCAGAATGGTTCTGATAAACTCAGTTCAATTCTCATCACATGTCGAATGATGATATGTTATCGTGGCGATAATGGGGTTGATAAGTTTCCGACTTAAATTTATGTTACGTGTGAAAATATTATTTATCAGGTAAAAATGTAATTATTTGATAATCAATATCCTGAATCATATTATTCATTTTTCTTCTATATATTTGAACTACACGAACTAGAATTCATTATTTGTTTGCTTATTTTGAAAATACCCAAGACAATATTTTACTAACAAAACTTGTTTGACCACACATAGTTTGCATGTTTTTCAGAGGGATATTATTAGTTTCATGAATTTAATGAATTGAACTACTTAAACGTGAAGCATACAAAATAAAAAATAAACGTATACAAAGATAACGATTGACTAGTTTCTTGGTATGCTTTATATATTTATTTTTCTCTCGTCTCTTTCTCCATTAAATTAGGATAAGAGACTAGTTCTTGTTTCAAGGAAATTCCCATAGTTATTTGAGTCCGGTCTATAGCATTATATTCTACAACGAGCCATAATATAATTAATATAATTAGTCCTCGTAGCATTTCGATCGTCCAATTGGTACCTTAGTGGTACACCAAATCAAGAGGATAATTAAGTAGCTGTACAAATTGTACTACTAAGAAGAAATCGTGCCAATTTTCAAGAGGATAAATATATTATGTTCTGTAAATTAAAAAAACTTCATCAATGAGTCAATCGAGAAAGATTAATTGAATTGATTAGATTTTTCAATTGTATCATTTCAAATAAGTATTGATTTGAGTTATAATCAATTCAATTTGGTTACTTCGATTGACGTATTCGTGAAGTTATTTTGTGTTTGGGGTTGTCATATATAACCCATTTTCAATAACGGGAAACGTTTATAGCGTGTTCCGAAAATCAAATATTGTCGATCATTGTTTAGCATGATGATATATTAGTTTTGCGACCATGATAACGGGAAGCGTATATGCGTGGAGCGAAACACCACAACTTTTTTTTTAATAAACACTATTTTATACGAGTTGGTGGATTAATTTGGCCTACAATTAAAAGAATTACATCGTATTCACATGCTACCTTCTAATTTCAATATCCCTAAAGCTCTTTTTCCCAGTAATTAGTGAAGTTTGGTGTTATGGAAAATTAAAATTAGAATTGTATATCCTCTCGACTTTCGAAAATCGAGGATTTTAGTTCAATAAATTTTAAAGTTTGTTGTCTATTTTTGTAAATCCCAAATGTCAAATGAATCATGTCTATGTTGAAATATTCATGTTTAGTTCATTTCATGCTTCGTGAGCATTCCTTTCTATTCTGTGGCAGCCAAAAATTAAGGCTCCATTTCGAAAGAAGAAAACATCTCCGAAGTAACTAAAATTGTATATGACGTTTGGCCCACCACGACTATGTCAATACAAAAAGATAAAAAGAAAATATACGACACCATGTGGATGGCGATCAATTGGGTGATATGGAGGGAGCGCAATGGCCGAATCTTTCGAAAGAAGAAATCATCTCCGAAGCACCTAGCCAACAAGGTCATTGAGGACGTGCTACTATGGTACAATATGAAGAATTAAAGGACAATTGAAGCTACTATTCCTTGATGTTTTTTATTATTCAATTGTCATTTTAATCTTCCAATTTGATTGTACATATAAACTATCCTTTTTTAATACAAAATACCCAAAGGAATAGCATTTTGCTATTTTTCCCTTCAAAAAAAAAAAATTAAGACTCCATTTCTCTATCCTTGTTTCACCTTTCTCTTGTTAAACACTAATCCATGACTGAAGAGATTGTGTTCTCAAGTTTGAATTTCAATTTCTACTTATATGTGGAATTGTGATTAAATTAAATCTAAGATGCATCAAAACTGATTGCATTTGAACTCGTCAAACCGTAAAAAATTGCTATGAATCGAATAGAAAACTTTCTTAGCGTTTGTACAATTTGGTGAAAAATGGCGTCGTAAAAGGTTCGATCCATACCATCTCAAAAACAAGTTATTTGGTTTCCTCGGAGAGTTATAAGATTGTTATGAATCGAAAAACAAACTTTCTTATGGTAAAAGATACGATACAAATAATCTAAAAACACGTTATTTGAACTCATCAAAACGTAAAAAGATTGCTATGAATCGAATAGAAAACTTTCTTAGACAATTTCGTGAAACGTTACATCGTAAAAGATTCGATCCAAATTATCTAAAAAACAAGTTATTTGGGCTCCTCAGAGAGTTATAAGATTGTTATGAATCGAAAAACAAACTTTCTTGGTATTTGAAAAATTTGGTGAAAAGTTATGTAGTAAAAGATACGATACAAATGATCTAAAAACATGTTATTTGAACTCCTCAAAACGTAAAAAGATTGCTATGAATCTAATAGAAAACTTTCTTAGTGTTTGTACAATTTGGTGAAAAGTTGAGTCGTAAAAGGTTCGATCCATACCACCTCAAAAACAAGTTATTTCGGTTCCTCGGAGAGTTATAAGATTGTTATGAACTGAAAAACACACTTTCTTAGTGTGTGTGTAAAATTTGGTGAAACATTATGTAGTAAAAGATACGATACAAATGATCTAAAAACACATTATTTGAACTCCTCAAAACGTAAAAAGATTGCTATGAATCGAATAGAAAACTTACTTAGTGTTTGTACAATTTGGTGAAATGTTACGTCGTAAAAGGTTCGATGCATACAATCTCAAAAAAAATTATTTGGATTCCTCGGAGAGTTATATGATTGTTATGAATTGAAAAAGAAACTTTCTTAGTGTTCGTAAAATTTGGTGAAAAATAATGTAGTTGAACATACGATACAAATGATCTAAAAACATGTTATTTGAACTCCTCAAAACGTAAAAATATTGCTATGAATCGAATTGATAACTTTCTTAGTGTGTGTACAATTTGGTGAAAAGTTACGTCGTAAAAGATTCGACCCAAATTATCTAAACAACAAGTTATTTGGGCTCTTCATAGAGTTATTAGATTGTTATGAATCGAAAAACAAACTTTCTTAGTGTTCGTATAATTTTGTGAAAAGTAATGTAGTTAAACATACGATACAAATGATCTAAAA